>OZ034801.1:60865365-61541965 GCA_964028335.1 Altica lythri
TAAATTTTTTCTTTTGTGCAACTTTGATAAAATGTTGATTTAAAATTTTAAAAATACTGAAAAATTGACCAGTGGCAGTGGTGGGGATAGCCATTTCAGCCTTTTCAAAAATGAAATCATGCGTCCAAAATAGAGACGCGCTTAAAAATTTCAATTATCTCAGCTTCTATTGGACAAATTCTGATCCTTTTTTTAACTGTAAGTTAAAACATTCAAATATGATACTTTTAAAATTATTTATTTTCTATGTTTTTACGTCTAAATGAATATTCACTTAAGTCAATTTTTTCTGTTTTTCGTTCGTTAAGGTTACAATATAAATGATAACTGGTATTTTTTATCAATTACTCCAAATGGCAACGAAAAGAAGAAAACAAATTGAATTATTCTTTCACAAAAAATTTAACCCACAATTTCAAATGTCCGCGTAGTGATAATGCTATTTGAAAGCGATTGAAACAATAAAATAGGATTATATACAATTTACCCAAATAAGGTTATTTTAGTCTTGGTCTAATAGACATCTCCTTTGTAATATTAGTTCATCAACAGTAATAGCCATATTTTCTAATTATAGTATACTAGCTGACCCGGCGGACTTCGTACCGTATAAAACTGATGTCTGTTTTGGTTTTTTCAATTTTTTTACCATTTTATTTTGTTTTTAATTATATTTTTAAATTTTATCGTTTTTATCATATTTTCTCGTAAGTTATCAGGTGTATACTATATTTTTATTATATTTTGTAATTTATCGATTAAATATATTAGGTAGCAACTGCGAGACCTTACGTCGTATTATTTAATTTCGCAAGAATTTGTTGCAATATGTGAGATATAAACTACGCCACCTTCCGGTGGCGTCATAAACCTTAAGTAAAAATTGCTCGTTTAAATATATGTGATATTAACTGCTCCGCCTTACGGTGGCGCCATAGTACTTTATTAAGTCGTAATTGCTAGTTTAAATATAAAAGATAGTAACTGCGCCACCGTACGGTGGCCTACTTAGGGTTGGAACTTCATTACTGAACCGATAGATGGCGTTGAAGCAGCTAGTTTTTGAGATTTTTTGACAAATAATTTTTTTAGTTTTCGCAAAAAATAAAAAATATTTTTTTAATAAAAAGTATCCTATGTTACTTCTAATACCTCCAAGAATATGTGAACAAAGTTTCATGATGATCATTTAAGTAGTTTTCTCGTGAAAGCGTAACAAACTAACTTACATTCACATTTATAATATTAGTAGGGATTCTCTATCTTCTCCCAAAATATAAAATGTATCGTTTTGTAAATCTTCATTGCAATTCATCACTTTGCGTAGTTTTAGATTAATAAAATAAATTAGCATCATCACGGAAGAGCATATCTCCCTTAACACTTACAAATTTCTCATTATTCCAATTGACAAATTTACAGAGACTGAACTAAAATGTTAATATTCAACTTATCTCAATTATTTTAGAGGTGCATTAAAGGAGAAATTTGTAACAGTCTGCTTTTATTAGAATGTCATTACAATGTACTCTAAGAATATTATTGTGCAACTGTCCATTTTATTTTAAACCAACTTCCCAAGACGCCTGCAAATGTCTATCCTAGTTGGCATGATATTTACTGCTTTAGTGTAAGTGTTCAAATGAAAAATACTCAAATTTTTAACTTTAAGTAAAATGCGTTAATGGTTAATTACTTACAATCTCAAAATTAAAAGCAAAATAAAAAAACTAGTTTGGCAGTCAGTGGGACTGCCGGCAGAAGTTATACTTCTATGCACGTGCATGGATTCATATATTTGTATGCGAATGATTTAGCAAACTCATTATATGATATTCGTGGTAAGCGACTCCAAAAACCTCCTAGTACCGAGTGCACACTCTTTTTGTATCGAATTTGCATAAAATTCCTGGAGACGATGTCCGTCTTAAGCACCAGGTGTTTCGAACACCATCGCTATTATTATAATCGTATTTAGCGACTCAAAAAAACCACCGAGTACCAAGTGTGCACTGATTTCGTACAGAATTTACATAAAACCCCAGGAGAAGAGGTAAATACCCTAGACACCAAGTGCTGCGGAGACTTTTGGAATCGTGATATTAGTGTTCAGCGACTCCAAAAACCCCGAGTTTATAAATTGAACCCATTTTCAGCAATACTTACCGAGTTGTAAGTTTTCTCTCTATTGTCTGAATGTACTTTTCGAATGCAGAAATGCAATTTCCATTTTTACATTATAAAATATAACGACAAATTTCCTGATACTTTAACGAATCCAATGCAAAAAACGCATTCCGATCCATCTTACGTTACAAAATTCGGAGGTTTTGGTGCTTTATTTCCTCGACTATTCGTAAAAACTCTGTTGATGTATCCAACAACCTTAAAAGCATGAAGCAAAATATACTGCAACAATGTGACGGTATTTTAGACTACAATACAATACTCATTACTGAATATTATTATTAATATAAGATGCTAAACTTTATATGTATACTTACGTGACAGAATTATAAAATAATCTGTCAAATAATCATGTGGTCCGTCACTACGATATTCCTACATTAGTTCAGACTGTTTTTTGTATATCTATCCCTTTTCAATGTACTGAACGTTTAAACGGTATTCAAAGGACTTATAGTTATGACTAATAGCATGTGGTATATATTTTATCTTTGTTTTTACCGACCAATTTACCTTATAAGTGTTTCTGTCTCTTTCTTACTCACACCATTACATATGTAATAATTTTTCCCATTTAACTCTACACAATCTTTTTCTACAGAGTGTACGAATAGAAGTATAACTTCAAAAATGGAATTTAATAATTTTGTATTTTGATACAAATAAAAAGTAGGTACGTGCTTGCCAATATTTTAAAAGAAAAAGTTCGTGACGTTCTTAGATTGACTTTATATTCAATTGAAATAGTAAAAGGACACTAAAAGTCGTATGATAATTTATAGATTGTGGATTATAATTGGGGTCGATGGGCTCAGGTGACTTTACTATCCACTGCGACTAAAACGATTTTTGTGTATACTTCATCATCTAATTATGAGTCCATAATTAGATGGTATAGACTTGAAAAAAAGTATGTTTGGATGTCCGTTTGTAACCTGTTCAGGCCTTAAGAAAACTTGCACCAGATATTTATGTCGTTGGCAAACAATTACTCTGCAGTTACATATAAGATATTCAGTCGTTTCAGCTGCACACTTACAGAATCAACGTACTCCTCTGTCCACCATGCCCATTTTACAGAGATTATACCTTAGTGGACAGTGTCCTATAAGAGTTCCTGCGATTACTCTAAATTCAGGTTGCTAAAGCTCTAAATGTAATTTAGTGTAGCGCAGTAAAGAAAGTATTAATCTTTTTGCCTCTCTCAGGCTTGAAGTGTTTTTCCAGAAGACTACACTGAGTTCCTTTTCCCAATTATATACTTCATCCATCATGCTGCATTTCTAGATGCCCTTAAAAGGTTCAGGTTCTCTAAAACGAGTACTAGCTTCTTATTAAGCGAGATTATTAGTAATTTCCCGTTATCCACAACAAATTTTCTTTGTTGTGTTTAGCCAATTGCTTAAAAGAGTGTTTGCAAATTTACTCTATTTTGGATTCGACCATGGTAGATTGCAGCAGCTTGGCACAGAAGTCTAGGTATTGCTAAAAGCTGCTTATAAAAGATTCTAGGAATGTTTCCCAGGACTATGAAGAGCCCAACTTTAGGACTTGTAATCCTTATACCTACTCCTTCTGGTGTTTTATACCCATCAGTGTTATAAGTGAGGTCTCTTTTTGGGAGTTAAGTGATTTTGTTTTTTGTTTGCTTACACAATATTTAGTGTGTGTTTGAAACCTCGTTTTTCAAGACATAATGTCTGTGGACATGTTGATGGATTGGGTTTCTCCGACCCTTAGAATCCAAAGATGTCCTGTGAGATCGTCGAGGCTTAGAGACTTATTCTGTGTAGACACGTATCAGAACAATCCTCTTTACATAAAATACCTTCAAGACTGCACTAGGACACGACTTCATTGTGCCAGTGATTCATACATAAGCGAGTCTTTGAGTTTCATTTTTCTTTTATCTTTGCTTTTTCCTTTAAAAATTTAAATCCCATTTCATTTAAGAAATTAAAAATGCAATTGTTTTTATTTTGTTAACTAAATAATTTTTATATTGCTATGTAGGTTTATTAAAGTTATATGTAAGGACAGAGTTTTATTCAGACGCAAAAAATACATTTAAAAAATTATAGATGAATCTGTTTGGTTTGTCATAGTTTACAAGTTATACTTTTCAATATACCTTCTCTTAAATAACTTATTACTTATCATTTTATTTCAATACCAAAATGAAAACAATAATAAGCAGTTAACAATGCTAGTGGAAAACAAAGGAGAGCTTGTTTCAAAGTGTGAAAATAACATGTAGACATGACAAAACAGGTTTGAAATTAAATATCGTTTTACTGAATAAGAACCAGGGAATGAAATTAACGATTATATTATTCTCTACTTTCTACTTTCAATGGGGAGATACCCATTTTACTAGTACTGTAAGCTATTGCGTTTATATTTGTTCAATTAAACTCGACGAACAATTTAGTATAAAGAATATAATAAATGAATTTAGTACCATACTAGATATGAAAAAATATTGAAACGTAGTAAAAATCTCATAGAATCATGACGGAACGATAAAAAATAAGTTAAATAGTTATTTATGCAACTAGTGCGTAAAGTGACCTTTTTTGACGAATGTGAATGTTGTCGCATGAGCCGCAGGCGAATACGACAATCACATGAGTCAAAAAAGAAACATTTACGCACGAGTTGCATACAATATTTTTTCTACAACCGAATTTCTTCACAAGAAATACAAGTATAGGCCTGATTTTTTTTACGCTTTACTGAAAAAAAATATTATATTTAAAACATATTTTAGATAACAAAATATTTATTTTCTAAATTAATCTCACCTTATAATACCGGTACGTAGAAACGCGAAATGCTTGAATTATAAATTAATTGAAATGTCAATCAGTCATTTAGATAAAAATACTTACCCTTTTTCATGAACTGATATTTCTGTCATATTAAAAATTACTGAATATAATATCTAGTTTTGTATGTATTAAACTGCAATAATTTAACAATTAAAAATATTTACACAAATTTACACAATTAGATAATAAAAAAAAAGTTTCCTTACCCGGAATTGAACCCGAGTCATCTGGGTAGAAGGTAAACACCTAACAATCTCGGCCACTAACACACATAAAAGTATTTGCATAATCTTATACAAAACAGTGCTTGTTTTACTTTTTTTCACTAGTGAAAAAAAAAACTTTTTTTTCACTAGTGAAAAAAAGTTAAACCTTACGAACCTTGAACCGTGCGTAAAGGTAATACTTTACGCACGGTTGTAGAAAAAAGTGTTTATAAAATACTAGCCGACCTTCCGGTTGCGTCATAGTTATTAGTTAAGTAAGTTTTGCTCTTTTACGTATATGTTAACCTTGTGGTGGCGTTATAGTACTTAATGACGTAAGAATTGCTGGTGCAAATTTATAAGATCTCAACTGCGCCACCTTACAGTGGCGTCATAATACTTAATTTAGTTGAAATATATGAAATACTAATTGCCTCACCTTGCGATGGCGTCCTAGTATTTAATTAGGTAAGTATTACTTATTTAAATATATGAGGTATTAAGTTCACAACCTAACGGTCTGCTTATAGTTCTTATTTTAGAAAAAAATTGCTCGTTTAAATATATGAGACATAACTGCCCCACCTTACGGTGGCGCCATGGTACTTTCTTAAGTAAGAATTGAATGTTCATGCGGTGGCCTTATTGTACTTAATTTAGTAAGTATTTTCTTAGTTTTTTTTCCGCAATTTTTTTTACTACTTTTAATTTTACTTTAGTTTCTTGTTTTTCTATTTATTAATCAAAAACAACACCATTTTACCTAGATATCCACATAAATTAAGTTACATCACCATCTATAGGGAATTTATTCTACTATATAATAAATACAAATGTTGTATTTTAATATTAAAGAATGACAGTTAAACGGGATAAAAGTATCCTATGTCCTTCTCCTGGTTCTAAGCTACCTCTTCATCAATTTTCAACAAAATGGGTTCAGCAGTTCTTGAGTTATAAATAATGTAACTAACACCACTTTCTTATATATATATATATATATATATATATATATATATATATATATATATATACATCTATATATAAAATTACGACATAGTATTATTAGGAATGGAATAACACTCGGTAAATGTCAATTGGGCCAAAGCCATTTAGAGTGAAACTTTTATTCTTTAAAGCGAAATTTTCGGTAACTGTTTGTTACCTTCATCAGCGCCTACAATAGGATTAATTTTATTTATTATAATATATTAGTACATTTGGTACTTACAAAAGAATGTGTTTAAATTAAATAAAAAACTATGTGAACCATTATCCCAATAAAGGGAGAACAAATAAAATAGTGTTTGTTATTGTAACACCCAACGAAAACACACCAAAAATACTCCACAATTTGAACAAAAAGTCAATGGAAAAACCAAAGTACTAAGTTTTAAAAACATAAAACACAGGTGTACACCTCTTCTGAGCCAATACAATCCTTTTTAACGCGTTGTTCGATTTTGATCTTCAAGACGGCATTCGACGCAGCCTTTTGAGACCTAAAAATGTTACTAGGAGTGCAAAACCGATTAGTCAAAAAATCTGTAAGTTATTAAAAAAAAACACTTTTTTCTACAAGCATATGTATAACAACACTTTCCCGCACGCATTTTAATTTAGAAAATATCTCTTTACCGCACGTAGTGCGGGTAACGTTTTTTCCCACACGCATTTTTTTTTTAATTAATTAAATATGTTTTCCGATAACCTTTTTGACAAATTATTGTATTATTACCTTTATCTTGTTGGACTACATACAAATAGTAAAAAAAATTAAGATTATTTTACATGAAAATAGAGATTTTTAATTTTTTTTTTTTTTAATAAAATCATAATTTATTAAATAACCGTAAACCTTACTCAAAGCAACAACAAACTCACCTGTTTAAGTAGGGTTGCTATAGCTACAGTCGTGTATTTATTGACACTATGAAAGGTTTAATTGTCACAATCGCATCTTTTCAAATATCAAAATAATTTACGAGGTGATTTTGCTTGTAGAAAAAATATTGATCCTAACTCTTGCGGCAGTTCGCGTGCGAGAAAGTACCTATAACTTTTCGCACTTGTTAGGATAATAACTATTTTATTAACACACACGATTTGTCGTGGCAGTATACTAACAAGTTTTAAGGAAAGATTGAAAAGTCTGTCACGACAAATTGAAGCTATATTTTTAAACTTATTCTTAAAAATTGTAATCTTTTTTTATATGGATGTTGTTGATATTAATTGATCGATAAAGGTTTGCTTATGCAAACGGCACACAGCTGTTTTGTGAAGAGTGAGTCGTGGTTCTTTCGAGCTAAATAAAAAATTATAAAATATATGTGTGCTCTTGACTGTTAAATCAAATTTAGTTAAACAAATTATTATAAAAGCATTTTTATGTATAAAATAAAATTATAGCTCAATAATAGGTATACATAAATATATGTGTTAATAAAACAATAAAAACTATATACCATCACACATAAATGTCGTAAAGAAATGATTATAAAATAATAAAATATGCATTTACATAAAATTTTAAAGAGCAGTTTTAGTATAGGTATCTAAAATAGTGCCTACCTATCCAAGTTTATTCTGAATATTTTCTTAATGAAATGTTGAAGATGTAAAACAGAATTAATTTCGCCAACAGAAAATTTTTTTCAAAGTAACATAAAAAGCTTGAGATACAATTTAAATGAATTCAAAAAAATTATAATAATATATTACTTCTTATCAGAGATAAAAGCGAAATAAAAGATTTTTACAGTTAAACAAAAACATAATAATAATAATAATAATGAGCTTTTAAGCTCCAGGAGTTAAAGTTATACGTCTATGCGAAAAAGACCATTTTGGCATTATCTTTAAGACGTCTATTTAACAAAATAAAAAAAAATTAAAAAATTATATAATATCTTCATTGCTTAAACATGTTAGCCATGAGATTGCTGTTTGAACTTGACACCCTAAACATATAATAATATGATTCTAGGTAAATTGCTCGAACGCAATTGCTCGAAATCAATTGCTCGAAATCAATTGCTCGAAATCAATTGCTCGAAATCAATTGTTTGAAATCAATTGCTCGAGATAAAAATTGCTCGAAATACAAATTGTTCAAATAAAAACTACTTCCCTGGCTATATGCCACGATGGACATTGAATTACAGTTTAAAGTTAAACGGGGTTAGTATATCTGCAAGATAGAACTAATCATTTAAGTTTGCAATTCGTAAGGATATTACTTGTAGACCGGTTTCGGCGTATTGCGCCTCATCAGTACAAGGAAGATATCCATCCAGAAGCTCTAAGAGCATCTAGACTGGAGATATGTCTGAAATCACACAAATACATTATCTTCAATAAAGAAACTGTTAAAAGTGCGATAATAGCGACATCTCCATAACCAATCACAAACTGAAATTCTATTTGACAAAGAACCTCTCGGAAATTTTCGAGTTACAATATGCCTGCTAAGTTCTATTGACTAATAAACAATGTAGCGCCTTTTTAACTTAATCCTTTGATATTAAATTAGGAAAACTTTTGGTAAGAAGATAAAGATCTTTAAGTTGAAGGGTAGATGACCTTATTTCATTATTAATCCAGTTTTTCTTATCATTTTTATTAATATGACCTTTTTTATTGGGAAATTTAAGATTAAAATAATATTTATATACACTGAAAAAATAATCAAAAGCGTCATTCGCATTGCGAATACTAAAAAGCTTTGAGCAGTTCTCAGAGATTAATGATTGTTTAAATTTTAAAATATTACCTTCACCTAATTGTCTACCCGTTATTATCATATATCTATTACTACAATTAGAATTATCAAAGTTAGTCTGATAAAAAACCGTTCTATGGTCCGAGATATTATTATCTAGAACGCAGAAGATGCCCTCTGAATTCTCAACAAAAATTTGATCCATAGAAGTACAGGACCGAGCCGTCACTTTCGTAGGCCACCTCTTCAAGGGAATCAAATAACTCGTCTTTGTTCTTTGTATGTAGTTAATTAAGTGATAAATGCGTATAAACAAATTAAAGTGCGAATTTTCAAGCAAAGATATTAATTTGAAACGGTTGTAACATCAATATTAATATAAAAATAATTACTTTATAACATCTCATTGTCAAGATAATTGTTTAAATTTAAAAATGAGCGTTGTAAATTCTTTGAACTAGGTACTACAACCTATGTTATGGCCGATTTAATGTGTATCAATTCTTGCATTTCTGATTATGTGTTCTAAAGCTACGTTAAAGAGTTATGGTAAGAGTGGATCTCCCTGCTTCAGTCCATTGTTAATCTCAAATGTCTTACCTTACTTCGTAGTCTTTCCATACACATCCGTATCATTTTGGCCAGTTTTTTAGGAAAACCAAGTTCTTGCATCGCAGACCACAGTCTCATCCGGCATACTCTATCAAAAGCCTGTTTAAAGTCTATGACAATCTGATTAAGCTCTCGATCGAAATCTCAGCATTTTTTCATTATTAGTTTTATAGTGAATATTTGGTCTATACCTAGTATATCGGTCAGGTCTGAATCCATATTGATACTCTCCAATAATTTCTTTTGTGTACGATTTGGTTTTTTCCAGCAGAATGTTTGCAAGGACTTTGTAGGTAGTATTAAGAAGCGTTATTCCTCGGTAGTTGTTACATTGCTTTTTGTTATCTTTTTTGTGATTTGGTATGATAAGACCTTCTTTCGATTCGTCTGGCATTGTTTCTTTGTGCCAAATACTTTGAATTAGCTTGTATATAGATCTGTATAGTGATCTCTCTCCGAGCTTTAGACACTCTGCGGGTATACCATCGCTGCCTGGGGCTTTATTATTTTTAAGATTTTCAATTGCTTACTTCTTCATATGTCGGGCAATGGTCTTCTTATTTAAATGTATGTACCTCTATATTGTATGTATGCGTGCCAGCTTTACCGTTTAGCAGTTGGAAGAAGTATTCCTTCCAGGTTTTTAATATTTGTTTTGTCATTATTAATAAACTGTCTTTTTCAAGGAAGTTTTCTATTCTTTCTTGGTACCCTGCTTTTATGCTAGAAACATTTACAATTTAATCCTGAATAAGTTTGACCAACTACTTCGTACTTGTACATACATACATACATACCTCTTACTTGGTAAATTGAAAGCAGACTAGGCAACACTGTATATCCAGTTGGTATGACCATATTATGTGCTTGGTGCGGCGAACAATGGTGTTTTGCGAACGCCATCGAATTGTTTCCACGCAAGATGCGCGGCTATAAATAGAGAAAAGCGTTCGCAGGTGTAGCCTTTTATTTTAAGACAGTTGGTGCATTACAATTAATTAAAGATAAACAAAAAATTTTCAAGTTTGGTGCTCTAACGCTAAACATTTTTTTCCCTGGCACGCTTTCGCACGGTTGGTATCGAACCCTCTTTAGGGACCAGCACTTATAGGGACAGTCTGTGGAGGAAATCGCTAAAGGCGATACCTCTCTTACAGAAGAACACGGATGACGTCGTACCAAGATTTGTCTTTAACAAACTCTACAAAATATTAATAAACAAGACAGCAGACCCCAATGTAGTGAACGCTCTGAGCGCCAATAGGGATGGATCAAAAACGAACTAAGGTGTGGGATGTGGAATTTACTCCTTGAACCTAAAAATTACATGGGTTATGGATGGCTTGTCAAATTTTGTCAAGTTGCAAATGTTTAGTCAGAACTCACAGGCATAACCATGGCTGCAAAAGAATTAATTAATAGGAACATCACAGACAGGAATGTAAATATTTACACAGACTGGCGACAAGCACTACTGACAATTTAGCAGGGAGGGCTGCGGGCTACAAATATATGTTAGCCCTAGCCTATCAATCAAGCTAACAATGTCTGCTGTCATGGACCTTATCCAACAGCACTCTCACCAAAACTTTATACAATGGGATGAAACAACGAACTGTAGACTGGCCAGAGAGTTATTACGTCATCCTGGCGAGGAAATAGCAAAAAAAATTAAGGCATTGACCAGACAAAATCTCCGAACAGCTGTGGGAACCTTAACAGGTCACTGCCAATTGCAACAACATCTTTTTAGGATGAAATAGGAGTGCAAAACCGATTAGTCAAAAAATCTGTAAGTTATTAAAAAAAAACACTTTTTTCTACAAGCATATGTATAACAACACTTTCCCGCACGCATTTTAATTTAGAAAATATCTCTTTACCGCACGTAGTGCGGGTAACGTTTTTTCCCACACGCATTTTTTTTTTAATTAATTAAATATGTTTTCCGATAACCTTTTTGACAAATTATTGTATTATTACCTTTATCTTGTTGGACTACATACAAATAGTAAAAAAAATTAAGATTATTTTACATGAAAATAGAGATTTTTAATTTTTTTTTTTTTTAATAAAATCATAATTTATTAAATAACCGTAAACCTTACTCAAAGCAACAACAAACTCACCTGTTTAAGTAGGGTTGCTATAGCTACAGTCGTGTATTTATTGACACTATGAAAGGTTTAATTGTCACAATCGCATCTTTTCAAATATCTAAATAATTTACGAGGTGATTTTGCTTGTAGAAAAAATATTGATCCTAACTCTTGCGGCAGTTCGCGTGCGAGAAAGTACCTATAACTTTTCGCACTTGTTAGGATAATAACTATTTTATTAACACACACGATTTGTCGTGGCAGTATACTAACAAGTTTTAAGGAAAGATTGAAAAGTCTGTCACGACAAATTGAAGCTATATTTTTAAACTTATTCTTAAAAATTGTAATCTTTTTTTATATGGATGTTGTTGATATTAATTGATCGATAAAGGTTTGCTTATGCAAACGGCACACAGCTGTTTTGTGAAGAGTGAGTCGTGGTTCTTTCGAGCTAAATAAAAAATTATAAAATATATGTGTGCTCTTGACTGTTAAATCAAATTTAGTTAAACAAATTATTATAAAAGCATTTTTATGTATAAAATAAAATTATAGCTCAATAATAGGTATACATAAATATATGTGTTCATAAAACAATAAAAACTATATACCATCACACATAAATGTCGTAAAGAAATGATTATAAAATAATAAAATATGCATTTACATAAAATTTTAAAGAGCAGTTTTAGTATAGGTATCTAAAATAGTGCCTACCTATCCAAGTTTATTCTGAATATTTTCTTAATGAAATGTTGAAGATGTAAAACAGAATTAATTTCGCCAACAGAAAATTTTTTTCAAAGTAACATAAAAAGCTTGAGATACAATTTAAATGAATTCAAAAAAATTATAATAATATATTACTTCTTATCAGAGATAAAAGCGAAATAAAAGATTTTTACAGTTAAACAAAAACATAATAATAATAATAATAATGAGCTTTTAAGCTCCAGGAGTTAAAGTTATACGTCTATGCGAAAAAGACCATTTTGGCATTATCTTTAAGACGTCTATTTAACAAAATAAAAAAAAATTAAAAAATTATATAGTATCTTCATTGCTTAAACATGTTAGCCATGAGATTGCTGTTTGAACTTGACACCCTAAACATATAATAATATGATTCTAGGTAAATTGCTCGAACGCAATTGCTCGAAATCAATTGCTCGAAATCAATTGCTCGAAATCAATTGCTCGAAATCAATTGTTTAGTATTAAGAAGCGTTATTCCTCGGTAGTTGTTACATTGCTTTTTGTTATCTTTTTTGTGATTTGGTATGATAAGACCTTCTTTCGATTCGTCTGGCATTGTTTCTTTGTGCCAAATACTTTGAATTAGCTTGTATATAGATCTGTATAGTGATCTCTCTCCGAGCTTTAGACACTCTGCGGGTATACCATCGCTGCCTGGGGCTTTATTATTTTTAAGATTTTCAATTGCTTACTTCTTCATATGTCGGGCAATGGTCTTCTTATTTAAATGTATGTACCTCTATATTGTATGTATGCGTGCCAGCTTTACCGTTTAGCAGTTGGAAGAAGTATTCCTTCCAGGTTTTTAATATTTGTTTTGTCATTATTAATAAACTGTCTTTTTCAAGGAAGTTTTCTATTCTTTCTTGGTACCCTGCTTTTATGCTAGAAACATTTACAATTTAATCCTGAATAAGTTTGACCAACTACTTCGTACTTGTACATACATACATACATACCTCTTACTTGGTAAATTGAAAGCAGACTAGGCAACACTGTATATCCAGTTGGTATGACCATATTATGTGCTTGGTGCGGCGAACAATGGTGTTTTGCGAACGCCATCGAATTGTTTCCACGCAAGATGCGCGGCTATAAATAGAGAAAAGCGTTCGCAGGTGTAGCCTTTTATTTTAAGACAGTTGGTGCATTACAATTAATTAAAGATAAACAAAAAATTTTCAAGTTTGGTGCTCTAACGCTAAACATTTTTTTCCCTGGCACGCTTTCGCACGGTTGGTATCGAACCCTCTTTAGGGACCAGCACTTATAGGGACAGTCTGTGGAGGAAATCGCTAAAGGCGATACCTCTCTTACAGAAGAACACGGATGACGTCGTACCAAGATTTGTCTTTAACAAACTCTACAAAATATTAATAAACAAGACAGCAGACCCCAATGTAGTGAACGCTCTGAGCGCCAATAGGGATGGATCAAAAACGAACTAAGGTGTGGGATGTGGAATTTACTCCTTGAACCTAAAAATTACATGGGTTATGGATGGCTTGTCAAATTTTGTCAAGTTGCAAATGTTTAGTCAGAACTCACAGGCATAACCATGGCTGCAAAAGAATTAATTAATAGGAACATCACAGACAGGAATGTAAATATTTACACAGACTGGCGACAAGCACTACTGACAATTTAGCAGGGAGGGCTGCGGGCTACAAATATATGTTAGCCCTAGCCTATCAATCAAGCTAACAATGTCTGCTGTCATGGACCTTATCCAACAGCACTCTCACCAAAACTTTATACAATGGGATGAAACAACGAACTGTAGACTGGCCAGAGAGTTATTACGTCATCCTGGCGAGGAAATAGCAAAAAAAATTAAGGCATTGACCAGACAAAATCTCCGAACAGCTGTGGGAACCTTAACAGGTCACTGCCAATTGCAACAACATCTTTTTAGGATGAAATTAGCAGAATCGTTGCTATGCAGAGGCTGCGAACAAGAACAGGAAACATATAATGCATGACTACGCTGCTTTTTCATAAATCAGAAGATCTGTGTTGGCCGAGTACTGGCTTACACAGGTGATGTCAGGGAGATTCTCTTCGGGAGCCTCATCACCTATTTTAAATCTCTAGGCCTGATGACAGCCTGAGGTGAGGATATCCCTACCCAAGGGAGGTTGCACAATGGGCAATATGTGATCTTAGTGCTCGCCCCTCCTCAAAAGTTCCAGATCCAGACCCTATTACTCTGGATAAATTTCTACTTGGAGTCAAACAAAAACTAAACTCGGAAGAACCTTGTACTTTGACGGATATAAGTCTAAAACCCTAAATTTGACTCTAATAATAAATCCCATTTAATTTGTTACATCACATTATGTAAGATTATCACAATGTGTGAAGAATTACTGTTTTGCAAGGAAGAACTACAGCTAACGATTTATTCACAATTTTAAATAATGCTATCATTGCGGCGAATTTGCAATTATGTTGGAAATTGCATTGATGGAACCCAAGTCATGTCTGGTTAATACAATAGTTTGCAAACGCTTGAGAAGAAGTAATCCTCAGATATTATTTGGTCACATTGCAAAATCCATCGGAAAGCTTTAGCGTCGAAGCCCCTAAGCTCTGGTCTAAATATTGTTTTTGAAGTAGTTATTAAAGTAGTTAACTACATAAAATTAGGCCATTAAAACTAAGGATTTATCTGCGCTTTGTACAAAAACAGGAGCTGAACATAAATCTTAGTTGTTTTATTCTTCATCCAGATGGTTATCACGTGGAATTGACAAGCGTATCTACGAATTAAGAAGAAGAAGGAAGAAGCTTCGGCCGAATTCTTTGTAATGAAGCTTTCTTATTTGGTAGATATCTTAATACTCTTAATCTTCAACTCCAAGGAAAAAACTTGAATGTATTTGATTTCAGTGAAAAGTTTGATGATTTATTCAAAAAACTGTATATATGGAAAACAAGTTAAAAGCAAACTGTTTTGATTTGTTTCCACATTGTGTAGAAGTATCCAGAATTTTCCATTAGTCCTTGCATTCTAAGAATATTTAACACTTTTTAGGCTTAGAATAAGTTTGTAGTTATATTTGACAATAAAAATGTTTTAAAACGGTTTTAATAATTTTGTCTGCCTTAGATAAAGAAAATATAAGGTTTAAAAAGAATTACAAGAATATTTCACACAATGATGAAACATTTTTTAGGCAGGATGAAATTGCTTGAGTCTGAGGCAAATTCCAAATGATGTCAACCTTAATCGGAACAAATTAAATGTTTCATTCCACTGTTATTATTCCTAAAAGATCAAATTTTCATAATCAACAATCAATCAACAAAACTTCAGTAATTATAAACTGTTTGAAATGTAATATTAATAAATAATAATATTTTATTTATTTGGACAGGAAAGAACGAATCGAACAATCTTTAAAACCGTTCATATTCTCTGCGTACTTCTCGTTTTTGCCACAGTAAATTTTCCACCTTAAATATCTAATGAGATTTATTAGGAAGGGAGGGATGCTCTGCCAGAGTATTTAAATTTATCCAGGTTTTTACTATAATTGCCGTTAAACGTGGCCTTAATTGCCAATTAAACTTCATTTAAACAATATCCCGCTGATTTAAAAATATTTGTTAAACTTATAGTCCACCGCGCAGAACACTTTTTTTGAAATGATTAATACATACTTGAAACTTTGTGTATAGCTTCCTATTGATGAGTCCATCAAAGTTTGAAATTATCTAAACTTAAAACTGCTTCTTTTTCGAGCTAGAAATAAACGTAATATCTAAGCTGTCGGACAGCAAAAACGCAGCAATAAATTTGTCGGACAATGTGAGCATTTGATTTAATACTTAATTATAAACAAATTGTGTAAAAATGAATTATATTATATTATGTAACCAACAATCTCCAAGCATAGTGTAGGATATAATAGAACCTATAGGTACTACAACCATATGACGGTAATACAGACCACAATACAATACTCATTACTGAATATTATTAATATAAAAACTTAATATGTATACTTACGTGACAGAATTAAAAAATAATCTTCCCTTTGCCATTGGTAATTTAAATGTAAGTTTCATCTTACTTAAATGGATTCTAATATCAAATCGATCATGGTTACAAGTAGGAATAGTAACCGCAGACATGCATGTTTCTGGCTCATTAGCCGTCATCAGTGCGGCATAACCATGATCCCTGTTGCGTTGCATTCCCGTTATCCTCCTTTTTTATATTAATTCGCGTTTTCTTGGCACTATATATATATATATTGATATATATATATATATATATATATATATATATATATATATATTGTAACGAAACTACGCCACTGGGTGAATGTTTAGCTATCCGGAACTCTCGAGAATCGAGAATAATCCGGACACCCTCTGCAGCGAATATTCTGGTACCAATAACAATGAAGAACTCTGTTCTCGAATTCTCTGGTCCTCGAACGTGAGATGGCGTTGCGGTATATAAATAAAGCAGATTCGAATGCGGAGTTAGTATCCAGTATAGCGCGAATATTTAAGCTTTCGAATAGTGCAAATAAATTGTGAATTTAGTATTTAGCAGTGTTATAGTTTGTGTAGTTATTCGTTAGAAAATAAATCAACTTAAAAATAAATCGAACCCGTGTTTTAATTTGTTAAAAACGTTACAATTGGTGTCAGAAGTGGGATATTTTAATTTAATTAGTGGACTTTTCGAGCGCAGTTTTTGTAATTTTGTGATAAAACTCTTTCCGGTTTCGGTATTGACTTTTAGACATTTTGGACAGTTCTTTTTCGAAGTGCTAATTAAGATAATTCGAAATGAAATTAACACAGTTAACGGTTAAACAGTTAAAAGAACAACTAGAAGAACGTGATAAAGACACTGCGGGCACCAAAGCCACCCTTGTGCAAAAATTGAGAGAAGCATTAACCCAAGAGGGATGTGACCCAGAAACTTTCGAATTCCCTTCCACCGAAGAATCACTCTTGGCGAAAATTGAGGAAAATGCTAAGAAGGTTGAAGGAAAGATAGAAGAAAATGCTAAGAAGATGGAGGAAAATACTAAGAAGATGGAGGAAAATGCTAAGAAAGTTGAAGAAAAGATGGAGGAAAATGCTAAGAAAGTTGAAGAAAAGATGGAGGAAAATGCTAAGAAAGTTGAAGAAAAGATGGAGGAAAATGCTAAGAAAGTTGAAGAAAAGATGGAAGAAAATGCTAATAAGGTTGAAGGAAAACTAGAAGAAATTGTTAAAACGGTTGACCATAAATTTGAACAAGTCGAAGAAAAGTTTGGACGAGTCGAAGAAAAGTTCGAATGCTTAGAAAACAAAATCAGACAATTAGAAAACATGGTCACCAACACTAACATCGCCGAACAGGACGTTAAAGTTATTGAAACTACAGACAAGAAAGAATTAGTATACGAGGAATGTGGCGGCGGTATGAAATTCAAACTGCCGAATTTCGACGGTAAATCGTCCTGGTCCACGTATGTCAAACAGTTCGAAGCAATCGCGATGGCCAATCGATGGACAGAACAACAAAAAGCCATATCATTGACAGCTGCTCTGCGAGGTGACGCCGCAGATATTTTGAGATCAATACCGAAAGATCAAGAGTACTGCTATCAGACGCTTTTCTCCAGATTGGAAAACCGCTACGGAGATAGCCACTTACAGCAAGTTTATAAAGCCCAATTGCGCACCCCAAATCAACGCGCAACCGAGAACTTGCAAGAATTTGAGGCGGACATCGCACGTATGGTCCGGTTGGCATATCCTATAGCGCCCGATAGCTTTCTGGAAGAAATAGCAGTCGACACTTTTGTAAATGGCTTGAGGGACAACGATTTACAGAAAGCTTTGAAACTGGCTCGACCGAAGCTACTAGATGAAGCTCTCGCTATAGCGCTAGAACATGAAACAGCGAGCCAAACTTCGCGGGGTCACCGTTTAAGAACGATTGGAGAAGAATCGGAGACTGAAAGCCTCGAAGAACTGGTAAGAAGAATTATTCGTAAAGACAAAATGGAGACGAGACGGGAACCAAGGTGCTGGAATTGCGGCGAGTTCGGTCACCTACGCCGCAATTGCAAGAAACAGCCGTCGGAAAACTAAAGCGGGTCGACATGAAGGGGCGAGCGTCGACCCTGGAGAGTAAAGCCCCTGTAGTCACGGTCAACGTAACATCTTCTGGTGGAGTCCCCAGTTTGTACATCGACGGACTTGCAAACGAGAGGAACACTTCTATGTTAATAGACACGGGAGCAACAAAAACCATTACAAGACCAGAGTTGGTGGAAGAGCAATCTCTATTATCGCCGACACCAGTAAGATTGAGAACGGCTACGGGCGAGATAATAAAGACGTATGGAGAAGCCAATATGCTCATAAAGCTAGGAAAGACCAGTGTTAGACATCGAGTATTAGTAGCCGAGATAGCAGACCAGTTCATCCTCGGTATGGATCTTTTAAAAAAACTGGGGGCCATAGTAGATGTCAAAAATGGCTCTCTTAGGGTCGGCGAAGAAGAGCTCCCCTTCCATGACGAACAAGAAGATGTTGTCCGTTTAATAACTACTTGTGACATTACAATACCAGGCCGTAGCGAAAAAATCCTAATGACCAGTCTTGGTGGGTATTGCAGGGACGGTAGCCTGAGAATAATTGAAGAAGCCAACAACAAAGACCTATTAATCGCCAAAGCTCTAATAAAGGTCAAAGACACTATTCCAGTGAGAGTAATGAATTTAAAAGAGAATCACATCAAGGTGAATAAAGGTACCGTGGTAGGACAGTGTGTTCCTGTATCAGCGATATGTTCTGCGATCATCACGAAGCCACCAGGAGCAAAGTTTCCTCAACAACTTGTCGATACGGTCATTAGTAACTGCCCAAATTTAGACCCGAAACAAGAACAAGAGGTGAAAGCTATGCTTGTGGAATATCAAGATGTGTTTGCCCTGAATGACAAAGACAAGGGCAAGACAAGCATTGTTTCTCATAAAATAAATACCGGGGATGCTCATCCGATTCGACAACAACCGAGAAGACTTCCTTGGGCCAAACGAGAAGAGGCTGAGGGTATCATCGCAGATATGAAGGAACAGGGGGTGATTGAACCATCAAACAGTCCATGGACCTCACCAGTGGTATTGGTAAAGAAGAAGGATGGTTCCACAAGATTTTGCATTGATTACCGTCAGCTAAACTCACTTACCAAAAAGGACAGCTATCCCCTGCCCAGAATAGACGACACACTAGACAATCTCTCCGGTTCCCGATGGTTCTCTACGCTTGATTTGAAGAGTGGCTATTGGCAAGTAGAAATGGATCCAGCCGATCGAGAAAAGACTGCTTTTTCCATAGGGTCAGGCCTCTGGCAATTTACAGTCATGCCTTTTGGGTTATGTAATGCCCCTGCTACATTCGAGAGACTGATGGAGGCAGTCCTGAGAGGATTAACTTGGCAAACTTGCCTGGTTTATTTGGATGATGTCATCGTGATTGGGAGATCGTTCGAGGAACATTCGAGGAATTTGAGAGAGGTACTTCAGCGACTACGTGAAGCCAACTTAAAATTGAGTCCAAAAAAATGCCACCTGTTCCGAAGAGAAGTTAAATATTTGGGTCATATTGTGTCCAATGATGGTGTAACAGCGGACCCTGAGAAGATCGCCGCAATAAAGGAATGGCCCATACCAAAAGATAAGCATGAGGTAAGAAGTTTCCTCGGCTTGTGTACTTATTATCGGCGGTTCGTTAAATCATTCGCCCATATCGCCAAACCATTGACCAAACTGACGGAAGAAGGCAAGGAATTTTGCTGGGACGAAGATTGTCAGAAGGCTTTTGAACATCTGCAAGAAGCTCTCATCAGCGCCCCGATTTTAAGTTATCCTAGGCACGACGGAAAATTTGTGCTGGATACGGATGCTAGTAATACTGCCATTGGAGCTGTGTTATCACAAATCCAAGATGGACAGGAAAAAGTCATCGCTTACTTTAGTAAAGTCTTGTCCAAGCCAGAACGGAATTATTGCGTGACCAGAAGAGAACTCCTAGGGGTGGTTAAGGCTTGCGAGCACTTTCATAAGTATCTCTATGGCAGAAAGTTTTTACTAAGAACCGACCACGCAGCTCTAAAGTGGCTAATGCAATTCCGAAACCCCGAGGGTCAAGTGGCCAGATGGTTGGAGCGAATGCAGGAATATGACTGTGATATCGAGCATAGGGCAGGAAAAACTCATCTCAACGCTGATGCATTGTCAAGAAGACCGTGCAAAGAAAGCTGCACTCATTGTTCGCGATTAGAGGAAAAACTCTGCCCTATACGACGGACCACTGTCGTTAACGAGAGCTGGCAACCCCAGGAGCTCCGGAAATCTCAAGAAGAAGATCCATGCTTGAGAATTGTGTTGGGTTGGAAACGTCACGGTGAAAGACCTCCTTGGCAAGAAGTAAGCGCACAAAGCCCAGAAGTTAAATCATATTGGAGCCAATGGGATAGCCTAGTGATGCGGAGCGAAGTACTGTATCGAACTTTCGAGAATGACGATGGTACCGAGTCCAGATTGCAGATGGTGGTACCAAGAAGCAAAGTGCCGGAAATTCTACGTCAAATGCACGATGGTACGTCAGGAGGGCACTTCGGAATAACGAAGACCTTGCAGAAAGTTCGCGAGCGATTTTACTGGGTGAACTGCAAGGATGATGTGAGACGCTGGTGCCGGAAGTGCGAGTTGTGTGCTGCAAGTAATGGAACCGTTGGCAAGAAACGAGCTCCCATGAGGCAGTATAAAGTGGGAAGTCCAATGGAAAGAGTGGCGATAGATGTCGCAGGACCCTTTCCGGAAACGGACGATGGAAATAAATACATTCTGGTAGCCATGGACTATTTTACGAAGTGGACGGAGGCTTATGCGATCCCTAACCAAGAGGCTGCGACCGTTGCGGAAGTATTGGTCAAAGAGTTCTTTAGTCGGTTTGGTGTGCCTTTAGAAATTCATTCGGACCAAGGCAGGAAGTTCGAGTCGAGCCTCTTTCAAGATGTATGCCGTTTGCTAGGTGCTCATAAAACCAGAACAACGCCTCTGCATCCTCAGTCAGATGGCATGGTCGAAAGGATGAATCGAACGATGGGAAAACATCTATCGAAAGTGGTATCGGAGCACCAGAAAGATTGGGACCAATACCTACCCATGTTCCTGATGGCATACCGATCAGCAGTTAATGAAACCACCGGCCAGACACCTGCCTGTCTCATGCTTGGACGTGAATTACGCCTACCATGCGACCTTGAATTTGGCAGCAAACCTTCAGAAGAGGGCGTCGCTGGTGAAGGCTACGCAGACCAACTTAAGCTGAAAATGCATCAGATCCATGACATCGCCCGGAAGAACATTCAGATTGCTAGCGATCGCATGAAAAATCAATATAACGTCAGGTCAAATAACAGGATATTTGAAACAGGAGACCTTGTATGGCTTCACAACCCACAGCGACGCAAGGGTTTATGTCCGAAGCTGCAGAGACAAGAAGGCCCGTATGAGATTAAGAAAAGGATAAACGACGTAATTTATCGAATTCAAAAACTGCCTAGAGGAAAGCCGAAAGTGGTCCACATAAATCGACTTTCACCTTACGAAGGCTCTAATAATGTCGAGGAAGCTAGGGCCGTTTCGCAGGAAGCAAGCATCAAAGAGAATCGGCCTGACTTTGACAGATTCATTACCGATTACATCAACCGAAAGAAAATTAGGTTTGGCGTTACTGCAGAAGTTCGGCAAGACATCTTCAAAGTTCCTAAAAACGTGTCGATCGCTCACTGTGTGTCTCAAGATCTTAGTATGGAAAGAGGCATAGCGTCCGTCTTCAAGAAGAAATTTGGACGTTTAGATGAACTGCTCGACCAACAACCACGGGTAGGCAAAGTGTTGCGACTAGAAGATGGCCGCAGGTCCATACTTTATCTGGTGACGAAAAGGGCGTCCAATGAAAAACTGGCCTACAGGGACATTTGGCACGCATTGAGTAACTTGAAGGAAATTATGAGTCATTACGAAATCAAGGAATTGGCGATACCAAAGATCAGCAATGGAACGGCACAAATTGACTGGAAGATTGTAAGGAGCATGATCGAGGTAATTTTCTATGGTTCCGGAGTGTCAATAACAGTTTGCTGTTACCAACCGAAAGAAGTAGATCTACAGAAGAGCGTGGACTGTTATTTCTTTGGTAAAGGAATCTGTCGGGCTGGGTCCAACTGTCGTTTCCGTCATACACCTGGGAAGCACTGGAAAGTATCTGATCGGGACGATCAGAGTTAAGGAGGGGGCAGTGTAACGAAACTACGCCACTGGGTGAATGTTTAGCTATCCGGAACTCTCGAGAATCGAGAATAATCCGGACACCCTCTGCAGCGAATATTCTGGTACCAAAAACAATGAAGAACTCTGTTCTCGAATTCTCTGGTCCTCGAACGTGAGATGGCGTTGCAGTATATAAATAAAGCAGATTCGAATGCGGAGTTAGTATCCAGTATAGCGCGAATATTTAAGCTTTCGAATAGTGCAAATAAATTGTGAATTTAGTATTTAGCAGTGTTATAGTTTGTGTAGTTATTCGTTAGAAAATAAATCAACTTAAAAATAAATCGAACCCGTGTTTTAATTTGTTAAAAACGTTACAATATTGATATATATATTGATATGGATTTTTCTTCATGGTGCACGTTCTTTCAATGAAATGTTGGAACGTGATTCACTATTTGTAAATTGGTTGTCTAGATTAAGTATTTTTGATTTTTGATTGTTTTTGTTTAGTTTATAAGTTGTTTAGGAGATGATGATTATTATTGATTAGATTGTGATTGAATTTGTAAGAGATAGTTGTCATTAATAAAAAAATTATTGAATCAAATAAAAGAAATCTCATTTTGAAAGTAAATAGAAAACAAAATAAATATTAGAAGAATTGATAGAAATAGTTTAGTTAGCAGATATTGAAACTGAAAGAGCAGAAGGAAGTTAGCAGGTACAGAAAAGCAGTGAGGTCAGGGCTGGAAATTGGTAGGAGGAGATAAAAGGCAAGAAATAGAAAGTATTAAAGCAGAAGGAAGCAGCGAATAGGAAGAAATCAGAAATTTGAAGGTATAGAGAAAGGGTTGAAGAATAGAAAAACGAAGTGGAGTAGAAAGAAGCGGAAGAAAATAAATTTTTATATTAATATTTTTTTTTGTAATTTATTTTAGTACAATCAATTTGGAAATCTTGAATCCACAACCGAGAATTTTATTGAAAAATGGTGTTCCGGAACGAAGATCCATTTCAATATATATATATATATATATATATATATATATATATATATATATATATATATATATATATATATATATATTGTTATGATTTGATTGGTTAAAAAAAATTTTTGTATTTGATAATAGGTAACTGTCTTTATATAGGTGTTTAAAAATTTTATTTCAGAAATTGTAGAGAGTTGTTTATTTTGTTTGATAATTTTGTTTTAAGAGGTTACCTAGGGACGAGGGGGATAAATATTATTATTATTGAATTTGAATTTGAAAGAGATAGTTGGAATTTTAAAGTTTATAAATTTGTAATTTTATTTTAAAGTTTAAAATAAAATTTGAATTAAAATTAATATTGTTTCAAATAAGAAGATAAAGAAGAGTAAATATAAAAGAAAATTATTTGAATCACGACCCAAATAGCCGGAGCCAAAGAAAAGCTGATTCCATAATAATATATATGTCGTAGGCAATCGCCGTAATCCGTCATTCCCTGAAAAGCCTAGGCATTACAGGTACTCCCGGCAATCGCCGTAATAGAATCATTATTACGCTGTTTGACGGAAATTATCCGTCATTTCAGGGACTGACGTTTAAACATTTAGGCAAACGGTGTAACCGCCACGAATGATCGAATTTTACAGCGATAGGAACCGTGCAAGAACTGTAGAGGCAGCACTTTCGTCGAAAGTAGAGCGCCCTAGTGTTAAATAAAAAAAGTATTGTGATGAAAGTCGTATCGTAAACAGTATTAGTTTTTTATAAAAAAAGAAAAAAATAATAAAATTTGGGTTTTTTTCGATTAAAATATAAACATTAAATAGACTTCTGTCAATTGCCAGTGTGTTTTGTCAATTGAGTGATCTTTGCTTTATTCTTATTAGTGATTTTTTGGTCAATTTTGTGTTATAAAATTATTAAAATAAGAAAGACTTCGTTAGAAAGACAAAGTGTGGTATCCGAAGTAATCGGGAAAAATGCAGTTGTTTCGCTTACCTTCGGTACTACATTTTAACTGAGCTAAGTACTTTATCTTCTAAGAGGCAGAAAAAATGGTTGCAGGCAATAAAACGTAAAGGTTTTACTAGCGAAACGAAAATTAAGAGCACTCGTGTTAGCTCTAATCATTTTATTTCTGGTAAGTGGCAAAATGAATGCTGTTTTAAAGATGATTTCAACTTTTTAACTTTATAGGAAAACCTGCTGACTTAACAGACAGAAATAATCCAGACTGGGTAGCTTTATTAAATATGGGGTATAAAGACAGTAAGTCCAGTTCCTCAAAATCTAAATTAAAACAGGTAAGTTTATTTAAGAGTCATTTGAATGAATTATGACTCTTATGCCCTAAACTTAGTTTGCATGTCTTATTTTAAATATTTCTCATTGTTGCAGGCTGCCACAGTAGAATTATTAAGAAACGTGGAAATTTAAGAAACCATCGAAGTAGAATAATAAAGAAAGTCAAACTGATTTGACATAGACAATTTAACTTATATGTTTCTATCAATAATGATTACAAATGAATTGAAAGAAAAGCTTAGAAACTATCATTAACTGTTGCAAACCTCGAAAATAATGATGTAAAAACAAGATGTTACACTGGCTTAGCAACAAACAATGCTTTTAAGACTGTTTTAAATTATATTGAACCATTTCTGAAAAATCAATTAAACACTGCTTTGCCATCAAGTGATCAAGAGCTGCTAACGTTTTACTAAATATAGAAATAAAAGTAAACTTTATTAAATTGTGTTTTATTAATAAAATATAATGACTGACATAATACAAATTATTTAATTCATTTAAGAGTTCTACACACCTTTGATTTTACCTTAAAATTATTTATTTTACTAATCTTTTGCTTATATCTATTGATTGGCAACATCTGAATCTTCTAACGACTACTTCTGAAAATATTCACTTATGTTTATTTCCTTAGAACTTAACAATAAATAAAGTCACTTAAACATTATTATAACTACACAATCAGCAACAAAAGTTAGGAAAAGACAATTTAAACACAAACCAACATGGATTTAAACATAAAACCAAAGTAAACATAACCTATGTTTGCCTCAGTGAACTTTCGGGGAAATGATAAAGTTTCACCTTTGTATTATTTTTACACGGCATATTTGAACAGCCGCGGATACAACACGATACTTTTGATGAAGAAATCTCGAAAATTTATTTTATTTAAAAAAAAAGAAACAATTAAAGACACTTATAATGCTAAACTAATACTGTTTACCATCACTTTGTTTGTAATTTTTCTCGGCAGATAGCATAAAGATCAACTTTCTCAGTCCCTATAGCCGGATGCATGTTTAGTCAATTCAGAATCATGAAGTTAGTGCTGTTTGTGCTGGCTTAAAAGTAGTGTTTTTTTCATCATTTTATGCAGTAAAATGGATAGCCACAAAAGTACATTTTATGAGAAAGTGAATCAATATTTTCTGGACAATAAAGAAGCCAAAAAACTGTGGGATTACGATGAAATGAGTGAGGAAAGGACAACCTAACCTATTATATAAACAAAGGGCTGGATCATTCCGATGTAATATAGTCCAGTCAACCTAGTCATCGATGAGGTGATAATTAAAAAAAACAAAAACAATTATATGTAAATGCTTTAACTTACTTCCATATATAATAACTCTAGAATAGTATATTGTGAAACAAGTGGGAAAAGTCGCACTTTTCTTACGAGTGTGAAAGTTGTGGCACGAGCCTGAAAGGCGAGTGCCGCAACACACGAGTAAGAAAAGTGCTTTGCCCACGTGTTACACACTATACTTTTTCTACGACTGCAACTAAAAATTAAAATAATTTGGTAATACTTTATTCTAAATTATAAATAGTAAATGTAAAAAATCCTAAAAATTAATTAATTTTATAGTTAATTGTAATGTTTGAACAGTTTTTTAATACAATTCCAGGAGTACCACTAGACCCAGACGAGGTGGATGGTTCAACAATTGTATAACTAGTATAAGTAGTATTATTAGTCTCATCGGTGATCTCTGTACTACCACTTGTGTGAATAAAATTGGTGATTTTATTGGCAACATCTAATTTGTTGTTAATTGATTGGTCTATGTAACCCTCCGCCACTGTGCTAGACCGCCAACCGCCGTGTCGCTTAAGGGTTAAAAGATCACCACCGGCATTTACTAATATTGTTGCTGAGGAGCGTCTGAAGCAATGCCCAGTGTAAAGATTCGGATTAGGCAACTTTAAAAATGTTGCTATTTCTTTGGCCATGCCTCCAAATTTATTAATGCCAACCGGTTGCTTCGTGCACTTGCCCTTTTGATAGTTTAAAAACAAACGATTTAGGGATGGATCGTAAGGACGAAGTGCTGCATATTTTTTATAAATTTTATAAAATTCTCCGGTTAGAGTAAAGGAACGTGGGACTTTATTTTTGGAGTTTTCAATTCTGACGAGTAAAGCAGAATTCAAATCTTCAATGTCATTTACCGTAAGTTTAACCAACTCGTCTCGGCGGCATGCTCCTGTGAGGCCAAATACTAGGGCAACCTAAAAATACAAAATGTATTATGTATCAATTATATAATATATATATAGTGATATGTATATTATATAACGGAAACTTACCTTTACTAATAAGTATATTTCATCGGGAGCATCGTTTAAAAATTTTTGGAGCTCTTCCGCTGATAAAATTTTAGATTTTTTAGGTATATACTGTTCCGATTTTCTTTTTAACAAAGATCGCAATTTCGCATATTTCGAAATATCTATGTTATTTTTTACATTCATTGTACTTCTTAACATCGAGTACTGGGACCACATTGTAGAAGCCTTTAAAGTTTTTGATAAATGTTCAAAATAAACTAAAAGAACTTTTTCAGAAAAGGATTTCACTTTACAAGTTTTTCTCCAATCCATAAACTTATCGTACGCTATTTCATATTTCTTTCTGGAAGTTACTGGTAATAAATCCAGAGTGACATTTGCCGCTTTTTCCAGAATTTCTGGCGGTGTATTATCAAAATCACTTTCATCTATATCCATAATAACAAATTTTATGAAATTTATAAATTTATAATCTATTTTCTGCAGCTTAATCAAAAGCAAATTACAATTTATAAAAACTTTGACGTTTATCACAGTAAACAGAAATCTCAAGAACCTAGACTGCAAGCCACCTATGTTATGACTAAAAAAATGTGAATTCTCCATTTAAATGTACATATCGTGGGATAAATGATTAAAGTCGTGGGATAGATTCATTTATCCCAAGTCTAACATTGTAGCATCGAAAAATGTGAGAATAGAGCTATATTGTATAGCAGTCGTAAAAAAAATAATTTGCTAAAATTTAGGTTTAACTTTTTTGTGTTCAAATGGGTAAAAAATGTTCCTAAAGTTAAGCTAAAAAAAGATTTCTAGTTATAATCTATTTACATGTTTTTCTATAATCCATTTAAGTCTTTGAAATATTATATTTTTTATTTAAGTTTATCATATAAACAATAAATAACTAAAAAAATTACTCCACTCCCCAGCAAACACACTTCAGTCGGCCCGTCATTGGCGAAGTATTCCAACTGTTAGCGAACTGCTGACAAAATTTCCCAATATTATTTTAATACTTTATATGTATTGGCAAACAATTAAAATCAAAGAAAGCACAGCCAAAAAGTGTTCAGTTACTTCATAATTCCATCCCTTCCCAAAAGTTTAAAATTTCGTAACCAAACATAAAACCCATATCCAATAAGCCTTCGATTACCCATTTCCATCACCTTACAAAATGTGAAAATCCCTTCCCAACATTTGCAAACTCTTCGAAATATCAACATCACACTCACATCCAATAAGTCTTTTTCAGTTTACTGTTACTTAAACATCCATTTTCCATCCCTTCCCAACATTTGCAGACTCTTTGTAATCATCAACATCACACTCACACCTAATAAGTCTTTTTTAGTCTTCCGTTACTTGAAAACTATAATTTTCCATCCCTCCCTAACATTTCAAAGCTCTTCGTAATCCACATCATACTCACACCCAATTATATCCTAATATTTTTTCTACCTTTTTGATATTATTTGTACTCCAGGTTGACTGGAATAATAACCCGCAATTTACTAAAGAATTGACGGACTATACAACCGTCAAACGCCGTAATTTTCAATCAATCAGAAAGTTATAGTCCGTGTTCCCACGTGGGAAAAAAGGCATAAAGAATAACCAGCTGAAACTTTCAGAATCGCTTAATTGCACTTAGACCTACAAACTTCCATAGCAACAATATCGATGGATGGGGCGTTTTTTCTTCAGCAGCGGTCAAACATGTCGAAAGATATAACCCCTCCCGGAGTGATGGATAACCGATTTATTTTTTGTAAATCAACAGTTTTTTATTATTACTACATAATAAAACACGTGACCTACAAAAAGAGGAGGGCGTTTGGCGGGGCCTACGCGCTTAACATGTAATAGTTACGGCTGCCAACGACTTAACAAATAACCAGTTAACGCCCTCTTCTTTTGTAGGTCACATAAAATAATAAAAAACTGTTGATTCACAAAAAATAAATCGGTTATCCATCACTCCGGGGAGAGTTATAACTTTCGACATGTTTGACCACTGCTGAAGAAAAAACGCCCCATCCATCGATATTGTTGCTATGGAAGTTTGTAGGTCTAAGTGCAATTAAGCGATTCTGAAAGTTTCAGCCGGTTATTCTTTATGCCTTTTTTCCCACGTGGGAACCCGGACTATTACAGCGTTTGCCTAAAACGTTAGCGTCAGTCCATGAAATGACGGATAATTTCCGTCAATCACCGTAATAATGATTCTATTACGGCGATTGCCGGCAGTACCTGTAATGCCTAGGCTTTTCAGGGAATGACGGATTACGGCGAGTGCCTACGACATATATATATATATATATATATATTCGCGAACGATCGACGTCAAGTTAAACATTTGTTTTATTTTGGCTGCGTGGTAATTTTAAAGTTGACGTGCCAAGAACCAAGTGACCAAAAATAGTTCGCTTGTATAGTTTCTGCATTCTTGTTAATTTGTTGAATAATTTATTAAACTCACCCCGCCATATAGTAGCAAAAAATAATTTTGTTTTGTTAACTTTACAAAATTGCGAAACCACAATTAATCTATACATTTACGAAATTAATCTTAACTTAAAGTGATGTCCCTGGGGTTTACCGGTCACATCGTAGGTTGAAGAGGGATAATTAGAGAAGAGGCATCTATCAACTGCCAATTTAGAACAATCTTACTAATTAAAAAAAAAAATGGTAATTTTAAGGATATTGTTGTATTAGTTTTTTTTTAACTAAAACAGTACCGTGTATTGCAACCCGTTTATTTATTTTTGAGTGACTTCTACAACGTTCTACTTGTACCTCCTTCTCTTTAATTAAGTAATTAATACTTGTTTTATTTATGTTTTAATTTAAAACAAGCATTAACTTTACGATATATCTACTTACGTGAAATTTATTTAATGACATTCGGTATTTATTTATCCAAAAGTGTGTAATTAAATTTTAGTGTCATTAAGGTTAGGTATAAAAAGAAAATTTAATAGACAGATTTTAGTTGAGTTTTTTTAATAGTATATTACTTTACAAGTGGAGTAAATTTTATATTACAGCGAGAAACGAGCTAAATATGCAATTTGTTCCTCGAGTGAAGTACTTTGCTTTACCCACGACTTACCAAATGCTTTTGTATAAAACTTAAAATAACAAAAATTAAATTTTGGCATAAGTTGTCAAAAATATTCGATATCCCAGACAGTTCTGTCTGACAAATGTCAAATGTTAGTTTAATTTAATGTATACTGTAGGCAATCAACATAATAATACAGATTTCTATTTACTTACTCCACTAGTGCAGTAAATGAAAATATAACACAACTCCTCAATAATTTGACAGTTACTGACACAGATATAGGTTAAAAAATAGGCAATTTACTTAGGAGTCGTGGGTAAAAGATCTTATTGTGTTGTTACTTGATTATGTAGTCTCAATTAAAAACCAAGTAATTAATATTAATAAGAAATGTTCGGAAAAGTTAATTCATTAAAAAAAAGAGTGTGCGTGTAACCCTTACGCGCGATTCATTAGAAATAGGAATTTGAAAGTTATCATTATTTTTTATATATGAAATAATAGGTTTATGATAACTAAAATGTGAAACATAGATTTTACTCTCTAAATACCATTAATGTATTTGAAACCGTTTGAAAATTTGATAAATAAATTTTGAAAATTTAAGCTCCTCCCATAGCTGAAATCACACCGTTTCTTCCATCAGAATCTTCCGTTAGAATCTAACGTTATAGTCGCGTCAACGCCCGCGAAAACCTCGGAATTTTGTGCCACAGGTCGGATCGGGATCCGGTTTTCTACATTCTCTTCCAAAACGATCATGTAAAAATGTGCCTGAGAAGATTTTCCCCGGAGACCGAAAATTGGCCCGCTGCAGGCCAAAGTGCACGCGAAAAATGCATTATCTGGGAGGCCTTTTGGAAGATTTTCAAATTTGATAAATAAGGGTCAGAACTCGCCCGGATCGGGTACTCGGGGGTTTTCGAGGCCGCTGATCGCGAATATAATGTTCAAATTGACCTTCGAACACCTGGTGCACCAGAACCTGACCCAAAACTTCATCTCCGGGAGTTTTCCTGACACAATCAAAGAAGGTCAACCAAAAATAATTTCGGGGGGTTTTTTGGCCCGCTGAATCCATATCTGGCATCGGCGAGCACCCCACTGGCACCTGGTGCACAGAAACCCGGGCTAGAACGTCGTCTTCGAGAGTTTTCTTGACAAGACTGCCAAAACCCACCCGAAAATCATAAGAGGGCAGTTCTGTGGGGCGGTGGTCCCGAATTTCACGCCGAAACAACTCCCGAAACACCTGGTGCACCAGAACCTCACCCTAAACGTCGTCTCCGGGAGTTTTCCTGACACAATCAAAGAAGGTCAACCAAAAATAATTTCTAGGGGTTTTTTGGCCCGCTGAATCCAAATCTGGCACCGGCGAGCACCCCATTGGCACCTGGTGCACAGAAACCCGGGCTAGAACGTCATCTCCGAGAGTTGTACAGACACGACCCCAACAAACTCACCAAAAACCGTCTCATAATTTGACACATTTATTAATGTGTAACTCTGGCGTAGGGCCCTCGAAAGAGTTGTTCCAGTGCTGCAGGAACAACGAGAAGAATTCCCCCCCCCTCCCCCTAAGATCTCCAAAGCATGCCGAGCGGGCCTTTTACCAGTGTTGTCAAACGTACTATAATTATAGTATTTGTACGATAATTATAACTTCATGTACTATAAAATATCAAAATACATATAGTACGTATTTTGTACTATATTTTCAACTCATGACTGAAACTCAACAACTCTGTGCTACACATAAAAATGAAAATTGTGAAGGCTCTAGCTGCACCAACACTGACGAATATTCAGTAGAAACCCTTATAGCGGCGGAGAGAGAGGGCTTAGATGAAGAAGACTGTCCCCTTCACAATATGACAGTTGTTGAGGAAGAAAATGAGAAGAGTTCTGATGTGTCATTTGATGATGGAGTTGATATTCAGCGTATATAAACATTGATGTTATTAATTTATGAACGAGAGAAAGTTTGAGTTGGGTTGAATTTGATCTGAATTGAATAAACAGTTTTTAATCCGAAATTGTATATATATTGACTTCTTTATTTACTTTACATCAATTTCTCTACTCCTCGCATTGTGTAAGTAGAATCAATAATTCCACAAGATGTAAAGATAAAAATCCCAGCATGGCAGGGGTCGAGAAGGTTGATTTGGACGTGAAATTCGGAACCACCGCCCCACACAACCGCCCTCTCATGATTTTCGGGTGGGTTTTGGCAGTCTTGTCAAGAAAACTCTCGAAGACGACGTTCTAGCCCGGGTTTCTGTGCACCAGGTGCCAGTGGGGTGCTCGCCGATGCCAGATTTGGATTCAGCGGGCCAAAAAACCCCCCGAAATTATTTTTGGTTGACCTTCTTTGATTGTGTCAGGAAAACTCCCGGAGATGACGTTTTGGGTCAGGTTCTGGTGCACCAGGTGTTCGAAGGTCAATTTGAACATTATATTCGTGATCAGCGGCCTCGAAAACCCCCGAATACCCGATCCGGGCGAGTTCTGACCCTTATTTATCAAATTTGAAAATCTTCCAAAAGGCCTCCCAGATAATGCATTTTTCGCGTGCACTTTGGCCTGCAGCGGGCCAATTTTCGGTCTCCGGGGAAAAATCTTCTCAGGCACATTTTTACATAATCGTTTTGGAAGAGAATGCAGAAAACCGCATCCCGATCCGACCTGTGGCACAAAATTCCGAACTTTGTACCCATTTCCGCGAGCGTTGACGCGACTATTAGAGTTACCCCTAGTCGCGCCTAAAGAAGTTTTGCTTCAATAATAAGTAAACAATATTAAAAATATACACACATTACGTTTAGAATGTGTGATTTTGTAGCTGTATCTACCTTATTGTAATACAACATAACACAAGAGCCTTCGATAGTTAAATAACCATTTCATTTTGTAGCATTTTATAGCATATTCCATAAAATTTAAAATCCTGAGTTGAGTTTGTTTTCTTCAGTCCTACGAAGGATCTGTTATTGCTGGTAAAAGATCAGCCATCCTGACTAGTGGTTTTATGGCCTTTATGGCTACCTAACCAAACCTAAAATAAGGATAAGCAAGTGTTAAAACATTTCGAATATTATTATTTTATGAACAAAAACGTGCAACATGCTTCTTTACTATCATAATATGTATGTATGTATGTATATAAACTTACTTAATCAAATCATAATGAATGTCGCTGTCTCGCCTTTTTTTCATTTTCATTTTTCTTCAAATCTTTCTGGCGCTTATAATATGCCCTTTGACGTTCACAATTTTTTTTTCTTTTTAGCTCTTTAAGTCTATAAAACGAAAATAGCTAGGTGTAAATAATAGGTATAAATTATTAGGTATAAATAGTGTAATTACACACCAAAAATAAAATGTATGCATATAGAGTAGGTACTCACTCATTTTGATTCAATATTTTTTCATCACTTTCTTCATTAATAAAATCCACTTTGTTTATTCATATTTAAAACAAACACTTTATACACAAATTTAAACTATTTACCACCATTGTATTTTGGTTGACAAGATGACAAGCTGTCAATTCATACAATTACAGATTTAATTTTATTTAATATAGTAGGCAGAATCGTGTTAGTTATTTTGAATCAGGTTTTGTTTCCGGTACGTGGTATATTAGAATGACGTCTCGTCCGTTAGAATTAATTACTGAGTTACCCATAGTGCCGCTAAAGAAGTTTTACTTCAAAAATATTAAACTGAAATTATAAATTTTATTTACGGATACAAGAGTTTAGAATGTTTTTATGTGCTAAAGTTCATCACAAATAAGTGTAAAAATGCCCTAGTATATAATTATTTGAATCTATATATTGATATGGATTTTTCTTCTTGGGACGGATTCCTTCAGTGAATTGTTGGAACGTGGTATGGTATTTTTAAATCGGTTGTCTAGATTAAGTAAAATTTTGATATTGTATTGTTTTTGTTTAGTTAAGAGATTGTTTTATTGATAGAGATTATTATGAAATGAATTTTGATAGAAATAACAGATAATGTCAAATTTGAATATAAAACTATAGAAAAACCAAATATCGAGTTTTAAAATTTCATATATACAGGGTGTCCAGGAACTTAATGCCAAAAATTCGGGAGCAAATAGAAGAGGTCAAAATAATGTTAGAAGTTAAAATAAATTTTTGTCATACGAGCCTTCGTATCCGAGTTATAGACCTCTAAAGTTTCGAAATAAAAACTTTTGTTTTGTCATAATTTCTAAACTATACATTGGAATACTATAAAATTCCAGTGACGGATTGCATACATCCATGTCCTGTGTTTGACGGTATAAATGAATCTACATTACGTACAGATAAGCAGAGACGGCTTGTGCCCATTGGTTAATAATCCGTAATTTTAATAGGGACCATCTGAATAATATTTAAATTTCAAAAATAAATTTTCCAATCCATTTACTAATGAAAATGTACTCTTGTTTGAACTCGATAAAATTAAGGGTTTAGGAGAAATTTGAACTTTTAGATCTGATCGCCATATTTTGTAAAGACAGACATTCTGAAGAGAACTATCAATAATTGTCACAACTTATAATTAAAAATTCCTGAAAATAGTATTTAAACGCAATAAAACAATTGCTTTGCAGTTTTAGTTTTAGTTCAAGCGTTTAAAGTCTGACCATGGGACTGGCTATAACTCGGAAACGAAGGCTCGTATGACAAAAATTTATTTGAACTTCTAACATTATTTTGACCTCTTCTATTTGCTCCCGAATTTTTGGCATTAAGTTCCTGGACACCCTGTATACAATTAAAAATATTACAGAAATAAATAATTATTAAACAAGAAAGAAGTAAGAATATAAAATAAAAAAAACATTCATTAGAAGATATTATAAGCCAGTGAAGTCCAGGGATAGCGATACTATGAGGAGATGATTGGAACCATAAGAAGCAGTTATTAAATATTATAGAAAAAAGATTGAAAATTACCAAGAAGAGATTTTTATAATTTTTTTAAATTGATTGTTAAGACAATCGATTTAAAAATCCAGGATCCACGACCTATAATTCTTGAAGGAGAGGGTGTTCCCAGAGGGAGGATCCATATCAATATATATAAATGAATGTTTGTCTGTATGTCTGTATGTCTGTATGTACTCAATGAACTCAAAAACTACTGGACCGATTATTATGAAAATTGGTATGTATATGTATTTTTTCACGGAGAAGGTTTGTATGATATGCTCATTGATGCCACTCGCCAGCAGGTGGCGCTGCAGAGTATCAACTTCTGTCCCGTTTAACCGATTGTCATGAAAATTGGTATGTATATGTATTTTTCCACGGAGAAGATTTGTATGATATGCTCATTGATGCCAATCGCCACCAGGTGGAGCTGCAGAGTAGCAACTTCTGCTCCGTTCAACCGATTGTCACGAAAATCAGTACGATGATGTATTTTTATGGATAAGATGAATATGATATTCGTATTAATGGAAGTAACCACCAGATGGCGCTTCCATGTATCAAGTTCAATACTGATTTTAATAGATATCTATACGAATTCGTACAAATAAAAGTTCTTAAAATATTGTTGGTGCGATAAGTAAAACAAAACTATAAATTTTCTTTCCTTCCCTATCTCTTCTTCTCTTTTATTTTTCTTAAATTTATTTTATTAGTTGATGGCGTAGCAATGCTTGCCGGGTACAGCTAGTATTATATAAAACTAATTACATAGATTTAAAGTTTTTGTTGTGTGGCTGCGGAATGCTATATTTTATAACGATTATGGAATGCGCTATACTCCACGCGAGCTGCAAAGTGTGTTATACGAACCGAAGGCGAGTGTGACAGTTATACAATTAGTAAATTATTATACGGGGCCACAGACATTCAATTTTCTACTAATACTTGTAGAATCCATCTGTATTTTTTAAAATTTTTAGTAACTTACTTAGACACGTAATTCTTAATTTTTGTCTTGCTATTAAATTACCAAGAGCACTTCGAAGATCTATTATTAAGTATCATCAAGGTACTTTATAAGATCTGTTGGTGTCCATCTCTCCCTCTGTCCATGTGCGCTATAATTCTTGAACAAAAAGTCACAGGGTCATAAAATTTGGTATATAGAAGCTACATATTATATTAAAGAAACCTACTTATTTTGGTCCAGATTGAATAACGCTAACGAAAAAGTTTTAGTGGTTTACCGAAACTCGTGTTTATAATGCATATTTCCCTTCGTCCGTGTGCGCTACAATTTTTTAACGGAAAGTCACAGGGTCATGAAATTTCATGCATAGAATCCCCATGTTATGGGAAAGAATTTTATTAATTTTGGTCTAGATAGGATAACTCTAACGTTAAAAAATTAAGGGGTTTACAGATATTCGTGTATATAATGCATATTTTCATTTTCAGTGCGTTATAACTCTTCAAGGGAAGATGTAGAGTCATATAATTTGATAGATAGAATACTTATGTCATACGTAAGAAACCTATTGATTATGGTCTAGATCAGATAACTCTAACAGTGAAATTTTGAGGGTCCTCCGAAACTAGTGTATATAATGCATATGTACAAATCTGATGGTACTTTCTTAGTTCTTACATTGACGTAGTTAAATTTTAGTTTTGTAGTTTCAAAATTTAATTTTAAAAATTGTATATTTAATATAACCGTTTTAGTCAATTGTCACATTTCCAATAATAATTCTCGCACAGTATACGAGAATGTTTTAAACAATGTCAGTCTCTCTATTAATTTTTTGGTCTATTAAGTAGGTATGACCAATTCTAGTATAGATTACTTGCTTGGACAAGTGTCAGTGACACTTATCTAAAAATATTACATATTATTTAAACATGGGTACAAATTGTAGAAAAAAACCCTAATAACCCTAGCAAAAAATCGGACAGGATGCTGCCATAAAATTTAACAGAATATAAGGACTGTGCCAGAAAAAACAGTGCCACACAAAAATACCTATATCTTTAAACCACTTGACAGATTTCAAAAAGTAAACCCATTTTAGAAAGGTATATTCTCAGAAATATTTAATTTAATTACAAAAGAGAACTAAAATTAATCTTTACAAAATTTTATGATTTTTTCTGGAACCCCCTCCATCATGGCTTTTATGGTGGTTTCAGGTATTTTCTGGGAAACTGTTTTCCACTCTTTTTTAAGTTCCTTAGCTAGTTTTGCTGATTTCTTAGTCTTCTTCAGCTCCCTTTTCACTAAAGCCCAATACCTTTCAATTGGTCTTAGTTCTGGGCAGTTTGGGGGATTGGCCTCTTTTGGCACCAAAACAACCCCATTAGCTTCATACCATTCCTTGGTGGCCTTGCTATAGTGACATGAAGCTAAGTCCGACCAGAAGAATGCTGAGACACTGTGATTTCTTAAGAATGGTAAAAGTCGTTTCTCCAAACATTCTTCGATGTATATTTTTGAGTTTATACTGCCTTGGCTGATAAAAATTTCGCTTCTTTTACCACAAGAGCAGATTGCTTGCCAAACCAGGAATTTCTTAGGAAACTTTATTTGTTTTTTCACTCTATACTGTTCGTCAACATTCCCGCGATGGTCAGCGGTATAAAATTCCAGACCAGGAAGCTGCGAGAAATCCACAAGGACGTAGGTCTCATCGTCAATCACGCAACAGGAATATTTAAAAAAAAATCTGCTATCAACTTCTTTGCTCTGGTTTTTGCTTCTTTGTTCTTCACAGCATTCCTGTTTGGAACTTTTTGCACTTTGTATGACTTTAGTCTACTATCTGCCTTGATTCTTTGAATAGTTGAACTTGATTTACCCACTTTTTGGGCCACTTTCCGTGGATTCTTCCGAAAAAGGTTGATGGCTTCCTTCGCTTCTTTCAGGCTATGGAACCGTTTTTTCCTTTCACTTCCTTCTCTCCGGTTGATTGTGAGGTCTTCCTTGAACCGTTTGATAACTTCTGAGGCCATTTTCCGATGAACTGTAGCCTCCACGGCAATTTGTTTGAAGCTCTAATTCGGATTTGCTTGGAAAAGTTTAATAATTAATTTGTGTGTTTCCACTTGGCTAGACATATTGCGACTAACAACAAAAATATTATGAAAGTAGGTAACTATTTTATGTGTTTCTCACATCGATTTCAAAGCCTACTACGGTTGGGGTTTTCTATCAATTGGTTTGGAAGATATAGGTATTTTTGTGTGGAACTCTTTTTTCTGGCACAGTCCTTAAATGTAAATTCTTTAAAGTATTATGACAATACCCGATGATCTTTTTTTCCAGGCTCGCGACAATATAATTTTCTAGGCCAACACTAGTTTCTTTGCTCAAAAATTGTTTTTTACAACACCTCAAGAACTAAAATAAAACATTCCGAATTTCATCAATTATATTAAATTTTGTTATAAAATAATTTTTTTTATATTTTCCTACTTTGTTTTTAATAAGTAGGAGACTAAATTTAGTTCCTATATATTTTGCAGACTTAAACATGTTAAACTTTTTTGTTTGCTTTGAATTTTTTTTCTAAAACTTTGTTAATGGTTGTTAAATATTTTCGTTTTTTTTAAGTGTTCATTGAAATGAACGGGGACAGGCAAACTCTCCAATAACCAGTGTCTTAATCATAATAATGTAAAACAATTTCTCGAAGAAGTAAAAAAACAAATTTTGTCTCGCATATTTATTGAGATAAACATTGATAAAATGAATATTAACTACAATTCGATGAACATAGTCATGCACAGGCATCTATAAAAATTAAAATGAAATCATCCACAAGTATTTTAAAATATTAACTCGATATATTCCACTATTTTTTTAATGTATAATCATAATGTCATCAAATAAATATCTGTGTTTCAGATTATTATTTCGAATATTTGAAACCAAATTTATCAAACGTATCTGTTTGAAAATTTTAATTTTCCCCACAAAAATAAACTGATGAGGATGTGCCATTCACACAGAATCACTAAAAAGTCGATAAAAAGACTGAAACGCATTAGTTGAACGCGTAATATTTGCTGATAGTCGAGGCAATGAAGCATTTTAATAGGAAATCTTTTAGGATAGGGCGGATCGGAATGCGGTTTTTTGCATTTGCTTTCAAAAATTATTTATACAAACCGGAAGTTGCATTGCTGTAGCCAAAAATGCTTTCAAAAAATGCATTTTTTTGAGAGATTTTTGGCAAATTTAATAACTTTGTAAATAAGAGTCAGAATTGGCCCAAGTTAGGTAACCAGCAGGGTGTTTTGAGGTCGCTGATCACGATTATGATATGTAAATTGACCCCCCGAACACTTGGAGCTCAGGAACGTCGACGAACGTCATCTCCGGGGGACTATCCGGAACTTCATGCGAGGAAGGAGAGAAAATGGAGACCACGGGGGTTTTTTGAGACGCTGAATTCAAATATGGCTCCAGCGAACACCCCACGGATACCTGGTGCGCCCTAACCTGGATGCGGACGTCATCTTCTAGAATTTTCCTGGAAATAGCGACAAAAACGAACCGAAAATCATTATGGGGGCATTTTGTGTGCGCTGAATCCGAATTTCATGTGAAAAACGACCCCCCGAACACCTGGTGCGCTCTAACCTGGCTCTGAAAGTCATCCCCGAGGTTTTCCAGACACAACTGAAAAGTAGGAACCGACAATCGTTACTGGGAGTTTCTTGGGGCGCTGAAGTCAAATATGGCACTGGCGAACACCCCACGGAGACATGGTGCGCCCAAACCTGACTCTGGACGTCATCACCGAAGTTTTTCCAGACACAAGTGGAAATGACAAACCCAAATTTGTTAGGGGGGTTTTTTGGGTCGCTAAATTAAAATTTTACGCCGAACATGCCCTCACAATACCTGGTGCACCGCATGAATGTCAACTAAACCTGATATTTTAGAGACTGACGTCAATGTACTGCAATAACTGTATGGAATTGTTGATTCTAGTTAAAATATGTATGGAGGAAAGGAAGAGAATGAATAGAAAGTCAAAGTTTATGTAATTGATATTTCAAAACTCTTTATTGAACTCAAATCAAATGAAATCCAACCGTTACTTCACCTAACCACATTAATCAATAACTTCGATTTTCTAATAAGCAACTAAATATCAAATTCTTCATCAAGTGACACATCCATAGTCTGCTCATTGTTTTCGTCATCGACTGATGTACTTATACGGGTAACATCTTCCTCATCTGAAGCCTCTGTCTCTGCCACAATAACGTTGTCAACTGAATATCTTTCAGTGTTAAGGCAATTTGAACATTCACAAATTTTACAGGCAAGATTACAAGGTAAGCCGTGCTTCCTGCAATTACACGTGTTCAAATTACAATCTCCTTTGCATCCACAGAACATCAGTTCCATGATATTCTTGGGCGCAGGTTTTTCTTCCATTTGTACAGGCACTAGTGTGTCGCCTTCCTTTCTCCATCCCCACTTTGTTGGGTCAATGGTCAACTGGTCTCCGTGCAGCCATTGTTGTACCCTCTTTAGATGTTGTTGAATGGCGTCTACTGTAAGCAGAATTTTGGCCAAATTTATTCTCCCCGTTGTAGCGGTTCTCCTGTACAACTTTGTAACCTTAAAATTACCCTAGGCTAGCTCCTGAGGGTCGTGGCTTCCTTCTGAGTTTTATCTAACTTTCTCCAAACATTAATTAAAGGGCGCCAAGTACAGACACACAAATAAAATTCGAAAAATCAGTTTTAAAATGGTTTCTTACTTTAATTAGGATTTAGTAAAAAAAATTAATAAAATGAATTAATTATTTCTCTTATCTTTGGGTTTTCGAAGACTTCTGACGGAGTTTCGATTACTGGTGGAACGGAACTGCAAAGTGGATTGAATTCCTTTCAAGGAACTTCCTGTCGGATTTTCGTTAGATGTGGAACGAAACTGCAATTAGATTGTATTACTTACAAGGGACTTCCTGTGGGATTTTCGTTGAATGCGAAACGGAACTACAATTGGATGGAATTCCTTCCAAGGGACAACCTGTCGGATTTTCGTTAGATGTGGAACAGAACTGCAAAATGGTGTCGGCTTTAAACTGACTGTCGACAGACTGCGTAATTTCTGGTATGATTTAACTGGTCCTTAATAGGGCCCTTCTTAAAGATGGCAATAACTCTATTAATAAAATTGAAATCAAAACTCCGACTTTCAAATAATTAATATCGAACACAATCGCTACATCGTCTCTCCAAATTTCGAGAAAAAATTAATTATCTTTCATGTTTATATATTTTAATACCACAAAAAACTGACCTTGAACAATAGCAATTGTATTCGAGAATTTAAATGTTAGTAAAATACATAAAATATTATATTCATCGCATTTTGGATTATTTTTAACAAACAATTAAAACAAAAGCAATAAGGTACTCACCAGAATGAAGGGCGAAGATATTAAGAAATAAATCTGAATTTAATCTGATTCGCAGATAAAATGAACGAATTTAAATCATAGACTATCGAAGAGACGTATTCTCTCCTACCAAACTGGCAATCCCCTCTCGTATCGGCGCGATAACAATAGATAATATAAAAGTATATAGTCCGGATGGTATGCTCGAAAACGAACGTTACAAACGTTACAAATGTTAAAAACGGTTTTTTAATTGAATAACAGATCACACATTTGAAAGAAAGTAAAAAATCAACTTTGGACGATCTTCCTTTAGACAATTTACTATGGTGTTACATCTCCTTTAGCCTTTATAACAGCGAGATTTTTATCAGGGATTGTTTTCAGCAAAGGCATCCAGTAATTTGGTTTAAATGAACCCCATATATTCCCCAGTTTTGCCTGTATATAATTTCTGGCGATTGTTCCTCAAGTATCTTTTCATGCGATGCCACAATGTCTCAATTATATTCAAGCCAATACTACTTATAGCCCACGCTAGGACTGTAAAATTGTGATTTGCAAACCACTGTTTTGTGGATTTCGCAGTAAGAAAAGAATTTCCATCGAATAAGACATAAATTGACAATTTTTTAATTTCTCTTTAATGTTTGTATCACGAAGTATTACTTCGTAGTTTGTATTATTTCTAGATTTTAACATTCCATTAAGAGCTATTCCAAGAATAATTAATTATCTATTTACACAACAATCATTAAAGAAATAATCCAATTTAATCTTCGCACTTGACATATTGTTAAGCTTCAAGCTGTTGAAACAAAAGTGGTGTAATCAATCTTTTTTCAATTTAGTAGTGGACAAGAAAATTGTTGCAAAAAATAAAATAACTTCCTAAGAGAGCTTAGAACATTGATTATTGATGTCGATACGCCTTCGATTTGTTTGTTTTTCTACCTCGGGAAGCCAGGTACATTGTAGTATAGAATGTACTTGGAATTACTTGTTAATGGATTGAAAATTGGAAAGTTTGATAATTAAATTGTGCCTTTAACTAATAATGGACGAGAAAAGTGTTAACAGTAATTTTACTTTAATGGTGTTGTTACTATAATTAGGATATTAACAGAACAAATGTTAAAAACTTATTGTTCGTTATGTGTTTGATATTGGCCCAACAAGGTTCTAAAATGGGTATATAAAACCAGTAATAGGTAAGTTAGTATTTAAAAACATGTTAGGAAAACCTAATTCTGTTATTTAGTTAATTGTATTCTATCACTTATCGTTATCAAGATTTTTATTTGTTTAAGTAACTTTTAAACAGGTTTAGGGTAAAAAAAGTGTGAGGTGTCAAGGGACACCCGGGTGGAACGAAGTTCCTTTCGATTAATTAGTGAAGGAATTAGTAATTTGTAAACATAACAGAGTGTTTATACATACATAAGCATTTATTATTGTCTGTATAAAATCTCTACTTACCTAACAGTTCGTTTCTTTTAACAAAAGTGTCCATTTATACAATACCAGAGCTTTAAATAACACATCTTTTTAAAATTACTTTTTATAATTTAAAACAGGAATTAACAATTCAATACAAAAAATTTAAAATTAAAATATTTGACAGTGACTGACAGTTAAGGTAATTTGACGTAGTCAAGTTACGAATATTTTTAAAATGTTTATGAATTTATTAATTTATAAAAACAGGATGAAATAAAATATAATACTATTATAGGTAATTATGTTTTTTTCTACAGTATTTTCTTTTTAATGTACATTTTCTTTTAATTTAAAATAGTGTCTTTTTAATTGTAATATATCTATCTATGAGAGAGAGGGAGAGAGAGTTATTTATTTTTTGGTCTGTGAGAGAGAGAAACATGCGTGTGTCGGTGCATTGTGTCGGTGCATAGTGTCGTGACAACTTTTGGTATGAATTTTTTTGGGCTAGCTCCTAGCGTCAGTCGTAACTGTTCGTAACGCGCGAAAGGGAACTTCGTTCCAACAAGTTATAATGGTGTCGTGGGATGTAGAATGTAGAATCGACACTACTCGCTTGTGTATACGACTGTAGCGCCTGCGCACGTCTCATTTAACGGTTTTATTCCATAGACTTTTTGTTACGGTTTTAGTATTACATTTTTTTTAGTTTGGTCGCGCAGCAAAATCCCTATCTCCTCCAAGCCTTGGATTATACTACGTTATAGATTAATAATTACATTTCTTGTGGTTGTACATATTTTCATAATTTGTACTTTTCGTCTGGGCAGCTTATATATCAATAAATTCTCTAAAGATATAATTTTTATAATGATAATGATCGGAATAAGATAATTGAATTAATTTTATTTAAAGTTAAAATAATATTTATAGTTTTTTGTTTAACACTGTAAAAAAACTAAAAAAAAAAAAAAAATACCATCCCGCGTATTCGATCCTCCAACGATATCCAATCGTGAAGAGTTATCATATGCTAGTCAAATTATTTTTATGTATTTACTGCATAAATTTTGATCATATTAATAATAATAATTTATTATAAATTTTGAGATTAACATTAGTAACAGGTGTAGATAATTCAATTAAATAAAATATTACAACATAATTTACACATTTTACATTTAAAAACCAATGATTTTCATTAATTTATAGGACATCACAAAAGTTGACATCGTTGGATATTTCTATATGGTTTACAATGTTTATATTATATTATTAAACTTACCTTTCGTTAGGAGATTCTGTAATGAGAAGGTCATCTTTTGCTTGATTCATTATAACTAGTATATTTTTTGTAAACACTTTCAAGAAAGTTTTGGTGACAGTTAAAACTTATATCATAACTGTCAACATTATGTCTATCGTATACTGAACACTAAGTAAAGGCTAGCGTTGTGTGGAGGCTAGCGGTAACCTGCCTACTAGATATAGTGGCACTATATTACAAGCGTTACGGTTTTATTGTTACGGTTTTTTACTATTACATTTTTTTCAGTTCGGTCACGCAGCAAAATCCCTATCTTATCCAAGCCTGCCGTAAGGAACATAGTTCCAAAAATATCTACGTTACTTATATTTGCAGTAACAATATTGCCACATTTTTTGTTGGTAAAAGCACATTCTCTGTCCAAATCAAATATATGTTAATATGGATCTCCCTGTTTGGAAACACCTTCCAATCACTAGAATTTTTAGAGTTGTGGATTTCGACACTTACAATATTGATAGCTACAATAAAAAAATATTTATAACAAATTTTCTTTTCTTTCTTTTCTTCCCACCCCACTTGTTTCCAACTCCTTCTTTCTGCTACTTTTTATCTCTTGCCTCTCTGCTCTACCACATTTCAGCTCTGGCCTCTCTGGCTTTTATATTCTCTTTTTTTTGCAACTATATTACTTTTTAAACTTTTTATTTTAGTAACATTTCAATTCTATAAATAATTCTAATTCATTTTAAATTTTCTTCATAACATTTTTTATTCAAATTCTAATGTCCATCCATTTAATATTATTTCTTCAAACAAAACAAAAACTCTAACCAAAACATCTCTTCAAAAAATCTAGATAACCAATAAGTAAATTGCGGATCACATTTCCAGAATTCTAATAAGGGAACGTGCCCCAAAGATAAATCCATAGCAGTGGAAACAAAATTAAAAATTACACAAAACAAAAATCGTCCACTCTATAGTGGAGCCGTTCAAAAGATGGAATGATCACGTGAACGGCACGCACTCTTTGAATATTACTCTCCCCACCCAACGTCACAAGTCCGATTTACACCACTCAACAAAAAAGTACCCACCCTCGATGCTTACAGTTTATATTATCTCTGATATAAGTACAGTGTAAACTGTGCTTTCTTATTTCAGTTTAGAAGGCGTGGCATCGTACGATTACGCCAGCCAGTCACTGATCACGCGTCCTTGAATTCCATCTTTTGAACGGCTCGAGTATAGTATAGGGTAGTGGATTAAAATTTAATTAATGATTTACTCTCTAGGTATAGGGCGCCAAGTATAATCTGGACAAATAAAAATCAAACCACAAGTTGTATATTTAAATAAAATTAAAATTAATTGTAGGAATTAAAATAAGTTCTCAAAACAAAAAATACTCTTATAACTTTTGCTGTTTCTGAATCAGGAAGGCAGAAGTCCTGTTGCGCTGTGGCTAACAACCAGATGTATCGTATTCCATAACTAGTCATATATGATTCTTGGATTTCTGATCAATTAAAGTTGAACTTTTAATATCCCAATATAAAAACGAACCACTGGAGTTAATTAAAGGTAAACTTTGGTTTGCCGATTATAAAGGTGAACCTAGAGATTTGGAATTCGAATTAAAATATTAGATTTTAATTTAATATCAACCCTTTTGTATTACTTTATTAATGCGAATGGTATTTCACGAAAAGGTATTTCACAAAACTCTCTAAATGTTTATTTTTTGACCATCAGCTTAAGAAAATTTAATTTTCAAAATGGCCAAGGTAACCTTTTTTAACGTTAAGACCTGCGTAATTGTATATAAATGGTCTACAGCTGTATTTTAAATTAAAATAGAATAAGTTTCGCATATTAAATTAATTGCAAAACGTTGACCAACAGGGAAAGTAATTGGTTTTAAACGCAAATAAAATTTAAATTGTTTATAATGAATCTTTTATTTTTGTCTAACAAATTATCTGTATTAATAATGATCTTTAAACCGTTACAACAGATAATAAAAAATAATTAGGCTAACAAATCTAAATACAAATATTAGCAAACCTATATACACTCACGTAAAACAAAGTTAATATAGTACACCGGAACAAGACCCACAAGAGATCTGATTAGGGATAATACGCCAATGAATTTTACAAAAATCCCAGACGCCTGAAAAATGTTGAACTCTTTCGCAATGCGTCATATTATATTCTGTATGAAAATAAAATCAAACTATCCAAGCTCACATTTATGTTTAAGCCACTAAATTTAATCAAAGTAAATTTTTATTAAAATAAATTAATGTCGTGCTTAAAAGCTTACATTCTATTGTATGTGACAATATTAATTTTGGATAATTTTGATAATATCTGTTGGATAAAATGACATTTTCGATTCGCATAAACAAAAGTCACTTAGACACCATTTAATAGACCTTGTCCCCTAATTTAATTTTTGTTTCAAAGGACAACTCTTTTTTATATGTGTTTATGTTTATTAAAACTTTAAATCATAGCTTGTCAATGTAATTGAATTTAAAAGCAAAAAAAAGAAGAAAAACAAGCAAGGCCAGATAAGAAAGTTCTACTCAAAAATAAATCGTGGTTAAACGAATTTGATTTTTAAACAAAATTATGAAGTACACTAACGTATATAACCAAAGTTTTAGGGAAAGAATTATTCATTACCAATGATGATGAACTTGGTCAATAGATTTAAACCAATTTAAACCAAAGCCAAAGCTTGACTACAAACAATATCAATCACTTTCTCACACCTTGTGGTATGAAAAAACAAGTATTAAACCTACAGCAAACCTTATTACAGTATTTTTAAAACAAATTTCAAGATTCTGAAACCGAGCACAAAAATATCCTCTGTTTTATTAAAACATTCCTAATACCTAATGACCAGATTTTTTAAAAAAGTCTACTGATGATTTTGTGGAAACTGGTTCCAAAGCAAACTTTCCTACTTTTTTTGCAGATTTAAAATAAATTTTGCTCAATATCATTTGTGAAATAGTGTTTTCATCCATTAGCTATGTATGTATATATTTAGTTAGGGGTAACAGATACACCTGCGATCTAAAAGATCTATTGTGTCCCCCTTTTCTTGCTATATTTCTGATGATTTCTCTTTCTCAGAATTATAGCAGCTCTTCTAGTCCTATCTTCCTTAGAAAGTTAAGGATATCAGTGGGTTTTAAGTTAGGTAATTCTTCCCTTTCGATTTCGTATGACCCTAGGTATTTAACCCTAGAAGTACCTACTTAATGCGATGCATTCTGAAAGTATGTGTATTGAGGTTTCATCCTCTATCTCACAGAATCTGCAGTTTGCTTCATCTACTAATCCTAGTTTCTTCATGTCTCCTCTTAATCAAGAGTGTCCGGTTAGTATTCCTGTTATAATTCGGAGTTTTTTTTTACTCAGGTTAAGACAGCTGTGAGATCTCTTCTGGTCATAGTTTCCCAGGAGCGTCTTCGATTGTCTTAGTCCTTCTAGATCATTCCAGTACTTGGATTTTTCGCTATCCATTTTTCCCTTAGTTTTTCTAAGATTGTACTACTGCTGATTCCACAGGATGGTTCTGGTCCCAGGTATGGGTTTTCAGCTCCTTTTTTGCCAGCTTGTCTGCTGTTTCATTTTCTTCTATTCCTACGTGCTATGTACTTCTTTGACTCCAAAACACACTTCTGATTTAATTTTAATTTCTACTTCAGATGTGTCAACAAATATTAAAAAATTAGTTGCTCAAAAACATTTTCACTAACATTGCTAATAATTTGTGTGGATTAACGCTTATAAATAAAGCTTAAAAGGTTTTATTTTAGTTTTCTCGACCATTATGAAATTAAAAATACTAATATCTGTCCCATTAAAAAATCCGATTTCCAGTAATAAACAGCTATTTATATATATACGGTTTTAATTTAATATCTTCTGATTGGCCCAAGATAAAAAATTAAAAATTTGGGTGAACATCATTTTTATAAAGACGCATTTCTTCTGCCACTTTTCACCTGCCCTACCCCATTCTAAGGGTGCAAATCAAGGAACCCCTCGTAATATTTTTTTTGTAACTTTCTTAGCAATTAATATTTTCAATAACAAAAAATTATTTTAGGAAGTTTTGATTATTTAGAAACTTTTTTGTTCCTTGTCGTTTTTTGCGAAATCGTTTCGGTTTGGAGTAAAAAAATAAAAAGTAGGACCATGTCAATTGAGTATCGTGTATCGCGATCAAGTAGCGCACATTTTACCACCCCTCTTTAAAGGGTTATAACTCTGACAGGAGTCTCTAAAAAAATTTTTTTTATAGGAAAGACCCTACTTATTTGTCATCAACGAATACGTATACGAAGTTTCCGTAGTTAATTCTGGGACACCCTGTATATATATATATATATATAAAACATCGTATATCATATAACATCGTAATCAAAAATAAAAGCAAAGCATACAAGTAAATGAATTGCTAACTTGCGTCACTTTAACGAGTTTGTAAACGCAACAGGTACGTAATTTAATGTAAGAAAATTCTTAAAGGAATTTACTGCGAAATGACACTCTATCGGTTTTTATCGTACCTACTTTACACAATAGACCTCTACATAACCCGAGAAGCTGTTTTAAACAAGAATTCGCTGCGCCTTGTTAGAAACATTCCATCTTCGATTTAGGAAAGTTTCATTTATTTCATCTTAAGGTTTCACTCGATAAGTAAATATAATTATTACCACTATTTCAGCTTAATATTTACTTAATTTAGGTATATTTATGAGTTACAATGCTCTGGATTAGAGATTTTATTGAAAATAGCGATAGATAAGTAATCACTTCTTTGGCATGTTTATTCAGGTAGATACTGAGTTGCGGATAGAAAATTTTCACATAAGCTTTAATATAGATATAGGGGATGGTTTTAGTAAACACGTCCTCTTTAAATTGAGGTCGAATTATGTTACTAAAATATATTGAACATTCCGAAATTTATAACATAAACTAATATACATATACCAAAAACTCCAATAGACAATTTAAATTACAATTTCGTTTTAAATTATTATACGTTAAAAACAGTTTTTTGAAATAAATTTTGATTTATTACTAAAATCACCAAATTAAAAGACTATTTACAAATTTTAAGACATGAAATTAAATAAAAAAAAAATTGTTTACAACTGAACATTCAATTAAGGAAAAAAATTGACGTTAAATACAGTACCAAAACGAGGATTACAATTATTATTTCAAAAAAGCATATTTCAATGCCTTTAAAAGGAAGCAGCTATTTATTTAAGCTAGTCTAGCAAAGTTTCATTTTTATTTTATCGTACGCTTATATTTTCTTCTTTTATTAGACTACTAGCTGTCCCGGCGGACTTCGTACCGCATAACACTGTCGTGACTTTTTTTCATTTTTCGTTTTTTCGAATTTTTATTATTTTGTTTTCAATGATTTTTTTTATCATATCATATTTTCTCGTTATCAGGTTTATACTATTTTTTCGTTGTATTTTATAATTTATCGATTAAATATATTAGATACTAGCTTTTGCCCGCGACTTCGTCTGCGTGTAATTCGAATAAAAGCAAGGTCTTTATGTATCAATAACTGGTGCCCGCGACTTCGTGTGCGCAGTATTAGTATTTCGAGTAGCTTATATTAGCGTGAAAAGAACTAACATTATGACATTAAAATTATAACATACATAATTTTTGGGTCGTATTTGAAAAATATAACAGTCTGACAATATTGAGATGTTACATTCGCACTGTAATAACGTAACAATATTGTCAACATAAGAAATACAGTAATTTTTTCAGACTTAAATGACATTTATCGTTATATTTTGGACAATTCACACAATATCTTTATAAATTATAGCCTATATGTTATTCTGATCTATAAGCTACATTACTGTAAAGTTTCATTAAAATCCGTTTAGTAGTTTTTGCGTGAAAGAGGAACAAACATCCATCCATACATCCATACATCCATCCAAACAAACTTTCGCCTATATAATATTAGTAGGATATACTGCGCCACCTTCCGGTGGCTTTATAGTACTTAATTTAGTAAGAATTTCTCGTTTAAATATATGAGATATTAACTACGCCACCTTACGGTGGCGTTATATTATTTAATTTAGAAAGGTATTTTTTAGCTTTATTTTTTCTGCATTTTTTCTGTTTTATAAGTATTTTCCATTTTCTTTTTGAAATTTTTTGACAAACATTTTTTTTTATTTTTCGTAAAAAATAAAAAATTATTTTTTTAAATAAAAAGTATCCTATGTTACTTCTAATATCTCCAAAAATATATGTATAATGTTTCATGAGGATCGGTTTAGTAGTTTTCGCGTGAAAGCGTAACAAACAAATTTACATTCACATTTATAATATTAATAGGGAAGTAGGGATAGGGATTTGACTGATTGAAAAAAATGTTTATAAGTGGACTTTAGAATAAACTCACCACATATCCCAATATTTATGGGATATTAACAGTATTTTTCGTAAAAAATAGTGTTTAAATTTAAATTACACTACTTTTACTAAAATCGGTTTCTCTGTAATAGCGGTCGCTATGTGATCACACAAGCAAGTAAATACGTAAACTTACCATAAGTGTACATACACTAATTTGTATTATTTTCCTTTAAATTTGCCGGTCAAAATGGTGTATAAGTGGTGTGTAGTACCACAATGTACAAATAAAAAAGCCATAAAAACTGTTTGTATCTGTTCCAACGAATCGTGAAAGACATAACAAGTGGTTACATAGTTAGCTCGAAAAGACCCAAAGAGTATGCCAGTAACATTTGTGTTTGGAAAACAATCGATAGTAAATTAATATCAATTTTGATTCCGAAAGGAATTTTATTTCTATAGATTATCAGGAGAAGCTACAACCATAAGTTAATTTTGGCACCGATACAAAACAACATACAAGAATCTTGGTCTTAAATCTAGTATCTGTAGTTTTTGTACCAATAATTCCTATTTGTTTTTATAGCAGCAGTATCAGGTATTTTTGTGCTCGTAATTAAAATCATTCATAAACCTACTGGTATAACCCTTACGCTCCCTGTGGTCACAATTGTGACTTTCGTATTTTCTGTATAAATAAAGGTCAAAATCGTTCTCAAGACGGTTTACTCCGAAATCGTACGATTGTGACAAGTGTAACTGACCATTCTGACGCGTTTCTACTGCGTAATTTGTCTTCATATTTTATTTGTGTCGTCATTAATTGTACTGTGTTTTAGTCACCATGGCAGCCAGAAGTAAGTAGCCTATATTTTTTAAACTAATAATATTTGTTGCAATGTATTGTTCACATCTAAAAGAATAAACTCTAATTGAAGGGATTTGAGAAGTTACAGCGACCAATTTCTTCAAAATCAGATATAGGTTAGGTTTTTGTTTGAGTTTCACGATTGTGACTCTTAGGAGTGAATCTAGTCATCACATGAGACAAGTTGCAATTTCAGATTCCATTTTTTTTTTTTTTTTGTTACTTTCAGAAAGAGCAATCGATTTGAGTAGGCTGGAAAATGATCCAGATGCAATTTATGAACTTTTAGATGAAATAGACTCAGATTTGGACCTAGGTGATGATAGTGACGATGATGATGGTTGGGAATCAATTGACAATGAAGACGTTGATACTGCAATTAATGGCCCACAGGATGATGATGGAAGTAATAATACTGATAGTGATAATGATTCTGACAGTGAAGACGACGTACCATTAATTCAATTTAAAAAACTTCATTGGAAAAAAGAGACTTTCACTAGCAAAGGTGATCCGCAAGAAACGCATTGTAACAATCAAGTGTTGACGCCATGGCAATATTTTGAGAGATACTTAAATGATGACTTTTTTGAAATGGGGGCAAAATTTACAGCCTAATATTACCTACAAACTACTGGAAAACCGCAAAAAGTTACTGCTGAAGAAATAAAAAAGTTCTTTGGGTTGAATGCATTCATGGGTTGTATAAAATTTCCCAGAATCCACATGTATTGGAATTCTAAATTTAAATTTGAACTTATCAGTAATGTAATGCCACGCGATAGATTTTATTTTCTTAGAGTAAACTTTCACGTTGTGGATAATCTGTCTGTTGACGATGATAATATGAGAAAGAATAGACTTTGGAAAGTTCAACCCATGATCGATTTAGTAAAAAAACGTTGCCACGAAATAGAGAGGACTGCCAAAGGGGCTTACTCAATAGATGAGCAAATGATTCCCTTCCTCGGGCGTTGTCCAATTCGGCAGTATGTAAGAAATAAACCAAGACCAGTAGGGTTAAAAAACTTTGTTTTAACTACTTCTAGTGGGACTGTACTAGATTTTGTAATCTATCAAGGGTCAACCACACCATTAGCTAATAAAGATTTGGGTCTAGGACCTTCGATTGTGCTTACACTAGTCGAGACACTACCACAAGAAAGTCACATATTTTTTGATAGATATTTTAGTACAGTAGCTTTGTTTGACAAACTAGCGTCACTAAACCTAGATGGAACAGGCACAATCATGACAAACCGAATTAAGGTATTGTCTTCAAAACAGACAGTTCGATGAAGAGGGGTGAATGTGAAGAATTTGTGAGGAGCGAAAACAAGATTTGTGCGACGAAATGGAAAGACAATAAATCAGTTGTAATGATATCCACAGCTTTTGGATCGGAACCCCAAACTGCAGTAAGAAGATGGGACAAAATCCAAAAAACGCGCGTTAATGTACCCTGTCCAAAAGTTGTTAAAGCCTACAATGAAAAAATGGGTGGGGTGGACATGTGCGACCAAATGCTTGAATACTACAGATCTTTTTTCAAAACCCGAAAATGGACTTTCAAAGTAATTCTCCATTTATTTGATCCGGCAATAGTCAACAGCTGGATGGAGTACAAACGTGATGCAAGCAACCTCAACACACCAAAAGTTATGGATTTGTTAGAGTTTAGGCTCAATCTTGGAGAGTATCTAGTTTCTGGAACTAAAAAACGAAAACTATCAGAAGAAAAAGATACAGAAAATGAAGAACTAGAAAGAAAAAAGAAAAGGAATACAGCAGCACAACTACCTTGTCAGGATAAACGTTACGATGGCTTTGAGCATTGGCCAAGAAGCGAGGATTCCAAACACCCGTCTAGATGTCGATTTGAAGGCTGTGGAAGTCGTTCCAGAATACGTTGCATCAAATGCAACGTTTATCTATGCTTAAATAAGAATAATAATTGTTTTGTAAAATTCCATAAAAAATAAATACTTTTGTTCACAATTGTGACTTTACTTGTTCGCTCCTCATGTACACAATTGTGAATGTCAAAAAAATCCAAAAAATTGTTGACCAGAAAATTTCAAAAAATTTGGCTTTGCAAATGAAGCTATTTGATCGATAAAAAAAGAGTGTGCGTGTAACCTTTACGCGCGATTGAAGTAAAACTTGTTGACGTACGTATCGGAAAATAAATATTTAATTACAATTCAATCATATTTATTGCCTATATACTTTACAAAAAAAATGAGATGTTATATTTATATTATTCATAAGAAATAGGAATTTGAAAGTTATCATTATTTTTTCTATATATGAAATAATAGGTTTATGATAACTAAAATGTGAAACATAGATTTTAGTCTATAAATACCATTAATGTATTTGAAACCGTTTGAAAATTTCATAAATAAATTTCGGAAATTTAAACTCCTCCCATAGCTGAAATTATACAGTTACTTCCATCAGAATCTTCCGTTAGAATCTACCCCTAGTCGTGCCTAAAGAAGTTTTGCTGCAATAATAGGTAAACAATATTAAAAATATACACACATTACGTTTAGAATGTGTGATTTTGTAGCTGTATCTACCTTATTGTAATACATCACAACACAAGAGCCTTCGATAGTTAGATAACCATTTCATTTTGTAGCATTTTATAGCATATTCCATAAAATTTAAAATCCTGAGTTAAGTTTGTTTCCTTCACGTCTACGAAGGATCTTTTATTGGTGGTAAAAGATCAGCCATCTTGACTAGTGGTTTTATGGCCTTTATGGCTACCTAACCAAACCTAAAATAAGTATAAGAAAGTGTTAAAATATTTTGTATATTATTATTTTATGAACAAAAACGTGCAACATGCTTCTTTACTCAACGTAAAGATTCCGTATAAACAATTATTTACTATCATAATATGTATGTATGTATATAAACTTACTTAATCAAATAATAAGGAATGTGGCTGTCTCGTCATTTTTCTTCAAATCTTTCTGGCGCTTATAATATCCCCTTTGACGTTCACAATTTCTTTTTCTTTTTAGCTCTGTAAGTCTATAAAACGAAAATAGCTAGGTATAAATAATAGGTATGAATAATTAGGTATAAATAGTGTAATTACACACCATAAATAAAATTTATGCATATAGAGTACCTACCTATTCACTCATTTTCAATCAATATTTTTTCATCACTTTCTTCATTAATAAATCCACATTGTTTATTCATATTTAATACAAACACTTTATACACAAAAAACTATTTATATAAAGGAATGTATTTCGATTGACAAGATGATCAGCTGTCAATTCATACAATTACAGATTTAATTTTATTTAATATAGGAGGCAAAATCGCATGAGCGCCGCCAAGATTATTTTCAGGGGGTGCATCTGCATCTACACACTATTATGATCTAATATATATATATAGAATGTAGAATGATTTGGACAGCAACCGCGACGCCTTTAGTTTTTATTCAAACAATAATTTAATAAAAAAATTAAAAAAATATATAATTTTCTGGTAAATTCAGGTATTTTCTTTCATAGCAGGGGGGTGCAAGCGCACCCTCTTGCACCCTGCTGCCGGCGCCCATGCAAAATCGTGTCAGTATTAGGTTTTGATTCCGGTTTCTGTTATTAGAATGACGTCACGTCCGTTAGAATAACTTTTTTACTCCTAGTGTCGCTAAAGAAGTTTTACTTCAAAAATAAATATCGCATTAATATCTTACAATTTTTCACTCAGGAGTGTAAGGGATAAGGAAAACACCCACTTTATGTTCTTTGTAATTATTAACAATACAAACTATTTTTGTTCTGTTTTTTCAACACTTTTAACTTTCCGCTAAAAAAATTAAAATTTTTTTTAAAATCGGGAAGTTATTGGTTTTACCCCGTTTTTCGAAAATCGAGTTTTCATCGGATCTTAACGTTTTGAGGTATTTGGAACCTCCCCTAACTATTTTTACGAGGGATGTGTGTGTGTGTGTGTGTGTGTGTGGATGTATGTAAACCTCTTATAACTTTTGAACGGCTTGACCGATCGGAATGAAATAAAAATTGTTCCAAAGAGTTGCATCTAACTTAGATTCCCTGTAAGTTTGAACCCATTCGAACCAGTAGATTTCGAGAAATGTCAAAATAACCGAAAAAAACAATTGGTAAAAATGATGTTTTTTGGGCATAACCCAATCAGCTCTCAAGCTTAAAAAACCACGTCGAATGCCGTATTGCAAATTAAAATCGGTTGATTCGTTCGTGAGATATCCTTGTCGAAAAAACGTCACGTTACTATAGCTTTGCGGTTAAAACTAGCGGGAAGTTGCAAGGATGGCCTTTAAGGTCAACCTCTTTTCGAATTTTTTTTATTGTATTTATAGCAGTGACATTAAATGTTGCCTTTCTGATTTACTAATAAGAAACAAAAAGTTCGCAAAATATTTTAACCTTTTTTCTAAGTGTTGTGTTTTTTGATAAATAGATTACTGACTCATTATTTTTTAACATAGTTAACAAAGATCTAAATAGCATCATTAAAGCATTACGCTTTCGAGGCAGCTGTAGATTTGATTGTACTTAAAAATCCTTTATTTCATCCTGTCCAGTAAATAAACTTCCCTATTATCAATTCGGCACCGGTAAGTAAAACATTACGGTATCATGTACTGTTATGTGTTGCCTAGCAACTCTGCTCTGAATGCTTCAGGGAAGACAATTACTTTTAATTTTTGACATTTAAAAACACTATAATGACTATAAAATAAAAATTAATATAAATAATTACTTACTTTTTATTTTATTTTAATTTAAAACACGAATTAACAATCAATACAAACATTTTAAAATATTTGACAGTAACTGACAGTTAAGGTAATTTGACGTAACTTGTCAAGTTACGAACTATTTTTATGAATTTATTAATTTATAAAAACAGGATGAAATAAAATATGATACGATACATGGTCGTTAGGTGTTATTACAGTACTCGTTTTTATTTCCTCGTACTGTAATAAGTCACCTACCGACCTTATAACGTATAAAACTATTTTATGTGAGGGATCAGCCCGTTACATTCTTGCTAGTGTTGTTTTGTGTTTTCAACTATGTTCCGTTCCATTTTTCATTTTCTTTACTATATTTATTATTTGTATCTATCTAAGGTCGTGTTCTGTATAGTTCTTTCATCGTATCTTTGGTCTGCCTCTATCTCTGTTCTCCAGTGAACTCCATTCCATTTCTTTTTTTTTTCTGTGGGCTAATACTTCTCAATACTTTTTTAAAGTTGTTTTTATCTATACTACTTGTATCTTATTTGTTCTACTTACATTCATTTATCTGTCTTTGTTTCTTTTATTTCCAGTCCTCTCAGTTTACTTTAAGCTTTAACGTTCTTTATTAATGATCTCATTTTCTGTTTCGATTATTGTTCTGTCTTTTGCATATCTAATTATTTGTAAGGTATTTTTGGTAATTGTTCCCGCATTTAATATTTTTTGAATTATTTTATCTTGTGAATTAATAAACCAAACTTTTGGAAGCGGATCTCAAATTTTTATTTTCCCTGTGCATTCACCTGCTGCGTGAATTATATTTCTAACAGTCTTATCAGTTTGTCGTCTATTCTGATATCTTTTGTAGGTCTTCTAACTGTCATCTTCTGTTTCGTAAGTCAAAATGTTGTTTAAAAAAGATTTAGATATACCGAATGTGAAATTAAAGATATTGTGTTCCAACAAAATGTTAACTTTTTCTTTCAATTTCCTTTTTGTTGATTTTTTTTCCTTACACAAAATTTTAGTGTAGTGTAATTTATAATTTTTGTTGACATATTTATTACGAAGGAGAACGATTTTTCGGTGAAAAAAAGCATTTTTCAGGAAAAGTATACAAACAGATATTTTAATTTTAATCAGAGTATTGATGTTTAAAGAGGAATTATAATAGTCTTTAGTATAAAGCTGCTAAAATACTATGCTATAAGACTATCTAAAAAAAAAAACAATAAAAGCGGTATTAGCAAATAATGCTTATCCTAAAAAACTGATTAAGTCTTTTCAACGTTAAATTAAGCTTTGCTACAGAAGTGAAATACTTAGGGGTTATCCTTGACAACAAGCTGACGTGGAACTCACACATAGAAAGCAGACCTATGCTAACATATGGTGCTGTCGTGTGGTGGCCTAAAGTAAAACAAACTACAGCTATCAAAAAATTAAACCAAATCCAAAGATCAGCATGCCTTCTCCTAACAGGAGCCATGCGAAGCACACCGACCAGCGCAATGGAAGTCATACTCGGTCTCAACCCCTTTTGATATATTTGTTAAGGAGGTCGCATTGATGACCATGGTACGCTTTCGCACGGTTGGTATCGAACCCACTGTAGGGACTGGCACCCATAGGGACAGTCTGTGGAGGGAATCGATAAAAGTGATACCATTCTTACAGGCAGACACGGATGCCGTCGCACCAAGATTTGTCTTTGACAAACCCCACAAAATATTAACAAACAAGACAGCAGACCTTAACGTAGTAAACGCTCTGAGCGTATATACGGATGGCTCAAAAACAAAGCTAGGTGTGGGATGTGGAATTTACTCTAGATCCTTAAACCTAAAAATAAAATGGGCTATGGATGGCTTGTCAAGTGTGGTTCAGTCAGAACTCACAGGCATAACCATAGCTGCAAAAGAATTAATCAATAGGAACATCACAGGCAGGAATATAAATATATACACAGACTGCCGACAAGCACTACTGACCTTGAATAGACCACGTTTCACTTCAAGTTTAGTACTAGAATGTCACCAATCTCCAACTGAGGCCAGCCAGAATAACGTGGTCACTCTCAGTTGAATCAAAGGGCATGGGAACTCTAAAGACAACCGCATTGCGAACAATTTAGTAAGGAGGGCTGCGGGCTACAAATATGTTAGCCCTCGCCCATCTACCAAGCTAACATTGTCCGCAGTCGTGGACCTTATCAAACAGCACACTCACCAAAAATTTATACAGTGCTCGAATGGAACTACGAACTGGCCAGAGAGTTATTACCTCATCCTGGCGAGGAAACAGCAAACAAATTTAAGGCATTGACCAGAAAAAATCTCCGAACAGCTGTGGGAATCTTGACAGGTCACTGCCAATTGCGACAACATCTCTTTAGGATGAAATTAACAGAATCGCCGCTATGCAGAGGCTGCGAACAAGAAGAGGAAACAGTAGAACACATTATGTATGACTGCTCTGCTTTTTCTGAAATCAGAAGATCCGTGTTGGGCGAGTATTGGCTTAGATACACCAGCCGATGTCAGAGAGAACCCCCCTTTGGGAGCCTCATCACCTATTTTAAATCACTAGGCCGGTGACAGCCTGAGGTGAGGATATCCCTACGTACGGGAGGATGCACAATGGGTCATATGTGGCCTCAGTGCTGTCTAAGCACTAGCTCGCCCGTTCCCAAATTTCCAGATCCAGAGACTATCTAAAAAAGACAATAAAAGCGGTATTAGTAAATAATGCTTATCATAAAAAACTAATTAATTTGAGTCGTATTAAAATTTTAAAAAATTAAGGATTGGATGGATGTATGTAAAATATACATTTAACAAAAATTACATATACCTACTTAAATGTGCTCTCTGGTAGGTTAAGATACCTACTAATTTCGCTCGGAATCCTAGCAATATTTTAAGAATAATTGCACTGGTGTATTTTTATTGGTAGGTCTTGTAGAAACATATTTTCTGTATAAATAAAAAATTATTTGTGATAGTAAAATTTCTACTTTCGAATAAGGAATAGTAGCTCTTAAATGAGATTCTCTATCTTAAGGGTCTTTAAGTGTCTTTAAAGTCCATTTTTACTAGTTGGTCGCGTATACAGTTACCCACAATTACTATTATTAAAACAACCTGTAATAAAGCAACGATGTACATATTACATATTTTTAAACATCCGAACTTACCTTTCTTAGCAAGTGTGTTTCATTAGGTGCTTCACATAAAAATTTTGTAATTTCCTTTTCTGAATTGGATTTCATAGCTTTAATACTCGATCCCTGGTGTTTTTAAAAACGCAATTAATTTATTATATTAACTTATATCACCATTGTTCTTCGTAGACAATGTGGCTTTTAGCATTGAGTAAATCGACTAGATTTCAATGTTTGTGCAATTTCAGAAAAATAGGCAATTAATTCGTTTTCAGAATATTTGCTTTTACCTATTTTCTTTGCATTGCACCAACTTAAAAAGCAATTATATTGCTTTTCGAATGCAGCCTTTGATTTTTCTGGTATACTCTTTCCAAACTCAATGTAATATTCTTTGGTCTTTGTCGGAATTTCAATCCCTGAGGGGACAATGCCGACCATTGGTGTGGAATTAAATTCATAAATTGTTCATAAATTTTTATTAATTTTTATTTTTAAATTCAAAATAAAAACGGTTGTTGTATATTTTGTATCAATTTGAAAATTGTCAAATAACAAATTAATTCTTTCAAATTAAAACTTGTTAATTTTAGTTGTAATTCTTTGTGTTTTAATTCGAGACTGTCATTAATATAATTGTTATCTATTGATAATTGCGACGATGATGGATCTTGATATATACATATATGTATATTTCTTGTGTTCGTGTATATGTGGAAAATGTTTTTTAAATTAATTTTTTGCTTATTTGTGTATTTCGACAGTAAAGTGACAATATCCCCTAAGAGAGATATATTGTTTAGTTCTACGAATTCCTAATAGATGACAGTTTAAGTTAATTGAAGTAACTTTATACACCTTTGACATTTAGGTTAGATAGACACCCGGTAGATGGTACTGTATTTTGATTTCTAGATTATTCAACATTTAGATTCTAAGAAAACCCAATAGATAGTATTGAATTTCGATTCATAAATAAATAAATAAACGAAAAACTAAAAGAAAGTGGAAAATTAAAAACAGAAAAAATGCGGAAAAAATAAAGTCAAAAAATACCTTTCTAAATTAAATAATATAACGCCACCGTAAGGTGGCGCAGTTATTATCTCATATATTTAAACGAGAAATTCTTAGTATATTAAGTACTATCAAGCCCACCGTAAGGTAATGCAGCGGATATCTAATATAAAAAATCAATAAAAATCAATGACGCTACTGTGTACTGTAATGCGGAACAAGTCTATGCGCGGTATTTAAGTCATGTCGCATTTTGCAATTTTCCTCTTTGATGTTTCGTTTGATGTACCACCGCGCTTAGTAAAGGTCGTCGGCATTTCTTTACATTAATCTCAATGCGGGGCGAACCGACTTGAAAATGGAAAACTAAATACACAATGTTGCCGTTACTCAAAAATGTCTTTAAGTATAAGTAATATATACAAAATTAATATCATTAGTGAAAACTGTTTAAATATGAAGAATCTAGTTAATTAATTTAAGTATATCTTTTTTAAGAATATTTTCATATTATCTTTCTAAGAGTCATTGGCGAACAATTAAATAGTAAAGTAGAGACACACATTTTCAAAATATATAAACTTAGGAATTTTCGGAAATATATCTGACAATCTAGATTCGAAAGTCGGTTCCTTTGTTGGGGTTAGGAGGCGTGGTTGTCTTGTTGCATTAATATTAGTTAAACTATAACAGATTTGAAGTTACTGCTTTTGCCAGATTTCTGATTCCGGCAGGTGTATTTTGTACATCACTATCACTCTTTTCACTCATCTTCAAACTAAATTTGCAAAAACTGCAACACAAATGCCAAATTATTGCGTAAATTTTAAAATGGTCATGCCGTTATTTTCGGGTTGCTTATGCAAGAAAATAAATGTTAATCTCACAAAGGAGATACAAAAAATAGTTTATGTTCTCTTACTTCAAAATGATGTGATACAAAGCTATGAGGGGAAAATTTAATTCAAAATGAATGGCTTATGAGGGTAGGTTAGAAAATCTGTTTCTGTAATATAATAGCCACGATTCGCGATTTTCGTTTGCACGTCACTGAATTTCCTTTGGCATTTGATTTTAATTCCAATTCGTAAAAGGCCTAATTCAGTTAAATACAATCATGATGAACCCAGCGTAATAATAATTTAACGGACTTGTTGAGTAGAATATCTATATTTAAGTAATAATTTTATTTGTAGTAAAAATTTGAAAAAAACAAAAGCTTTGTTAGTTAACATTTATATCAATAAAAATACAATTCAATAAATTTTGGATAGTTAGAGATTTGGTGCCAGAGTAAAATACCTATCTCGTTGTTCCTGTAAATTTTAATTTTCTTACCTTGATTCCCAAATTTTTTAATTCTCTTCAAAGATGCTTACATCGAGTCCCAGATACGGCCGACTAGAGTCCCTTTTCCCTTTTTACAGAAGGATTAACGCAGATGGTATCGATAAGAGTTGCTGATTGAAAGAAACTGTTTATGTATCTAGTTTTGTAGATATATTTTAAAGATTAGAAAAAAATAAAAAAAGTGACAGGTGTCAAGGGACACCCGGATGGAACGAAGTTCCTTTCGATTAATTGGTAAAGGAATTGTAATTTGTAAACACAATATAGAGTGTTTATACATAAATAAGCATAATGTCTGTATAAAATGTCTACTTACCTAACTCTATTAGCAAAATATCCGGAACTTGTGCAAAAAAACTGTCAGGATACATTATTGTTATTATTTTCTATTATTTTATTATTTATTATTTACAAAAAACCTGTATAAACTTTACAAATTCACGAAACTACACTGTTCAGAGCAAAATAGAAAATAGTAAATCCATTATCACCTCAATATTTTCAACAGTTCGTTTCTTTTAACAAAAGTGTCCATTTATACATTATCAGAGGTTTAGATGACATACATCTACCTAGAATTACTTTTTATTTTAATTAAATTTAAAACAGGAATTAACAATTTAATACAAAATTTTAAAATTAAAATATTTGACAGTAACTGACAGTTAAGGTAATTTGACGTACCCAACTAGTCAAGTTACGAACTATTTTTAAATGTTTATGAATTTATTAATTTATAAAAACAGGATAAAATAAAATGTAATACTATTATAGGTGCTTATTTTTTTTAAAGTGAAACTTTTATTGGATCGTTTTAAGTGCATGTCGCATGTCGGTCGAACGCCGAGTAGCTATAAAGTATAAAGTATAGTTTAATACAAAAATGTACGGGAGTGAGCATATCTGCTAATGAAAACAATCCTACTATTCGTATTAATACGAACTTCGACTAAGTAAGTATCTACGACATGTAACGTCGACGGTTATATTGTACCTATTCGTATTAATACGAACTTCGACTAAGTATCTACGACATGTAACGTTTTAAAAATATTACAGTCGTAAATAATAATTTTTGAAACTGAAAATATGGAACTTGACCAATAAATTATATTATATTAAATAAAATCTTTTGAAATTAATCGAAACACTTTCATTTTTAAACAAATAAACTTTGTAATTATCCTACCCTTGTTATATATATTCATTTTCGACTTCGATTTCGATTTCGATTTCGATTTCGATTTTGATTTTGATTTCGATTTCGATTTTGATTTCGATTTTATAGTGTCTATAGTGTAAAAAAAGTTTCACTTTTACCGTGGTTTCATAAAACCACAAAATGCTTTTTTCTATAGTATTTTCTTTTTAATGTACATTTTCTTTTAATTGAAATTAGAGTCTTTTTAATTGTAGTATATCTATTTATGAGAGAGAGAGAGAGAGAGACAGACACACAGAGAAACATGTGTGTGTCGTGAGATATTTTGGTCTGAATTTTTTCCGGCTAGTCTCTAGCCTCAGTCGTAACTGGTCGTAACGCCCGAAAGGAAACTTCGTTCCAATAATTATTATTCTAATTATTTTAATTTTTTATGAAAACAGAAGACTACATAACAAAAAATACTAGTGCACTAAAAAGTAGGTATTAATATTTGCCATTTTGTTATCAGTCTAATAAAGTTTTTCATTTTTTTTACACGAAGGAATAACGTGGACCTAAATTTCTCGATACATACTACCATAAGTTTTAATTGACGACAATGTTGCTCTTTTAACTTTTCAAGCAAGATCGTGACATGAACTTTTTAACGAGATAAGTCAATTTAATTTAGCTGCAAAAGATACGTTTATTGCTTCTTTGGTAATTGATTAAAATGTTATACCAATTACAGTAGGATGGAATCGGAAATCTGGGGAACCACTTGCCGTACAAAACTTATGACGATCGGTGCCCCATTTTTCGATTTTAGTTTTTTGTTTTAGAAACAATCTGACATATTCTCAGGTCAATAACTCAGAGTTTTGTTAAATTGCCTGATTATATTAGACCATTTCCAAAGTTTGGAACACAAAGCAAATATTCGAAAACACAAAAAAAATATGCATATCCAAATAAAAAATCTTAGAAGCTTTCAATTTAAGAGTTTTCAAATTTGGAACAATGTAATTGGGCGATAATGAAGGAAGGTATAAGAGTGCAAGAGGGTAGGAAAAGGTTTGGTGTAATTAAGTGGGGATAGAATATAAGATTTCATTCAAGATCGATTAAAATTTTTTTGCATTCACACACCTAACAGTGTAGGTACTTTGAGAACTTTTGTGGTTTGTTGGATCTGGGTTTGAAAATGAAGAGTTGTGCTCATTAACACTTTTGATTAGCATACCAAATAGTATTTTTCTGCAAAACCACATTGATTTTTTTGGTAATAATAATTGAATTATATTTTGATTAAAAAAAAAGTCTTTACTGTTTTTTAAAATATTCACATTTACATTTGATACACTTTCCAAGGCGAGTAAACCAATTGTTAAAACATTTTTTCCAGTCAGAAAATGGAACAATCACAAGTTTGTTTGTAAATGCTTCAACGACATCATCTGGCTTTGAAAGTCGTTACCACACAATTGATTTAAGATTTTTGAAAACTTAAAGCAATCATTAAGGCTTAAGTAAGAAGTGTACTAAGAATGGGATAGCAATTGCACGTTTTGAATGGTCAAATAATTCCGGGTTTGTTGTGCCGTATGGGAGCTTGCATTATCGTGACGCAGAGTGATGTGGTATTTCTTATTTCGCTTTTCGAAATTCTGAAAAATCTGTCGGTAAACAGATAGTTGTGTACCACTCTTCATTTATTGTTCTACGATCTTCTAATAAAATAATAGCGAATAGATACAAACCAGGCAATCGTTTTTTTGAAAACACTTGGACATCGCTTGACTTTTTTTGTTATTGCTTTATTGCTTCACCCATACCATTGATTGTTTTTTCAATTCCAGGTCATTGGCATAAATCCATTTTTTGTCACCACTAACATTGTCGTATACCAAATTTAAATCGTTGAAGTGTTTCTTTGCACTATATGACACGAGCTTGTTTTTGATCCTGAATTAAATTGTGTGGAATCCAACACGAACATAATTGTATTACACCTAAGTGATCATGTAAAAGTTGAATTATTTGTTTTATGTCGATGCCCACACATGCCTGAATTTCCCTATATGTTACATGTCGATTTGCCAAACATTACAAATTTTCGTATGTCAACTATCTGATAGCTAAAGTGTTGCCACATCCCGAAATTAGAGCAGCATCCCTCGTATATAACTGTTAACAGGAGAAATACATGTGATTATATTATTTTTTCTCTTGTTACTTGTCACAATTGATGATGTAATAGTATTATACGTTACAAGGTCGGTAGGTGACTTATTACAGTACGAGTTAATTTACGGACGAGGCGACGTAGGAGCCGAGTCGGGAAATAAAAACGAGTATTATATTTTATTTCATCCTGTTTTTATAAATTAATAATACAAATTTTAAAATAGTTCATAACTTGACTGGTTAAGTCAAATTACCTTAACTGTCGGTTACTGTCAAATATTTTAAAATTTTGTATTAATTGTTAATTCATGTTTTAAATTAAAATACAATAAAAATAAAGTAATTAATTATTTTTATTTTATAGTCATTATAGTGTTTTTAAATGTCAAAAATTAAAAGTAATTTTCTTCCCTTAAGCAATCAGAGCAGAGTTGCTAGGCAACACATTACAGTACATGATACCGTAATGTTTTACTTACCGGCGCCGAATTGATTATAGTTTATTTACTGGACAAAATGAAATAAACTATTTTTTAGTTGGTAGAGAGTTTAAATTAATTTTTTGTGTTTATGTTTACTATAGAAACAAAGAAAATGAAAACAAACTAGCATAAGCTTTTAAAGTTTCAAGCAAAGTTTTATAACATTTTAGTTTTACTGCAGCTATAAACATCAACCTTTTTAATTTCTTTTTTTTTGTTTTAAGTCGTGATAGTAATAAATAAAGCTCTTCTCATCGAAAACTTTTAACAGAATATGTTAATTAGAAGCAGCAGGTGATTAGAACCGTTTAAACAATTAAAACATTTTTTGTTGGCTGCGAGAGAGAATGTTTGATTAAACTACTTGTTTCACTGACAGACACGTTAAAGAGATACCGAGCTTTGAGGTAATAGAAACGAGAGTTTGTTGAAATTACAGTTTAAATTAGCTTGTAACGTTGCTAATCTGCGAGCAATGACAACATCTAATAAAACAGTTTTTGATGGCATTATTCCCAAAAATTTCATGGTGCAGCTCAAATTCTGTACCCGTATGTTTTACCAAAAAAATTAATTATAAATTGAAACTAATTAAAAAGTTAAATGTTGTGTTACTTACCTTTTCTGTAATTAATTTGGAAATATAAAGAATAATATAAAAATAAAAAAAAACGTGTGCGCCTCAGGACGCGCGACAGAAGTGAACTTCAACTAATCCAAGTTGAACTATTTAATATTGAAATTTTTTAACATGAGAAAAACTTTGCCCATTACTTAAATTCTATGTTCATGAATATGATAATGTGTATAAATTTCAAAATTTAAATATTTTGAAAATTTTGAAAATTCTGAAATTTTTTTTATCACTATAACTTTCACTAATTACAATACAAAATTTTTTTACTATGACAGTTCGAAATTTCTAATCAGTCGCGTAGTAATTTGCAATACAGCCACCCTTTACGTGGAACGGCCTAATTATTTCAGCATAATCGGATTTCACCTATTTTTCCAGTTTTTCGTTTAACATGTATTGACGTTGATATTAAGCACTAGAATTTATGGCGGGCTTATTACAATTATCATTTTGTAATCTAAGTTTTTGATCAATTTTTTACTGAATAACACAATTCTTACCGTAATTTCCGTTAATTAGACCTACAACACAACTTTATTTAATGTTTACCACAAATAAACTCCTTTAACCGATTTTTTTTATCACTATAACTTTCACGAATTACAATACAAAAATTTTTTAATATGACAGTTCGAAATTTCTAATCAGTCGCGTAGTAATTCGCAATACAACCACCCTTTACGTGGAACGACCTGATTGCTATTTAATACACACTTAAAACTTAAATTCTTATCCTTATTATCAATAATAACATTAACAACACACTTTATAATCAATTTTTATAAGATTTATCACAAATGAAACCACCAAAACACGTCTTTTTTATGCTAAAATTAGGCTAATCAGACTGTCATTTCTTCTTAGACAACCTGTACGAGAATTCCCGAGGATGACCGAACATTTTAAGAATGAATTTAAATTATAATTAAAAGACATTAAATCATAGATGAACGAATTATTTGAATAAATGAGCAAATAAATAAATAAATAAATAAAGATATTTGTATTAATATTTATATTTACCTATTTCTATTTGATTTAATTTCCATTTCTTTTCTTACAACTGCCACGATAGATGCCGAGGATGACCGAACCGTTTAAATTATGAATTTAAATGGGATTAAATTAGTTTTATATACGAAGATATAGAAAATAACCTAATTTTTATGATATTAAATGGATATAAATATTTAATAATTAATAAAAAGTAATGAATTGTATTTAGTGACAGATTAATACCGTATAACACGGTAAATTCAAATATACTTAAAACTTACATTGGGAAAAGCATAGAGAGAGAGAGAGAAAGAAAGAGAGAGAGAGAGAGAGAGAGAGAGAAATGATATTATTATGTTTCACTGCGCCTGCGTGTAACAACCATAAACAACGCGTTATGATAAACGATTTTTTCAACGCGTTACGCTAAAAATCAGTTACCCTCCCATAAGAAGTTATTACTTCAAAAATAAAAATTTTAAACAAATACAAGGTTGTTACACGAGAACAGGTTAATAAGATTTTCAAAAAGAGATTGCGTTTCAAGCATAGCAAGTAGTCTGATTTCAGTCACATTCATCGAGTGCTTTTGAGTTTGTCGTCACTTTTTAAGACAAATTGAATATATCATAATTGATGGTATATTTTTTTGCAACAGTTGTTTGTTAATTCTGATATGTGTTTGAAGCTTAATTTACCAACTCTTAAGGAATTATTAACGTAATGCTTGGCAACAATCATAAGTACCTACCTAATAGGACTATGTTTAACACTTTTTAGAAATTTTCTAAATAAGGAATATTTATTGTTGTAAAAAATAATCCAAAAAGGTTTACACAGTTTTTATGTAGTGTCAAATTCGTAGTTGTAACAAGAAAATCTCTTCTTACACAAGCCTGACAAATAGCACTAATTTCAAAAATATTGGTAAAACTAAATTGAGTTATATTATTAGCCATTTTTGAATTAAGTATTATAATTGCAATAAACTTCTGCGCTCAAGAGAGCATTTAAAAACGCCTCAATTCCACCAGAATATTTATTGCATCCGATTACAAAGCTGCTTTGAGGGCAATCTACTACATTGGGGTTTAAAACAATCAAACATTCAAAAGGAAATTTGCTGTGTGTACCATTCCGTAAAAAAAGTGTCAAAAATGAGATTCCTGATACTCACCCAGAAGAACAAGCTAGTCCTTCTTTAATCGGACCAGATCCTTCTGTGCTATCTGAAAACGCTGCGTTAGTACGGCTTTCACTGCGGTACTCTAAATTACTCATAGAACCTTAGAAACTTTGTAAAATGAACAAAGTGGATAATGGAACATGCAGATTCTGTGAGGCTGCAGATAAAACGGCTACTCATATTATCTGTAACTGTAAAGTACCTAATTGTTCGACAATGACATAGATATCTAAAACAGGTCTTCTTAGAACTTGATCAGGTTACAAACGTAAATCCTAAGCGCATAATAGACCTATTGAACTCACAATTAGATTTAGGGTTTACATAAAAGATCTTCTAGGTCCCAGTGTAGTAAGGTCACCTGGGCCAATCGATCCTACTTATAATCTAAAATCTACAAACTCTACAAGTACCTATTAACGTTATTTTCTACTCACAAATAACAATAAAAAAATGTGCGAAACGTTGTAATTAGTATTTTTACAACTTATTATGTTAACCTTTTCCCAAAAAAGACAAGCAATAAGAACAAAAAAAAAATATTTCTTTAATAGCAGCAGATTTCAGTGCAGATTCCCCAACCTGGAGATTTTATTGATTATAAGCTGTATATATATATATATATATACACAATGAGTCCGTTTCGCCAACGCGGCGACGCTGTTCGTAGCCCCGAACTGTGGGCATAGCTGGCCGAAGCCACAAATGGCGATAGGACTCTTGTGTGAGTTTCGTTGTTTGTGTTTTTCGTTTTTTAATACATGTTTCCCTACCATCCTTTGCTCCCAAGTACTCAACACTTTTGCTGGCCAAGTGCAATACCTTACTTGGTTATGCAGCACTGATGACGGCTAACGAGCCAGAAACATGCATGTCTGCGGTTACCATTCCCTATTCGTGACCCTATGATCCTTTTTGCGTACATGCCCATTAATTTTCCCCCTTTTGTTTATATATATATATATATATATATATATATATATATATATACCCACTATTTACCTCACTGTGTCTTAAATAATCAGCAAACGACTAAGAAGTACTATATATATTGTTATGGTATCACTGTGTCTATTGTGTAAATTAAAATATCTTACTGTATAGTGTGACGACATAGACCAGTGACTATTATTTTTTTTATGTATATAAGCGGTGAAATGCGATGGAAACGGGGATTGATTTCTGATTTTTGATTGATAATTTGAACTTGTCATTTTGTATTTAAAGTTGATCTTAACATAGAGTTATAATTAATTGAATAGTGAATTTTTTTAAATAAAATTAAAAAAGAATAAAAGAAATTAGAAGGAACCCAACCCAGAAAGCCGGAGTTAAGAAGTGAAACCAATTACAAAATTGGCGCCCAACGTGGGGCCCAATACAAGTCAACTACTAGCACCCAGAACTGCAAATTCGAGTCCACTGCAAGCACCTGAACTGCAAATTCGAGACACCTACAAGTACCTGAACTGCAAATCGAGACACCTACTAGCATCTAGAACTGCAAATTCGAGACACCTCCAAGGACTTTGACAGACGGGACTGACAGATAGGTAAGATATTTGCATTTATATAATAGACGCAGTGATTTGTGGGGAAAATTTTATTAAAACAATTAAACATAAATTATAAAACTAAAATTATTTAATTGAAAATTAAAAATAAATTTTAAAACTATAAAAAAAAAAAATAATTATGGAAACAAGAAGACAAAGACAGGATAGGGATAATGCACAAAAAGGAGATCATCAAAAAGATGATATAAATATTATGGAAAATAATGAATCGGGAGATGAAAAAGAGAATACTACAATTATAGAAGCAATTATAGAAAGTAGTGGTAACAAACATGAAGAAAGTGACATGGACAGAATGTTTAAATTTTTAGAAAAAATGAATGAAAAACAAGAAAAAAATAGAAAGGAAGATCAAGAAAAACAGGAAAAAATGAATAATAACTTAAGAGAAGATTTGAAGAAGAATTAACAAGAAAATAAAGAAGAAATAAAACAAGATATGAAAAAAGAAAAAAAAGACATGACTGAACAAATTAAATTAATAAGATCAGATTTACATGGAGTTAAAGAAGACATGAACAAAAATATAGAAACATTTAAAGATGAGATGAGGAACCAAATGGAAACAAACAAACAAAAATTGGAAGAAACAAAGAAAGAAATAAGAACTGAAATAATAGCGGAAATAGAGGAGTTACAAGAAGTAAAAATTAAAACAATTATTAACAAGGAATGTAAAGATAAAATAAAACAAATCAATACTAATACAAATAAAAAATTGAATGACTTAGAAAAGATTATAAAACAAGATACAGTAAAGAAGATAAGTGAGATGGAAGGAAAAGTAGAAGAAATAAAGGTAGTACAAGAAAAAGACTGTGAAATTTTATTAGAAGAAATAGAAAAATTACAAAGGCAACATAATGATGGAATGAATGTAGGATCATGTGTTAATATAAATCAAGATGACGGAGTTAAATTTAATGGAAATATTCAAACCATTCATCCAAAATCATTTCTTAATACGGTTAAATCAAGAATTAGAAATAAGCAAAACTGGAAAGAAATAATTAAAGGAATGCTTAAAGAAAATGCTGCTTTATGGTTTGCAACTAAAGAAACTAGAATAAATAATTTAGAAGAATTTGAAAGAGAATTCCTTAACCATTATTGGGGGGAATCGCAACAAGCCATTTGTAGGGAAAATCTATATTTTGGAAAATTTAATTATCAAATGAGTAATAATTTAATAAATTATGCTTTGAAATTATATAATATGGCTCAGTATTTAGAACCAAATATGAGAGAAGACGAAATTGTTATTTACATTTCACGACATTATAATACACAGATAGCAGAAACTATTGCAATACAAAATATTAATCAAATGGATAGTTTTATAAATTATTTAGGAAGAATTGAAAGAAACATAAAAATATTAAATCAAAGATCAACTTCTGAAAATACAGTTGGAAGAAATAATAATCAGAATAGAAATAGCAATGAAAATATGAATTTTGAAAGAGAAAATAGAAATGGATATAGAAGATATGATAATAATAATAATGTAAATAGAGGATTTCATAATGTTTATAATAGAAGATATGAGAATAATGATAATGTAAATAGAGGATTTCATAATGTTTATAATGGAAGATACCAAGCAAGGAATAATAGACAAACAAGAGGGGATAGATATGGAAATGAAGAAGCATCAAGAAATATTAATGGAAATATAGAAAATAGAAACGAACAACGAAGAGTGAATCAAATACATGAAACAGAGAATAGAGTAGAAGAACAAAATTCGCATAATAATGATGATACAAATGAAAATTTTTAAATAAGCACCTTCAAAATTATAGTAATAAAATTCATTATCAATAAACTTTACAAACTTTTTCATCCCCTAGCCATATTGGTTTCTTTCAACTCCTATGCATTTTGGTAGTCCATTTCTAAGAAATATGTCATAACAATATTAGTCCCTATACCTAAAGTAGGTGTTAACTTGTTAATACCAATCGTACATATTGTTCAATTTAGCACCAATGGTATGTTTTTGATTTTAAATAACATAAAAAAATGTTTGTAACAAAGTTAATTAATCAATATCAATATCAATCATCAATACATAGTATAATACAAAGTCGCTTTTTCTGTCCCTAATTCCCTTTGTATGCTTAAATCTTTAAAACTATGCAACGGATTTTGATGCGGTTTTTTTTTAATAGATAGAGTGATTCAAGAGGAAGGTTTATATGTATAATAACATCCATAAAGTAGTGGAGAAATACTGTTATTTTTGAGGTTTCTAATGTGATGTCGTTAATTATCAATTTTTTTCCGCTTACATTGCAAACGCAGGCTGAACACTACAAGATTTATCAAAATAATGTACTTATTATTTGTACACATTGAAATGGTCTACAGGAAACTCCGCGATGGTATATGTCTATCTCTTGTGGATATCTCACAATAACATTTTTTTGTCATTTACTTTTTACGACAAATAATGGCTAATTTTCGAAGCGATTTTAACCAATACAGCATTAATCCTTATCCAATTAAATAGCTTAAATACATTGTTGATTTAATATTGATCTATATGGTCCTTTACAGCACGAGATTTAAATGAATATTTTCGAAGATATTGCAGATTTAAAATTGCGGGACGTAGCGCTTGCGGTGGTACTGGCCTTATAGCACTTTGAATTTTGCAGCGATCGGACGCGTTTATTACGAAATTAATCATTATGACGCCACCCTAAGGTGGCGCAGTTGAGATGTTATAAATTTACACCTGTAATTCTTACATAATTAAGTACTATGACGCCACCGTAAGGTGGCGCAGTTGATAATTTCATATATTTAAAAGAGCAAAACTTACTTACCTAAGAACTATGACGCCACCGTTAGGTGGCGCAGTTAATATATAATATACCTAACCGATAAATTACAAAGTACTATAGTAATATAGTAAAAACTGACAACTAACGAGAAAATATGATAAAAAATACAAAAAATTAATCGTAAAAATAAAAAAAAATTGGAAAAAACATTAGTGTTAGGCGATGCGAAGTTCGCCGGGTCCGCTAGTTCAGTTATATAACATTACTAGCTGTACCCGCGACGTAGTTCGCGTGGCGTGTTAATTGTTATATAAAAATTTCTCACCCAAATTCGTTAAAGGGGTGGGGGGAAATTTTTTATATACCAGATGTTAAGTTGAAAGAAGACAAATACATCTCTGAAAACCGCATTGGAATCGGATCAGTAGTTTTAATGTGATGCGTGCACATACATACAGACAGACAAAAAATCTAACCACATTTTTGAGTTCTAATTATTTTTTAAATATCTTTAATGTACAGAATGTTTATTTCTACAGATATATTATATGTATAGATTATTTTTCACGTCCTCGCATGGCCCCTTGTAGGTGGAATTTTCTAAAATCCGTTCACAATTGACCTCAAAATTATAAAAATAACTATTGTGCAAAGTGTCAAACCTGTAGGACTTATAGATTTTAAATTTTATTTTATTTTTTCACGCCCCCGCATCCTCCCTGTGGGTGGAATTTCGTAAAATCCATTCACATTTGACCTCAAAATTATAAAAATAACTATTTTGCAAAGTTTCAAAACTGTAGGACTCGTAAATTTTTAATTTTTATTTTTTTTTATTTTTCACGCCCCCGCAACCACCCTGTGGGTGAAATTTAATTAAGTAGGTACTATGATGCAACCTTAAGTTGGAGTAGTTAATATTTAATACATTTAAGTAATAAATTAGAAAATAAAACAAAAGTCTGGAAACTAACGAGAAAATATAATATTAATGACAAAATCAAAAAAATCATTAGCATTTGGCTGAAAATTGGTTTTGATATATTTTATGCATTAATTATATAATTCAATGAATCCCTAATAGATGGCGAAATAAGTTAATTTTTTGTATATTTTGGTTACAGATAGCCGGTAGATGGTGTAGTTTTTCAATTTCTAAATAAGTGTGACAAGGAGGAACTAAAGTAAACTGAAAAATAGTCGAAAGAAAAACAAAAAAAATTACGGAGAAAAGAAAACTAAGAAAATACTTACTAAATTAAGTACTTTAACGCCACCGTAAAGTGGCGGTGTTGATATCTCATCGAGTAAAACTTTCTTAATTAAGTACTATGATGCCACCTAAAGATGGCGCAGTTAATATTTAATACATTTAATCGATAAATTATAAATACAAAGAAAAATATAATAAAAACGTGTAAAGTAAAAAGGAAATATGATTTAAATAGCAAAATAAAAATAAAAAAGTGAGAGGTGTCAAGGGACACCTGGATGGAACGAAGTTCCTTTCGATTAATTAGTGAAGGAATTGTAATTTGTAAACACAACAGAGTGTTTATACATACATAAGCATTTATTATTGTCTGTATTAAATCTCTTCTTACCTAAATCCATCAGCAATGTCCGGAACTTGTGCAAAACAGAAACGCTGTCAGGATTTATTATTGTTATTATTTTGTATTATTTTATTATTTATTATCTCCAAAAAACCTGTATAAACTTAACAAAGTCACGACACTACACTGTTCAAAGCAAAATAGAAAATAGTAAATTCATTATCACCTGAATATTTTTAACAGTTCGTTTCTTTTAACAAAAGTGTCCATTCATACAATGCCAGAGGTTAATGACATACATGTACCTAGAATTACTTTTTATTTTAATTTAAAACAGGAATTAACAATTAATACAAAATTTTAAAATATTTGACAGCAACTGACAGTTAAGGTAATTTGACATACCTAACTAGTTAAGTTACAAACTATTTTTAAAATGTTTATGAATGTATTAATTTATAAAAACAGGATGAAATAAAATATAATACTATTATAGGTACTTATTTTTTTTCTACAGTATTTTCTTTTAATTTAAATTAGTGTCTTTGTAATTGTACTTTTATTAGTATTTATCTATGTATATTAGGGTTTCCTATTTAAATAAAGATAGGTATATCTACCTATGAGAGAGAGAGAGAGAGAGAGAGAGAGAGACAGACAGACAAACATGCGTGTGTCGTGTCGTGACAAATTTTGGTCTAAATTTTTTTTGGCTAACCTCAGTCCACGAATCAGTCGTACCTAACGCGCGAAAAGGATCTCCGTTCCAAAAACGTTACAAAATTGTAAAGATTTGAAAAAACGGTTAATGAGAAAAAGAGATTAGTGGGTCAGCTAGTTTTAAATAATACAGGAATTCAAAATGTTCATATAAATTCTGTTTTTTTTTTAATTTTTTTTCTTCATTCTATATTATAATTTTGGAAATTTGCTAACAGTTATTTTAATTAAACACTTTTTTATTTTTCCATTATTTGTATGATAATTTCATATATGGATGGTTTATAACTGTGGTGTCAGACACCCTTTTTTCCGATTTTTCACAATGATTTCTAAAACTAGACTTATCATTTTCATATTTTCTCTAGATTATGAAGGTCTGTCTAAACATACACGATAAATCTCGGTTCCACTGGGTCCGTTTGCTTATAGACATACTATTACATTAACGGATTAGTTACGATTCCCATCCATTAGAAAAACAAAAGTAAGTGAAAAGGTTTAAACCACTAGAAATGAACAAAAAAGCTACAAGTTGAAGTTTATTTTCTTCGGGTTTACTTACCTTTACAACGAGCGTCGCTAAGAAAAAAGCGTTAGTGTAATTTGATTGGAGAAGCACTGCTTTTAGTCTAATGGATACAATTAGTAAAAACTTTGTCTGTGTTTTAATGAGGTTCAGAAAAATTTCATTCGACTTTTAAGGTAACCAAAATATAATAGAATCGATTTTCCACAACCACTTTAAATTGTATAAAAGCAGAAAATTTATTTTAGAAAAAGATCGAGATTTTACAAAAAAGTTAAAAACCCATCGTGTTGATTTTGTATAAATTTACTGCATATTTAAAACGTTTAAAAATGAAAAACCAAAAAGTAAATCTTTAGGCAGATTATAACCCAATACCATATGAGACGTAATGTTATCAATCCACCATCTATCTTCATTGACTAAATCTGCTTTTCTTAATTTTATTGATTTATCATATTTATAATATAATCCATTTCACCGATTTTGGCCGATGACAGAAATCATACTCGAAGTAAATTTAGAGATACATCTCTTTCAGATACAGGCAAGTTAGAAATTTAAATGAGGACGTATGTTTTTTAATACAGCACTGACGTAACTGCATCTTGTTTCACCGGTAGATAAAAAAGTATTCAATACGGAAGTCTTTACTTAATTCAGATTTCTAGTAACCGTCATGTACGGCTCGTTGTTGAAGGGTTGAATTTATTACATTTCAGTTTGTTTTCGTATTTTTGCCAAATAAAAAAGTTTTCGTGGAAACTAAAAATTTATCGATAAAATTTTAAGGACTCGTGGTATTACCTTTGATAAATTTCCGAAGGAAAGCGATTTTGCTAATTTTGATATGTCTTTGCTAACATACAATTTGTCGCCAGTTCGCTTTCTTAAATTTATATCCCATTGATTTTATAAGTGTTTATAAAGTCGTACGTTCACCCCTAAAATCCAAGTTTTGTTTCACATCAGTCAAAAGTTTGTCTAAAGTAAAATATTCGTTTTTGGAATTGTACGTTCAAATCTGCCGCTGCAAGTTTTTTTTTTTAAATGAAGTTATCAAATGTATCTGCTTTATCATTTTTCCTTTTATCCGCCGCTTCTTTGCCATTAGCTAAATCCTCTTTTAAGATGTTTCGTATAGATATAACACTAACCTAAAAAAACACAAAAGATTTAAAAAAAAGTAAAAATCTAATTTAATGGATCAATGAATAAACATCGATTCATCTATTTGCTATCAAATTACATTTTAATTACCAAACTTTATTAATTAAAGAAAATATTTTATTCTCAAAACATTTTTAATTGTGTTATATAATGTGGCAACATTGTAAAATATTGAAAAGTAGTGAGTTTTTAGGTTATGTGTATTTAATAAATAATAAGTAATTTGAATGTAAAAAATGTAAAAGTGTATTTATTCTAACAATTATCTTCATATACAACTAATAATGAAATTAAAAATGTTTGGAACTATTTGCTGATGAAAATATTGGAATAATCGTGTATAGAACACATATAGTACTTACATTAAAAACCTCAGAGATCTTTTGTAAATATCCATCTTCTGAAATTCTCTGGTTTTTCCCAAACATGTAATAGCATCTCTGTATGCATTTTCTTGTCTCCACACAAATTTTTTTCGGCATATTTAATTTCTTAAATACAATTGACAATTATATTTATGCTATTTGTTGTCAAGCTTGTTTGTCACTCTTGTCAGTTTGTGACTTGCAGTGACTTGGTAACTTTCAAACACCAACATGACAAAAACCAATACCAACGTGAATAAATAAAAAAACAGGCTGCTAGATATATTTAAACGTTGAATCATTTATATAATGTAAAATCAATTATATATAATCCGTTAAAAGATAGAAAAACATCTGGTCAGTTATAAATTTATAGTTGCTAATTTTTTAACTCAAATTAGACTAGAAGATCCGTTAAATAAATTCGTTAAAAACTTGCTGTTGTCCAATAACTTACGCTGACAGTGCATAGGTTAAAAAAATCAAAAAAAGCTATATTGAAAGAAGAGTTATATAATTTAAGATTTTTTGAAGATTTTTTTTTTTTGAAAACTTAGAAGAAACTTAAAACATTTTTTATATTTATGTAAATTTGTTAGGCATTTTCAAATTTTAAAGACAACCCTTTACAAATTTGATATATCCATCAACATTAATAAAATAATCAAAGGCCATATTAACTTTTTTTATTTTAGTAGCAAAAAGTTCCTCAGAGCAAATACTAGGAACGTTTAAGAAGGTACAAAGAATGATCGAAAACTTTAGATTTATGTGTAAAAACTCATTAATGAGTGGTGTAAATGTAGGTAATGCATAAAATGCATGTTGAACCTAATGTGTTTAGAAGAGCTACAATAACTGATAGCCAATATTGACTCCTGTATAGTCTAAATAACTAACAAAAAATAATAAATTTATCCAAAACAGAAATAGTGCTTATTTTTTTCTCACAGAAGACGATGATCAATCGAGAAATACAAAGAGGTAGAAATCAGGATAAAAAATTGAAAGACTTATGGGGATTTGAACATAATTTATTCACCAAAATTGTTGTAACAGATTCACAAGAACTCTACTGGAAAACGTCTAAACTGTTTGACATTGACAATGAACATATCTTTATATAGTAAAAACGAATATTCCGGTATTTTCGAGAAACATGATCTAACCTAATTCCTACAAAGCAGAAGCACTTAAAATATTCTGGAATATAGTCAATAAAACATAATCTAAAAACAGTCTATTAAGTAAATTTCCTTACCTTATTCAGTTAATATGATAAATGTTTTTAAATTTAAAGTGGATGATGTTATATACTATTTAGAACCAATTTGTAAACAATAAATTTGTACAATATGCTGGACAATGGATTTTTTTAAAAACAAAGGTTATCAAAAGTGCTCTCAATAGTATATTGTAATACAAGTGTTACAATGACAGGTTTCGTAGTAGGAGTGCAGTTTGTGAAACGAACCGCGAAGCGGTGAGTTTCGCAAAGAACGAGTACTACAAACCGTCATTGTAATTCAAATGTTACATACTATTTTTTATAATGAACTTTTAAAAGTATAAAAAAATATATAAAATGAGAGTTTTTCGAAATATTTATTTATGTTGGCAATCTTGACACTTTTGACACTTGTCAGTTTTAATGATTTTAAATTTGAATGTTTGTCAAATTTGTATAAAATATTCCGAATTTAGCAATAACGCTGATAATGTAGTTAATAATTTACAACAAAAAGTTTGAATTTTCAACAGTAAGAAACATTTATAAATGTTGAGAAAACTGTAAAAATGTATCATTTTTTTATTAAACGCATTGAAAGGTTTTTTTAAGGCATTACGAAGGCTGTAACAATAAACAGCTCAACATCTGTTTTAGAAGAACAAGATTATTAGAAGATGCTGTCTCTTCTCTTGCGTTGTTAGCTCTAAGGCCAATGAGCATAACCCTCTATCCCAAGAGGATGTCAAGCTAACAGCGCGGAAGAGATAGTACATACTAAGGCTGTCTCTTGTAGTATATGCTTAAAGGTAGCTACACGACATAAACTACCTACCACCCAAAAAACATAACAGTGTTGCCAATTTTAATTTTAATTTAAGGAATTCATAAGAAATGTTGTATGAGAGAAAAGGGTTATTAGTACGATGTGCTATATCTCTCGCGCTGTAAGCTTTAGGGCACAGGAGACTTTTCATAATCAGTAAAGCTAACAGCACAAGAGAGAGATAGGATATCCTATTAATCTTTTTTCTCTATCACACACCAGTCGTGCATTGGTAGCACAAAAGGCTGTCTTTGGTAGTATATGTCCAAAGTTTGTTAAAATAATATGCAGTTTATATCCGTTGTGTATTTTTATGAAACGTGGTATATTTATTTTCCAATCAGTAAGAGAATTTTTATTAATTGCATTTGTTTTGAGTTATAAATTGTGTGCATATAAAACAGTGTTTAAATTAGAATTATTAAAAAACATTTGAGACCATCTAGTAACGTTTCCTAGGTAAATAATTTCGTGTGTGTTTCGTAAATTAAACGGTTTTATTTAACTTGACTTCGTCTTCGTCGTGGTTCAAATCTAGTAATTAAATTTCCAACCCCTTTCTGTTGACCGATTGATTTGAAATTTTGTGTACACCTTTAAGTCTGGTGACAGTACACTACTATGTATTTAATGTTAAGTTAAATACCATGCACACACTATAAAAAAAATCAAAATAACTGCAGCCGCAAAACTGCGAATGACATGATTTTATTAAAGCTCTGCAATTTAGGTATCAAATGAAAGAGCTTGATGCAACACACTATAAAATAATGTTTTGAATTGTAATTCAAGCATGAATCCCCACCCAAGTCAAGATTTGTATCGTGTCAAGGACTTTATGGAGGGGGGTGGTTAAAACCGTCTTCAGCGATACCCTACTCAAGTTAAGGCAAAAGGCTTAAGAGCGCTGAGAAGTATGTGGCATTGGGGTAGATAAAAATGATATCTCATTAGTATTTTCCCCTCTAGGCGTGAGCTCACCTTGTTATATAAGTGCGTTGCCCTTCTATTGGACAGTATTTAGGCTTAAAGAATATATCCTACAAATCAACAAGTAAACGATCACAATAGCGCTGTTTTGAATCAATTCAGAATCAAAAGTACTCGTATATATGAAATAAAAGTAAGGATGATTAAAACTGGTTAATATAGTACCAGCCGACATTAACAAGAATGGAGGCTTACCATTCAAATTTGAAATTTTCGTTGGAGCAAAAGTTATGTTAAGTTTCAATATTGATGTCTCTAAGGAGTTAGCAAACGGCGCTATCGGCGAACTTACCTAGCGTGTAGTCGGGATTTTTAACCACCGCTTAGTAATAGGTTATATAGACCGCATGTTCGCTCTTGACGATTGTAACATTTTTAAAATTTTTCCTTAATGTTATATTCGTTTTGTCCAGTTTCTAAATTGTATTAAAATTCCTTAAATTTTCTACAACATAGTAATTACTTATTATTACTGTTGATATTTTGAGTTGATAATGAAAATGATAACAACTTATATTGAAAATATACCAAACGTAATTTATTTGTAATGCTCATACATCGGTAGTACAATAATTGAATAATAAATAAAAGGTTGCCAACATAATATAAAAAATAGGGTTGCGTTCCTAAATACTAACAATTACCACTATCCTTGAATACAACACATAAATCTTTGTAACAATGTGTGTTTAAAATTTTTCATGATTTGTACTCTTTTAGGTAACTACTGGTCCTGTTTATACTTATTGTTAGAAAGAATCTCAGTCTACTTACAAAATTTTAAATAACTCAATCACTTTTTTTGTGGAATATCGGTTTACTATAAAATAATCTATTTAAGTATTACACGGATGTCTCATTTCATCGATAAGCAATAAGCCAATTTTTGTACAATCATGTAGATATATCAGATGTGCACGAAAATGGAATAGTGCTTGATGTTGGGACTTTCCTAACTTTTCGGATTACTTTCAGTCGTATCGTCTTGACATTCCTCTAGATACCTTTTTATATGGGAAACGTTGAAATCTAAAATTGGACTGGACATCCCTGACTCTTATCTGGTTCATGTCTCTGAACTTTCAACTGATACTAAAAGACATGTTTGGAAAACATTGAATTCAGGACACATTACCTGCTTTTCAAAAGAAGCGCGGATTTGCGATAATATTCCTTAGCTTTCTTTGCCTTTCTATTTGAGTTTTTTATCTATACAGAATCTAGTGATATCATATTGCGGCTTTTTGAAGTTATACTTCTATTCATGCACTCGGTGGAAAAGATTTGTGTACAGTTAAATGGGAAAAATCATTACATATGTAATGGTGTGAGTAAGAGAAAGACAGACACACTTATAAGGTATATTGATCGGTAAAAACAAAGAGGAAATATTTATCACATGTTATTAGTCATAACTATAAGTCCTTTGAATACCGTTTCAACATTCAGTTCATTGAAAAGGGATAGATATACAAAAAACAGTCTGAACTAATGTATGAATATCATAGTGACGGACCACATGATTATTTGACAGATTATTTTATAATTCTGTCACGTAAGTTAACATATAAGTTTGGTATTTTATATTAAGAATAATATTCAGTAATGAGTATTGTATTGTAGTCTAAAATACCGTCACATGGTTGCAGTATATCCTGCACTATGCTTTTGAGGTTGTTGGGTACATAAACAGAGTTTTTACGAATAGTCGAGGAAATAAAGCACCAAAACCTCCGAATTCTGTAACGTAAGATGGATCGGAATGCATTTTGTTGCATTGGATTCGTTAAAGTATCAGGAAATTTGTTGCTATATTTTATAATATAAAAATGGAAACTGCATTTCTGCATTCGAAAAGTATATTCCGAACAGAAAATAGAGAGAAAACTTACAACTCGGTAAGTATTGCAAAAAATGGGTTCAATTTACATACTCGGGGTTTTTGGAGTCGCTAAACCCGAATATCACGATTCCGAAAGTCTTCGCGGCACTTGGTGTCTAGGGTATTTACCTCTTCTCCTGGGGTTTTATGTAAATTCTGCACGAAATCAGTGCACACTTGGTACTGGGTGGTTTTTTGAGTCGCTAAATACGATTATAATAATGACGATGGTGTTCGAAACACCTGGTGCTTAAGACGGACCTCGTCTCCAGGAATTTTATGCAAATTCGATACAAAAAGAGTGTTCACACGGTACTAGGGGGTTTTTGGGGTCGCTTACCACGAATATCATATAATAAGTTTGCTAAATCATTCGCATACAAATTTATGAATCCATGCGCGTGCATAGAAGTATAACTTCTGCCGGCAGTCCCACTGACTGCCACGCTAGTTTTTTTTATTTTATTTACGATACCTACATATTAAGTAATGCAATACAGAAATAGAAAGTAAAATTTTTATTCAATTGTTATTACAGATAAAAAATCGAAATAAATTTTTAATTGTCACTATTAAGAAAAGCAAATTTATTTGAGATAAATCTTTTGGATTGCCTTAATACCGAAGTTGTGAAATTGGATTCAATTTAAATATTAGCAGGTTCTTAGATTATTTTTTTACGCACCAAGAATATAACAGAATTTGTCCCTGCTTGCAGGCTGAAGTCTTAAAATTTAAACTCACCCCTGATGGTTTCGTAGGGCTTTAAACTTAAGGCAGGACCGGTTTGGAAGTGTAAGAGTTGTGTATATTTAATAACAGACTGGCGTTATAAAACATTTATTTTTACCTATAATCACCTTCTATATACACCTCACTACTATCTCTAACAGGCTCAATGCAAATCTTTCATTGTTCGAATGTGTTCTGGAAGTATTTATCTGTCAACTCCTGCTGTCAACGGACTCAAATCTTGTTCCTTTTAAATAGATTTAATCTTAGGAAACAGGCGAAACAGAAATAGTTATTTACATTACAAGCTGCGAAAGTTTACTTTTAGGTGCGAGGTGTGTTTAAATAGCCGAGGCGAAGCGTAGCGTAGCCGAGGCTATTTAAAACTCCGAGCACCTGAAAGGGCTTTTGCAGCGTGTAATGTATTAAACTTTTCATTCTCCCCTCTCGATTCCGTAAAACACATTCAAATTTGATGCTGAAAATCTATTGTAATAAAATGGGTAGAAGGTGGCTTACGACAATAAAAATATCAGTACCACACTGTTGGTTGTTAACGTTACTAAGGTAACATTCATGTCAATAAAAAAATATTCTGACAGTTATCAAATTATTAACAGTATTATTACTGAGTTATTAAGTTGATAATTTTTGTATTAGGCGAGAATTTAACAAAATATGAATTCTATCAAAGAAGCAGCCAATATAGCGTGCAGAAGTTTGTTACCAGACAAATCTAAAGATCGGTACAATCAAGCCTATGATAATTTCGTTAAATGGTGTACAACTAAAGATGTATCCACAATAACGGAAGATGCATTATTGGCATTTTTCTTAGAAAAATCAAAGACATTATCTCCTGCTACATTGTGGTCAGAATATTCGATGTTAAAATTGACTATTTCGTTAAATAGGAATCAGGATATCTCAAAATTTGGCCGCTTAAGGGCATTCATAAAACGGAAGAATGACGGATATCAACCTCGAAAATCTCAGGTATTTACAAAGGATGATATATCAAAGTTTTTTCGGACAAGATTTAAATCAACATTTGCCGTTAAATATTTCAGGCTCATATAACAATTGTAATTTTACATTTAACTTTAATTCTAAATAAACGTTTGACATTACTAGTTTGACATTTTAATTATTTTCGTTGTCCAGGGCACGAAAGTTTTACTTTCATACTTAGCAACCGATCTACATACATGTTTTATTTTCGCTTTCGCTTGCCTTTTTAAAACAGAAAATTATAATTTCGTAGAGGGGAGAATGAAAAGAGTTTTAAGATGAAAGATCTAACACAATAAGGTGAGAACCGATGATTTGGCCTTCCACGGTTCAATTTCTTGTTTCTTCTTATTCCTTTAAGAAATTCAGAGAGAACGTGAAGGTAGTAATTTTTATTATTAATAGTAGTTTAACTTTTCAGATGTTTTTAACTTTTTTGAAGTTATACTTCTATTTATGCACTAGATTTGTGTGGGGTTAAATGGCAAAAATCATTACATATGTAATGGTGTGAGTAAGAGAGAGACAAAAACACATATAAGGTATCAGTACATTGAAAAGAGATAGATACCTATACAAAAAACGATCTGAGCTAATGTTTTTGAATATCATAGTGACGTATTACATTGTGTTTGACAGATTACTTTATAATTCTGTCACGTAAGTAAACATATAAAGTTTAGTATTTTATATTAATAATATTCAGTAATGAGTATTGTATTGTAGTCCATACTACCGTCACATGGTTGCATTATATTTTGCACTGTGGGGTTTTGTAAACTCTTTTTTTGTACATTGATGGTTTTACTGTTTAGTTTTCGTGTTTGAAGTAAGGACACACATCAACTGGTCTTATTTTTCTAAGTATTTATTTAATTGAATACAGTTAATTAAAAAAAATAAATTATGTCTACTTGCCTGTGTTTGTAGTTATTAAGTTTTATTAGTTAACAGTGATGCCATTGATGTATATTTGATGGCGCCGAGTGATGATGATATAAATGTGAAAATTACATGCGCGAGTTGTAAACGATCTCTAAAAGGCGAATTAAAATGTACCAAATGTAAAAAACAGTATCATCCTGCTTGCCTAGTTCGTCTAAGAGGCGCAAAAGTGGTTGGTCAAAATTTAATCATCTGTCCATCATGTGCTGAAACTAAAAATGATGGCGACCATGCGTCATAATATAAAATACAGTGCTATTTATTTGGTGGAGCACTTTCTTTTAACAGAAGAGGTTCAGCATCTAAGTGTCTTTGGTTATGACCCGAGCTCTTATTTTTGTCGTGTACAGAATAAACGTGGTGAAGCTATGATTTCGGCAAAACATGGTATGGAGGTAAATCCTTTAAAAATGATCGAAAACTTATCAGTTGAAGGACGAAACACCTGGTACTTAAGACGGACCTCCTCTCCAGGAAATGTTATGCAAATTTGATACAAAATCAGTGTGTACTCGGTACTAGGAGGTTTTTGAGGTCACTGAACACGAATATCATATAATGATTTTACTAAATCATTCGCATAAAAATTTATGAATCCGGGCGCGTGCATAGAAGTATAACTTCTGCCGGCAGTCCCACTGACTGCCACACCTTTTTTTGCTCATTCAAGCTCTTTTTTATTTTCGGCTCTTCTTTTACATAATTAGCGCTTTGTTGTAGGATCACAATAGTACAAACAATAAATGAAAATACAGCGAAACTGTATAATTTTGTCAAGCAGCAACGATTTGAATAAAAATTTCGGTTTACATTCAATTTACTTTCTATTTCAAAGTTAACCCTGTGCCAGTGGTTGATTTTACCCTGGGGTGGATGTCATCCATTCCCGTGGGTAAAAAAATGTTTAATGCAAAATAAGTCAGAGACGGTTGAAATGACTAATTCTAAACGACTTTTATTTTATACAATTTTTTCTGGAAGTTAACGCTTTTTAACTTATTCTCGCGATTGAAAATGTTTTAACCGAAAAACAAACATTTTTGTATATTTTTTCATAACTTAGAAACAAAGCATTTTATCGAAAAAAAATAAACTTGCCAAAAATGTACCTTATAGAAAAATAAAGAGAATAGTGGGTTATATGTGAATATTTGTAAGTTTTATGTGCCTAAAATGTAGTTATTACGTGTATATACTTACTCTGATAAAAATATGTGATTGGTTTTTTACTCATTATTACGTTTTAAGCTGTTTTAGTAGTTCAAAAACCATATTAAAATTAAGCACTTTTAACTTGAGTTAAACTTATTAGACATTTTAAACTATATTAATAAAGTGAATTGTAAAGAAGAATTAGTTTTAATTGAATAATTTTTACATATTTATGTCGCTGAAATATTAATTAATTTTTTTTTAGCCAGAAATTAATACTTTCCTGTTTATTTTTAGGTCAGAAAATCTCATTTTGTCGGACAAGGCCAGAAAATAAAAATAAGTCCTGTAAAAACTTTTTTAATACTATTAATTACTTCAAATTCGTCCGGAAAATGACATTTTCCGGCCTAGGCCGGCAAAGTAGCTTTTAGATTAAAGAGATGGCGCTATAAGTCATCAAAAATACATAATGAATAATACAATTTTTAATTAAATTTATTTAAAAACAGCGTATAATATACTAAACTAATAACTTTTTCTAAAGGTAACCAGGATTCTAATTTACATTTAATTTCTCTCACAACTTTTATTTTAAATTTGACATTTATGTCAATTTACAACTACTTGTCATTCGATTATGAAAATACATATCTCGATTTTATTTTTGCTCATTGAACTAAAATAGTTCATTGTCTCTGCTATTTTTATATAAAACTAGCTGACCCGGCGGACTTCGTACCGCAAATTATTTATGTCATTTTTCAATTTTTCGTTTTTTAATTTATTTTGCTTTATCGTTTTCATCATATTTTCTCGTTAGTTATCAGGTTTTTACTATTTTTTTTCCGTTATATTTTGTAGTTTATCGATAAAATATATTAGACAATACTTAATTTAGTAAGAATTTCTCGTTTAAATATAAGTGATATTAACTGCGCCACCTTCCGGTGGCGTCACAATACTTAAGTAAGGATTGCTCGTTTAAATATATGTGATATTAACTGCGCCACCTTACGGTGGCGTGATATAAAGTAATCAAATAAGTATTAGTGGTTGCTCGTATAATAAAAGCGCCATCTGATAGTAACTTTCAATAATACGAATATCATACTCATCTTACCCATTAAAAATACATCATCATACTGATTTTCATGACAATCGGTTGAAAGGGGCCGAAGTCGATAGTTTACAGCGCCGCCTGGCAGCGAGTTACATCAATGGGCATAGCATATAAAGCTTCTCCGTGAAAAAATACATGTACATACCAATTTTCATAATGATCGGTCAAATAGTTTCTGAGTCTATCGATTTCATACATACAAACATCCTTTTTTATATATATAGATAAATAAGGATTGCTCGTTTACATATATGTGATATTAACTGCGTCACCTTACGGTGGCGTGATATAAAGTAATCAAATAAGTAGTGGTTGCTCGTTTAATGGAAGCGCCATCTGGTGGTAACATCCATTAATACGAATATCATATTCATATTAACCATTAAAAATACAGCATCCTACTGATTTTCATGACAATCGGTTGAACAGGGCAGAAGTTGTTACTCTGTAGCGCCACCTGGTGGCGAGTGGCATCAATGTGCATATCATACAAACCTTCTCCGTGAAAAAATATATATACATACCAATTTTCATGACAATCGGTTGAACAGGACAGAAGTTGCTACTCTGCAGCGCCACCTGGTGGCGAGTGGCATCAATGAGCATAGCATATTCGTTTTCTCCGTGAAAAAATACATATACATACCAATTTTCATGACAATCGATTGAACGGGACAGAAGTTGCTACTCTGCAGCGCCACCTGGTGGCGAGTGGCATCAATGGGCATAGCATATTCGTTTTCTCCGTGAAAAAATACACATACATACCAATTTTCATGCCAATCGGTTGAACGGGACAGAAGTTGCTACTTTGCAGCGCCACCTGGTGGCGAGTGGCATCAATGAGCATATCATATAAACCTTCTCCGTGGAAAAATACATATATATACCAATTTTCATAATAATCGGTCCAGTAGTTTTTGAGTCCATAAATTTCTTACATAAAAACAGATCCTTTTATATATATATAGATTATTAAATATTAATGTTAATATTTTCAATATAACAATTTTTACTGTGTTGCTTATTAGCAAAGTATTTGTATGTATAAAAATTAAGGATCTTGAAATCGATTATCAGAAATCATTCCTTATTACTAATTCTTTTAATCGTGAATCGTGGAATAGATGTCAATAAACATCTAATCTTGTATATCATAAAGTAAAAAGTTTTTGAACTTTTGAAACTACTAAAATTAGTTGGACCAAAAAATAGTGTGTGTTACACGTCCGGGAAATGTTTTGCAAGTGCTCGTATTGTTTCGCCTCGGTGCTTCGCACCTGGGCTACACAACTTTACTCGCTCTTGCAAAATGTCATTTTCCGTCCTTGTGTCACAAATAACTATTACCGGACTCATTTTTATTTACTTTCCGGTCTATCTTTAATGAAAAAAAACAATAAAATAGTTAGTCTAAGATAGCGGTCAATTTTTGTTAAAACTAAAATAGCTTGACATATTTTGACGTTTAGTTGAAAACGTGAAATTTATTATAAAATGGATATTTAAAAGATGCATTTCATTGTGAATTAATAGAAGATGAAATTGTTAAGGCCGCCACCCAAGCAAAGTTTGTAAAAAAAAATGTTAAAATTAGTTAATAAAGAGTTCTTGTTATAAAAATGTAAATTGAATAATATGAAGTTTATGGTACAACAATGCCGGTTTAAAAAAAAAGTAGTGTACGTAATACGTCCCAAAAGTGCTTTTACTGAACTCGCAGGCTTGCCCACTCGTCCAGTAAAAGACCACTTTCGGGACTTGTAAGGTAAACTTCTATTGTTAATATTTTGCTTAGTTTTGATGCTAGAGGCGTTAGATTTATAAACTATAAAAATAAAAGTTTTTTTTTGGCATTTCAAATAAGCTTATATAATCTTCGCTCGAGAATGCAATTTTTATTTTTTGGTTAAAGTTTTTTATTGTGATGTTTGAAGAATAAGGATCATCCACCAAGAAGCTATAATTTGGATATTTTTTCATAAAATGTAATGCATTAACTAAATCAGCAGCAAGTAATTTAATATAAAATTTCGTGTAGTTCGTTGTAACTTTGATCAATGTTTAAAAAAAACTACTTACTAGATCTCGTTTAAAACAATTTCCAATGGAAGTTAACATAGTAATATACATCATATATTTTTTTTATTTTTATGATTCTCTTATTCCAGAAGTTACAGGTGGTGGGGGGACACACAGTTTACCACTTTGGCAGAATCTCTCGCGCAAACAATTTAGTTTGGAAAAAAATGATATTAGAAACCTAAATATCATTTTTGAAGACCCATGTATAGATACCCCACATGTATGGGTTTGATGAAAAAAATTTTTTGAGTATCAGTTTTAAGCATGGGGAACGCCCTTAGAAAAATTATATAAAACGAATATGTGGGTAATCCCAAAAATGTTAAAGATTTTATGGACAGAAACTTTATTAAAAGTATTAACGTAGGAAAAAGTGCCTATCGAAGTCACATTTATCAAAGGAAAACATGTAGTCTTAAAGGTCTTTTACGAAGAAACAATTATAGGTCCTGAAAGAACAAAAAGTTTATTTATTTTTAAACTTGCGTGACTGGACAGGCCTGGACAAAAAATTAATTAGGACATCAGGATCACATCAGAATCACTTTACTTTTGAAAACAAGTGTACAATCTTCGTCAACATTTTTAAATATATATAGTTTTAGAGGTTCTCTCCGCAAAAGAGAACGCTATATATATTTAAGATAACACAATTTTAAAAAACGGAATATATAAAAAAATTATAGAAATAGATGGTAAAAATAAAACATTATATAATTAGATTGTAATAACTCTTTTTAATTATGCTTAACAAAAGCCATTATTGTCAATGGAGTTGAATGGATAATCCAACGCTATCGTTCTAATGAGCTGCAACCATCAATTATTCTCAATACAAACAAGGCTTATTTGTTGATATAAAGCAGGGGTCACTTCCATTATCTATGGAAAACACTCAGTTATAACACATGTAGCTACCTATATCTACAATTTATTAATATTGAAACAATAGAGTGGTAGGATATTTTATATATGCAATTTAATTTTTAACCAATGTTTATTTTACCTATTGAAATCTTAAATTCTGTTTTAAATGCTTCAAATGAAAATATATCAGCGGGTTATTAAAATTTAAAAGACGTAAAACTGTAGTCAGTGCTGGATCCAGGGGACGAAGAGGCTTTTGCAAGGTAAGACGTCCTACTATACCTGGATTTGCAGTCCGTTGGCAGTGACGTCATTTGACGTATATGCAAGTAGATCAATACAGTAAAGGACCTACAAGAGAACGAGCCCAAAATCCCATGCTTTTTCTTATGAAGGTCCGAAAAGCGAATTTTGTTACCGTTCAAGGTCGTCTGACGTCATAGCCCCACCCGGCCCCACCCACTTTCACTTTTAACCTGATTGCTTGGTTCTGATTGGCTGACAGACTCCGCCCTTTAATTGCTTATTAATGACTTGTTAATTACTAGTGCCCCATTGCTTCGTTCTGATTGGCTGTCTGACTCCGCCTCTTAATTATTATTAATGACTTGTTAATTACTAGTGTCCCATTGCTTGGTTCTGATTGGTTGACAATCTCCGACCCTTAATTACTTAATAATTAGAAATGCCCCATTGCTTGGTTCTGATTGGTTGACAATCTCCGACCCTTAATTACTTAATAATTAGAAATGCCCCATTGCTTCGTTCTGATTGGTTGACAATCTCCAATCCTTAATTACTTAATAATTAGAAATCCCCCATTGCTTGGTTCTGATTGGTTGACTGCTAGCAGACAACTGTCAATTTTCGAGTGGCCTTTGACGTTTGGCGCAAGCAGCCAACCCTCTTTTCTTCTTTTTGTATATTTTCGAATTTTTTCGCGCTTTGCTGACATCGTACCAACTTTACATGCTACCAACTTTACAGTGCTACCAACTTTTGACCTTTTACATTCGACGCAAGCAGCCAATTCTTCTTTTTGTATATTTTTGAATTTTTTTTCGCACTTCGCTGTCATCGTACCAACTTTACATGCTACCAACTTTACAGTGCTACCAACTTTTGTCACAAATGCCCCATTGCTTGATTCTGATTGGTTGACAATCTCCGACCCTTAATTACTTAATTACAAGTGCCCCATTATCCGCTTCCGATTGTTTATTATTTAATAAACCCCACCCATAATTTGATATCGAGTAGCCATTGTTTTAAATAATTAATATTAAGAGTAATATATTGATAAGCATTATAACACTATTAAAAATCATTAGGGTGATTATAGGATTAAATAATAAAAAAATATAATAATAAGAAGTTTGTTTTATTAAAAAATATATACATATATTTAAAATGGTAATACAACAGTTTTAAACTAATTATTTATTTCTACTTAATAATTAAATGTGTTTATAGACATATTATACATAATCTAAGTCGTTTAATACTTTTGCTTTATAGAAAAACATGTATTCTCTTAAAGCTGTAACTAATAAACAATCAGTACACATTTCACAAAATTTTTTTAGAACTTCAAATAAAGTGAAATTATTATTATTAATATTATTATGAAAAAGAGTCTTAATTATATCTAACACATGATAATAATAACTACAAAAGTTTATACTGTCCAATAGTGAGACGTGATATGATAATAAATTTTGATCAGCTTCCAAAATTTGTTTTATATCTTCCTCATTTAAATGAAATTCAACATCATGCTTTCTAACACTTAGCAGTTTTATACCATCATATACAACTTGAGTAATAATGCAGTAATCACCACATTGAAATGTTATAGGAATGTGCTGATCCAATGTATCACTTATAAAGAAATCATTCACGTTATTATTCAATAATTCTATTAGAATGCTCCATTCAATAATACTAAACGATATTTTAGATGTGTGATAATATTGCGATAAAGTTATAGCTGAACTGAATGATCTGGCTGGTGATATTCCAACTTTTATCACATAACTTCCAATAGGAAATGATGTTTGTAATAAATTATAATGCTCCAGTTTAGCTGCAGTTTCATATCTTTCTAAAATTTCATCGATTTGATCATTATACTCTTGACCTACTGATGAGGATGTTGATGCACTAAAATAACCTTCACTACTCATATTTAAACAAAATATTGATCACAACTATGATTTATTATATTTTAATCATACTATTTATAATACCAACCCCACTACAATTACTTTTTATAGAACAGCATCATTATAATGTCATTACAAAATAAATCATTAAAAATATTTTTATAAGATTATTAAAAAACATCATTATAAGACTATTAACAAGTTATAACAGGTCAACATGTTCAATCCAAGAATTATGTTTATTATCAAAACCAAGCCACTTAACAAATATTTTGTTTCCCTTTCTTTTTAATATTTTTTCTACTAGATAGATGTCTGCATTATTTGTTTTCTGTAATTCCTGTTCATAGAAAGCCCCTTTAATCGGATTTCCCTGTATATCCTCCAACAAATAAGTTGTAGGATTAGTAATATTAACTTTTATGATTTTAAAAACTTCTGTGGTCCAATTAGGAGTATAACCTTTTTCAAAAATATGTTTAGCCTTCGATATTCGCACCAGATCACCTATTTTATATTTTCTTGGTCCTGATGTTTTTATATAATTAAAACGATCATGTAAAATCGTTTTTTCATTTAGCTTATTTATTTCAGATGGTCTAAATTTAATTGTAGAATGTATCGTATTGTTGTATTCTTTAGTAATTTGAGGTAATACATTAATCCATTTATAATTACCATGTAAACTAAAATATTTGTATAATTTTGATTTCAAAGTTCTTATAACTCTTTCAGCTATCGCAGCTTTCTTGACAGTATATGTACTATAATGGTTGATATCATACTTTCTCATTAAATCTTGAAATTTAACGTTATAAAATTCAGTTCCCTGATCAGTTTGCAGGTTTTTAGGATAACGTTTTGAATGTTTCAATATACTTGCAAAAGCCTTTGTAATTTCTTCTCCAGTTTTAGTTTTTAAAGCTACTGTCCAAAGATATTTAGACAAGCAATCAATGACTATCATTATCATTTTATAACCCTTATTACTATTAGCATAAGGTCTCATTTCCGCAAGATCCATTTGCCATAAGTCATCTAATCCTTTGAGAATTATTTTTCGACGAGGATAATTTTTACGAGCAGGTTTGTGAAGCTCGTTAACTAATTGAAGCTTCTCTTTCGTCGTCATGATAATGACTAATACGATAGATGAATATATTATTTAGTGTTTAATTTTAGATTTAATATCATAAATTTCCTTAAATACATCATTAATTTTCATATCATGTAATTGTAACATATCAGAGGTTTCTCTAAATTTTTGTAGCCATATTTCTATTTGATTATTAATTTTACTTATCTCATATTCAACTTTATGTCTGCTAGTATTCTGTTCATCCTTATATTTGTTTAGCTCCCGTATTAATTCACCATGTAGTTTTGCTAAATCAATATTGTAAAGTGTATTTGCATCATCTACGTATTTCTTTGTTGCCATATGTTTTTCAGAAGTAGGAGGATGTCTTGAAATAAAGTTTTCAATTGAATCTATTTTGTTTTTTATAGATAAAATTTTAATTGATATTTGATCTTGTAGTTTTGGTAAATCTTCATTATACAGCTGATTTTTTAGAGATAATAAACCAAGCCTAAATTCTCCTTTTAATTGTTTTAATCCAATTATTTGACTTTGATGACTACGTCCAAACTTATCAAGACTCATTATGAAAATGATCACACTACAACGTTACATTAGTATATAATATCTGCTTCTCGTAATTCATTAATGATGGAAACAATTTCATTAGAATGAGATGTATTACCAGCTTCTTTCGAAGCATAGAGTAATTGCAATCTTTCACATAATTCATTTGGATCATCCCAATACACATATTCTACAGGATCATCATTATATGTTAAATACATTCCATTACCTAAAGTCTTAGATGTATACATAGGTTTTATAATATACTTATACTTAAATGTCGAACTATTTTTTAAATATCCTCGCTTATTTCTATGTACATTTGTTGCTTCTAATAAGAGTTTGTAATTTTCTAAATCTTTAGAAGTGTAGTCTTGAGGTGCATCATAGAAAAGTAATTCATATAGTTCAGGTGATCCTGAAACATATCCTTCTTTTGTGAAAACTGCTCCCGTTTTAGTATCAAAGTTGATATTTTCTGCTCCAAGAAACCATTTAGATGTCGATATATCATATGTTGGACCATATACTTTATCTATTTTATCATCATTTTGCCAAAATTCTTTTAAATATTTTAGAACTCCTTGTGGATATTGCTCGAGGTACTCATTTAAAACAGTTTCTGGAATATCTTTATCATCTAATTCTTCCGATACTTCCGCGTTATCCTCAACCTCATTCTCAACATCACTATTATCACCTGCTACATGTTTAAGTTCTAGAAATGATATGTTTTTATTCTCATGTTTTTCTTTTTTAATATTAGGTTTTTTTTCATGTTTACAATAACTTAGATTAGCTGTCGATTGATTTAAAAATTTTGATGATTTAGCGATATCCTCCAACGGTTTTGATATAGGTTGAAAAAGCTTATTTAACGTTTCATCTTCTTCTGTTCTATTAAGTTTTAATGCAAGATATTTTTTTCTAATATCTTTGGTTAGTTGAGCTATTTTTCTTTTTCGGGCAGCTTCCAAACTATTCAACATTTTGTTGTAGACTGATTAATATTATTCAAAGCTTAAATTTTAATATATTTATCAAAACCCTTACGATAGCGACCGTTATTTAGAGGGAACTCCTTAACAATAACCATCATACCATGTTTTTCATTCCAACACTGTGAACATATGTTTTTAAATTGATCAAAATTCATATCTGGTGATACATGTCCATCGAATATATGTTTAAGATTTAATTCATCTTGTTTGAATATTACAATCATGTTACAATTATCTCTTATTAGCACTTTCGGTATTTTAGAAAAGGTCTGACAAAGATATGCAACATCAATATTTTTATGTCGACACATAGAAAAATATTCACGAATTTTTTGTTGTTTGTCACATGCAACGTCATCAAAGATGAAAACTGAATTAGATTTCGCATCACTAACATTTATGATTTCATCATTATCTCTAAACGGAAAATATTCAACACCTTTCACATTATTTAATACTTCTGCTAATAACTGATATTTAGGTTGATAGAGCGATTTAGAATATACATAAACGTTTTGAAACTTTATCCCATTTGGATTAAAGAGTAATGACATCATTGCGTTTGTTTTACCACATCCTGATGGACCGCATATGATAATACGAAGAGTATTTGGTAGCAATTTGCTATGTTTACTTTCTTCACATTTTATATTAAAATCTAAGTTATCCACAGGTAGCGACTGTACTTGTCGAATGATTTTCATTTTGTGTTAAAATATATAACACGTTTTTTAATAAATATATGTTTATTGAAAACAAAACAGTTAGTTCTCATGCTACTGTTTAAAGGTGAGGGTCTAGTAAATAACTTAATAAACAAACTTCCCTTCGAAGCACATTTATTGGGTGGTTATCAGTATTGTGGACGTAAGTATCTTAAAAAAAGATGTTTAATTTTTTATTAACATTTTTTTTGTTTTTTAGCTGGAACAAAACTACAAAAACGTCTATTACGTGGAGATCCTGGTATTAATCCATTAGATGTTGCTTGTAAAGAGCATGATATTGCATATTCAATCGATAATACAATAGCGAAGAGGCATAAGGCTGATCAAATTCTAGAAAATAAAGCTTGGGAACGTGTCAAAAATAAGAACGCGAGTTTAGGTGAACGAGCAAACGCATTATTAGTTACAGGTGTAATGAAAGCTAAGCGAAAACTAGGTATGGGTATTAAACGAAAAATTTCTTTTAAACGTGGAATTATAGATAAAATTAAAAAATCCTTAATACCTAACCTAACATTAAAAAAGACTATTCAAAATGCATTAAAATTTGCTAAAAAGACTGTTTCAAAAGCTGGAAAAAAGAATATTCGAGTTCCTAGAATTATACCGTTTGAGAGCAAGATGGGGGGTTTTTTGCCGTTGATTCCTATATTGACAGCTTTAAGTGCGATAGGGACAATAGCAGGAGGAAGTTCAGCTATAGCAAAAACTATAATTGATGCTAAAAACGCTCAAAAGAAACTTGATGAAGATCATCGTCACAACAAAGCTATGGAGTCTATAGGAAAGGGATTGTATTTAAAGAAAAATATCAAAGGAGGCTACGGCTTGTATCTGAAGAAAGAAAAAAAAAACTTCCAATAAAGCTACCCAATAGACCACTAACTAACATCGATTTAATTAATTATGCAAAGAAATTAAAAATACCATATTTTCGTGGTGTTTTTATGCGAGATAGTCTTCCAATTAACGGATCTAGAAGATGCGAGTGTTCAATTGTTAATTTAGATATATCGCAAAATGCTGGAACACATTGGGTAGCTTATAAAAAGATAAATAACAACGTAGAGTATTTTGATTCATTTGGTAATTTGAAGCCGATGAAAGAGCTTGTTAAATATTTTGGTTCAGGTGTTAGAATTTTCTACAACAATAATCAATATCAAACATATAATCAAATTAATTGTGGACATCTGTGTTTGGAATTTTTATATAATGGCAGCTTACTTATCCAAAGAGGCACTTAATATCATTGAAATACTTATGGAAAATATTTCACCTTCAGTTTGGTATAAACTGCCATGTGAAATACGTGAGGATTTAAAAGAATATTTACCATGCAGTATAGATCCGGATTGTCATGAATGGTCAGATGTTTGTGGAAATATGACGTCAAAATGTCTATTTTGTTTTATATGTTATAAATAAATTTAATGATTAGCATATTAGTCTATTATTTAAATCATAACATTTTCTGATAATGGTTAGTCATGTCGCAACTTTTAACCTTAACGAGTACCAATAACGAGTTCTCTTTTACACCGTCAACACCTCTTGTACTTAATCCATATAAAAGTTACTATTTAGCAGTGCTAGGGTTTCATTCCTACAATTCAATACCTAATATTGATGGTGAAAAATTTTACTACTTCGAGTACGACAATTTAGAACAACTTAGAGAAAGAGAAATACTTCTACCTGTAGGTTGTTACGAGATTAGTGATATAGCTGCTTATATAAAAAAACAATTGATGTTAAAAAAAAACATTGCTGAAGAAGATTTTTTCTTAGAACCAAATAATAATACCCTTCAGTGCGAAATTTATAGTAAACTATATGAAATCTCTTTTGAAAAGACTGATAGTCTTGCTAATCTCCTAGGATTTTCTAATAAAATATTAGAACCTGGAATAGTTCATTCTTCAGATCTACCTGTGAATATTAATAAAGTGACAAGTCTACTTTTTGACTGCAACATTACTGAAGGAGCTTTCTATGGAAATACACCAGCTCATATAATTTTAGATATTCCTATAACAGTAGATCCTGGTTTTGCTATCAACGAGAGACCTATCAATCCAATATATTTGCCTATAAAGAATTTGAAAGAAATTAATCACATCATTGTAAGGGTGTCTGATCAAGATTTAAGACCTGTTAACTTTCGCGGAGAAAGAAGCACCCTTCATCTAGTTTTACAAGAACGATAAATGGGTCTCATTATAGAACATAAAAGGACGGTTCCAACTAAAAAATCATCAGTTTTATCTAGATCTTGCAAGCATCGTAAACTAACTAGAGTAAACAGAGATTTTTTACAATCGATTGGACTTAAAGTTAAATATGGTAAACCGTAAATATATACGATCTGAAGTTGAATCTAAGCGACTTAAAGTTGACCCCATTTTTGATCTACATCGTGAACCAAAGTATGATGATTCGATTAGAAAAGAAGAATTTAGATCGTACACTCCATATGTGAAATCATTTAATAACAATGATGTCGTAGAGTTTGTAATAAATCAAGCTGATTCGTTTTTTGCTCTACATGAATCTTTATTAGAAATTAAAGGTAGATTAGATATAGTTGGAGGTGGAAACGTACATCTAGCTCCCAATTTTGGGGTATTTCTATTCGATTCCTGTTCATATAGTGAAAGTTCAAAAGAAATTGAAACAGTGAGAGATCCCGGAATTGTTAGCGCCGTACGTAGTATGCTATGCTATCGCAGTGATTATGCAAGATTTATGAGTATTGCTGGATGGAATTTTCCTAACCATCCGTTCTTAAATGAAGATGATAAATCTTTTAGTTTGTTGATTCCTCTTAAACATATTTTCAACATTTTTAATGATTATACAACAATAGCTTATGGGAGACAAACATTTCGTCTCGTACGAGCTAGTTACGATAATGATAGTATTATTGTAAATGAGGTAGGTGCTGGTAGTACCGCAACTACAACAACTGTTAAGATTATTATAAATAGTATGGAACTGAAAGTGAAACATGTGTTTCCCAATGATGAAATTAAAATTAAATTGATGGAACCTATTAAAAATAATATACCAATATATATTCCATTCAGAAAGTGGGATCTTAATGAACTACCCTCAATTAAAGACGGTGCAAGAAGAGAAATCTGGAATGTTAAAACAAGCTCATCAATTGAAAAACCGCGTTATGTTATAGTAACATTTCAAACTGAGAGGCGCAATAGAAAAGAAAAGGATTCAACAATTTTTGATAATGTTAATATATCAAGTGTTCGAGTATCTCTTAATGGTGAATATTGGCCTAATGAAAGAATGCAACTGGACTTTGAGAAAAATGATTATGCTGCAGCTCATTATAACTACACTGAATTTTATCCTAGTTATTCATATTCGACTGAGAGACGATCACTTTTAGATTATCAAGCATTTAAAGATCATGCCTTATTTGTAATAGATTGTTCAAAACAAGAAGATGGAATGAAATCTTCAACTGTCGATATAAAATTAGAAATTGAAGCTAACAATGGTTTTCCAAAAGATACAAAAGTATATTGCATCATTATTCATGACTGTTTAATGGAATATTACCCTCTTACGGAGGTAATCAAGAGTATAATATAAATACCTAATTTAAATGTGTTATATTACCTATGTAAATATTATACTTTTTTATAATAAAAAAATAATAAAAAAAATGTGGTTATTAATAATAAAACAATTTTACAATTATTAAAAAATATATTTAATATTTTATACTTCTATAACTTCAAATGAAGCCGCAGGCTTCGGTTTTCCGGTGTCCACTAACCCGTGGAACACCAAGCCATATTTTTGGCTTTTAAATTCTTCCATGAATGGTGTATAATCTTCAACCACACGTTCTGGTAGAAAAACAACCATATCCAACATTTCTAAAAGTACAGTTTTCCCATAGTTTGATTTCACAATTTTTGCATCTAATATTTGATATGATGTGCCCACCTCCAAGGAGGATAACTTCACCACAGGTTTCTTTTGCGATAAAACAGACGATTTGTTTATTTTAGAAAAATCCATCTATAAGAAATAAATAAAATTGTAAGTATATAAATATCGTAAAGCTCATTATATATAAAAAACAGATAAAATGTATAATAAATAAATAAGTCAATAAATTAATAAAAAATCATGTATACCTAAAGGATATAGAATAGTAGACGCATATATATAACTGATAAAATGTATAATAAATAAATAAATAAATAAATAAATAAATAAGTGAATAAATTAATAAAAAATCATGTATAAAGAGTATAGAATAGTAGACTTACTGTAATAATTATAGGTAATAGCACTTCAAGAAACAACTGGAACTAACTTAATAAAATTGAATATTTCGCTTATATTTATACCCACTCTTTATATTAAAATCTAATTTACAAGAAAAAAATAAATATAAAGTAAATAATTTTAGGGAAATTTTAGTATAGGGGAAATTATATATAAAGTACTTTGTAGGAATTTTTACTAATTAATTTTTAATGGGAAAGTTAGAATATAAAGTATATGACAAATTATATATAAAGTACTCGAGGAAATTTTTACTATTTAATTTTGGTAATGTGAAATTTAGTATATTAAGTATCGATTTAGAGTCGAATATGACAAATTATATATAAAGTATTTGGAGAAATTTTTACTATTTAATTTTGGTAATGGGAAATTTAGAATATTAAGTATCGATTAAGAGTCGATTATATTTTTTTTATCTGTAACACTTTAAAAATTAATAAATTTCCGTTAATATATTTATTGTTAAATACTTAAACGTAAATTAATGACTTTATATTTCATATTTTCTAATTATGATTGAAAAAACTATTTAAAATATGGTGTTAACAGTATGAGAGTCTTTATTGTCAAAGATTTCATAGAAGTTGGTTGATTTTAATAGTCTGCGAAAAGTGATAATTGAAGTGTGTGTATAAAATTTTTTGGTAAGTTTTTTTATTAAATAATTTTAAATAGCTATAACTGTTTATATGGATTATTTTGTATCATATTGAATTTCAAATTAATGTTTTTTTTTTTACTAATATATTTTTTTTTTAAATTTCATTATAATATTTTACCATTATTATTTTTAAAAATTAATTATTTAATATTTCTCTTGCAGTGTAGTTACCTACTTTATATCAGACACATAATTAAATTTCTTTTTTTTCTATCTAACTATTTAAAATTTAGCATTATGTCAATAATTACTGATCTTATTCAACATATAACAGCTATTTTAGGATTTATAAGTATTACCTATGATGGTAAAACAGTGGAGGAGGGGTTGCTGGAATGTACAAAGGCTGTCAGAAAGATAAATAAAGATATTAAAAATGCTACTTCCATGGGCGAAAGACAACACCTAGAGGCTTGTTTAAGAAATGTTAAATCGTTAAGATCTCAGATTAAATTAACAAAAAAGAGAGGATCTGGAATTATGACTAGGGCAAAAGAGTCTGGAATTAAAAAAGTAGAATGGGATGATTTGACTTCAGCTTTTAAGTCTAGAATTCGAACTGGAGTCATTTCAAACCTTAAACATAAAGATCCTATAGCATTTCTTGTCGATTGTAAGACACTCTTCAAACGTAGAATTGGTAACGCACTCAAGAAAGATGAGTCTGTTAAAGTGAACACAGTTTTTTGTGGTGAATTTGAGATATATAGAGGCCTACAGATCATAACTGAATATAAATATTTCACCACAGCTAACTGCCCCATCTATAGAGATACAAATTTAAATAACTGGTTTGATGATAATGTGACAAAACTTATTCTAAAAGACCTGGAAGAATTCCAGGAACGTGATAGCGGGTGGTCGTTAAAAAGAGTAGTAAACTTGGGCGTAAATATTAATAAATTTGTTCCACAACTTGGATCATCATATATTGAACTACCACCTCAAATTAAAAGAAAAGAAGCATGCATTAATGTTAAAAATGATGATCAAGCCTGCTTTGCATGGGCAATTACATCAGCTTTGTATCCTGTTAATAATAATCCGCAAAGAACAAATAAATACCCACATTATTCTGAGGTATTAAAACTTAAAGGTATTCAGTTTCCTATAACTATCAAGCAGATTCCAAATTTTGAAAAAATGAATAACATTTCTATCAATGTTTATATCCTAAAAAAGTATAATAAACAATTTTCGACCCTCCCTACATATTTAACAGCGGAAAAGAAAGATAAGCATGTAAATCTGCTTCTAATACAAGATCAGTATGACAAAGAGTCTACTAAATATCATTACGTTTGGATAAAGAATCTTTCACGACTTTTGTCTAAACAACTCAGTAATGAAAATGGTCAAAAGTACTTTTGTGATAGATGTTTACACTACTTCCGTTCGGAAGATAAGCTAAGTAAACACATAGTAGACTGCATTAAAAGAAATGATACCGCCACCAAAATGCCTACAGATAGCAAAAAGATGCTTAAATTTAAGGATTTTAAAAACAAAATAAAAGCCCCCTTTGCTGTATATGCAGATTTAGAGAGTATTTTAAAGCCTTGTGCAGAAAAGACTGCTTATCAAAAACATATTCCAGCAGCAGTAGGATATTATTTTAAATCTTCTTATGATAACAATCTATCATTCTACCGTTCATATCGAGGATCCGATTGTATGCAGTGGTTTGCTGATGAAATGAATCAACTTGCTGAGGATGTCTCTACTATATATCTATGTCCGTATAATATACACATGACTCCTCAACAAGAGAGTGATTTTCAAGCATCCACCCGCTGTCATATTTGTGAACAACCCTTTAAAGTTGGCGAGAAAAAAGTGAGAGATTATAATTACTTAATTTCTGAAAATAATTACCGTGGAGCTTCACATAATGAGTGTAATGTTAATTATCAAGACACGCACACAATCCCGGTAATCTTTCACAATTTGAGTGGTTATGACGCACATTTCGTGATAAAAGATATTGCAACCCGAATGAAAGGATCTATAGACTTACTGCCTCTCACTAAAGAAAAATATATTTCGTTTACGAAGCATATTGATGAAGCTCGAATTCACTTTAGATTCATTGATAGTTTTAGATTTATGGCATCATCCTTAGATAAATTATCATCTTCTTTAACAAAATTTACAAATCTGTGGTCTCAGTTTAATAACATACCTGAAGATAAGTTTAATTTGTTAACAAAGAAAGGTGTGATGCCATATGATTACATCAATAGTTTTGATCGTTTTAGTGAATCCTGTTTACCTCATCAAGATGCTTTTTATAACAAATTAGATAATAAAGCTTGCCCCCGCCGTATGTATAAAAGAGCACAACAAGTATGGTCTTCGTTTAACTGTAAAACTCTAGGTGATTATGTAGACTTATATATGAAAACAGACATTCTACTCCTAGCAGATGTCTTTGAACAGTTTAGATCGAGCTGTCTTAAGACGTATGATCTAGATCCAGCCCACTATTTTACGCTACCCGGATTTACTTGGGATGCTATGTTAAAGTTTACGAAACAGGAGTTAGAACTTCTTACTGATATGGATATGTTTTTGTTTGTAGAGCGAGGCATTCGAGGTGGTCTCAGTCAAGTCTGCTCTAAAAGAAGGGTTCATGCAAACAATAAATATATGTTGAATTATAATCCTGCAAAACCGGAAAACTATTTAATGTATTTTGATGTCAACAATCAGTATGGTTGGGCTATGAGTCAAGCTCTTCCATATGGAGAATTTGAGTGGGTGGATTCAAATATTGATGTCACTACAATTGCTGATGATAATAATGTAGGTTACATGCTTGAAGTTGATTTAGAGTATCCACATGATTTACATGATAAGCATAAAGATATACCTTTCTGTCCAGAACATATCAACCCTAAGACTATGAAGCCTCCTGCAAAGTTAAAAGAGAGTACTAAACTTATGGCTACACTTTATAATAAAGAGAAATATATCATACACTATCGATCACTAAAACAAGCTTTAGAACATGGCTTGAAATTAACGAAAATACACAGAGTATTAAAATTTAAACAGTCTCCTTGGTTGAAACCGTATATTGATTTAAATACGGAGCTTAGAAAAAAAGCTAAAAACGAATTTGAGAAGAATTTATTCAAATTAATGAACAATGCTGTTTTCGGTAAAACTATGGAGAATGTAAGAAAAAGGGTTGATGTAAAACTTCTTACCGAATGGGAGGGTCGTTATGGAGCTCAATCATATATATCTAAGCCTGAATTTAAGAATTGTATAATATTTGACGAAAATTTGGTGGCGATAGAGATGAAAAAAATTGAGGTTTATCTAAATAAACCTATATATGTAGGGCAAACAATTTTGGATCTTGCAAAGACTACAATATATAGCTTTCAATATGATTATTTACAAACACGATTTGGAGAAAACTGCTCTACTTGCTACAGTGATACAGATTCCGTTTTATTAGAGATACGAGGAAAAGATCCTTATCAAATTATAAAGAATGATTGTGAGAAATACTTTGATACTTCAGACTATCCTACAAATAATGTGTATGGAATACCGCAACTAAATAAGAAAGTTTTAGGTATGATGAAAGATGAAAATAATGGATGCATTATGACTGATTATGTAGGACTGAGATCAAAATTATATACTATGAAAGTGGCCATCTCAGAAGATGAGGTGCAAAAACTGAGGGCAAAATTAAAAGACGAAGAATATGATGATGATGAGATTGAAAAAAATGTTATGAATTATGGTGTAACCAAAAAAGCAAAGGGGGTTAAAATGTCGATAGTAAAAAATAGTATAACTTTTAATGACTATATTGAATGTTTAGAAACATCTAGAAGTAAGACCACTTCACAGAATCTCATACAATCGAAACATCATAAAGTCTTTTCAATAGAACAAAAGAAAATTGCTCTCAGCTCTGATGATGATAAAAGATATCTGATACCAGGGAAAGATGAGACATTACCATGGGGGCATTACTCTATTAACCCTAAAATAAATGTTTATGATGATGATCAAGTAATGGATTGTTTATAGAGTTCAAAATTATTATTTTAAATTTAAATTATTTACATAAAATTGTTTTCTTTTTTTATCATAATTTAGTATAATTGTAATATAATAAAACTACTTGTTTTATATAAATTAGTATGTATAAGCGTGTCTGATATTATGAAGTTTGATCAAATTGGATAGAAATTTACGTACGACTATGGATTAAAAATGAAGATGGAATATATAAAATGCAGTCTGATAATAGATGAGAGATATATGGATAAAATAATTCTACAAACTGTTTTGAAAATATTTTTAAGACCAAATTGGATAGAAATTTACGTACGACTATGTATTAAAAGATGAAGATGTAATATATAAAATGCATTCTGATAATGGATGAGAGATATATGGATGAAATAATTCTACAAACTGTTTTGACAATAATATAAATTTTTTGAGTCGAATATTATATAGGTGAGTCTAAAAGTGACTTTAATAATTTTTTTATTATAATAATGTTATTTTTCTTATATATGATTTTAGATCGATTTCAAACAGATGGGAATAATATTTAATCAATCCAGAATCAATCAAAATTTTTATATAAACCTATCATATAGATAAGAAGATTAAAAGTGATTGTTTAAAAGGAGAAATATTAGATTGAAACCCCACTTATCCAGCCTTAAAGCTTAATATAAAACGAAACTTTTATACAAATTTTCAGTTTCATAGAAGGCATCATGAGAATAGCACTTGTAGATATTCAAGGAATTATCTTTGAGGATATATTTTATCCGAAAGAATTGTCTATACTGATTGGAAAACATATTACTAGTTTTCTGTTTAAACCACCAGTACCCTTCCACACATTGAGTTCTAAGGATAAGAGAACTAATAATTATGTTGAAAAATATGTTCATGGAATAAAATACGACTCTGGTGATATTGAATATAATGAAATTAATAACATACTGGAAAAATATTTATTAAATTCAGCAGACTGCATATACGTCAGAGGTAGTCAAAAACTAAATTTTTTAGAAACCAAATGTCGAGAACTTGGAATTTCGACAAATATTTACGATGTTACAAAATATGATGGAACCCCCTGTTGTACTGACGTCTTTCAACCTGCATTCACTCAATGTTTCAACCACGCTTATGGAAAATATATGTGTACTCAACATAATGTAAATTGTTTAAATAATTGGTTAAAAAATGTTGTCCTACCATTTTAAATATATATTTTTTAATAAAACAAACTTCTTATTATTATATTTTTTTTATTCTTTAATCCTATAATCACCCTAATGATTTTTAATAGTGTTATAATGCTTATCAATATATATTACTCTTAATATTAATTATTTCAAACATGGCTACTCAATATCAAATTATGGGTGGGGTTTATTAAATATTTATCAATTATATATTTTTATTATAATGTAATTATTTCATAATAATAGTTGTGGGGCTAATTAAATAATCATCAATCAGAACGAAGCAATGGGGGTAGTAAACATCAAAAAATAATTAAATAAATACAAAATGGGTGGGGTTTATTAAATAATAAACAATCGGAAGCGGATAATGGGGCACTTGTAATTAAGTAATTAAGGGTCGGAGATTGTCAACCAATCAGAATCAAGCAATGGGGCATTTGTGACAAAAGTTGGTAGCACTGTAAAGTTGGTAGCATGTAAAGTTGGTACGATGACAGCGAAGTGCGAAAAAAAATTCAAAAATATACAAAAAGAAGAATTGGCTGCTTGCGTCGAATGTAAAAGGTCAAAAGTTGGTAGCACTGTAAAGTTGGTAGCATGTAAAGTTGGTACGATGTCAGCAAAGCGCGAAAAAATTCGAAAATATACAAAAAGAAGAAAAGAGGGTTGGCTGCTTGCGCCAAACGTCAAAGGCCACTCGAAAATTGACAGTTGTCTGCTAGCAGTCAACCAATCAGAACCAAGCAATGGGGGATTTCTAATTATTAAGTAATTAAGGATTGGAGATTGTCAACCAATCAGAACGAAGCAATGGGGCATTTCTAATTATTAAGTAATTAAGGGTCGGAGATTGTCAACCAATCAGAACCAAGCAATGGGGCATTTCTAATTATTAAGTAATTAAGGGTCGGAGATTGTCAACCAATCAGAACCAAGCAATGGGACACTAGTAATTAACAAGTCATTAATAATAATTAAGAGGCGGAGTCAGACAGCCAATCAGAACGAAGCAATGGGGCACTAGTAATTAACAAGTCATTAATAAGCAATTAAAGGGCGGAGTCTGTCAGCCAATCAGAACCAAGCAATCAGGTTAAAAGTGAAAGTGGGTGGGGCCGGGTGGGGCTATGACGTCAGACGACCTTGAACGGTAACAAAATTCGCTTTTCGGACCTTCATAAGAAAAAGCATGGGATTTTGGGCTCGTTCTCTTGTAGGTCCTTTACTCAATACGCGGTAGGAAGGAAGCGTACTTGCCAGGTTTAAATTAGAAAGACTTACCGCGTATTGGTCTACTTGCATTAACGTCAAATGACGTCAATGCCAACGGACTGCAAATCCAGGTATAGGCGTTATTTCCTCAGTTAGCTCACTAAGTCGTGAGTTATCGTTTAAGACTATTACCAGTCTCCCCCAAATATTTAATTAAGTGCGTCAAAGTACAAACTCTACAAATTATAATCAATCACCCCTTTTAAATAATTTATTCCATATTTAATTATATAAAAAAACAAATGATTAAACAAAACGGAAAACTTGCATATTATATTAAAGAAGATTAATTATGTTAATTAAACAATTAATTATTCCCATATCTCATTAATGGAAATCTTCAGTATCTATTCTATTGGTTCCATTTTTTTTTCGAAATTTCAAAATTCGGGAGAGTATGTGTTAAAATTCTTTTACATTTTTTCCAAAAAAGGCTTAAATTTATCCAATTTAGTTGTAGTTTAGTAATTCGCATGGCCCTTTTCGAATAAATTTGTAAAAACCCTTAATAGAAACGAATAATCAAAAATCAATTCCTTATCGAATTTACAACCAAGTAGAATCAATTTCTAGCCAAATTTCTATTCAAAGTAAATTAAACTACCCGATTTTAGTTAACTGTACGTGTCCACTTGAGACAAAATAGTTTCGAGATCAGTCTCGAGACTGCACTCACAAATGTATACGGGCCTGGGAGAAGTCTCAGAGACAAGTTGTGACAAGTCTCCGAGACTGAGCTTGTCACAAGTGGACATGCAAATTCCTGTACTTGAGATCTAGTCTTCTGTATGTGCCGGAAGAGCTGAGACTAGTCTTGTGATCTTGTGGTGATTGTTTTTTAAAAAAATTAAAAACGTTACTTAAAATTATTAAAAATTATCTACGTTATTACTACTATACGTTATTACGTTATTATTACTTAAAATTACTAAAGTTATTAAAAATTACAAGTTATTTTAACTTTTTGTTCTATTTTTTTCATAAATAATTATTATAATGAGTACGCGAAATTGGGTCGATGACGAAATCTTTCAATTAATTCCTCTGTACGAAGAAAAAGAATTCTTGTGAAATGTTAACCATAAGTTTTACAGGAATCGTGAACATCTAAAAGCAATTCAAACTGCACAGCAGACATTCGCATAAAATTTTTGAACTGCTGTGCATCCTTCAAACGCAACTCATTTACTAGAGCTTTACCAGCTCCCAAGTACATTTGACAATCCACCCAATTTCTCACCCAACACTTCTTTTTTTTCATTTTTGTTTTTCGTTTTTGTACAATCTTATACGCGATTATAAAAGCTAGTGCCTGACGTGAATCCATTTTGAAGAATTCGACACTTGGACACTGCACAGTGTAGAGTGTAGACTGTGTGTGTTGACTCTCAAGTCGACACGGAATTGTCTTGGCCTCGAGACTAAATGTCACCAGCGAGTCTCAAGTCGATACGAAATTGTTTTGGTCTCGGGACTAAAAGTCACCAGCGAGTCTCCCATGCCTGTCTCGAGACACAATTGATCTCAAATGGACATCATCCTGAGACATATCTCGAGATTTTGTCTCAAGTGGACACTTAGCATAGTTTTAAAGATAATATATCATTAATTTGCGCCCACATCTGACAAAGCCAAGTAGCAACTAAAAAGGACAAAATTAAAACTTTAAAAAACATTTAACTGACTTCAAAAAAAAAAGAAGAAAAATGCACTAAAAAGCAAAAAATAAGATCTTTATTTCTGTATAAAAATTGGAAGCAACTAGGCATCTGATTTCGATTTCTTTGAAGTCGGCTCCAACGGCACATTACTTGCTATTTTAATCTTAGTTATTAAATCTAAACTTCGAATGTTAGGAACTCAAATCTTTTACAAATATATGAACCATTGGAGCCGACTTCAAGAAAATCGAAATCAGATACCTAGTTGCTTATAATTTTTTTAAAGAAATAAAGATGTTATGTTTTGAGAATAATTAATATTTAATTAACTTAAATATCTCTGATTTTCATAATTTTTATTTATTTAGTTAATTGTTTTTTGAATTTATTAAATTTGTAAGGAACGGGCGTTTGAGTATAATTGGTTCATTTAGTAAACGATTATTTGAGCGTCTCTCATGGGATTATTGAAAGTTTTTGAAATCTTGAAAGTTTTTAGAAGATATACAAACAAGAATATATTAAATTACATTAAGGAGAAATTGTCGATTTGACAAAGTCTCTCCCTCATTAACGTCGTGCTACATGTGCTTAGGGAGAAATTTAGTAAGTGTCACATGTGGCAGGAGTAGAAGTGTACGACCGATAAGCGATTTGATGGCTAGGAATTCATAGCTAAGCTGTTAGAGCGTCAGCGCGTAGAGCTGAAGGTTGCGAGTTCGAATCTCGCTGGATGCGACATTTTTTCAATTTCTTTAAAAGCTTTAACCAAAATATATGAAAGTCTCATTTGGACTTTTGTTATTATAAAAAATGTGTAGAAAGTAATTTTTAGGTTTTTTATTCAAAGGATCCTAAAGCATAATTACTCAAAATAACAATCTAAGATTAATCATCTATTTTTATATCGTTTAAAATAAAAAAAACTTTATCTCTAAAAAGAAATGAAAATTACAAAACACCAACAATTGCAGAACAAATATTATATTTTTGTATAAATTGTGACGAGCAACTAATAGATTGACCAAATTCCATATAGCCAGATAGATTAAACTTTGTTGATCTCTTTTATGAATGAGTTATTTCTCTGATAACGTTTTGTAAAGCTTAAATATATATTTCTATTGGATACTAAAGTAGGTATTACATACATCTACTTAAAAAAAATTAAAATTGCAAACTTTTCATGTTTGTTTCAATTAATTTCTCCACAATCATATCCATGTTAGTAAAGTCTTTTTTTAAATACTTTTAGGTGTAGATTTACAAATACATTTATCAAAACCTTAAAAATTAATTCTATATACAAGGTTTGTATACACATCCCAAAGTACAGGATATTTCAAAGTTATAAAAATTAAGCTCACTGTGTCACAAAAAGCTTTTTTACTTGTTTTTTTTTTTTCTGTTTTTGTAATCGTTAAAGGTAATCACGTAAGTATGAAAACATAAAGTAACACCATTCTTTCCATCTAGGTACTTTAACATGAATTCCAAAAAACAAATATTTATATTTTACGTTACTGTTTTCATTTTGGTGAAGACTACACAGTGAATGAAACATAGCCAATAATTAAATAAAAACCTTTATTTTCCTTTAACACCTGAAAAGTCGCAATTTTTAAAAAATTGGCCAACATTTAAAAAAAATTATTGCTGAAAAGTATTGTCACACCTGGGGTGATTGATAATGTGCCCTAATTTTTAGGGATGAGGGTTAGCTATTTTTGTTGTACTTCCCACCCAGGTCGTGGTTATCTAACCACCTGGTTGGTATCCTGCTGAAGGCAGAAACCCAACCAAATGAGGAATGAAGTAAACAATAGAAAACAAACAACAAATATATTTACCAATAAATAATTAATAATAATAAATAATAAACAGTATGAATATGAAATAACTAAATACAACAATTTTAACAAACATTAACAATAAAACTATAAAGTGAAATATCACATTTAGTCACAAAAATACTCCAAGAGTCACGACGGCCAGACCCAATGGTCTGTTTTAGAGATACCCCCAAAAGATGACTCTTACAGACAACCTCAGACTCCAGACACCTCGAGTGCGGCCTCAACGATGCTCTTTTATAGCCAATTCATATTTTACGTGAAAATAAAATTTAAATGAATTATTTTAGTTCCCCTGAGATCTAACATATTGACTTCGACCTGGATGATTAGGTACAATACAAAATAATAATACAATAAACAATAAAACTATTAAATTATTACGTAGAGTAAAACTACCCCATTATCGCATGTGACACTCATTGTCTGAGCTAGGACTTGTACAAGGGGTTATCAATTTGCGAACGGCACTCAGGAATAGCAGGAGATTTGGGCGAGTATTAAAAAGCGAAAATATTTGAAGATTGGCTTAGGGTACAATTAAGAGAAACAGGTAAAGGGCGCCACTTATCTTTTTAGAAACAGCTATGGGCCAAGGGAAAAGATAATAAACTATGTTGAAAAGAATCTATTAGATTAAGGAATTTAAAGGAACACACTTCAACATTGCAAAAATTATCAAAAAGATATCTTATATCTAAAGCCTTACCTTCGAGGTCTATAAAACTTCTTGAATCCTTATCTTTTTATCCTAAGTTTGTATTTATCTTTGAAATTGAAGTGATTCTCAAATGTACTTAACACTTTCTTAATCATTGTTTTAAACTTGAAAAAAGTGTAGAGAAACTATTCAAATATTGAAAGAAGCCTTTGGAAACGATTGTATGGACATCACTCGTTGGCAGCGATTCTCGTTCTGGTCGACCTTCGACGGGAAAAACATCTGATAATGTTGAGCGTGTGAAAACGGCAATTAAACAAGATCGTCGTTTGACTGTTAGGAAACTAGAAGATGACCTTACAATATCAAAAAGTACAGTTTACCGAATTTTAACCAAGAATTTAAGCATGACTCGTGTGTGTGCTAAATTCGTCCAAAAACTGCTCTCAGTAAAGGAGCCATCGATAAGAAATTGCTCAGGACAATCTAGGAATGATCAATAGCGATGAAAATTTGCTTAAAAAGGTTATTATTGGTGATGAATCATTAGTTAACGTTTATGATCCTGAAACAAAACAACATTTTTAGCAGTGGAAGCATGCTTCTTCGCTTCGACCAAAAAAAGCATGTCAAAGTCGGAGAAGAAATTAGAAGAAAACGACCACAGGTTTGCCAAACTGGTGACTGACTTCTTTAGCAAGTTAATGTTCCAACGCATGCATCAAACATTGGACAGCAGTATTTATTAAAACACAGTATTGTACAGCTTCGGCAGCCTCCATACAGTCCATACAGCTCTTTTGGCTGTCTCCTTGATTGAAATTGCTGCTTAAAGGGCACCGATTCGACGACAAGAAGACTGTTAAAACACTTAAAACCAATGCGACAAATACAATAAAGGCGATTCCGATAATTAACTTCTGAGACTGTTTTCAGAAGTGGAAGCATGGATATGAGCGTGTTGTTAAATCAAATGGGTAGGTACTACTACTAAGCCAAGAGTCGAAAAAAGAAGCAGGTCGGATACTTTTGGGATAGACCTCGTATATTTGTACATTTGCTTTTAGGAAATAAAGCGGTCATACTGTCCGACAAATTACTCGCTGCGTTTTTGCATAAATATGGTATTTGAACGATGTTGGACAAAAAGTCTACGTGATGTAATAGTCAATTTTCCATTCGAAAAAGCAGCGTTTTCCAACATAGGTAGGTATAATGAGAAAATTTGTCGAACTCTCCATTAGGAAACTTGGCACATAAAGCTTTAAGTATTTATTAAGATTGTTAACTATAAGTTATTGTTGTTTTACTTCTGGATATATAACGCGACGATAGGTAAAGTATACATAATATCAAAAAGTTCTAAAGAGAAATGTGCTTAAAAGTAAATCAATATAAAATACTTATAAGTAATCCGATAAAAGAGACTAATATTTACATAAAAGGTTGGATCAATTAAAATACTATTTTCATCACTCCGTGCGGAAAGCACTGCTTTTGACCATGCAGGACCGTGCGGAAAGCAATGCTTCCTTCAACGTTACGAAATATAAAACTTATCATCACTCCGTGCGGAAAGCACTGCTTTCGTCCATGCAGGAACGTGCGGAAAGCAATGATTGACCGAAACAGAGTTGATAAGTGTTTCCCAATCAAAAATAAATGAGATAGAAAGTAAATTAAGATAAATTGAGGATGAATTTTCTAAAAGTTTTGCTTTTGATAACGCGGTATTAGATGCACCACGATATAATCCATTAAACGTTTCATTACTAAATAAATATTTTGTTGATTTTCAATTATAATCTAATATACTTAAGTTGAATAAAAAAATTATGTCTATAGAACTAAGTAACTGTTCACATATTACATTTAACGTATTTAACAAAGATTCATAACTATACATAATTTTGTAATAAAAAAGTTGCAGGCGAATCAGACCTTATACTATTTTTATTACCTTCTTTCCTTTTATTTTAGACGAATTCAAAAGCTTTCCTCACGGAGTGATGAAAAATAGAATACGCAACTCGTGCGGTGCGCAGGTAATCCCATCACTCGTGCTTTTTATTGCGTTCGCAATCGGCTCACGCGGCAAACGCACTCGTGATGGGATCATCTGCTTTCCGCACTCATTACGTAATGTACTATTGGAGATATTTTCTAGTTCCATAACAAACTTCTTTTTGGCATTTTTATAATAACTAATAAAACAACTTTTTATGAAACTTTTTCATCCTACAATCATCGATGTTATCTTCACAATAATTTGATCAACAACGATTAGACAACACCGATTAATGCGTATCGATTTCTCAGTACCTACTAATGTACCTACCTATGCCCTAAAAAGATTTTGCGTAAAATTCATTGGCTTTAATTTTAGCAAAAACAAAAAAGTTTGTTTACTTCGTTTATTGTCAGTTAAGATTTATTTATTTTAAGGTTTTCGCAGATTTCTACATTTGATGTAGTGAGCAATATGTCAGAATATTCTTCGCACCTCATAAAAAATCTAAAACTACATAGTTGTAGTAAACTTTCCACTATAGTCCTTGGGCTGTGACTAATTAAAATACTCAAATAGATTTTCTATTTAACTTAAGCATCTTAAAGCACGTTATTTTAACATTTGTTAACAAAAACAAGATTTAGTTTAATTAATAAAATTACAAACTCTACAATTTACGAGCTAAAGCAAGCGGCCATTACTATCTGGGCATGAGATTAAACTTTTTCATATGTTGAAAAAGTAAACGAGGAAGATTGTAAAACAATTGTTTTTCTTGAGAAAAAACAACCCACTAAAGTTATATTTATTTAAAAACAACACTTTTACTAAACTTTATTATAAAAAACTTTTAATTTCAACCCAAACGCTATGAGTTAGGTAATTACTCTTTCAAGAATCGACTAATCAAAAATAATATTCAAGAATCAAGAATGTGGTGTGACATAGTTTGGCGATGTATTATCCGAAGTAAAAAAAATTTTAAAGTGAAATTATAAATCGTAGCCAGCAAAAACTGGATACAGAAAACTAAGTATGAAATAAACCACAAACCACAGAATACTCTTTATAGGTATTCGAATTAATAAATAAAAACTAAATTATAGTTTTAAAAACCTAAAAACCACGCTTTTGTAGATATTGGAAGCCAAACAAAAAAATAATTTTTAATTTAGTGTGAAACCCCACTTCTTTTTTTGCCAACTTTTATCTGCTGTTTCGTTACCTTCAATTCCTATGTATCCAGTAACCCATAAGTGTTATTTTGTCTTAGTGTATTGATTTTGGTATTCTTAGACTATCTTTGAACTGGTTGTGTGTCAGTTCAGTGATTTGATGTCTGCTTGACTATATCCGACATGATTACAACCTTTTGATATTAAATTCTACCACATCTTTCAAACGTCCAAAAACCTCTGCTCCATTCACATTATCTGTCTTAGAGCTGTCTGTATACCACTTTATGGCATATTGCTCTAGCCCCAATATGCTGTCTTTGTCCGATTCAGATTTACTATTCAGTTTTGTAGTGAAATTTCTCACAAAGTTAAATTTCTTTGACATGTCATCTTGGGCCATTTCTCCAGTTTGATCAAATTGAAGTGATAGAGGTTTTTTCTTAAATGTTCATTTTTTAACCATTTTATATATTGATTTCTTTCTAACACTTTCTACTTGAATTTGTAGTTTCGTGAGATTCAGGATTACTACCGTTGCAGCAGTGAGGCATGTTCCCATTGCTCCAGTGATGCATGCACAGGATAGTCTCTGAATCATCGAGAGGTTTGTCCTCGTAGTGGTCAGATTAGCTCTCGTGCCCCAAGCTACTGTCCCATAAGTAATGATGGGTCTCACTATTACCGACATTACCGTATACTTCCAGTGCAATGTACTTTGGATACAAATCCAATTTTTTCCTGCAATGTTTCTGCACACCTTTGTAGCTTTGAGTTTTATTTCGTTTCCGTGTTTCTTTCATGTTATCTAATGTTAGCCCTAGATATTTAACGTCTGTTTTTCACTCAACGATATTCTCACATATTTTGACGGTTTTTAAGTTAGATTTTTATTTACTTGTAAATACTACTTAGGGGGTCTTGGTGAGGTTCCCACCGAACTACACCATTGCTTTGTTCAGTCCTCTGTTTACTATGTCGCATCATTTCATACTTTCCTCTTGCGAGGATGACCAGGTTATTGGGATACTCTTGGCAAGTTAGATCAATTGCCAGAGTAAGCTGACTGATCGACTATCAATGGGAAAACACGTACTTTTGCATAAAATCTAAAAAACAGGGATTTTTTTTTAGATCCTACAGGATGCACAGAAATTTCTACACCCCCATGTTTATTATTTCACTGCCAATCTCCATAACAGTTTTAATGCAATGGAACTGAAAGAAAGCGGAAAATATAACCAGTCCTATTCCTGAGCGGGTGACTCTGAAGACGCACCCTTTTTTTACCTTCCGGGCCTGAATTTTTGCCGTGTTTGGCCTGCCTAACTTGCAACAGTGTGAACTATATCCCGCCTGTATGATCTTAGAGAGGACTATTTTTTGCGTGTTTTGATGCGGATATTAATTTATTGTTAATCATATTATTTATAAATTTAAAATTATTTCTTACTTTTTAGTTCGAATACCTATAAACCGGAATTTTTAGTTTTTTTTAACAATTTTTTTAAAAATCGTCCGTCTGAGTCTCTTAACTTATTTCTATAATAATTTTCAGTCAGTTTTATATAACAAATTTTACTTTTATTTGTAATGAAAAATTTTTGTATTGTTTTATACAATTCGATTTGCAGTCTGTTTGTGAACTGTCTTAGCACTACGCTAACCACTTCCCGGTCAAATATCAGCTTTTGCCGACGATACTGTTCTGGTGATCGAGGGTGACTGCTGGCCAGATATAGGAGCGTTTAGCTTATGAAACTTTATGTAAAGTGCAGTTTTGGTTAAATAAGAACCTCTTAATATTAAATCTAAAAAAAAACAAAATACATGTGCTTTTCCCCTAATATAGTTTCTTTCGTTGGTTAACTAAGAACTTCTTAATATTAAATGTCAACAAAAACTAAATAGGTACATGTGCTTTTCTCCTAATATAGTTTCTTTGCCGTCTTATATGTTACGTATTGAAATTCTTGCTCCTTCCTGTAATTACTTCACGAACAATGCCTGCAGTTGTCAACTGAAAAATAATGTTGAAAGAGTGAGCTTCTTTAAATATTTCGGTATATTACTTGATTGTCATCTCAAGTGGAAGGAACATGCTTTGTACCTTTCTAAAAAGATTAGGTCAACAATTCCAAAGTTCTACGAATTACTTAATATACCCAATCAAACCAAAAACTCGTTTTATGGTTTACGATGCAATAGTAAATAAAGCATTGTAGCATGGGGAGCAACCTATGCTACAAACTTAATATTTCCCATAAATTTGTTCTTAAAACAATACTCAAACGTGAAAAATCATATCCATATATTCTTCTTTATAGAGAAAGTGGTATTCTGCCAATATCACTCAATTATGTACTTCAAAGTATGAAGTCTATCTTCAATAATATTATAAGTTTTAACATAATATCTCACCCATACAGTACAAAAGCGGTTAATAAAGCACTAAAGCACAACACAGGTGTTTTCACCTAAAGTCTTTAATTCTCATTACTTGGGTGTTTTAGTCTCTTTTCTTGATCCACGGCCAAATGCCTTTTAATTAACAATATCCCTTGCAATATTTTCGCTGTGTACCAGAGTTGACTTAAACTAAATTTGTAACAAAATATCCCATTGTTATAAATGTATTATAAAGAATAAAGTTCAAGTTCAAGTTCAGGTGTTTCTGATAATAGAAAATATAAAACTCTTAAATAATGCTTTAAAAATGTAAAACGTTTTATTTTGTTTATTATCTGCTACGATGAATCATTTTGTCAGAATTTTATAAAGATGAAAAGTAGAAAATAAAGCACATATGGAGCCTTTCGAATAACATTTTAAGATTGACATAAATTCGATAAGTCAAACAAAGATAAACTGAAAACATGTGAGTTCACTTCCGTAAAAATGTGTTATGCACAAAATAATACCAAAAGATGTAGAGATCCAAATTTTTAGTAAAGTGTAGGTACTTTATTTTATAATATTTTGAATAACAAGAAAGTATCAATTGTTAACCATATCCAATTACTATATCGATTTTTGTGTATTATTTTCAATTTATTAGCCAGATATAAATTAACTGTTTTTTTCTGTAAAAGCACTCTGACATAGTTAAGGGTCATACTTTCTTCTTAGACAGCCAGGCTGCACTGCTGGCCTTAAAACAATTCCGGGTTAGTTCCAAGCTGATCTGGGAGTGCATACAAAACCTCAATGAACTGGCTAGACACAACAGTGTCTTCTTGGAGTGGATTCCAGGACATAAAGGTTTTGAAGGTAATGAAACCGCGGACCTTCTGGCCAAGAAGGGAGCGGATACACGATTCACTGGTCCAGAACCTGTATTGGGACTGCCTAGAGCCTGGGTAGGGACCAAAGTCAAGAACTGGGTCTGGGAAGAGTCAATTAAACAGTGGAGTAATACTGTAGGGCTGAGGCACACGAAGCTGATGCTCAAAGGCTACTCCAAAAAACTGACCTCTGACATACTGAATCTTGGCAGGAGTCAGATAAGAGTACTAGTGGGCCTGCTCACTGGGCATGAACCATTCAGACTACACCTTCGAAGGATGATTCTGACACAGGAACCCACCTCGTGCCGACTGTGCGCCATGGACGATGAGACGGCAACTCACATTCTATTCGAGTGTGAAGCCTTGGACTATAAACGGTTTCTCATCTTCGGTGACACGAATCCTGAATCCTATTTTGCGCCTTGATTTTTTTTGCAATAAATATAAAACCACATTAGTAGCAGTGTTTAGTAACTCTGGAGGCGTTTTGCACCTCTGGACATCATCGTCACTGTCCATTTTAAATATAATTTAAAATATTTTAAGCAATATTAACTAACCGAACTAACACTTTGATGACACTAATAAACAATGTCAACGAAACGGTTTCATAAAAAATAAGATAATAATCAAAAACAGTTATGCATATAAAAAACTTTTTTAGTTAACGATTATATTTAATGCGATTTCAGAAAAAATAGAATGTGTATCTCGTAGTAAAAGCACATTCCCGGACTCTCAATGTTTACATTGTCGTCCGGGAATGTATCGCTTTTCCTACTAGATACACAATATACCTACCATTTTCTTATGGGAATGCGTTGTTTTGAGGCGGAAAAAAGTCTTTGCCCTTTTTGAAACCTCAAACTATCTCCATACCAAATTTTATCCAAATCGGTTTAGTAGGTTTGGCCAAAGGCAAGTGAGACTCTTTGACTTTTTAGTTGAGGTTTCGGAATAATTTCATTCTTTTATCAAAAATTTTTATAGACAATATCTTATAATCTAATATTTTTTTATAATAAGGAACATAACAAGTAATAAGAATGTATCAAATAAGGGGAAACGCAGAGCAACACGGACACTACAAAATAAAAATGATATACGATATTAAAAGTTAAAACCACTTATAGATGCACATAAAATTGCAATAACAAACACACTACAATTAAAAATTTAAAAAGTCGTTTAAAATAATTCTAACATTCTGGGTGTCATCCTATGCAAGTTAATAACAGAAATAGAAACATTTAGGACGACCCTATTAATCAGTTTAAGAATTGTCAGAGGCGGAAAAAAGATAAAGGGATATATAAATGATACATGTCAGGGCACAGGTTTTGATTTTACTGTTTCTAACATCGCTTTTATCGGAAATATTCGTTCCACTTAGATTGCGCGAAGTCTCACCAACTTTTGAATGAAACGCTTATAAACCCTCAAAGTCAATAGAAATTATTTTAATTTAAACTTAATTATAGTATCTCAAATTACACATAATGACTTTTATATTTAACCGGTAAAGAGTTGTTATTAATATTAAGGCAACCTACACAGACTTTTTTAAAGAAGAATTTATTTTATAATCCCGACAGCAAATAGTGGGTAGATACATTAAAACTTCGATTATAAATTAAGCTGATAATTGAGGCATATAATGTAGGGAGTTATTAAGTTGTAAAGAGTTGCGAGTTTAGACTTCATTTCGCTAAAATTTTGCTCATAAACCATTAGATGCATATTATGACATTAGCATAAAGAAGAAATCTAATTACGTTATTATACTCTGGCTACACCTCTAGCTTGCTTTACAAGTACTTAGCTGTTATAAGAAAGATATCTAATTCTGCAAAAATTTAAAAATCGTTTCCCTTTATCAAAGATGGTGACCGGAAAAATGCCCACAGGTAAAATGCCCACAAGAAACATTCCCACAGGAAAAATACCCACAGGAAAAATGTCCACATGGAAAAAAGCCCACACGGAGAAATGCCCACACGGAAAAATGCCCACAAGAAAGAAATAAAATAATATATTTCATTATTTTATGCATTGACCATTTTCTTAAAAGCTTAAATGTCGCAGGCTGATTGTATACATTCCTTCGGTTTCTTCGTTAATAAGAACTATACACAAGGTGGATAAGAATTACCAACTTTTGCATGCCAGATGTACAGTTGATAAAACAAACTGGGAACTTTATCAAAAGTGCCGTCTCCATAAATTGTATTTTTCTTTAGTTCTACTAGCAATTCCCTATCACCAAGCACCAAAATTTTATCTGGATCATCAACACCGCTGTCGAAAAGAATTAAATCAGTGTATTTAGCAGGTATGTTAAAATGTATATTGGTTGGAAAAGGTATATGGTCAGTTTGTTTTTGATTTTGAAGACTACGTACTTATAATATTTAAACATTTCTTATGAATACCTTCATATTTACTCGGGATTAAGATTAAGATCAAAAAGTATTTAAACCTTCATTATCTGGTAGGTAGGTATTCGATGTATTGAATGTTATTATAATCATAGTTACCATTTATGAAAATAAACAAAACTTTTTCAAGTTTCCTGAGTTATGGTAATGGGAATCCTGACAAATATTATTAAATATTATTAAATTTGTTTTTGTAACCTTATTATACTTGATAAGACAAAATGCGAAAACAGTATAAATTATAAAATAATTTAGTATGAATCTAAATAACACATTCTTAAATTTAAATCTGGTTTTATAATATTAATTTAAAAATTTTTTGGTAAAATATTGCTTTTCTAAACTTGTTTAATACACTATTATTTCTTTATTGTGGGCAATTTTCCGTGTGGGCATTTTTCCGTGTGCGCATTTTTCCATGTTGGCAATTTTCTGTGTGGGCATTTTTTTGTGTGGGCATTTTTCCCGTGGGCAGTTTTCCGGTGAGAATTTTTTCTGTGGGTACTTTTCCTGTGGGCATTTTTCCTAGAACCATCAATGATATAGTACTTCTTGATCCTAATAGCGGCAAGGCTCTCGTCAGGCTTTCGCTTCCTTGAAATTTTTACTATTGGTTTTCTATTATTAATGTAAATGTTTAGGAAGAAATTTTAGTTGGTTAATAAAAAATTGGAGATAGATAAAATAGTATCAAACATAAATAAAAAATAGTACTCAATTAATAAACACATCTGTAATTTAATTACAAACATTCAGATACACGAATCATGAACGTTAAATTCTGTATTAGTTTGTGTTTTTTAATAATCAACACTGATATTCATAAAATATAAAATATAAGAATATTTATAATAATTTTATGGAAATAGTGAAAAAATATTTATAAAATACATTAAATTTCAGAAAAGGTTAACTGAAATACATTTCTTAAAAATTCTTTTTATGTAACGGTACTTTAGACTACAATACAACACTCATTACAGAATATTATTAATAATATTTTTAATATAAAATACTATGTATACTTACATGACAGAATAATAAAATAATCTGTCAAACAGAATGTGGAACGTCACTACGATACTAAAACATTAGCTCGGACTGTTTTGTGTATATCTATCTCTTTTCAATGTACTGAATGTTTAAACGGTATTTAAAGGACTTATAGTTATGACTAATAACATGTGGTAAATATTTCATCTTTGTTTTTACCGACCAATATACCTATATGTGTTATTGTCTCTCTCTTACTCACGCCATTACATATGTAACGTAATGATTTTGTCGATTTAATCACATACAAATTTCCAACGCCGGGCGCGCGAATAAAAGTCAGAAACGGTAAATGAGAAAAAGACGTGTGTTAGGCGGTACGAAGCTTAGCGAGTATCGCATGTAAAGCTTATTTTTTGTAGTTCGTAGCATAAATAATATAATTGCTTATTTTAATGAGAGTCTGAAAACCTATTTAAACTGTGGAATAACAAGACTGACCAAAATATTTGAAACTTAGTGATAACAAAATCTAAATGACGAATATTAATACTCATGTGTTTAGTGCCATATTTATACAAAATGACAACAAATAATCAGTTATTAATTTTCACCATGTTAGTACAAATTGTCAATAATCGTATTTTTACACAAAGCACTAATAGGCACGTAGCCAGGTCGAAAAAAATGGAAGAAAACTTTTTAATATATTTTATGTCTCAACAATGTAAATTCAAGTTTAAAAACCAAAAAATGAATAACTGTTGATGGCCGAAAAACCTACAAAGGCAGTTTTAGTTTTTGCCTGTAACTTCTAATAGGTGCGTTTTTAAACATTCTCAAAGTAAATTAAATTTGCCATTTTTTGAGCTCAATCACAAGTCCAGAGGCCTTATATTTTTTAGTTTTCGTAAATTTGAAAATTTGTCATTGGTCGGCAAAAACTTTTGGCTGACTTTCATTTGGAACAGCAGTCAAAGGACTAATCCTACAGTGAAAGTCATTAAAAATAAAGTTTTAGTAAATTTAAATAACTTAAATTTAAAAACAGGCCGATATTTGTAGGTGTAATTCTTTTTTTGTTAATAACAAAAAATATTAATAAAAAAATCAGCGAACGTGGATGTATTAAGAAAATGACCATCAAAACTTTTCCTATCCGTTTTTTCGGTAGTAAATTGCATGTACAAATATGTTTTTACAACATATCTAAAACGCAGCTCCCTTCAGGCACTTGATGGGTAACAGGCTGTTAACCTATAACTTGCAGTTGTACCAGTACAATTCTGTATTCAAAGAAAAGAAAGGAAAACAAGTATTTTACTCAGGGTAGTGTGTAAAAAAAAATATTGTTAGCTGAGCAGTTTCGGCCTAACACCAGCCATCAACAGAGCTAAAAGTCCAAAGGTTAATCAATACCCCAGAAGTGAAAAGATCAATAGACAATTCAACAATAAGGAAGTAAAGCCAACAAATCCCGTTTGCAGTTAAACGGACAACATAACTTGTAGACCGGTTTCGCCCTATTGGGGCTCGTCAGTACAAGGTATATGTTGTCGTCAGCGAGCTTAAAGCATAATCGCTGACTGAAAATACACTAAAATCAAGATCTATTTATAGACACAGAGTAGTGGAAGTGTAAACGATGTGATAGTAGTGACATCTTCACCTCTAACTGCAAACTAGAACTCGATTTAACTAGAAACAATTCCCACAGATGGTATTCATTGTTAAATTCAAAACAGCAAAAGTTGGAGTCACTTTAGCCTGATGAATAGGTGTAAAACCAACTGTCTAAGGCGATCAATTTCATCCTTCTGGACAGTCTAAGGTATCGATTGAAGTCAAACACCATACTGTGTAAATATAATAATATAGACTGTTAAGACTCGTACACACTAACTGAAGTCAAAAAAAAAAGAAAGGAAAACAAGTATTTTTCTCAGGGTAGTGTGTAAAAAAAATTTTATTAGCTGAGCAGTTTCGGCCTAAGACCAGCCATCAACAGAGCTAAAAGTCCAAAGGTTAATCAATACCCCAGAAGTGAAAAGATCGATAGACAATTCAACAATAAGGAACTGAAGCCAACAAATCCCGTTCGATTAACCTTTGAACTTTTAGCTCTGTTGATGGCTGGTGTTAGGCCGAAACTGCTCAGCTAATAATAAAAATTTTTACACACCACCCTGAGAAAAATTCGTGTTTTCTTTTCTTTTCTTTGACTCAGTTAGTGTGTACAAGTCTTAACAGTCTATTTTATTATTTATTATTAATTCTATATTCATTTAATCCTTTAGACCAGACGAATACTATTTTCAAAAATTTTATCCATTGTTAATAATAATTAAAAATTAATAAATAATCAAATTGTTAATTTTAATCGATTGGTAACGACAGTTTAATTTACCACTGTAATTAGAAAACTGTTAAGATATTGACGAGGGACAATTATTAACAGTGCATTCGAATGGCTATTCATGTGTTTAATGCCTTAAATTTGCTCCCAGGAATGACATAATTGACAAGGGATTCATGCAAAATGGTAAATACTGTTCTCTTTAATGCCTTAAATTTCTATACTTGTTAATGAAAATAGTATATTTTAACATTTGACCTACCCTTACACGAATTTTAAAACCGTGTAAGCTTTCGATATATTGAATACAACCCTTTTACTCACCGAATGTTCACATCAACGTTTTACGACACACACGTATTTATACTGTTCAGTTTACACAAATAATCACCGAAGTGCGAAACTCTTTGTATAAGGCCCTTATGTATCGGCTCTGATTTCCAATAACGTTTACGGCACTGACGTTTTTTAAGTTCCTTGGAAAAGGGGATTTGTTCTGTCCCAGGTATTAATAATATTGGAGAAAGAAAAATGTTTACATTTTATGTTTTGGAGAACGAAACATTGAAATAATAAAAAAACACATCTGATCTGTTAAAAGTGAATGGAATGTGCTAAGAGATTCTAGCTATAATATTATAATGGGTTACTGAAGTAATACTCCGATACTGCTCCAGTGTAACAGAATTTAATTAAGTTTCAATTACTAGTAAAATGTAGGGTGAAGTCTGTCTGACATTGGTGTTGACATGTAGGTCAGGTATTTCTATTAAAAAAGTTGATACTCCATAAGACATTAGTTATATATAAGGTAAATCTTCGGGTAGTAGTCAAATTTTTTTGACGAATAAATGAACTACTGCAGCCGTGAAATAATTTTTTGCAGAGCTTTCGAAAAATAATTACAAAGATGGTATGAAATAACCGAAGGGTCAATACAATAAGTGTGTTCACGCTAATTATATTATAGAGATTATATTTAATAAACTAGCGGCCGCCCGCGACTTTATCCGCTTGAACTTTAGTTTTTTGCCACCGAATTTCATACAAATTTTCAACCCCTATTTTAAATCCTTAGAAGTGAAATTTAAAATAATCATTTCTTAGTGCACCACTACGTAATAAAAAGAAATTATTCTCGAATTTTCAAGACTCTACGCGTCTATCGACAGTGTAATGTCGGCCAGCAGCAGCGTGCTACCGCCTCTCCGCTCCACACACCCCGCACATTAAAGCGCGAGTGGTATTAGACTATTATTATTTTAAAACTATAAAAACTTGCATGCTATATGCATGCAAAATCTCAGCCCGATCGGTTTGAAATTCACAAAATTTCATACAAACTTTCAACCCCTATTTTATTCCTTAGGGGTGGAATTTATCAAAATCCTTTTTTAAGGGATGCCTACGTCATAGTAGCTATATGCATGCAAAATCTCAGCCCGTTTGGTTTGAAATTGACAAAGTTTTATACAAATTTTCATTCCCTATTTTATAACCTTAGGGGTGGAATTAATCAAAATCCTTTATTTATGGATGCCTACGCCATAGTAGCTATACGCATGCAAAATCTTAGCCCGATCTGTTTAAAATTGACAAACTTTCATACAAACTTTCCTCGCCTATTGTATCCCCTTAGGGGTGGAATTTATTAAAATCCCTTCTTAGGAATGCCTACGTCATAGTAGCTATATGCATGCAAAATCTCAGCCCGATCTGTTTGAAATTCACAAATACAAACTTTCATCCTCTATTTCAAGCCCTTAGGGGTGGAATTTAACAAAATCCTTTCTTAAGGGATGTCTACGTCATAGTAGCTATATGCATGCAAAATATCAGTACGATCGGTTTAAAATTGACAAAGTTTCATACAAACTTTCATCCCCTATTTTATCCCCTTAGGGGTGAAAATAATCAAAATCCTTTCTTAGGGGATGCCTACGCCGTAGTTGCTATATGCATGCAAAATATCAGCCCGATCGGTTTAAAAGTGACAAACTTTTATACAAACTTTCATCGCCTTTTTTATTCTGTAGGGGTGAAATTTATCAAAATCCTTTTTTAAGGGATGCCTACGTTATAGAAGCTATATGCACGCAAAATCTCAGCCCGATCGGTTTTAAATTGACAAAGTTTCATACAAACTTTCATCCCCTATTTTATCTTCTTGGGGGTGGAATTAATCAAAATCCTTTCTTAGCGGATGCCTACGTTAAAACATCTATCTGCATGCCAAATTTCAGCCCCATCCGTCCAGCGGTTTGGGCTGTGCGTTGATAGATCACTGTCAGGCAGTCAGTCAGTCACCTTTGAGTTTTATATAATATAGAAGATAACCAATTTCATTAAATAATACACATCCTTTCATTCTTACTTTTAAAACTTTTTAACGAACTATATCTATAGATATATCTAGCGGGCTCAGCGCAGTATATTTTATAATATTGTCACGGGTTTATTTTAGCGTTAGTAATAGATTTCAATTTGTGAACAAAATCGTTGGCCTACCTTGTAGTATTGCAGAGTTTATCGAGGCAAAACCGGTTGATATAGGTTGTTATTAGTAGGACGCCAACTGTTGTTGTTATTTCGGCCATAAAATTTTATTTAGTTGTCGTTAACGATGGGTTTTGGTAAATAAGTTTATTATTATAATTGTGTGTAGTTCGAAATTTCTGACAGTGGGACATCTGAACGACTCCCTAGTCGATAACTTGTATAATGCAGTTTTCTAGCCAACGTTCGGTCATATTTTTAACTTTATTATTGGTAACAAAAATACATAGGGAAACTAAGTAATTTTGGATTATTTATTGTTAGTTAATTAAAATAATAGGATTAAATGTATCAGATGACCTCTGTTTGTTCATAAGTTGTTGGCTGAATTAACTATGCTTATTGTCAGTATCGTAGTAGAGGCCATCATGTTTCTGACTGAAGTGTGTCAAATCTAAGTGAAGTTGGATAATCGAACCCTCTTTCTTTTTGACTCCTGTCTCTCGTAGTGAACGCGTGTTAATCAGAAAATTTTTGGGAACTTAATTGCATCCCTGTACATCGGGGGCAACGTAGGTTGGATTTGCGTAATTAAGTTTCATCTGTCTCCATCGAAAACTGTGTAGAAGTTATTTTGCTGGATTTTGGTGAATTTGGTGGAGATTTCGGCTTGTCCGGATTTTTATTGAGATTTTCTATTGACAGTAGCGGGGTCTGGTATTTTTGAAACCTTTCTTTTTGGATAACCATCGTGGTTGGAGCTTGTTCGACATTGCATTTAGCAGCGAGGAAATTGTTTTCTTTTGTCCTAAAACTTACCCAACTATCAACTGGGATATCGTCTCACGAAGTAAAAGAACCCTATTTTTTTTAAATACAGTTTTTAGTTACTGGCTACAGTTTTTAGTTACCGGCTACAGTTTTTAGTTACCGGCTACAGTTTTTAGTTACGGGCATAAGTTTTGGATACAGGCTTCTTTTGAAAGTAGGCCTGATACTTGGTTCGAGCATACGTTTGTTGTTTGGTGTAGCCTTTTGGTTTTGGGATAAGGCTTGATTTTGGAATCGACCCAAGTATTGGTGAAGCCTGGGACTACAGCAAAACTTATTAGTTTAACAGATAAGCTATTTTAGAATTAAGTCGCAACCATTGTAGTTAAGATTTATTTTTCTTGTTTTATTTGTATTGCGTGTGATCACACTTACTTGTTAATATTCTTTTGGAATAATTCTCACATATTCTCAGTTGTTGTTTTAAATATTGATAGCGTGTCAAGCACGAGGTTTGACTATTGTGAAAATTTTCAATTTCTTATTTTATTTATTAAAGAAAGGGTCTAGTGGAAATTTTAGTTTTATTTAGCTCACTTATCGTTATTTTCAGTTATAGTGCAATTCGAATAGTACCGTTTAAAATTCTAAATTTACTTGATTATCTCCAGTGGGTGAAGTGGTGCCTGGGACATCAGGGGTTTCCGATTTTAACCGTCTAAATCGGTGGCGCGACTCACTAGTACTTGTTTACTTACCTCTACGGCTGAGCTGGGCACTAATTTGCCAGTAGAGAGACCACTACCGAACTCAGCTGGAGTTGTATTTCTTTTAGTTCATTTCTTTATTTTTCTTAATTTGATTTATGTTTTTAACTCATTAAAATACGTGGCAAATTTTTGGCGCCCAACGTGGGGCAGATTTTGTTAATTGTGGCCGTTTTGTTAATTGGGGCCGTTTTGTTATTTGGGGCCGATTTTGTTGATTGGGGCCATGATGTTTATTGGGGCTAATTTTTGTAATTATGCCAATTTCGTAATTTGTAACGTAATTTTGTTTTGGGTGGATTTAAATCCCGGTAGTTGTAATTTTTGTAATCGCGTTTATATAAGTGAGCTAGGTAATAACTGTATTTTTAATATTTGTAATCTGGCGATATTAACTTTTGATCACACCAATCGCGGAATAACTTTTATATTGAGTATGGATTTTAATACTTTTGGTAAGTTTATTTAACATTTTCCATCGTTGCTAATTGTTACTGAACCACAAGTTGTGGCCTATTTGTTGAAAGGTTCGTAGTTGTCACTTATACGTTTGTTGTTGAATTCGTTACGTTGTGTGAGTTTTATGATGGATTTTGTTTGTTGTGATTTATTGTATCTTTTAGGTTATCGTAATTTACCGTATATCAACTGTGATATTTTATACAGTTATCTTGTTGGGATATAACTCACACGTTGCGAGTTCAGAACCTGTTTGTCTTTGAAGTTTGTTGTACGTTCTTTTACACTTTTATTGTTGTATCTTTTTGATGTTTGTTTTTTTTTCACGCCTTGTGGCTGGAGGCGTAAGAATTTCACCACCCGAGGATACTCCAGGCGGGGTGGGTAAGAGTCCCCCAACCTAACCACTTTCTGGATCCAAGTTTCGTTCGACCCTTAGTAACTTATCGTTACCTTATCTATATTATTTTCTATCGTTTCCTGCTCCGTTGGCTTTGAATTACCCTCATGGTTTGGGCCTTTTTTTTGGCCGTGGTGCTATTTCACGTTTTGTGTGGATTTCGAGGCCAAACCTTTTATTTTCCGACCGGGCCATTGGTTGTTGAGTGTCCGGTGGAAAAACCATTTGTTGGGATTTGTAGAGGAATTTTTCGGAGTTAATTTAGTAGGAACTTAGGTATTGTTAACTATAGGTATCGTTCGTTGCTTGGATTCAGACTTGTTCAGCATAACCATCGTTGACCCTTTTGTGCCTTGTGACTGGAGGCCAAAGAATTTCACCACCCGAGGATACTCCAGGCGGGGAGGTAGAAGTCCTCCAACCTTAACACTTCTGGATTCAAGTAATTTCCTTATCTTTACCTTTATCTTTTCCTTATCTTCCTTTATCTTACCTTATCTTACCTTTTATGTTGTTGCTTGCTTCGTCGACTTTAATTACCCTCATGGTTTGGGTCTCTTTTTTGGCCGTGGTGCTATTTTCACGTTTTGTGTGGATTTTGGAGGCCAAACCTTTTGTTTTCCGACCGGGCCATTGGTTGTTGAGTGCTCGGTGGAAAAAACCACATGGTGGGATTTGTCGAGGACTTTTGGTCGACTTAGTGAGTAACATGTGTTCGTTACCCTCTTTACCTTTTGCTACATTACTTGAATCCAGCCAATTCATCAACAACCATCGTTGATACCCTTTTGTGTTTTTCTTTTGTTTGTTTGTTCTCTTTCTGGTTGTCTCTTTGTTAGTTCATATTCTTTACGAAATGGTATATGGCGTTTTATTGGCTTGGCTGCTACAGCAATTTGTCGTTAGCTATCGTATGGGTTTGTTGTCCCTTTCATTGTGACTGTTGGCTCATTTAGCACAATTGCGTTATCGTCGAAAATCTTCGGTAGATTTTCTCCTTTCTTAGGGGAGGGGATGTTGTCACGGGTTTATTTTAGCGTTAGTAATAGATTTCAATTTGTGAACAAAATCGTTGGCCTACCTTGTAGTATTGCAGAGTTTATCGAGGCAAAACCGGTTGATATAGGTTGTTATTAGTAGGACGCCAACTGTTGTTGTTATTTCGGCCATAAAATTTTATTTAGTTGTCGTTAACGATGGGTTTTGGTAAATAAGTTTATTATTATAATTGTGTGTAGTTCGAAATTTCTGACAGTGGGACATCTGAACGACTCCCTAGTCGATAACTTGTATAATGCAGTTTTCTAGCCAACGTTCGGTCATATTTTTAACTTTATTATTGGTAACAAAAATACATAGGGAAACTAAGTAATTTTGGATTATTTATTGTTAGTTAATTAAAATAATAGGATTAAATGTATCAGATGACCTCTGTTTGTTCATAAGTTGTTGGCTGAATTAACTATGCTTATTGTCAGTATCGTAGTAGAGGCCATCATGTTTCTGACTGAAGTGTGTCAAATCTAAGTGAAGTTGGATAATCGAACCCTCTTTCTTTTTGACTCCTGTCTCTCGTAGTGAACGCGTGTTAATCAGAAAATTTTTGGGAACTTAATTGCATCCCTGTACATCGGGGGCAACGTAGGTTGGATTTGCGTAATTAAGTTTCATCTGTCTCCATCGAAAACTGTGTAGAAGTTATTTTGCTGGATTTTGGTGAATTTGGTGGAGATTTCGGCTTGTCCGGATTTTTATTGAGATTTTCTATTGACAGTAGCGGGGTCTGGTATTTTTGAAACCTTTCTTTTTGGATAACCATCGTGGTTGGAGCTTGTTCGACATTGCATTTAGCAGCGAGGAAATTGTTTTCTTTTGTCCTAAAACTTACCCAACTATCAACTGGGATATCGTCTCACGAAGTAAAAGAACCCTATTTTTTTTAAATACAGTTTTTAGTTACTGGCTACAGTTTTTAGTTACCGGCTACAGTTTTTAGTTACCGGCTACAGTTTTTAGTTACGGGCATAAGTTTTGGATACAGGCTTCTTTTGAAAGTAGGCCTGATACTTGGTTCGAGCATACGTTTGTTGTTTGGTGTAGCCTTTTGGTTTTGGGATAAGGCTTGATTTTGGAATCGACCCAAGTATTGGTGAAGCCTGGGACTACAGCAAAACTTATTAGTTTAACAGATAAGCTATTTTAGAATTAAGTCGCAACCATTGTAGTTAAGATTTATTTTTCTTGTTTTATTTGTATTGCGTGTGATCACACTTACTTGTTAATATTCTTTTGGAATAATTCTCACATATTCTCAGTTGTTGTTTTAAATATTGATAGCGTGTCAAGCACGAGGTTTGACTATTGTGAAAATTTTCAATTTCTTATTTTATTTATTAAAGAAAGGGTCTAGTGGAAATTTTAGTTTTATTTAGCTCACTTATCGTTATTTTCAGTTATAGTGCAATTCGAATAGTACCGTTTAAAATTCTAAATTTACTTGATTATCTCCAGTGGGTGAAGTGGTGCCTGGGACATCAGGGGTTTCCGATTTTAACCGTCTAAATCGGTGGCGCGACTCACTAGTACTTGTTTACTTACCTCTACGGCTGAGCTGGGCACTAATTTGCCAGTAGAGAGACCACTACCGAACTCAGCTGGAGTTGTATTTCTTTTAGTTCATTTCTTTATTTTTCTTAATTTGATTTATGTTTTTAACTCATTAAAATACGTGGCAATATATATAATATACGGATATACTTATTAGGTTTATCTTGCAAAACGTTCGATTTGTTTTTCAGTTTTTCTTAAGTCATATTATAAAGAGGAAAGGTTTGTTTGTTTGTTTGTTTGTTTGAAATGAATAGGCTCCGAAACTACTGGACCGATTTCAAAAATTCTTTCACCGTTGGCAAGCTACACTATTCCCGAGTGACATAGGCTATGTTTCATTTAAAAAATGGCCCTTTTGTTAAGCCAGGCGCATCAGTAGATTTATATTAATTGAATATATTAAAAGTATACGTTTCAGAAAAAAATGTTTTAGATAAAAGTTGTAGGTCTCTTTAAGACAAACAAAAAAGTCCCCTAACACTTTTTTGTATAGGGTGAAGTAAAAAGTTAAGAATTTTTTTCCATTTTGATTTGATGCCACGCCCAAACGGCTGTACCGATTTGGCCCATTAACGAACTTGACCGAGATTTTGGGACGATTGATTTTTGTACCAAATTTCATTTCGATCCGTTAAGAAATGCGACCGCTATCGTGTCCACAGATTTCGTTATATCGGATCTATACATACATACATATCATAATCACGACAGATATCACAAATTTAGCATGTGCAATGGGACTAGGCTACTTATAAAGGAATTAAAGGACAATTAAATTGTAGCAACCAATATAACTGAACCACCAGCTGGTTAACTAGCTCATACACTGAGGATACCGATGATCCCAAATCTATTTAAACCGCTTCAATTTCCTATCAAAACATCTTTTGCTTTTACTAATAATAAGTCTCAAGGTCAAACCTTCCAAATAGTAGGGATCGGTTTTCCTCATGGCCAACCGCCTAAGGCGGGTCGGAGCACCTGAAAATCCATTTATTTTGCTGCCAGAAAATAAAACAACATGTAAAATTGTTTACAGGGAAGCGCTGGCCCTAAAAATTTAATGGCTTTTGTTATTTTTCTTTAATCCCCGTGCAAAGCCTGGGCGGGCTGGGCTGCTAGTTTATTGAAATAATTCGTTCATCTATGATTTAATGTCTTTTAATTATAATTTAAATTCATTTTTAAAATGTTCGGTCATCCTCGGGAATTCTCGTAACAGGTTGTCTAAGAAGAAATGACAGTCTGATTAGCCTAATTTTAGCGTAAAAAATACGTGTTTTGGTGGTTTCATTTGTGATAAATCTTATAAAAATTGATTATAAAGTGTGTTATTAATGTTATTATTGATAATAAGGATAGGAATTTAAGTTTTAAGTGTGTATTAAATAGCAATCAGGCCGTTCCACGTACCTAAAGGGTGGTTTTATTGCGAATTACTACGCGATTGATTAGAAATTTCGAACTGTCATAGTAAAAATTTTTTGTATCGTAATTTGTGAAAGTTATAGTGATAAAAAACCCGGTTAAAGGAGTTTATGGTAAACCTTAAATAAAGTTGTGTTGTAGGTTTAATTAACGGAAATTACGGTAAGAATTGTGTTATTCAGTAAAAAATTGATCAAAAAACTTGGATTACAAAATGATAATTGTGATAAGCCCGCCAAAATTTCTACTGCTTAATATCAACGTGAATACATGTTGAACAAAAAAATGGAAGAATAGGTGAAATCCGATTCTGCTGAAATAATCAGGGAAGCGTTGACCCAATAAATTTAATGGCTTTTGTTATTTTTCTTTAATCCCCGTGCAAAGCCGGGGCGGGCTGCTAGTAGTCTATAAAGCTGGAATATACAGCAATTTTCACTATTCTTTTATCAATTAACATTTTTTTTAAATTGTCTAAATAAGTGTAATTAGTCTTGCAGTTATAGGGTAGGTATGTTTAAATTTAATTTCACAGTACATCGGTTTTAGATCTCTTTGTTCAAACAAGTTAAATAGATGTAAAAAACACTAATTGTTGGGTAAAGGTCGTCTGCGGTGAACTTGTAACACGAGCAATCTGGAGTAAGGGTTTATGTAAATAAAACCTAAACAAGAGAGTTTCTGAGGTCACTTACTATAATAGTAATTGTAACTGTATATAAAAGTTAACTCCATTTTATCTCGAGATAACCAGTTTTTGCCCGTAATGAAACTTTTTCTTATATACTTTTAACTACTTATTTAAATGTTTGTTTGAATTATAAATTGTAAAGAGGAATTGACTGTTTTTCTTTATAAAAGTTTTTATAGCAGAAGATTTGAGAACTCTTGAAAGTACACCAAGAATGTTCTAAAGAATATCTCAGTTTTGAAATATCTGAATTAACACTGTAGGTTGAAATCTTAGTATTTTAACAAACAGAAATTGTTTCATAGAAATTGTATATTATGGTATTAATCTTATATTTTTTTGTTACAGGGTAGTCGAGATTCTACTTACCAGAGTATTCTAGGTATGTTTTTATAGTTACATTAAAATAAGTCATATTTAACTATCAGTTTTTAACTTGTAAAGTTAAAGTAATATATTCCTATAACCAAATAGTTATTTGTGCGACCAATTTTGAATAGTTCAAAAACTTTTTATTTTGTGACATATAATTTTAGGTGTTTATTGAAATCTAATGCAATAAGCAAGGACCGAAAAAATGCACCAAACACAAAAAATGCGCATTTTCATGCAAGGAATTTGCAAAAATATGCAACTATATATACAAAAAATGCAACGTTAATAATCTGCATTTCATATTTTTGTATGCTTTTGGATATAATGAATCACATTTGCAGAATATTAGTTATTCTATCGCTTAACAAAATTTGAAAATTATTTTCAAAAACATTGACCATTTAACTAAGAAGAAACAACTACTTCCTGGGCTATGTGCCCCGACGGATATTGAATTACACTTCAGAGTCAAATGGGGTTGGCATATCTAACAGATAATTTAAACCAACCATTTTAGTTTGCAGTCAGAAGAAATAAAATAACTTGTAGACCGGTTTCGGCCTATTGGGCCTCATCAGTACAAGGTATATGTTATCCGTCAGCGAGTTTAAGGCATAATCGCTGACTGAAGATTCAACTAAAATCACGAACGATATATTACTTTTAGTAACGAAAGTGTAAACGCCTTGATAGTAGTGACATCTTCACCTCTAACTGCAAACCAAAATTCGATTTGACAACAAGACCCTGGTCTTGATACTATTAAAGTATTATTACAGAAAACTGTAATAGTGTCTTACTAAATAAAGCGAGTTATTAATGAACAAATGTTGCAAAATGCAGAATATTAGTTATAAAGTAGTTGTTTCTTCTTAGTTAAATGGTCAATGTTTTTGAAAATATTTTTCAAAACTCGTAAAGCGATAGAATAACTAATATTCTGCATTTTGCAACATTTTTTCATTAATAACTCGCTTTATTAAGACACTATTACAGTTTTCTGTAATAATACTTTAATTACCACAATAATTAGGTTTTAAGTATAACTTTATTTACTTTTATCTACTCCTTTGACAGTAAATGTCATTTATACTCATTGTCACCATGCAGGTCATTCCAACATGACATTTCATTACGCACAACTGTGCGTTATAGCTTACTTACCCTGCATGGTGACAATGAGTATAAATGACATTTACTGTCAAAGGAGTAGATAACATTACAGTACGTAGGTCATATTTTTTTAGAGAAGTCAAATATTTAGAATAAAAATAAAAATATTGAGTCGTAGATAAAGCATAGTACGTAACTCGAGTGGTAAGAGGTATTACGTACTCGTGTAATTACGCACTCGTCGCTACGCGGCTTCGTGCGTAACTTTTCCACTCGTAACGTAATGTCCTACTTACCACTCTTGATACGTAATATACTATTATCGTATATTAACATATATGTGCATACTATATTAATAAAAACATATCTTATTCACTCAAATTTCTAAAATTTTCAAAATTTTCAACAAGAAAATCTTGTCTTTTATCCGTGTTCATATAATTATTACATTGAAAATATTCGTTCTACATCTACAGATGTAATAGAAGCATTTTTCAAATGGGGTAAAACACATAAAATAATTTTCGTGTTTGATTCAAAGTCTCCCAACAGTAATCTTGAATTATTTTTTTTTTTTTTGAATTTGAATCCCCTTATTTTTTTCTAGCAAATAATTGTTCCCATTTTTCCTTGTACTTTTCTAAATTCGTTCTTTACATTATCAATTAATTAAACAGATTCAACTAAAGATACAGATGCATTTTGTAATTACACAAGAGCTTTTGATATAAAGGAATAATTTGATTTTATGTAAACAAGTTGATGTGCTAGTTTTTTGTTTTTAAATAACTCCTTAGACTCTGAAAGAGAATCTGTTAAAGTAGGAATTACTTTTTATTAATTTATAGTGTTCGGCATAAAATAAAGCTGCATCAAGCCATATACCCCAATGGGTTATATTATTAGTTTTGGCGGTAGCCGGGATACCTGGGAGTTGTTCTTTGTGGATCCTTAATGGAGATTTACGAAAAACTTTTTTAATATTACTTATGAAACTATTAACGATTGAAAACTGAGATTTAATGTGTTCTGCAACTGTGAGCCACACACGTTCATAAACAAATTTTAAAGTTTGTGCTACTTTATTGTGCATAGCGTCCGATAATAAGAGTATAAATTTATTTGGTGGAACCAAATCTGGTAACAAAACTTAGACAGTAAATACTGTACCAATCTATTAATAGTTAAACTATTTGTTTTTTCTACTTGCTTGGACGAAATGAGGTGTGCTTTTCCTGGTTGGTCTCCATGTAGAACTCTAATTAATAAATACTTCTTCCACGAGAACCGATGGTTTCATCAATTTCAATATAAAAGTAGTTACCGGATATATCATTTTTTATACACAGCATTGTGTCTTTATGTATACAATTAAGATGTTTTTTCTTAGTGTTGATTCATTTGGTACATTGAACACTAATTTTGCAAAAATGATTTTAAATTTCCATTATTTAGTTTATTTAATGGTATATTTACTGAAATAATTGCTTTACATAAATCTTCGTTGAACTGCGTTTGGTTGGTTTTCTGTTAATTTTGTTGACCACAATTTTTTATACTCCGCTGTGGTCTTGAACCTTGTTGCAATGTTCGCAACGCTGTCATGTGTTTAGATGTTTCTACATGTTGATCCACGATAAACTTTCTGTCGGCGTGGATATGAAACAACAGAGAAATGGAAGTTAAACGATTTGCATGTAAAATTAAATAGATAGCTCCAAGGATGGGCAATTTGGTCCCCGCCACCTATGTTAATCCGTTAGAACCCAAACATTTCGATAATCCGACTGGCAATTTCGCCCCCAAATTAAAATATTATATTTAATTCTGCTTCTTAGAAATTTTTAGGAAAAAAAGATAGTTTAGATGGAAATAAAATTCTTGAATTATTATAATTTGCTATCATTAATTTACTTAGTTTAACAGTAAATTGTTATAAGAAAGCAAATTATGGAGGTGAAAATTTTCAAAAGTATTCGTGGCAAGGATTTGCTTGTCGTTAACGGTTACAAGTTAAATTTTCACAAAAAAACTGAGAACTTCTGAAGAAACTTGTTGTATATGTACCAACAGAAAATGTAAGGCCTGTGTCTATACACTAGGTGCATCAAGTGCAATATTCGTGAATAAAAGATCACCCAAACACTGCTATGTTGCGGACATTTCAACTTTAAATAGGCGAACAGTTTCTGCAGTTTGCAAAAGAAAAGCAGTTGAGGATATTTCGGAAAAGCCGTCAAAAATTATTCGTATGGCTTTGAAAGAAAACCTACCAGCGACACTAACAACCAAGGACGCCCAGTACATTAGGAAGAATATGTACGTACAACGTAAGTGTATACCAGCTCTTCCAAAAAATATTAACGAAGTACATGAAATTTTGAATTCGATTGACTTAAAAACTTCGCGTGATGAACAATTCTTTTTTATCAATTGTGTGTTAAATAATATCATTGTGTTTACGTGTCTTACAAATCTTGAAGCTCTGGGAAAAACGCAGCGAATCTACGTCGACGGGACATTTGATTATTGTGCCAAATATTTCACACAAATGTTTACAATTCACGGTTTTTTAAACGGACATTACATACCTTTAATGGTGTGCCTTCTACCCAATAAAAAATAGGAAAATTACGAAAGACTGTTTCTCTTGGTTCAAGATAAATGCTCTAAACTAAATATTAACTTCAATTTTAAGGAAAAAGTGTGTAATCTTTTAATAAGCATACATAAAGCTTTAAGATAAATATGGCCTCCCGCCCAAATCATCGGATGCATATTTCATATCTCCCAGGCATGGTTCCGGAAAATAAAAACTCTTGGTTTAGTTTTGGAATATACCGATGCGAGCAGTGATATTGGTCGGTGGTTGCACTTGACTTTTGGTCTTACTTATTTAGATCCTGATGAACTGGGTGATTGCGTTTCGTTCGAACTATTCGAAAATAGACCAAACGACATAAGATTACAGAAGTACTCTGATTATCTAATCGAAAATTATGTTGATGAAGAATCTCTTTTTCCACCGACGATTTGGGCCAAAAATTCGTCTGATCTCACACGAACAACAAACGCTTGCAAAGCTTTTCACAAAACTTTTAACGATTTGTTTTACAAAGAACAAAACATAATTACATATATTGAGAAATTAAATGAATTCCAAATCGAAACTTATATCAAGTTGCAAAGTCTTCATTTGAAACATAATGTAAGAGACCCTACAGTTAGAAATCGTCAAAAATTTATTGAAAACCTTATAGAAAAATATAAAAACTCTGAAATAGATAGAACTCATTTTTTAACATGTATTTCATTTAAGTGTATAAAATTTTGAAATTTCCATTTCTGTAAAAATTATTTATAAGTGCATGCCAAAGAGTTGAAATTTATTTAGGCTATTTTCATGTTTTGATTTGATTTCTTTTTGGAACCGAAAGCATATACCTACTTGATTGCGGGAACGAAATTACCTGTAGGGAATTTATACCTGTCAGCTATGGGAACCAAGTTACCTCTTGAAATTTCGTGACCTCATCTTTGGGCACCAAATTACCAACTCCGCATTTAACTCTTTAACCCTCGTTCTTTAATGCTTAGAATGCGACTGATTTTAGACCGCTGCGGCGAAACCCTTCTTCAACACAGACGTTGCATTCTGCTAGCCCCTTGCAGTAGAAAATATAACTTCTCAATTCTGCCTGGCACACCCGCTGCGATCTACCCAGCACGAGGAAGCAAACCGCTGCGATACATAAGTGTGAGGTCAGCCTGGAATTTTTAAATCTTTATCATTTACCAACACAAAAATTTCTTGTCAATATATTTTTACATTTACCTGCGAACCACTGTTTTTTTTTAACAAGTTTGTCTATTAGAGTTCATCTGCTATAATCTATATATAATATTATAAAGAGGAAAGGTTTGATTTTTTGTTTGTTTGTTTGTTTGTTTGTTTGAAATGAATAGGCTCCGAAACTACTGGACCGATTTCAAAAATTCTTTCACCGTTGGCAAGCTACACTATTCCCGAGTGACATAGGCTATGTTTTGTTTTAAAAAAAAAATAGGGATCCTTACAAAATGCCATAATGTAACCAAAAATGACCTTAAAACCCTTACATCGCGTGCGTTTAGAATACTAGCCTCAAGGTCAAACCTTCCAATTAGTAGGGATCGGTTTTTCTCATGGCCAACCGCTTAAGGCGGGTCGAGCACCTGAAAATCAATTTATTTCGTTCCCAGAAAATAAAACAATATGTAATATTGTTTACAGGGAAGCGTTGTCTATACTAATATTATAAAGAGGAAAGGTTTGTTTGTTTGTTTGTTTGAAATGAATAGGCTCCGAAACTACTGAACCGATTTTAAAAATTCTTTTACCGTTGGCAAGCTACATTATTTCCGAGTGACATAGGATATGTTTTATTTTAAAAAAAAATGAGGATCCTTACTAAAATGCCATTAATGTAACCAAAAATGACCTTAAAACCCTTACATCACGTGCGCTGAGAATACTAGCCTTAAGGTCAAACCTTCCAATTAGTAGGGATCGGTTTTTCTCATGGCCAAACGCTTAAGGCGGGTCGAGCACCTGAAAATCAATTTATTTTGTTGCCAGAAAATAAAACAATATGTAATATTGTTTACAGGGAAGCGTCGTCTATACTAATATTATAAAGAGGAAAGGTTTGTTTGTTTGTTTGAAATGAATAGGCTCCCTAACTACTGGACCGATTTTAAAAATTCTTTCATCGTTGGCAAGCTACACTATTCCCGAGTGACATAGGCTATGTTTTATTTTTAAAAAATAGGGATCCTTACTAAAAATGACCTTTAAATCCTTACATCGCGTGCGCTGAGAATTCTATTGATTATAGAATAAAATAATGTACTACGATTTTGAAGAATATATAAATATCTACAAAAAATGCTGCGACAGCATATGTCTAACTGTTATAGTTACGTCACAATAACTATTTTTTAATTTTTTAAATATTTTTATCCTGGTATTAATCCTTATCAAAATAACTTATTTCATAATCACGACAGATATCACAAATTTAGCATGTGCAATGGGACTAGGCTACTTATAAAGGAATTAAAGGACAATTAAGTTGTAGCAACCATTATAACTGAACCACCAGCTGGTCAACTAGCTCATACACTGAGGATACCGATGATCCCAACTGATCTACCAAATCCATTTAAACCGCTTCGATTTCCTATCAAAATATCTTTCGCTTTTACTAATAATAAGTCTTAAGGTAAAACCTTCCAATTAGTAGGGATCGGTTTTCCTCATGGCCAACCGCCTAAGGCGGTTTGGAGCACCTGAAAATCAATTTATTTTGCTGCCAGAAAATAAAACAACACGTAATATCGTTTACAGGGAAGGCATGACCCAATAAATTTAATGGCTTTTGTTATTTTTCTTTAATCCCCGTGCAAAGCCGGGGCGGGCTGCTAGTATGTTCATAATTATGTAGTTTTTCCATTTGCCAATTGAAAATAGAGAAGCACTTCATTTTTTTAGATCATCATTATTTGCTATCTCCAGAAGCAACAGGTCTTGACACTTTCGAAAACATATAGTTTACAGAGTGTTACCACGTAGGCTCGTATGCCTACTTGGAGTAATATTATGTACCATCGCTTGTTTATTTACACAATGTTAAAATTGGGTTATTCCTTATTGTTTAATTAATTTTAAAATTTATAAAACCATAATCTGTATTTTATTTTCATTCTCATTTCTAAATTATACAATTTAAAATATCATTAAATGATAACGAAGTTGTTAAGTTTTCTTTTGAGGACTAGGGTTGTCAGATTAAATCAACGTAAATCTTGTGGCTATGCAAGAATTACATCGAGCGTAGATAGGTTGTGCTCCTGTGTGGGAATAATTATTCTTGTACAGAATGCGGGTATAACATCGATCCAATGCTTAAAAGTATGTTAAAAATTAAAGTATTCTATTGTAGGATCGAAGAAAGTAATTTATTGAGAATTAGTTGAAAATGTACAATTTTCCAGTCTACTAAAAAGTTGCAACGTGGTGCATAGTTGTTAACTATGATGGAAAGTGTTCACTTTTCACCTTCTTAATTTAAATAATTTTTAGACCAACAGTATTCTACGTACGTGGCTGGAAAGCTACTAGAAAATGCCTAGGTAAACTGAATGAACCAGGACAAAACAGCACTCTTATGGTTTCCAGGACAAATAGGAATAGAAGGAAATGAAACAGCAGATAAGCTTTCAAAAAAAGCTAAAACCCCATATTTAAGAGCAAAACCATCTTGTGGAATCAGCAGTAGCACAGTCTTGGAAAAACTAAGGAAAGAAGTAAATAAAGCAAATCTAAGTATTGGAACAATCTAGAAAGACTAAGTCAATCAAAGATGCTCCTGTATAACCAGAAGAGATCTTTCAGCTCTTTAAACCTCAGTAAAAACAACCTCCGTATTATAACGTCAAATAATGTAGAGGATACATAAAGAAACTAGTATTGGCAGATAACGCAAAACGCACATTCTGTAAGGTAGAGGAGGAAACCTCAATACACAAACTCTCAGAATGAATTGCATTACCTAATTCAAGGGACAGATACGAAATAGAAGAGAAAGATCTACCTAACTTGAAGCCCAACAATATCCTAAACTTTCTAAGGAACATAGGACTAGAAGAGCTGTTATGAGTCTGAAAAAACATCAGAATTATATCAAGAAAAAAAGATACAATACTTATATCTTATAGGTCACTCGTAATTACTCACATACGCAAACAAATACGTTTAAAAATGTTGATATTTTCACAAGTTTGGTAGTTTTTAATTAACTTTAATCAGTTTTACGATAAATTGTAATCATACTGTCGAAATTGGAGTTAAGTTGATATATTAACTAAATATAAGTTATAAAAATAATATTACATTCAATTCCGTTACAGATACAAGAAACGGTTTTAATTCCGGAAATTTTAAAATCGAAATATGTGCCAAAAAACATACCATTTCTTCGAGGATTGGCGAAAAAGAAAATAAACTTATTCTCCTTCCGAAATTATACCGCTTTTTCTGAATTGGTAATAAAATTTAAGAGCAGATCGTTATGATCTCAGTATTGAATGATACGAGTACCTATTACTAAATATTTATAATAAGGACATAGCTTTCTTAACGCTCTGAAGTATTATTTGACCGAAGGTGTGGTTGAAAATCATTACATACTAGAATATTACTGTTCTTTAAATTTGTTTTAAAAAAATATAATATTTAACATTAGTTTAAAAAAAAATAACATTTTAATTTATTTTAATACCATTCGTTTAATTGATTTTGAAAAACATATGATAAACCGTTTAATCGTTTGGCTCGTTGGATGGTTTAATTGTTCGGTTCGTGGGATCGTTCTTTCATTTTGTCGGAGTTCATACGGCTCAGCGTAACCCGCTATAATATAGGAACTATAAATGTGGTTCCAAGCATGTAGATATCGGTAAATAGTTATAATTCAAATCCTATATAAAGATCAAATCAGGTGCAGAAGTTTTACCACTAAATATTATGAATCCATTTAACCCAAATGCTTTAAAAATATTGTTATATGTTTCTCCATGGATTCAAGATAAGTGATAAACAGAAGACAAACTTAACAATTTGTTGATAAACACAAATAAATAATAATTTCTTAAAATAATCTACAGTCTACACAACTTTGATACAGTCACAATTACTGAATACCTTCTTTCTAAAATACCTCGTAGGGAAGACAGGGGCTTGTAACATGTTTTATAGATATCCTTATATTTTTAAATCTCTTTATATTATAGTTATTGTTTGCGGATATTTTTATTGTGTAAATATTTAAGTATTGAATCCAAATATCAATTACATTAAATTATTATCCTATTTCATATTTTATTGATTTAAAGAAGAAATGAAACTTGTTAGAACTTTCCCCCTTTTAGGGGCTAGATGTAACGGGCTCGGGGTAAGTTGAAACAATTAACATTCGGGTCTTTTTGGGAGAATGAATTTTACTTATTATACATCAGTCGTTCTTTATACGTTGTACAATTAATTGTTTACTTCTTATAACAGTTACAGAAACCAGCTTCTCACTTCTCACTAAAGAATCACAAATTGTGTCGTCCTTAAAATAATCAACAACAGCGACGTTTATAATGATGTTGAAAACTTTAACTGGACTAAAAAGTCTTAACTAATCCACACCAGTATATAGCTAAAATTATAACATCAAAAAAAGGTAAACAACTAATTTTAATCAGCTTTCATAGTCTTAAAAAAAAAAAGAAATCCACTAAATCTAATACACCTTCTCTCATAATTATTTACCACAATAACTTGTAATGAGAAAGTAATGAGAAAAAGTAAATTATAATTACCAGACAAACTTAACAGCAACATAACTGTCTTTTCTCTTTTATAGTTCATTATTTTAAAAGGGTAAATACACTAAGTATCAGATTACACTATTTCTTATTATCGCAAATCGTAACCCATTCAAAAAATATATTATAATTAGTAACATTATAAGATAAGGGGGGCAAGTTGTAACTAGTTTCAACTCACCCGAACATGCCCTATGGGCTCATTTTGAAAACCTATTTAAAAATCTCAAATCCTATAAATATCTCAAACCAAATAAATTCACAGTTATGTACCCAAATTAATAATTAATCTAACAAAATTAACCAAATAACACATTAGTTCGTTCAAGTACTATAACATCAAAACTTACGTAAGTACTTTTTTATGTTTCCTGGCCAAAATGCAGTACGCGGTCACGTATTTTTTGTTTGTTTGTTTGCCTTTATAGATATGTGTGTCCCTGCCTGGAACCGTCTGATCAACCTTCTTCAGGCAGGGTAGGCTGAAGGGGAAAAAATAGTTTACGTACGCCTGGCCTTTGGTTGGTCAGGCCAGGTGGTGTAGAACTTCCGGGGAGCTATCTCCCTGGGTACTCAGTAAAAAAAACTCCTCTTATTCTAACCGTAAGCAGCTCTATTTGCTTCTTCTTTTGTTTTTATAATTTTTTTTATTATTGCGGAACCCTTTTTCTGATCTCGGGTGTCCCTAGCATCCGGTCTAGCAACTCAGCAGAGGACCGGATACCAGAGCACTGCCCACGCCTTTCCTTGTTCCATTTACCGCAGTGGTGCACGGTGTGTTCCAGTCCATCGAGGTCTGCTCCGCAGTCAGTGCAGACCATCTTCTCCCTTTTACCTATACGGTAAAGATATTCCCCGAAGCACCCGTATCCACTAAGCCACTGGGTGACATGGTAGTCTGTCACCCTATGTGGGCATTTCTTTAAATCACGTATGATACTTCTGGTCCATAGAGCTGCTTCCATGTTCCTATACCGTGCCACCCATTTGTCCACAGTTAATTCCCTTTTCTTTTTTTTTGTCTGCTAAGGTTGACTTTCTTTTCAGTTGGTGTAGCCTTCCTCTTTCCTCTATCATCAGGTCGATAGGGGGCGTCCTGCTGAGTACATAGGCTCCCTCCACGGACACCGTCTTATAGGCTTAAATGACTCTTAGTAATATCCTCTTCTGAGCAGTCCACAACATATTCTTGTACTTTTTATATCTTAGAATGCCGCCCCACACCGGTGCTGCGTACAGGCTGGTAGGATGCACCACCCCGGACAACAGCCTCCTTTTAAATCAGCTAGGCCCCCATTGTAGAGCTGCCGTATGCTTACTAGCTTTTACCGTTGCTTGCCTTGCATGCTCAGTGAAGGACTGTCTTTGATCCAGCCAAACACCTAGGTATTTGGCATGTGTCTTTGGCTGGATCTCGGTTTCCGCCTATTAAAACAGAAGCTCACCTCTTTCTCTCGGACCCTTTGCTATTAGGCACTCCGTCTTCTAAACTGCCACCTCCAGACCAGTACGCACAAGCCAGAGACCGATCAGGCTCAAAGCAATCTCGGCCTTCAGCTTCACTGCGTCCGCGTCTGTGGTCTGCACCACCAGAGCCAGATCGCCCGCATAACCCACTGTGTCGCAGCCATACGGGAGATCTAGCCCCCGCACCCCATCGTACAGGAGATTCCACAGGAAAGGGCCAAGTATCGGTCCTTGAGGGACCCCTGACTCGCTGCCATGTCCTCGCTTACGGAGATCCTGAGCCTCTTTGCACTTAAGTAGTCAATAGTTATATTTATTAGGTACTAACTTATCCCTCTATCGACCATCACTTGAACTATATTATCCTATTTTGCTGTGTTAAATGCGTTCTTGATATCGATTGATAGTCTACACCGAACCAGGATTTCTAGCAAATTTCCCAGCACGTCTACAAGGCATATTGGCCTGTATTTTGTTTCAGCCCCTCCCCGTTTTTTCGGGATCAGGGCTAATTTTGCTATTTTCCACGTGCTGGGTATGTTTTGCTTAATCAGTAGCCTATTCATGATGAGGAGTATCGCCTCAGGTGCATGTTTGGCGGTCACGTCTATTCCCTACGACTCCTGACGGGACCCTGGTCAGCCTCACGTGATTTTTGGTGTTATAAATCTAAAGTTGACACTATGGTTTGATATATAAGGATCATATTTACGGATAAAACCTGTTGTTACTAATTACCCCCGTTACAACACGCCCCTGTCTCCCCTATAACAATTCGCACTTATTTCACAATCACTGTCTATCGCATTACCATTACAATTACTATTACTTCTCTTTTCTTCCAAAACTGTCCCTTATACAGGGTGTCCCAGAATTAACTACGGAAACTTCGTATACGTATTCCTTGATGACAAATAAGTAGGGTCTTTCCTATAAAAAAAATTTTTTTAGAGGCTCCTGTCAGAGTTATAACCCTTTAAAGAGGGGGGGTAAAATACTGTTTTAATTTAATATCTTCTGATTGGTCCAAGATAAAAAATTAAAAATTTGGGTAAACATCATTTTTATAAAGACGCATTTCTCCTGCCACTTTTCACCTGCCCTACCCCATTCTAAGGGTGCAAATCAAGGAACCCCTCTTAATATTTTTTTTGTAACTTTCTTAGCAATTAATATTTGCAATAACAAAAAATTATTTTAGGAAGTTTTGATTATTTAGAAACTTTTTTGTTCCTTGTCGTTTTTTGCGAAATCGTTTCGATTTGGAGTAAAAAAATAAAATGTAGGACCATGTCAATTGAGTATTGTGTATCGCGATCAAGTAGCGCACATTTTACCATTTAAAGAGTTAAAGGGTTATAACTCTGACAGGAGTCTCTAAAAAATTTTTTTTTATAGGAAAGACCCTACTTATTTGTCATCAAGGAATACGTATACGAAGTTTCCGTAGTTAATTCTGGGACACCCTGTATATGAAATTAATTTCTTCTAAAAGAATCTCCAAAAACACATCCAGAACATAAACAACATTTTCGAATCATTCGAACGTTCCAAAACATTCGCAGATTCTTAGAACGACCTGTCGCGACTTACTCACCTTGTGGGCGACAGGTCCGGACCGGCTCGTAACAATATGTATTTAATAGAGTAGGTGTTACAGTAATCAGTATAATAAATAAAACAGATTTGATCATAAACAAATAAAAACAATTTTCTTTACCTTTTTTTTAATGTTTTGTTGTTTTACATAAAAAATATTAATTTACAACAATTAAATTCTGCTATTTTTTTCAGAATCTTAAATTCAAAATAACTAACTTTATATTATTTAAGATAAATGCAAATCAATGTTCAAGAAACATATTGTTTATAAACTATCGGAAAAGAAAATGTGTGTCACAAAGAAAATTACCTAAACGGACAAAAGAACTGCTTTTCAGTTAAAATTTCAATTTAAGTCACATAAGTCACGTCGGTACTGTTCACAGTTCCCGCAGTCTGCGGTTACTTTCTCGATAAATGCTGACGAAGACATCACGTTATTAAAACGATTAGCTGGATATCAACTGCAAAGGCTGAAAATTATATTCATGATCTAATGATTACTAAATTCTATGTTGTCAATAAAATAATTGCCTTCAATTGAACAAAACAATAAAAAAAAGTGAGAGGTGTCAAGGGACACCCGGATGGAACGAAGTTCCTTTCGATTAATTAGTGAAGGAATTGTAATTTGTAAACACAACAGAGTGTTAATACATACTTAAGCATAATGTCTGTATAAAATGTCTACTTTACTTACCTAACTCTATCAGCAATATCCGGAACTTGTGCAGAAACACTGTCAGGATACATTATTCTTATTATTTTCTATTATTTTATTATTTATTATTTACAAAAAACCTGTATAAACTTAACAAAGTCGCGACACTACACTGTTCAAAGCAAAATAAAAAATAGTAACAAAAGTGTCCATTTATACAATACCAGAGGTTTAGATGACATACATCTACCTAGAATTACTTTTTATTTCAATTAAATTTAAAACAGGAATTAACAATTTAAAACAAAATTTTTAAATTAAAATATTCGACAGTAACTGACAGTTAAGGTAATTTGACGTACCTAACTAGTCAAGTTACGAACTATTTTTAAAATGTTTATGAATTTATTAATTTATAAAAACAGGATGAAATAAAATATAATACTATTCTAGGTAGGTACTTATTTTTTATTCCACAGTATTTTCTTTTTAATGTTCCTCTTTTTTAATTTAAATTAGTGTCTTTTTAATTGTAATATATCGATCTATGAGAGAGAGAGAGGGACAGACACACAGAAAAACATGCGTGTGTCGTGACATATTTTGGTCTGAATTTTTTCCGGCTAGCCTCTAGCCTCAGTCGTAACTGGTCGTATCACCCGAAAGGGAACTTCATTCCAAAAAAGAAAAACGATTGGTTGAATCTGTGACAATTTTAGTTTTATTACTTTAATTAAAATAAACATTTATAACAATATTAATAAAAGAAGAAAAATTTCGTACTAGCGCTGGAAAAAAAAATCTGGTGTGGGCACCATACGTCCTTCCGAACAGTAGCATGTATAATAACAAGTAGTGAAAGAGCGAATCAACAATTTTTATTTCACATATTTCCAGTTTTTGATAAAAGTGTCAATATCTCGAAAACTAATGAGAATATCAGAAAAATGTATTCTTTCAAAAATGTCGGAAATTACATGTTCTTTCCACAAAGTATAAATATTTTGCCAATAACTATATGAAAACCCAATATTTTCAAAAAATTCCATTTTTTGATAAGATTAAACGTCCACTTCCGGTCGGCCGATTTTACTCAAATTCTATCAGATTCCTACGATGGTAATTATAAGTTAGGTTTTATAGTTTCATTCCGATCCGATTAGCCGTTTAGCCGCAAATGTGTTCACAGACACACAGACAGACATTTTTTATTTTTGGTTTTTTTAGGCTCAAGGAACCCTAAAACGCGTATTTCCGCTTAAAACCCGAGTTCAAAATTTTTCGCGATCACAATACCTTCCTCTAAGAGCGTTGCTGTTCGGAAGGTAATAGGTATAGTGTTTGACTTGAAAGGATTAATACTCATTTGTCACGCATAAAATTTGTATCAATCGCTGGCAGCTTATGCTGCAAACTTTATAGGTACTCGTATCGTTAAATATCAACAATATGTATTGTACACTTAAGTTATTTTTTTTATTAAGGTATCTCTAATGGAATTTCTGAAGTCTAAAAAGTATATAAACAAAAAAATTACAAGAAATTGAACAAGTCGAACCAGTAATCTTTACGTTTACGCGGTAACGCTTTAAACCCTTCAGACACAGATGCCTTAGTAATTAGTCGGCGTTTTGATTGTCTTGTTTTAACTCATGTCAGATGTATCACTTACTCAATTCGAATGCTACGTTTTTGTAATTTCTCCTTAATGTAATTTTCATGTTTGTATATATTCAGTCCGCTTTAAGCAGCACATAGTATAAATCTAACGTTGGTTAGTTGGAAGTTTACAGATATGACACCAAAATATTCTTAATTACACTGAGAAAAAACAATACCTAATATAACATAAAATACCTCTAGCGTCTATATCTAACAGTAATATTAATAGTTAGATTTGAGTTACTAACTTTCGAAATCTAAATTTAATAGATTAGAATAAAATAGCAAGTAATTTTTGATTGTAACCTATTTTAAGGAAATCGTAAATCAGGTGCCTAGTTGTTTATAATTTTTTTAAGACATAAAGGTCTGTTTTTTTTTGCTTTTTAGTGAATTTTTATTTTATAATTTTTATTGATTTCTTGCTAGGAATTTTAAGATTTTAATATGGTCCTTAAAAAATTTGACATATACATCATTCAAAGCTTATTTTTATTAAAGTAGGCCTTGTTAGAGTGATGCATTTCGCCCTGTATATTTAATCTTATTCTCAGTTGTAAATGCGCTGTTGTCACGTCCTCAATAAAATCATAGTGTTAGTGACAATAAATAAAATAACAATTGTATACTCCATTTCAGCGCCATCAAATCATTAAAACGTAGTACTTTCACAAAAAAAGGAAATCGTCAATTTAAAAATATATATTTAGATATAATGAACGCATTTACAAAATAATACTAATTAAATGAAAGCAAACAATAAAAACATTTACAAAAAAGTCTTTATTTGCAATTTAGAACAAATTTTCTATGTCTATACAACGGTATTATAAAATAAGTTTTACAACAAACATTTAAATTGGACCAGCTATAAATGAGAAAATACAAAATATTTCATTTTGTCGATAAGTATTACAGCAGCTATATATTGTAGAATTTTTCGTGAAGCTTTCCAGGTAGTGCGGCATTATGACATACCAATTGGTTTCAGCTATTTTGATAAGTAAAACAAAGATAAAAATTCCCCACAAAATGTTATGCTTCAAATAATGGAAATTCGTTTTTAATATGTGTTCAATAGTTACAGTGCAATAATTCAGCAGAAAAGCAGATACAATAATAGTAAAATAAGCACAGTGAAAAAAATGAAACATACAACATTAAAAAAACATATAAACAACAAAAATTGAAGTAACAGATTTGGTTAAAACTATTGTCACGTTCATCTATTCGTTATGTATTTTCAATTTACCTCCAGTATTAAAAGTAAAATGTTGTCAAGTGAACAATTTTTCATGTAATAAGTCCAATCCGTCAAAATAATTTCTTCTGTATGTTTACAAAATTTTTTCCACATGTCTGGTGTACATTGTCTTAACGGTTCTGTCCAAGTTTTGTCCAAATATAAAAATGCAAAATGGAGATAATCGAAGTAAATCATGTCTATGTTGGTTTATTACATGTCTTATCGTTGCTTCTGTATTGTGTAAGTATAATTGTCTTTTTTTTTTTAATTTTTTTATCAAATTCGATGTTATTGCTGCTCTGTAATATCTATTTTGTTGCTGAAAATGTAGGTGGTCTGTTTTGTTGTACAGAATGAACTGAAGCATTATCCATGTTTTCTACACATTTCTCTGGAAAATTGAATAAAGCAGGAATAAGTTAATTAACAATTCAGTTTTTGAAAATATCACCATTTATAGTTTTGTGATAGTCAATGTCAGTATTTGAAGAGTCTAATAACAATTCACATCCCTATTGACCCACCATTTGCTCCTGCGAGTAAAATTGTAAATCGCTTTTCTTCGGATTACACATGCAACGGAATACTTTTTAAATCAGATTACTGTACCCATCGATGCGTTGGAGTAGAATTTCACTGCGCTTTTTTAATTCCATAAATTTCTGAAGAAAAAAGATTTTGCTATGTCTTCGCTCACTTAAAATTTGTCGTCAGTTCACGTTTTTAAGTTTGTATATCATTAATTTTGTATAAATAAGTTCGTTTACCGTTTAAAACTCAGTTTTGTTTTGCGTCAGTCAAAAGTTTATTTGAAGTAAAATATTCGTTTTTGTAATTGTACGTCCAAATCTGCCGCTGCAATTTTTTTTAAATGAAGTTCTTAAATGTATCTGCTTTATCTTTCTTCCTTTTATTTGCCGCTTCTTTACCATTAACTAAATCTTTTTTTAAGATTTTTCGTTTACATTTAACACTACCTAAAAAAAAAACACGAAATATTTAAAAAATGTATTAAATTAAAATTTAAATAATATTTGATTGGTCATAGATTAATGAATAAAACATCGATTTGTCCATGTCCTATCAAATTACATTTTAATTATCATTATGGATTATTGTTATTAAAAAAATTAATGAAAATATTTTATTTTTAAAACGTGTGTAATCTGGCAACATTGTAAAATAATGACTGACAGGAGATTATTGAGGTTAGGTATGTATAATAAATTATAAGTAATTTGCATGTATAAGAATGTAAAAGTGTATTTAATGTAATAAATAACTTCATATACAACTATTAATAAAATTAAAAATATTTGGAACCATTTGCTGATGAAAACATTGGAATAATCTTGTTTAGAAACAGAATTAGTACTTACATTAAAAACCTAAGAGATCTTATATAAATCCTTCTTCTGAAATTTTCTGGTCTTTTCTAAACATGTAATATCATCTTTGTATTCATTTTTTTGTCTGTACACAATTTTTTCCGGCGTATTAATTTTTTTAATGCATTTAACCATTATATTTATGATATTTGTTGTCAAGCTTGTCAGTTTGTGACTTGCAATGACTTGGTAACTTTCAAACACCAACATGACCAAAACCAATACCAACGTGAATAATTAAAAAAACAGCCTGCTTGATATAAATAAACGTTGAATCATTTATATTCATCAAGATTTATAAAACAATAAAGGGTTATTTTCAGGCAAATTAATTCATTTTTTGTGGCAAAAAGTTCCTTAAATATTAAAAGAAATATCATGAGGGATTTCTCTTAAACTTTTTAATTTATTAACAACTTTAATTACTTAAAACGCATACTTATCTACACTTATATATACAAAAAAATGGCCCTTGGTAAGCCAGGCGCATCAGTAGATTTATATTAATTAAATATATTAAAAGTATACGTTTTAGAAAAAAATGTTTTAGATAAAAGTTGTAGGTCTCTTTAAGACAAACAAAAAAGTCCCCTAACATTTTTTTGTACAGGGTGAAGTAAAAAAGTTACGAATTTTTTTCCATTTTGATTTGATGTCACGTTCAAACGGCCTTACCGATTTGGCCCATTAACGAACTCGACCGAGATTTTGGGACGATTCATTTTTGTACCAAATTTCATTTCGATCCGTTAAGAAATGCGACCGCTATCGTGTCCACAGATTTCGTTATATCGGAACTATACATACATACATACATATATATATATATACATATATATATATATATATATAAACTTTTGAACGGAAGGTGTTTTTGAGGTCAGGGGGGCCCAAAACGAAAAACTGTAGTGAAATTTTCCCGAAGTCGTGACCTGCGAACCAGCTGAATAGTAGATATAAATCTACTAAAATAATATCTCCTGTATAACAGTTTTAATTATAAAATATCTTTAAATCCTTATATAAAGGAATAGACAGAAACTACCATTTAGTCATTTAGTGGTTCTTACTAAACTATTATATTTGTTCTGACTACAAATATCATTTTACATACATCTAAATGAGTTTATATTTATAAGCCCTTTGAGGTGAGGATTCTTTTTACAAGGTTCTTTTTTACGCCTTATTCCATTCAAAGAAAATGAACTTATTCCCAGTAATAAAAATTCAAGAAAAAATCTATCTAGACACCAACCATTAGGCAAATGACATTCTTATATTTACTTTACAATAAAATAGACTCAGGCGGTTTTTAAATATTTTATACAATTTTATAATAAACAGGAAAATTACTGAGGTATTCTGGACAATATGATCTAGTTATTTGCAATTGAAAAATTTAACAAAAGATCATTTAAAAAAAAATGTAACAAATCTCTACTTATAATAAATCTGTAGAGAGGTCAATTCTGTACATAAAATATATTTCCAAAATAACTATCAGGGGGTGATTAGGGATCGACACTGAGGGATCCGGACATTTCGGCGCGGCTGTTTGGGCGCGGCTGTTTTGGCGCGGCCGTTTCGGCGCAAAGACACTTCGGCGCGGGTACGTTTCGACGCGGGTACATTTGGGCGCCAGTATCGAATACTTATTTTCAAAAACATATTTTTAATAATACAGTGAATTATTGAACTGTTTAGAATATTATCCAATTTGACATTATTAATATGTGAATATAAATTCTAAGAATTCTAAAATTCTACGTTAATTTAAAGGCTGAATTTGGATCATTAGAAACAACAAATAATCTTTTGAAGACATGATATGTCTTTAATTTTCTTTTAATGATATTTTATCATTGGAATTTGGATGTACTCCCTGAATTAAGATAAGGAATTAACAGGTAAATAAGGTATAATTTAGGTTAATAATTCTTGGAGCTAAAGGCTAAATTTTGATTATTAATCAGCATTTTAGTTTTATTTTAATGATATATTAATATTACCCTCTATTTTTGTAAATATAAGAACTGATGAGTGAATAAGTTTTAATCAGTTTGTTTTAATCAGTGTGTGATCAGTTTTTAAAATGGAGTTAGTTTCGAAACGTGGTAAACCTTTTGTATAGTAGCAATGGCTACTGTTACATCTTTGACAAGTTAAGTGCTTGTGGAAAAAAATTTGGCGCTGTGAATTTAAACATGAAGGTTGTAAAACCAGAATTCATACCATACATGGTATAATTGTGAATGAAATCCATAACCATTCACACGACAGTAATCCGGCGAACTTAGAAAAAAGGATGGTTTGCGATGCAATGAAAACTCGTGCTGCTGAAACGATGGAAGCAACGTCGCAAATTATTAACTTTTGTCTGAAAGAAGCTAATTTGTCGCAAGCAGCACAGGCAATTTTTTTACCAAAAGAAAAAAACTTTAAAAAAATGATTCGCAGGAAAAGAAACGAAGTTCTAGTTGCACCACCAATTCCACACGAGTCGAAGATCTAATTATTCCTGAAAGTTTTCAGTTTTATGATGTACGTGGAAGACCAGAAAATTTTTTGTTAGCTGACAGCGGCGCAGAACTACAGCGAATAATGGTGTTTGGCAATTTGGCCGAGAAAAAAACTTAGATGAGGTAAGCGTTTTCTTAAATAGATAATTGTACTTTCAATATATTAAAATTTTACGTGCCTGAACTTTGCAAAACTTGTTTATATTGGTCATTTCTTTCTTATCTTTTCTATTGTGAACCACCCTGTATATTTTTATGATATTTGGCATAGATGTTCTTTTAGAGAGGGACAATCAATATACTCAATCGAAAATTAGAAAATCCAGGTCCTGATTATATTTTTTTTATAAAATCATTCTTTTTTGAAACAACACGTGTATAAATTTTCAAAAATTGGACTGAATATTTGAAAAGAACGGAAAAAAATGAGTGGGAAAAGATTTTTTTTGACTGCACATTTCATTTTACTAAGAAAATTTTATTACCAAACTTAAGTATTATAATTATTATTAACAATATTTATATTTGTTTACAGATTTTGCTCTAATCGGACCTCTGGTTCATCGATTGGACATTTTCCATTGCACCACCATTGTTCTACCAAGTATATATAATAATGGGTAAAAGATGGGGTGGAGTGCATCCCGCAGTTTATGCACTTCTCCCAAACAAACAACAAGTGACATATACTAAACTGATAGATATGTTAAAAGGCCTTCAACATAATCTACACCCTAGGAAAATCTCCTGTGACTTCGAATTGGCAGCCATCAATGCTTTCTTCAAGACAGCTTTTCCGAATGTGGAAATAATGGGATTAAATTTGAAGAATTTGTTCTATAGAGAAAACACTCTTCTAAATATTGTATCTGCGGAAAGTTTTTAAAGGGTGTCAGTTCTCACATTCGTGTTGGAAATTAAGGGAAAAACCGCAGAAAAAAAACCTTAATCAGAACTACTTGCTGCATATTCAAAGACCCTTGATTTGTGTGAGCCATTCAATGGCATTTTGTGTCAATTCATGTAATTCTTGAAAACCGCCAGCAAATCTTGTAAGATGACATTCATTGACTAAATGTTCAATAGTTTCTTCGGCTATATTGCACGAGCATAATGGGCTTTCTACAACACCCCATTTAAAGAGAGTGGAATTACAGCGTCCATGACCAGTGCGTAGACGGTTTAATTTACACCAGATATTTCTAGGATGTTTGAATCCAGGTATTGGTTTTGTTGTATCTTCTACTAAACCTCGGTTAAAAACGTTCTCACTTAACCAAATTCTTTTCCAATCTTCATCTATTGAGAAATGTTCGATACTGTTTACTAATAGCCAAAAAGGATTTCTAGATTTTAATCTATTATTTTGGTCATGGAGGTCTTGCCAGATGATGAAGTCTTCATTAAGTTGATATTTCTGCCACAATTTTTTCAAAGCTAGTTTTCTTCGTAAACTTGGTGGAGGAATGTTTGATAGAACAGGTAACCAAGGAATTGGAGTAGACTTCAACGCACCACTGATGATTCTCATTGTTGTATTTATTTGAGTGTCAATCTTGTGTACATGGACACTGTTCATCCAAACTGGGCAGCAGTATTCTGCAACAGAAAAAACCAGAGCAAGAGAGGATGAACGTAATGTATGTGCATCAGTACCCCAATTTGTACCAGATAATTTTAAAATAATGTTATTTCTGGTTTTAAGTTTTTGGCGAACTTTCTCAATGTGTTGTCTATATGTTAAGCTTGTATCCAAAGTTACACCAAGGTAAACAGGATGAAAATTGTGATTTAGTTTTACAGAATTAAATGTTACGTCAAGTTTTCTAGTTTTGGCAGAATTACAAAGATGAAAACAGGATACCTCTGTCTTAGTAGGATTAGGACATAGACGCCATTTTTTAAAATATTCAGTCATAAGTATTAAGTCATTGTCAAGAACAGTTTCCAGGTTTTCGAATTTATCACTTTGACAAGCTAGTGCAATGTCATCTGCATAAATAATTTTTTTGCAAATAGTTTGCGGTAAATCACTAGTGTACAGATTAAAAAGAAAATATCATTAACATTAACATAGAATTTTAGAATTCTTAGAATTTATATTCACATATTAATATTGTCACATTGGATAATATTCTAAACCAGTTAAATAATTCACTGTATTATTAAAAATATGTTTTTGAAAATAAATATTCGGTACTGGCGCCCAAATGTACCTGCGCCGAAACGTACCCGCGCCGAAGTGTCTCGCGCCGAAACGGCCGCGCCCAAATGTCCTAGACCCGACACTGATGCCAAGAATGCAATCGGTAAAATTTTTGTCTGTCTGTCTGTATAACCGCTATAGAAACAAAAACTACTCGACGGATTTTAACGAAACTTGGTACAATTATTTTTCGGACTCCTGTGCTGGTTATAGTATACTTTTCATCACGCTACAATCAATAGGAACAGAGCAGTGAAGGGAAATGTTGGGAAAACGGGAGAAGTTACTTCATTTTTAAGCTTCCGTCTCGTGTGCAACCTTGATGGTTAAAGCTATACAGAAATCATCTTATTTTTATAATTTGGAGGTCAACTGTGAACGGATTTTCCAAATTTCACCCACAATGGGAGTTGCGGGGGCAAGAAAAATTAAAAAAAATAAAATTTAAAATCTATAAGTCCTACAGGTTTAAAACTTTGGAAAACAGTTATTTTTATAATTTGGAGGTCAACTGTTAACGGATTTTACAAAATTTCACCTACAGAGGGCGGGGTTGCGGGGACGTGAAAAAAAAATTAAATCTATGAGTCCCACAGGTTTAAAACTTTGCAAAATAGTTATTTTTATAATTTTGAGGTCAATTCTAAACGGATTTTACGAAATTCCACCCACAAGGGGGGTTGCGGAGGCTTGAAAAATAAAAATTAAAATTTAAAATCTATAAGTCCTACAGGTTTGAAACTTTGCACAATAGTTATTTTTATAATTATGAGGTCAATTGTTAACGGATTTTAGAAAATTCCTCCCACAATGGGGCATGCGGGAGCGTGAAAAATAATCTATACATCTATACATATAATAAATCTGTAGAAATGAAAATTCTGTACATTAAAGATATTTAAAAAATAATTAGCGGGAAGTGTTACTACATCGATATAGAACCCAAAAATGTGGTTAGATTTTTTGTCTGTATGTTTGTGCGCGCATCACATTAAAACTACTGATCCCATTTGGATGCGGTTTTCACAGATGTATTTGTCTTCTTTCAACTTAACATCTGGTATACAAAAATTGCTTCCCCCACCCCTTTAACGAATTCGGGGGTGAAATTTTTATAGAACAATCAACACGCCACGCGAACTACGTTGTGTAAATTTTAAGAGGATTTTGATATGCTATTAAGAATTTTATGTTCATTATTGGCGCACATACTGGTAATCATCTATTGTTTAAAATAGATATTCTATACAATTTAAAAAATATTTTTTATTTGAAATATATCACTGACATTGATTTTTCATCATTCATATGCGCGCCAATGATAATGATGAATTTTTGTATTTATTACAAAAGTTCCAAACAATTTTAAGGGCGGTCTACCACCAACCCATATTTTTTAATAGCATTATTAGCAGTACAATATTTTTTCTACTCTCCGAGGTCGATATTATTAATCAATAAGCAGTGTTACTTCCCACCCCATTAACAGTAGAGAGTAGGAATGAGAACAAAGCAGGTCTTCTGTCTTTCTCACACAATAAGCTTCTTCTTACTTACTAAACTTTACAGCCTAAACTATTTGTAAGCAAAACGTATAAAATTGAAAAAAGTTGTCAAAAATTAGAAATAATCGTAAAAAAACACTAATCACAAAGTAAACAGAAATTAATATAAATTTGTAATAATCGTTAAATATCATTTAAGACCAATACAAAATATTTAAAAAAAAAAGCAAATTGGAAAAGATTAAAAAAAAAATTAAGGAAAAATATCACATGTATGTATGTACCCGCAAAGTCGTTCGCGTGGCGTATTAATTGTTGTATAAAAATTCTCCCCCTAACCCGTTAGTGGAGTGGGGGAAGAAATTTTTATACACCAGATGTTAAGTTAAAAGAAGACAAATACATCTGTGAAAACCGCATTCGAATCTGATCAGTGGTTTTCATGTAATGCGAGCACAAACATACAGACAGAAAAGCAAACAAAATCTAACCACATTTTTGGGTTCTATATCGATGTACCTGTGACGTCGTTGACCCTGGGTTTATACAGCAAATAAGATAAAATAAGAAATAGCATAAGGAATAAGACAAAAATTGATCCGTTTATACAGTCAATTAAGAAATAAGAATCAACCAATGAAATCACGGCTTATTATGACAATGACGTTCATGTCAATTGAGAATTTCATGTTTTTTGTATTTTCTGTGCCAAAACTTTTAACCTAATTTTCAATTTTCATGTATGGTAGTTTCACATTTCATCGGGAACTCTTTTATATTTGTTTAATAAATTAAAATTTTTCATTCTTCGCGAAAAAATATTGAAGGTTAGGAATGAAACAATTCTGTCATTTCTGCACATGCGTACTTCAATTTCCGAACTAAAATAAGATAAGAATGAAAAATAAGTCCATTCTTATTTAATTCCTTTTTCCTTATTTTTATTCAGTACATGTATAAACGCTCTCATTGAATTACGTATGTTCTATTTTCTTATCTTATTCCTTATTTTATTTTTATCGCTGTATAAACCCACGGTTACTTTGCGTGTTGATTGTTGTATAAAAAATTTTCCTAACTTCCCGTTAAATGGTGAAGGAGAAATTTTTATACTCCAGATGGTAAGTTAAAAGAAGACAAATACATCTGTGAAAACAGCATTCGAATCGGATCAGTAGTTTTCATATGATACGCGCGCAAACATACAGACAGACAAAAAATCTAACCAACTTTTTTGGTTCTATATTGATGTAGTACCTAACACCCCCCGCTAATTATTTTTTAAATATCTTTAATATACAGAAATTTCATTTCTACAGTTATATTATATGTATACATTGGACAAAATGTATTAAGTAAAAAATGTATATATTCCTATTATTTACTTCTATAACATTTGCGCGCCGATATCTACTTTTCGGGTCATTCCTCCTTTTAGCATTTTATAGTTTAAAGTGATATTTGTACATTTTATCAGTCGCTATTGAAGATGTTTGGATATCTATTTTCTTTAATTACAAATCTATTTAAACTGTAAAGTGAGATTTCATCAAAACAATATAATACTCCGTTAGTTTTTTTTCCATTTTAAGTATTGAATAACTTTTTTATTTCATCCCGTCCAGTTAATACACTTCCCTATAATCAATTTGGCGCCGGTAAATAAAACATTACGGTATCAGGTACTGTAATGTGTTGCCTAGGAACGCTGCTCTGATTGCTTAAGGGAAGACAATTACTTTTAATTTTTGACATTTAAAAATACTATGATGACTATAAAATAAAAATAAAATAATTAATTACTTACTTACTTTTACTGCCATATTTAAAAAGAAGTCAATGTAATTCAATTTTATATTAACAATTAAATCTTCATAATAAAAAAATTATGTGACAGTGACAGATGGCTTTCAAGGTAATTTGACCTAACTAATCAAGTTACGAACTATTTTTAGTCAAGTTACGAACTACTGTTAAAATTTTTATGAATTTATTAATTTATAAAAACAGGATAAAATAAAATATAATACGATACATGGTCGTTAGGTGTTATTACAGTACTCGTTTTTATTTCCGGACTTGGCTTCTACGTCGCCTCGTCCGTAAACTAACTAGTACTGTAATAAGTCACCTACCGACCTTGTAACGTATAATACTATTATTTTACTTATAATGTACTTTTAATGGCTAGCTAAAAACTTTATTTACCACCAATAAAAAAAAACTCTGCAGAGGGTTAAAGATTATCAAGGAGAGCAAATTATACGCTTAGGCTATCCTTTTGTGGGTGTTTTCATCTTTATTTAAATATATATTGTAATGGATCCTCCTTCTGGAACACCCACTTTCAATAAAATTCTCGGTCGTGGATTCCAAAATTTTTAAATTGATTGTACTAAAAAAATAAATTACAAAAATTATAAAAAAAAATAATTTATATTCTTTTGAATCTTTCTTCTTCCAATACTCAGCTCTTTCTCTATATCTTCCTCTTCCAACTACTTTCCAATTCCTTCTTGCTGCTTCCTTTCTATTTATCTATTACCTTTCTGCTGCTCAGCTTTTTCTCTATACCTTCCTCTTCCTACAACTCTGACCTTTCTGTATCCTCTCATCCAATTCCAATTACTTTTTATTTATTTATAGACTCTTCTTATTATATTTTACTTATATTCTTTTTATTTCAATTTAAATCTCGTTATATTTTACTATTTTAATCAAATTCTATGTATTTTTGTTAACTTTTTATTTTTCTAATGACTTTTTTCAAATAACAATTCTTTGACATCGCAATCAATAATCATCCTAACAACATAACATCCTATAATCCAAACAAAAACAATCCAAACACAAAAATACTTAATCAAGACAACCAATTTAAAAATCATAGACCACGTTTCAACATTTCATTGAAAGAACGTGCACCATGAAGAAAAATTCATATCAATATATATATATATATATATATATATATATATATATATATATATATATATATATCTATATATATATATAAATATCTAAAATTGTTATACAGTTATACATTTTGATTTTTAAATAAAGAATTATTATTATTATTATTATTATACATAACGCGATTAACTCATGACATGCAATTACTTAATTAAGTTAAATACATTGATACTGTGATAAAATGGCCATAATAATTTTAAATTGCCAAATCAGCTGATTTCTTACTTTTTTCTTCTTTAAGTATTCAGTCGGGATAAAATTTTAAATCGGTTGTAACGGTTAATTACAAAGTTTTTTAACCAAGAGAGAGTTAATAATTGAAGGGTTGTTTTACTAATTTTATCAAAGGATGAATACATTTACGCGCGTGGGAAGCCAAGAGTGCTAAAAAGAAGTTGAATATTAACTAAGAAGTGTCGGGGATTAAAAGTTTTTGGTAATTTTCTATCCACTCATCCCTTTTACGATATATTAAAACAAAACTTAAAAAATCGTATAAATTATAAGAAATTTAATATATTATAAAGAAAAAATACCAAAAACAAAGCATGTAAAAAAAGAAAAAATGAATAAATATTAATAGATCAAGTTCAATGGAAAATAATATAATATAAACTAATAGTAGAAAATGGTTTTTAAACAACTTAGCCTAAATTTTATTTGTAACTATTAGACGATGTTTTATTAAATACTAGCTGAAACGTTGTTTTGCCGTATACATTATAAATAAACACAACCATTAGAATTAAAATACTTATTTTAAACAATTTACAATCGAAGTTATTAATCAGTAACAATAAAAATTCATCATTTCTTAGTAAAAAATATAGGTTTCGAATAAGTGTTTACCAATATTATATACTAAAACCTTTTTTAAAACACGGTGAATCTTATAGTGTATTCCGATCGTTCTAGTGGTTTTCGCAGTATAACTAAACAAAAAAGTCAGCTGTCCATTCATTAGTAGGTACCTATAGATTTTAAGAATGTGTATTTTTTAATAAAATTGTTTTTTTATTCAATATAAATCTTCCTTAGCTTAAACACACTTATTATCATGTCTGTAATTGTTTTCCGGAAGCTCTGATCCACTGGCTACAATAACTTCTTCATTCGATGAAAAACGCTATCCACGAAAGAATTGTTTTAAGTTTCTAAAAAGGTAATAGTCTAAAAAATGCAAATCTGACGAATATACGGTGGGTGGGTACAAGCAATTTGTACTTTAATTCGTGCAGTTTAGCCCTCGTCAACAAACTTGTGTGAACACGTGCATTGTCTTGATGAAAAATAATTGTATTCTTTTTTAAACCGGGTCTTTTTTAGGAATTTTTTTATCCAGCTGGTCCAAAAGGTTGTAATAATATTCAGAGTTAATTGTTTTATCTTTTTCAAGATAATCAGTCAACCAAAAACTCCTTCCAAAAAACTGATACCACAACCTGTTTTGCCGATCGTTCTGACTTCACCTGTTTTGGAACTAAAGAACCAGCTTCAGTCCAATGTAAACGTTTCTGTTTCAGTTTAGGATCATAATAGTAATACAAAAATGCACAAAATTGGGTTTATGTAGCTTAAAACGCTTCAAATTGCGTTAAAAAAATTGTTTTTAATTCAGTTTTTGTTAATTTGTTAACGAATGCGGCATTGACTTTTCGAACAGCAATTTCATATGCAAATTTTTCTTGTAATTTATGAAGTCCTGCTCATCTGAGATGCCTATAGTATCAGCAAATTCACGCTTGGTTAAAATTGGATCTTCACAAACAATATCATATAGACTTGCTTAATGATTTCTGGTGTCGCATTTTTAGGACGTTCACTACGTGGTTCATCTTTGGCGCTTGTACTACAACTTGTTAATAGTTGTCGCTTTCAAAACTTTTTAAGCAACCATTATAACACTTACCAAGTGTGTAACTGTGGTTTATAAATATTTATATAAATAAAATTTATATTAGTGCAAATGTCATGTCTATACAAATAAAGCGATGTTTATAGTATATTGTAATACAAGTGTTACAATGACAGGTTTCGTAGTACGAGTGAAGTTTGTGAAACGAACCGCGAAGCGGTGAGTTTCGCAAAGAACGAGTACTACAAACTGTCATTGTAATTCGAGTTTTACATACTATTTTTTATAATGAACTTTTAAAAGTATACAAAAATAAATAAAATAAAAGTTTTTCGAAACATTTATTTATGTTGGCGATCTTGACACTTTTGACACTTGACAGTTTTAATGATTTTAAATTTGAATGTTTGTCAAATTTGAATAAAATATTCAGAATTTCGCAATATCGCTGATAATGTAGTTAATACAACAAAATTCTTGATTTACTACCTGAACTCTTTCATCTTTCGTTGATAATCAGTGCAGTGCAACCAATTGCGTAAAACAAAAAGTTATCAAAAACAGTGTTACAATGAATCTATTTCAATACTGTTTTTAGTGTCGAAATAGAAACTTTGTGAACGTGAATTATAAAAAATAATTTCTAGATGTTAAACAATTTTTGTGTAAAAATATTTTTTAGATTTATGTATTCTAAACTAATGTTGATAAATTATTTAGTTATTAGATACAGTGGTACGACAAACTCGTGAAAGTATTTTAGGAAAATTTTCCTCGAAGGCATTAAATTCCGGATCCAAGCGCTAGACGCTTGTCGCAAACTAAAAGACCTCATTCGCTCGAAAGTTAAAAATCTGCTGTTGCGTTTTTAGATCGTTCTTAATATGTCTTGTCTCTAGAGTCAGTGAGATGTAGAAATGGTTAGTGTAAAATAATAACGATTTATGTTGTTAAAATAATCAGAAATTTTATCTTTAACTTTATTGGTTGAAATTTTTGTTGACGTTAGGAATATGTATAAACTAATATAATATATTCATAGTTTTCCTCATATTCTGCATAAAATAGTGGTTTCATTATGATGATACATAATGATTAAATTTATTCATACTAAACTCCAGTGAACTGTTGAACCGTAGGTATTAATTCCGTAAATTCCAACATCAAAATCCTATCAATGGAAGATTTTATGCTGGCCAATAATCAAAGTTTATATTTTACTATCCCAGCATAACTTTTTAAAAACCGTAGCTATTTAAAGAGGACTGCTTTAATATTTAATCGTTTTAAGAGTTCTTCACAGAAGAGTAATATCAAACTGCAATACAGTAGAGTGAATATTTGTATTTGTTTACCTGCTATGAAATCAGTACTTGATTCGAAAAATTTGTTAACTTCTGTAACTAGTTATTCCAAACATTGTCTTGGGCTATAATTTGATGCCAGTATCCTTATGCATTGTGAACACTTTACGTAAAAAGGCACTGCAAAATAATATTTTGTAGCTGACAACGAAAAATATGTTATTAATTCGTTGGTATTGTTAGTGTTAAAAATACACTGAAGGACAAAAAAAGTGGCGCACCCAAAATTTTCAGAAAATATAAACCTTTAAAACTTTTGAGTTGGTAGTCCGATTGCAATGATTCTTTTTTTATTTTAGAGAATGGTTCTTTGGTATTACGACGCTTTTATAAGAGGTTTTAATAATTTTAGGTTTGTAGCCAGTATTGCTTAAATAACAAGTACACGTTTTTTACGCTATTTTTGAAACACCCTGTGGACGTTGCTGTTGCTCTAGTCGTACTAAGTCTTTTATGGACATGTTGAGTAGAGCCTCCCTTACAATTTTGGTCTGTAAATCATGTCTCTATCTTAGATGGTTCAAAAGATACAGGCTTTCAAACAAAGTTTGACTTTAATTAGGAATTTTATAAGTTCACAGAACAACAACAATAATAACGACTACATAACAACAACAACAACACTAATAACGACTACATAACACCAACAACAATAATTAATATCGGGTATTGGCTCCCCTTGCTCTTCTTAACGACTCAATTCTTCTCGGCATGCTTTGAATTAGGTTTGCAATCCTTTCCTGAGGAATATTGTTCCACTCTTTAACAAGGGCATCACCCAAAGCAACAAGATTTTGTGGAACAATCTGACGAGATCTAATTCGACGCCCTAGTTCATCCCACAAGTGCTCGATTGGGTTCATATCGGGGCTATTGGGAGGCCATACTGTGGTTGCTATACCAACTTGGTTCAAATATTCACGAACAATTTGGGCAGTTTGTAGCCTTGCATTGTCGTGCATTAATAAAAATGCATCTCCAACGAATGGTGCAAATGGTACTACGTGCTGCTCTAAAATGTTCTCTATGTACATATTGGCCGTTAGAGCATTTCTTGGAAGCACGCAAACTTCTGTACGGGCTTCCATTGAAATTCCTCCCCAGACCATTACGGAACCACCTCCAAAACTCTGTCGCCTTCTAATCATATCCTGTTCATATCGTTCTCCAGGTCTTCTCCATACTCTTTGACGACTATCACTTGAATATAAACAGAATCTCGATTTATCGGTAAATAACACTCTAGCCCATTCGGGATCACGCCAATCCCCATATTCCTCGACGAAGCGACGACGAGCTTCCCTATGTCTTTGAAGTAATCTTGGTCCTGTTGCTGGTCTCCTAGCTCTTAGATTAACTTCCTTCAATCTTCAACAAATCGTTTTATCACTTACATGCGTTTTGCGTACTTCTCTTAATTGATGGTTTGTTTTAACAGCAGTTCGGAAACGATTGCGCAAAGTTTGCAATCTAATAAATCGATCATCAATATTGGAGGTACTTCTAGGGCGCCCTGAACCAGCTCTTCTATGACATTGGCCAGTTTCTTGATACCTCTGAATTGCTCGCCGTCCAGTCGTTTCGGGAACACCAACCGCTCGTGCTGCATATCTTTTACTTTTACCATCCTCTACAAGAGCCATCAACCTGCTCGAGTGTAATTTGTTGAACCATTATAAATTTTCGCGAAAAACTACTACACAAACTACTGACAGTCATCAGAAGTTTAGCCAAAATGACAGTGTCACAAATAAGCCGTTTCTCAGCCTACTTTTTCCTATTGAAAAAAAAATGTATTTTTGTGTTGGGAGTAAAACTTTGCTTGAAAGCCTCTATCTTTTGAACCATCTAAGATAGAGACATGATTTAAAGACCAAAATTGTAAGGGAGGCTCTACTCAACATGCCCATAAAAGACTTAGTACGACTAGAGTAACAGCAACGTCCACAGGGTGTTTCAAAAATAGCGTAAAAACGTGTACTTGTTATTTAAGCAATACTGGCTACAAACCAAAAATTATTAAAACCTCTTATAAAAGCGTCGTAATACCAAAGAACCATTCTTTAAAATAAAAAAAGAATCATTGCAATCGGACTACCAACTCAAAAGTTTTAAAGGTTTATCTTTTCTGAAAATTTTGGGTGCGCCACTTTTTTTGTCCTTCAGTTGTTTTTTCCAATTTAAGTGCCTACAGTTTTTTCTATGGTTAATTTTCAGTGTTAGTATTGATACTTAATTCGGTTAACTATTCTCCATTATTCGCAAAGTTGATGTTTAAACTAATTTAAAGAAACAAAGGAACCAAACTCAGAAGACGGAGTAGTAAAGAATCCAATTCCTATTCCATACATCCAATCACTACAATATATTGTTATAATTTTTTCTTCGTGGATTCGGGATAAGTGATAAACAGCAGGAAAACTTAACAATTTATTGATAAACACAAATAAATAACAATTTTTAAAATAATCTACACAACTTTGATACAGTCACAATTACTGAATAACGTCTTTAAAATACCTCGTACAACAATTCGCACTTCAATCACTGTCTACCGCCAAATATTACGATTACGATTAAATTATTCTCCGTCCAAAGCGGTCCCTTATATATGAAATTAATTTCCATCTAGAAGCGTCTCTGAAATTACATCTAGAACAGAACACTCTCGAATTATTCGGACGATCAAACAGCCACTAGAATATTCGAAGATTCTCAGAACAGCGACTCACTCACACCACTGTCTGGGCGACAGGTCCGGACCGGCTCGTAACAGTATTTATACTTCATGAAGTAATTGACGATAAAAAACGATATGACATAGCAAGTCTTTCGAATGACAAATTTTCACAAAAATTTGGAATTGAGTTTATCTTACCTTATTCTCAAAATTTTATATGTGCCTGTTAGAATATACTTTACAATCTCTCACAAAGTTTCAACTAAGGTAGGTGTTGTTAATAATGCCTAACTAAGAGAGAATATGTATAAAATAAAAATGTTTATTATTAACTAGCTGTACCCGCGACGTAGTTCGCGTGTCGTGTTGATTGTTATATAAAAATTTCTCCCCCGAATTCGTTAAAGGGTTGGGGGGAAAAATTTTTATATATCAGATGTTAGGTTGAAAGGAGACAAATACATCTGAGAAAACCGCATTCGAACCGGATCAGTAGTTTTAATGTGATGCGCGCACAAACATACAGACAGACAAACAAATCTAACCACATTTTTGGGTTCTATATCGATGTAGTAAAACCCCTCGCTAATTATTTTTTAAATATCTTTAATGTACAGAATTTTCATTTCTACAGATTTATTACATGTATAAATTATTTTTCACGCCCTTGCATGGCCCCTTGTGGGTGGAATTTTCTAAAATCCGTTCACAATTGACCTCAAAATGATAAAAATAACTATTGTGCAAAGTTTTAAACCTGTAGGACTTATAGATTTTAATTTTTTTTACGCCCCCGCAACCCCCATGTGGGTGACATTTCGTAAAATCCGTTCACAATTGACCTCAAAATTATAAAAATAACTATTTTGCAAAGTGTCAAACCTGTAGGACTTATAGATTTTAAATTTTGTTTTATTTTTTTCACGCCCCCGCAAAGTTTCAAACCTGTAAGACTCATAGATTTTAATTTTTATTTTATTTTTATTTTTCACGCCCCCGCAACCCCCCCTGTGGGTAAAATTTTGTAAAGGCCGTTCACAGTTGACCTCCAAATTATAAAAATAAGATGATTTCTGTATAGCTTTAACCATTAAGGTTGCACACGCAACGGAAGCTTAAAAATGGAGTAACTTCTCCCGTTTTCCCAACATTTCCCTTCACTGCTCTGCTCCTATTGAGTAGCACAGGAGTATGAAAAATAATTGTACCAAATTTCGTTAAAATCCGTCAAGTAGTTTTTGTTTCTATATCGGTTATACAGACAGACAGACAGACAGACAGACAGGCAGACAGACAAAAATTTTACTGATTGCATTTTTGGAATCAGTATGGATCCCCAATCACTCCCTGATAGTTATTTTAGAAATGTATTTCATCTACAGAATTGACCTCTCTACAGATTTATTATAAGTATAGATATAGATTAACATACAGATGAACTAACATAATACATTTCAAAAACCTTGTCTTATTATATGGGATAATAAGGTCTAATATTGTAATACTTACAAATAATAATAAAACTTATATTTGGTAATTGAGATCAATACTAATTATATTTGCATTAATTATGCTCATTTTTTTAAAATTACATTATATTTCTTTGTTTAACACACATCAGGGCACTCAAAATGATCTGAGTTATCATCTGTTAATCAGACACATTCTTCATGATACTACTTGTCGCATTTAGAACATTGTTTTATAACATTCATCTTATTCTCATCACAAGCGCAAAAATATCAACTTACGTCGTTTTTATTTCTGAGATTTTTCTTCTTGGGTTAAATCTGGTAGGCCTTATTAATCGCAATCACCGTGTATCTAATAATGTAACATATAACAAGAAATATTATTTTTGCATAGTTTAAACTGGTATATTAGAAAATTTGACTAGAAATCAGATTAACCTTTGGTAATAAACCAGAGCACAAATCAAATTTCAAATGAAATTAGTCCTTCGTTGAATATCCAATTATCTTAGTCGTGATATACATAACACAGTTCCAAAATCCTGAAACTAGCCACTTGGTTGCGTTCACAGGGGTTATATTTACTTACTCGATTGAATTCTGATCAACAACTAAACTAAGTATAAATTTTATGTAACACTAGCTCACCCGGCGAATTTATGTTTTTTTCTCATTTACCATTTTTTCAAATTTTTACGATTATGTCCATTTTAATCTATTGATTAAATATATTGGATATTAATTGCGCTACCTTACGTAACGTACTTAATATAATAATTGTTTTTTAGTTTTCTTTTCCCGCAATTTGCTTTTTTTACTTTGATTCCTTGTATTTCTAATTATTTAGAATTTAAAATACAACGCCATCTACCGGGTATCTGTAACCTACATTTCCAAACTAAATGGTAATAAAAATGTAAAGTTTTGAACATCAACATCAGATCATTAAAAAACAAATTAAATGAAATTGAACTAGCAATTGTGGACATGGACATTCATGTCTTATGTACTACAGAACACTGGATGAAGATGGTGTGTCATCTGGTGAGAGTGAGCTTAGCATAGGAGTTCCCCAGGGTTCAGTCCTCGGCCCAATTTTATTCTTAATCTATATTCACCATCTACCCCATTCTGATAACATTTCAAAATATACACTCTTTGCGGATGACACAACAACTTCCTGTTCATCTGGCAGCCTGGATGAATCGCTGAGGGGTTCCGTGGCGGCACAGGAAAGGGCTGAGCTATGGTCTCGCAATAATAAATTATTGCTCAGTAAAATGCTTACTTGTCATATGCTGTAAAAAATTAGCTTCTTTTTTACTTCTATATGCAATAGTTTTCTTGGTTTCTCAGGCAAGTTTTTCATTCCCTCGATTTTTACATGATTATTTATCTTTTGTCTACTTAACAATTTTTCATTACTCTCGTGATTATGATTACCAGAATTCCATTAATAATACATATATAATTTTACTTTGCAATCTTTTTTAACACAACACCAACACTCTTCACTAGTTTTTTTAAGTTTTCTCAAAAAATAAAATTTATAGTTATCAGCAACTAATAACTTATTGCCTCGTTTGCTTAACATTTTAGATATTTTCATATTGTTTAGGTACCTACTAGGTTCTTCCTTCAATAACTTTACAATAATCTATCTATCTATCTTCTATCTATACTTATAATAAATCTGTAGAGAGGTCAATTCTGTACATAAAATATATTTCCAAAATAACTATCAGGGGGTGATTAGGGATCGATACTGATGCCAAAAATGAAATCAGTAAAATTTTTGTGTGTCTGTCTGTCTGTCTGTATAACCGTTATAGAAACAAAAACTACTCGACGGATTTTAACGAAACTTGGTACAATTATTTTTTATACTCCTGAGCTGGTTATAGGATACTTTACATCACGCTACAATCAATAGTGTTGCAAGGGTAGCGGTTAACTACTCTTAAATGGTGCACGAATTATGGTATCCATTTAACAGGAATTTTGGAGAAAATGGGACATTCTAGAGCTTTTCTTAAAATAAGATTTAAATGGAAATAAAGATTATTGATTAATTTTAAAAGGATATAAAGCAAAATTAGGATTACCTTCCTTATTGAGTTACCGGTCAGGCGGTCAACCGAGCTTACATCGTGACTTCTAAGAATTACATTAATCCAAATGATAAATTTTTGTAGGGAATTTCCTAAAATTTTATACCTAACCAAACACCTTTTTTTGTCGGGAATTCGTACAGCACCCAATTTTAATAAAAATGGTAAAAGAAGAATTTTGCATTAATTTTTCTTTCGTAATTTTTGTTGAGAATTCAGAGGGAATCTGCTGCGTTCTAGATAATATCTCGAGCAATAGAACGGCTTTTTATTAGTTTAACTTTGATAATTCTAATTTTAGTAATACGATAATAATGGGAGGACGATTTAGTGATTTTGAACAATCATTAATGTCCGAGGACTGGTCAAAGCTTTTTAGTATTCGCAATGCAAATGACGCTTTTGATTATTTTTTCACTGTTTAAAAAAAACTACTTATATTCCCAATAAAAAACGTCATATTAATAAAAATGATAAGAAAAACTGGATTAATAATGAAATAAGGTCATCTAGCCTTCAACTTAAAAATCTTTATCTTCTTACAGAAAATTTTCCTAATTTAATATTAAAATATAAAGTTAAAAAGGAGCAATATTGTTGATTAGTCAATAGAACTAAGCGGGCATATTATAACTCAACAAGACCAACATTTTTAATTACGGCAAATGTAATTTAATGGGTAGTTGATAAAGATTTAAATTTAAGTAACTTACGAACTCACACTTAACGTAGGTACATCGGTTTAAATTGTACTTCAGTTCATAAAAAAACATTTATTTAATAAAACAATTAATTTTTTTTGGTATTTGTAAAAATCCGTTTAAAAATGTGTCATTTGTTTTAAAACAATTTAGGTTTAATCCCGAATTAGTATGCGTTTATTAAAAAAGCGGCCAAGTGTGAGTCGGACTCGCCCATAAAGGGTTCCGTAGCAGCAAGTTGCAACAGTTCTTGTAGTTCGTTGTAACTTTGATCGATGTTTAAAAAAAACTACTTACTAGATCTCAAATCAACCAATTTTCGGTGGAAGTATACATGGTTATGTAGATCATATATTGTTTTTAGTTTTATAATTCTCTTATTCCACTTTGGAAATATCTCTCGCGAAAACTATTCAGTTTCGAAAAAAATGATATTGGATACCTAAATATCATTTTGTAAGACCTATCCATAGATACCCCACACATATGGCTTTGATAAAAATGTCATTTTTGAGAATCAGTTTTAAGTATGGGAAACCCCAAAATTATTGTGTAAAATCTTAAGGCGGTTTATAGAATCTACTTACCGAATTTCAACAGTATTAGTCCAGTCATTTAAGCTTAAATTAGGTAAGAATCTCGAAATTCGAGATATCCAGCTGTAAGTCTGTAAATACTTGGATATTGACACCCTAAAAGTTGTCTCAAAACCTACATATTATTATGGTAGGGTGTGCGCAACTATTAAATTTCAAGGTCAAAGTTCACAAAAATCGGTTTTTTGCGCTTTTTTTGTAAATATCTCATTTCCTATGTTTTTTTTGCTATTTGTCTTTATTATCAATATTGTAGAATACAAAATTCTCTACAAATTTTGTTTAAAAAAACATTTTCATACGGTGAAACGTTTTCAAGATAGAGGGCGGAGAACGTGCGGTCACAGCATCACTTCAGGTCAACCGGTGCCTCCGGTCAAATACGCGCCATATATAGTTGATGACCAATCGATAAATCAATGATTATAAATATTTGTCAATTTTTATTAACTATTATATTATATTTTATCATTTTCTTCATGCATTAAATCTATATCTATTTAATAATACTGCAGTGGATCCATTATTACTCTTCCAAAGAATTACTGTCAGCAAATAATTTGAAATTAATCTTGAAGAATATCTTTAATATGAATTGAGTCCGTATCCAACAGCTCTATTTGATGATGATGGAATAAAAAAACAACAAAATCGTCATTGTATGACAACATGAGCCCAATTGATTTTGTTCTCAATTAAAATCATGTGACGTTCATTATTGATGGATTTCTTCTTCATCATGTTGTATGGAGCAGAGAATCTACTTTTTCTATTATTTTTGATACATACATAAAGTATTTACAGAGGCATTACAGTTCCAAAATAATTGTTGTATTTGACGGATATTCAGACTACAGTAAGAACGTTAAAGCTATGGAGCAGCAGAAAAGAACTGCTGCACTTTCAAAAACTTATGAAGTCTGTTTCAATAAAACAATTGTTGTACCAGTTATTTAAGAATAGTATATTGTAATACAAGTGTTACAATGACAGAGGTTTCGTAGTACGAGTTCAGTTTGTGAAACGAACCGCGAAGCGGTGAGTTTCGCAAAGAACGAGTACTACAAACCGTCATTGTAACTCGAGTGTTACATACTATTTTTTATAATGAACTTTTAAAAGTATAAAAAAAAGTAAAATGAGAGTGTTTCGAAATATTTATTTATGTTGGCAATCTTGACAGTTTTGACACTTGTCAATTTTAATGATTTTAAATTAGAATGTTTGTCAAATTTGTATAAAATATTCCGAATTTAGCAATAACGCTGATAATGTAGTTAATAATTTACTACAACATACTTCTTGATTTACTACATGAACTCTTTCGTTGAAAATCAGTGCAGTGCAACCAATTGTGTAAAACAAAAAGTTACCAAAAACAGTGTTACAATGAATCTATTTCGATACTGTTTTTAGTGTCGAAATAGAAACTTTGTGAACGTGAATTATAAAAAAATATTTTATCATTTTTTTCCTAACCTATCCACTTTTTATTCAGTATTAATTTATTTAACAACACTACCTGCCCATGTAATTGCAGAATTGGTAATAGGAATTATATTTGAATTTTAACCTAATCAATATTAATAACTTCTTACATGATGAAAAAAAAACAAATAAATTATGAATTAATCTTTTTATTAAAAAATATCATTCAATACATTTATTTTTATTAATAGTATAAAAATGGAATAAAGGGTACAAAAACTACAATTTATAAATTTAATCATCTTCTTCCTCTTCATCGGCTGCTGGTAAATTTCAAACTGGTCTTCATTATCGTCTTCAACGACATCTGACTCACGTTCTTTCATGATTTCGGAGTCAAAGGTTCCATCTTCGTTAATGTCGCTCTGATATAGTAGAGCATTAAGACAAGCTTACCCATTACATTGGCCACAAGCTAAAGAGCATTGCAAGCCCGCTTTCCTGCATCCGCATCGCGAACCACAACGACTCTTGCAGTTGCAGAAAATTGAATTTAGCTAATCTTCTGGAGGTGCTAAAATTGTCATGATAGGCTCCAGAAAATCGTTTCGCATTGCCCAACCCTATACCTGGGGTTCCAAATCACGCCCTAACCAAGTTTGAACTTGATAATATACACGTTTGAAATGTTAATGAACAGCTGCACTTGTTGGTGGAATATTTGAAAGCTGCACAGGTTTCTGGATCTGGAATTTTGGGGAGGGGCGAGCTAGTGCTTAGCCAGCACTGAGACCACATATGACCCATTCTGCATCCTCCCGTATTGTAGGGATATCCTCACCTCAAGCTGTCACCAGGCCTAGTGATTTAAAATAGGTGATGAGGCTCCGGAGGGGGATCTCCCTAACATTGGCTGGTGTAAGCCAATACTCGCCCAACACGAATCTTCTGATTTCAGAAAAAGCAGAGCAGTCATACATAATGTGTTCTACTGTTTCCTCTTCTTGTTCGCAGCCTCTGCATAGCGGCGATTCTGTTAATTTCATCCTAAAGAGATGTTGTCGCAATTGGCAGTGACCTGTCAAGATTCCCACAGCTGTTCGGAGATTTTGTCTGGTCAATGCCTTAAAATTTTTTTGCTGTTTCCTCGCCAGGATGAGGTAATAACTCTCTGGCCAGTCTACAGTTCGTAGTTTCATCCCAGCACTGTATGAATTTTTTGTGAGAATGCTGTTTGATAAGGTCCACGACTGCGGACAATGTTAGCTTGGTAGATGGGCGGGGGCTAACATATTTGTAGCCCGCAGCCCTCCTTGCTAAATTGTTCGCAATGCGGTTGCCTTTAGAGTTCCCATGTCCTTTGATCCAGCTGAGAGTGACCACGTTATTCTGGCTGGCCTCAGTTAGAGATTGGTGACATTCTAGTACTAAACTTGAAGTGAAACGTGGTCTATTCAAGGTCAGTAGTGCTTGTTGGCAGTCTGTGTATATATTTATATTCCTGCCTGTGATGTTCCTATTGATTAATTCTTTTGCAGCTATGGTTATGCCTGTGAGTTCTGACTGAACCACACTTGACAAGCCATCCATAGCACATTTTATTTTTAGGTTTAAGGATCTAGAGTAAATTCCACATCCTACACCTTGCTTTGTTTTTGATCCATCCGTATATACGCTCAGAGCGTTCACTACGTTGGGGTCTGCTGTCTTGTTTGTTAATATTTTGTAGGGTTTGTCAAAGACAAATCTTGGTGCGACGGCATCCGTGTCTGCCTGTTGGAGTGGTATCACTTTTATCGATTCCCTCCACAGACTGTCCCTATGGGTGCTGCACAGGTAGATTTCGGAGCATTATAGACTTCCAATAAGCTTTGAGTGCCACTCTCTAATAATCTCTGGGCCGAACAATTTTCTTCCTCAAATTCTGCAGCTAGTTCATCCAAATTTGTCAGTGTCTCAGAAACTTTTAAAAATGATTTTTTCCTTTTTTAAAAAGCGCAGAAGTTGTGTCACAGCCACTTAACGCGTGCAGGAATAAAATATGTGTTTTGGAATGTGCATATCTTTGTTATTTCGATTTGATAAGAAGTTTTCTTAAATAACTGGTACAACAATTGTTTTATTGAAACAGACTTCATACGTTTTTGAAAGTGCAGCAGTTCTTTTCTGCTGCTCCATAGCTTTAACGTTCTTACTGTAGTCTGAATATCCGTCAAATACAACAATTATTTTGGAACTGTAATGCCTCTGTAAATACTTCATGTATGTATCAAAAATAATAGAAAAAGTATATTCTCTGCTCCATACAACATGATGAAGAAGAAATCCATCAATAATGAACGTCACATGATTTTAATTGAGAACAAAATCAATTGGGCTCATGTTGTCATACAATGACGATTTTGTTGTTTTTTTATTCCATCATCATCAAATAGAGCTGTTGGATACGGACTCAATTCATATTAAAGATATTCTTCAAGATTACTTTCAAATTGTTTGCTGACAGTAATTCTTTGGAAGAGTAATAATGGATCCACTGCAGTATTATTAAATAGATATAGATTTAATGCATGAAGAAAATGATAAAATATAATATAATAGTTAATAAAAATTGACAAATATTTATAATCATTGATTTATCGATTGGTCATCAACTATATATGGCGCGTATTTGACCGGAGGCACCGGTTGACCTGAAGTGATGCTGTGACCGCACGTTCTCCGCCCTCTATCTTGAAAACGTTTCACCGTATGAAAATGTTTTTTTAAACAAAATTTGTAGAGAATTTTGTATTCTACAATATTGATAATAAAGACAAATAGCAAAAAACCCATAGGAAATGAGATATTTACAAAAAAAGCGCAAAAAACCGATTTTTGTGAACTTTGACCTTGAAATTTAATAGTTGCGCACACTCTACCATCTGTAGGTTTTGAGACAACTTTTAGGATGTCAATATCCAAGTATTTACAGACTTACAGCTGGGTATCTCGAATTCCGAGGTGAACTTGATATAATGACTGGATTATATAGTATTTCGGAAAAAAGTGGCTGTAACATACGAACGGACAGACATGACGAATCTATAAGGGTTTCGTTTTTTGCCATTGGGCTACGGAACCCTAAAAACCATACTATATTTTTTATAAGAATGAATATCATTTTCAGAGATTACTTAATCATACAAAGCTTGTGTTGTTTTTTGAAATCTAAAAATTTTAAATCAATTTTTGTATCTCCAAAAACTTTTAGGAGATAATCTGATTTAGAAGACTTAATATAATTTAAATTAATTTTTAAAATTAAATAACAAACATTGGAAAAAAATATTTTAAATATATACTATACAAATGATAAAATATACAGCATAAAATACATCCATTCAAAAAATAATAATTTCTGCAAATATTGATATAACTTCTACAAATATTACTGCTATCGTTTACAATCCTATAAAAATAAATCTCCTCAGCAAGTATATTTTGATTGTATTTAATACACCATAAACTCGTGCGAATACAGGTATAAAAGAAAAATATTATTCTTCAAAAATATATCCATTTATTACACTGAAACCGTAACTCGGAATATTTTATTATTTGTAACCACCTGTCTGAAACTGTTTTTATACACTTTATATCCATTCGATTAACCGTAACACTAGCCGTGAAAAGATAAGTGGATGACAAAAGTAACAATGATAATATAGATGGATTTATCAAACGATTTGTTTAACGCGTTCGTTTTCTATCTCTATTTATTTTCATCCATCTTGCTCTTACCTCTACCCAGATGAAAGTTTCATTGTGCCGAGACAAGTATAAACCTTTAAGGCTACGTTCCACTTAGCACTTACAAAGCTTACGCTCACGATTGCGGTTTTGTCCATTCCACATGCTTGCGAGCGTTACTGTCGTAAACTCAAGTGGAATGGATTGTGAAGCATTTTGAGCGGGGAGGTAAATAAGACGAGGCGAGTTATTAAAAAGAAAACAAAAGATTTGAGAGGTCAGGTTATAGTAAGCCTTAAAAATAAACTTAATAATTAATTAAATTGGTTTATACATATTAAAAAAATATATAATTTAATTTTTTATACTTTATATTAGAAGTCAGCTGCAAAAACCACTACAACTAAAATATCTCTTTCCGCATAAATTAACTTTTACAACAGGCATGTTTGTTGCTTTGAGTTTTGATAATTTTTTTTCCGAGTTTTGATAATATCGCAAATTTTCTCAGCGATCACTTTGACCGACCTTTTCAGATGGGTCGTCGTGAGCTTGGGCACGCGCCAACTCGTAACTTTTAATGGCATCCTTTCTTTCGGCAAAATATAAATAGGCCAATTCATAACTTTTCAAAAATGGGCACCGGTGAATCGTAACTTTCGACAGTTGAATTCGTAACCATTGGATTATAGGATTAAAAGTGTGGCAGGTGTAATAAGCGATAAGCGGGTCTCCCTTAAGCAGGTCCCTACCTAACACTGCAGATTCTGTGAGGTAGAGGATGAAACCTCAATACACATACTCTCAGAATGCATAGCATTAAGTACTTCTAGGGTCAAATACCTAGGGTCATAGGAAATAGAAAGGGAAGAACTACCTAATTTAAAACCCAATGATAACTATCCTAAACTTTCTAAGGAAGATAGGACTAGATGAGCTGCTATAAGTCTGAGGAATCATCAGAAATATAGCAAGAAAAGGGGGACACAATAGATCTTATAGGTCGCAGGTGTATCTGTTACCCCTAACAACATACATACATACATACATACATACATACATACATACATACAACACTGTGTGAAATGAAACAAAATATATATATTTTTTTATTTAACGGAAAAATAAAGAAACAGTTTTACAAATAATTCAAAATTAAATATAATTTAAAGTTTTATAAACAATGAAAAATGAAATAAAATTATTCTCTAAAAACATATACCTACCCAAACAAAAGTTAAATATTTACAGTTTTTTATTAAAAAAAAATATTTTACTTGTTTATATCGGTATGCTGCAGCCTTTATAAAATTATATACGGAAATATTGCCTTTTATATAATCTTGTATTAGATTTTCAATGCAGGTTTCTGTAAATCTAACCGCTTTTTTAATTATTGGTCTGGTTGCGATACTTTGTAATTTAATAAACCTAGATACTTGTTTAAAATAATAAAAGGGTATAAATACATGTATGATATGTGGAAAATAAAAACTATCAGAAAGGTGAGAATGGAAAGATTCGCAAGGATTTGTGGTAAGATGTAACGATGAAGAGTTGCAAGCCCATATTTTTGGGGGAAAATAGCATTTTCACATATATAAGTTTCTACAAGATAATCTACAAATTTATAAAATCCTGCTATATTGAGAATTGTAGCCATGTTTTTTGAACTTTGCGAAACCAAGATTGCGCAAGGTGAAACCTGCATCCGAAAATTTGTACCTAATCGCTTCGTGTATACCTATTGTCTTTGGCCGGAGAGGAAAATTTCTTTTCTCTGCTAGGGAATATAATGCCCACGTATTACACAATGAATGGAAATGATTTTGTGTTTTAATTTCACTAAGAAAAATGTATGTAAAAAAACTTACCTTCAGTGTGTTGAAATAATAAAATGGATCTCTACTTCTGAGTGAAAATGGTTTTTTATTAAACTACTTTTTGTATGTATACAATGATTACATCAAAATAATTATCTACATAACAACTTGTTTACATAATTAATAAACATGACTACTTGAAAAACAACTGTAAATAAACAATGTACAGAGTAAATTATTACAATGTTCAAGTTAGTTTTAACACCTTCCCTCATTGAATAATTTATCTAAACCCATAGCTTGACAAAGTAATTGAAGTCTTGGCTTAAACAGTGGCTTGGTTAAAGCATCTGCTGTTTGTTTGTCAGAAGCTAATTTCTTAACTTCAATGGAACCTTCTAACACAAGTTCTCTAACAAAGAAATGTCTGATTCGTATATGTTTGGTACGTCGATGGTATTCAGGGTTCTGTGAAAGTTTTATTGCAGCTTCATTATCAACCCAAATGACCGGTAGTTGTTTCAATTTAATAATTCCTTCATACAGACGTTTTAACCATATAATTTCTCTGGCGGCTTCACTTGCAGCGACAATCTCTGCTTCTGTAGTGGAGATAGCTACATTTGTCTGCCGTTGGCTCATCCAGGAAACTGCACCACCTGCATATGTGCAAATAATACCTGAAGTGGATCTACCTGTGTCCAAATCACCTCCATGATCAGCATCACTAAAACTTTCTAAAATACCATTATTAAAATTTGATTTATACCTAATGCAGTAATCTAATGTCCCTTTTAAATATCTAAAAATTCTTTTTACTTTCATAAAATCTTCAGAACAAGGATTTTCCAATTTTCTAGAGACTACACCAACTGCATATGCAATATCAGGACGAGTTCCTGTCATTAAATATATTAGAGCTCCAACAGCTTCCCTATAACAAAATTTTAAATTGTTTTCACAATCCTCCTTCCCTAATTGAGAATTTTGTATAATTGGTGTAGCAACTGGTTTGCAATCTTTCATGCCAAAACGCTCTAATAATTTCTTTGTATAAGCACATTGATTTATTGTTACCGAACCATCCTCTGTTTGATGTATTTCTATACCAAGAAAATATGAAGCAGGTCGTATGGTAACTTTAAATTCCTTTTTTAAATCCTTTAGAAAATTATCTTTTAATTTGTTACAATTTGAAGCAAGAAGTCCATCATCAACATATAAGACTAAAACAAGCATTCCTCCATCCTGTTTTTTGGTAAAAAGACATGGATCTGCTTCGCTTTCTTTAAATCCGGCTAACGATATGAAATCTACAAATCGTTTGTTCCAACATCGAGGAGCTTGCTTAAGTCCATACAGACTTTTTCTAAGACGACATACGCGATTTGTACCATCTTCATATCCTTTAGGTTGCTTCATATAGACTTCTTCTTCTAGTTGTCCATTCAAGAATGCTGTACACACATCAAATTGTGTCAGATTCATTGATTCACTAGCGGCTATACTTAATAAAGCTCTTATACTTCCTGATTTTGCAACAGGACTAAACGTTTGATTATAGTCTTCACCTTTCTTTTGTGAATATCCTTTTACAACAATTTTCGCTTTATACTTGTCTATTGAACCATCTGGATTCCTCTTTAGTTTATAAATCCACTTACTTGGAATCGCTACTTTTCCTGGTGGTAAATTTTCAAGTGTCCAAGTCTGATTTTCATCTAAAGACTGCAATTCTTTTTCCATTGCTTCTGTCCATTTTTCTTTGTCGTTACTGCTTAACGCGTCTTCGAAAGATTCTGGTTCATTTGATTCAAGTATAGTCGAAACAATAGAATTAACAAATTCATTAATTCCAAGTCTAATTGGTTTTAACAAATTATCTCTATTTCTAAGTGTTCTTACCTCTTCGTGTAAATCATCTAAACTATTCAAAATATCTGTATCTTCGTATGTATCATTTTCTGTTTGTTCTTCTTCGTGAACACTCTTTTCCAAATTTACGTTTGTAGATCTTTCAGTATTTATTAAAGAATATAATGGTTTTTCATTAAAAATGATATCTCGAGATCTTATTAATGTTTTATTTTCTTTACACCATACTCGATAACCATCATCATTATCGTATCCTACAAGAATTCCCATTACGGCCTTCTTATCCATTTTCTTTCTATTGCATTTTGGAATATGAACATAACACGTACTTCCTATAATTCTTAAATGTCTCAAATGAGGTTTCTTACCATACCACATTTCAAATGGGGATTTTCCTTCTATTCCAGAAACACCAGATCTATTAAGAATATAACTCACTGTGTTGATTAATTCTGCCCAAAGACTTTGAGGTAAACTAGGATTAGAATGCATTAGTGCCCTTGCTGTCTCAACAATTGTTCGATTTTCTCGTTCTGCACATCCATTCTGTTGAGGACTATATGGCATCGTTAGTCTATGTCTAATTCCATAATTCTGAAGAATTTTCTTTACCTGATTATTTAAAACTCTCCTCCATTATCAGATCGAAGCTCTTTGACTTTATGACCAGTTGTTTTTACCTCAGCTAAAAATATATTTAAATAATTTATTACTTCGGACTTTTGTTTTAAAAAGTATACATATCTAAATCTACTAAAATCGTCTTTAAAAAGAAGAAAATATTTGTAACCTGATTGTGAATTTTCAAAAGGTCCACATATGTCAGTATGTATTAGCTCACCTACTTGTTCAGCCCGTTCTCTAGAACCAAATTTTAGTACGTGTGCCTTACCAAATACACATCCTTCACATAGCTCACTGTCCAAGGTTACGTTTATTCCAAGTTCTCTGAAAATGATTTCTTTAACATGTTTCTTATTTTGATGTCCCAATCTTTCATGATACAACTGTAGAAGGTCTTTGTTAGAGACTGTACATATTTCAGTCATAGTTCTTTTTAAAGATAAATTTTGAAGATTTAACTTATAAAGTCCTCCATATCTACTTCTTTTACCTTCTAAAACTATTTTGCCATCAACCTTCAAACTACACGTTTCAGGTGTTGATATAAAATTGCTGTTTTGATGTTTATCTTGAGCTGATAGCACCGAAAACAAATTTTTCTTAATTTGAGGTACGTACCACACATCTGAAAGTGTTATAATATTTACATTTCCTTTTATTACTGATTTTACTTTAACGTTGCCTTTTCCCAATGCTTCTATGATATCATTATTTGCTGTTGTCACTGTGTGCAAATTTTCAAATGTTTCATATGTTTCAAATATATCATTCTGATTACAAATATGATTCGTTGCACCATTATCAACAAACCAACCTTCCTTATCACAATCAGCCATTAGTACCGTACTTGTTTCAGCTAATAAGGTAACATTATTTGAAGCAATGTCTTGTATTTTATTTGGTTTGGGAGGTCGTCAATCATCCTTCCATTTATGACATTGTTTAACTTTATGGCCAGGTTTCTTACAGTAGTTACAAATATACTCTTTCTTAAATTTTCCTTTGAACCTACTTTTACTTGTAGTTGCAAGAACTTCTTTACTATTTTCCTCTTTTCTCGATAAAGATTTCTCATAAATACATAATTGATTGGTCAAATTATCAACAGTTCTTTCTGTCTTGGATAACAGCATCCAACTGGATTTAAAAGGAAAATATTCAGAAGGTAAAGTGCCTAATATTTTACAAATTAAAAGTAAATCTGGTAAATTACAATCACAACATTTACCAGCAAGAACACTTTCTCTTGAAATTTCATTTTTTAAATGATTCCATATGTTCTTTAATTTTGATATATGTGTAACAATATCATCTTCGGCGGCGCTATAGACGGTGGCCCATTTAGATATCAAGTTGAGACATACCTCGTTTGAAAGCTTATGATGAGTGCTTTTCAACAAGGTATATCACAACCATACCACACATTCTAATCCTCAGATATTGATGAAATTTGGTAGAGTAATTTCGTGAAATTACAATGTTAAAGTAGGGTAAATTGACATAACCTATCCAAAATCCAACCTAATCTAACCTAGGTTAGATTAGGTTAGGTTAACCTGAGTAGAGGGTTTTTGAGGTTTTTTTTTTTTTTTTTTTTTTTTTTTTAATATGGGTTTTTTAAGCATAATGCGTGGTATGGTTGTGACATACCTTGTTGAAAAGCACTCATCATAAGCTTTCAAACGAGGTATGTCTCAAATTGATATCTTAATGGGCCACCGTCTATAGCGCCGCCGTTTTATCCTCAACATTAACATCATACAGTCTATGAAGTTCTAACCATACTTCTCTTGCTGTAGCATATCTCATCACTTTTAGCAGCGTATCTTGAGTCATGTTAATTGTCAGTATCAGAAGTGTTGTACTGTCGGCATTTGAGTAATATTTTACATCTTTTTCATATTTACTTCTTTGTTGTGATGTGGCATCGTCATTTAAAGGTAATGGAGTTACCAATGTACCATTTAAAAGTTCATTTGCACCTGGAACATTTCGTAGCAAAATTGACAACTTATATTTCCACGTCTGCCAATTTGACTTTCCTTCAAGTAGCCCTATTTGTATCTTACTTGCATCCATATTCTTCTTCGGAATTGTATGCAATGCAATGAAATCAGGAACTTTCAATCAAAGGAGTATAAAATTCAAGTAGCAACTATCTACCAATGTTTTCACTAGTAGGGGGAACCACGCTCTGCTACCATGTTGAAATAATAAAATGGATCTCTACTTCTGAGTGAAAATGGTTTTTTATTAAACTACTTTTTGTATGTATACAATGATTACATCAAAATAATTATCTACATAACAACTTGTTTACATAATTAATAAACATGACTACTTGAAAAACAACTGTAAATAAACAATGTACAGAGTAAATTATTACAATGTTCAAGTTAGTTTTAACACAGTGTAACATTTCGCCTTACAAGTAGAAACAGAACAATACCACAATCAGTGCCGAGCCGTCCATATGGGCAAGTCGGGCGGCGCCTGACGGCGCCGAGGTGATAGAGGCGCCGTTCTGAGATTTTAGACCGGATAAAAGCTACAAATGTGGTAGCAAAAAAATGTTTTTACGTTTTAGATTTTTTTTGTGACTGTAATTTTAAACTCAATTATCAAATTACATAAAAAATTAATTTAGCAACCCCCTATCATTTTTACAATTTTTCATCTCAGCAGTTTGTCAGTATTTTGGAATTTAGATGAATGCAAATGCGCTAAATACATTTTAATGATATCATAGGAATTATTTAAAGGCGATCTTTCAAAGCGTTATTGCCCTTCAATAAAATAAAGCCCAATAAAACATTTTATAAATACTGACAAAATGCAAAACAAATTTTTGAGTTTACCGAGCAGATGACGAGCAGATGACCAAAAAGAATGATCAGTTATCGAAAGTGAGTGGCATGGTGCAAAGCGTTATTGCCCTTCAATAAAATAAAGCCCAATAAAAAATTTTATAAATACTGACAAAATGCAAAACAATTTTTTGAGTTTAGCGAGCAGATGACCAAAAAGAATTCTCAGTTATCGAAAGTGAGTGCATGGTGCAATATCGAGAGTTGTTTTAGTATTTGTGTTTTTGCGATACTTAATAATTGTGAATATTGTGATGAGTGATAAAAAAAAGAAATTGTCTGGCTACCAGAATTTAAATTAATAAAAAAACGCAAACGAGAAGAAGAGCGTGATAAGAATGCCACATGCAAAAATACAGCAATAGTTTGTGTCTTCGGCACCGTCCACATCAAAACAATCGCTAGGTGTCGAGGAAGAGATTTACAAAAGTGAGGAATTAAAAAACGTGTCCAGTGGTATGTGCTTTTTTTAAAGATATGTATATATTTTTAAAAGCTATAAAAAATTCAGCATTTTATTTAAATTTTAAATAAATATATCAATGCATTTAAAATGCATTTGGTACCTATAGTGGGCGATATTTACTCATTTGTGTGTTTGTATTTTAAGATATTGCGCCTAAAGAATTGCCTTGACCTGCGCTTGATGCACCACCGCCACCAAAAGAAAGATCAACACCAGCACCAGCTTTTCCCAAAGATGACCCAGGACTTTGGCCAGAAGTTTTCAGTTCAAACATGGTTGATTATTTAATAGAAACCCCGATTACGCAAGTAAAAAATTATAATTTTCCGCGTGATTCTTCGGGACGAAAATTTTCGGATTGTTATTATGAAAGACATTTAAGAAATGGTGAAAAGTTTCATAGAGAGTGGTTGCTTTATTCTAAATAAAAAAAATGTGGTTTTTTGTTTATGCTGTAAATTATTCGATTCAAAAAACAAATCTCCATTTTGCAACGGAACAAACGATTGGAAACATTTGGCGGAATCTTGCAGTAAACACGAAAAAAGTACTGCTTATTTTAATAATTAAAAAAAGTGCACAAATTTAAGCCAATCGTTAATTTTTCGTTTATTTTTTAAAGTAGTTGCATAACATCCTGATTTAGAAAAATCAGAAATTTTATATTTATGGCTGTAATTAAATGTCTATATGAATTAAACAAATTTTAAGAAAGGCGCTTCGTAAGTTTTGCCCGACGGCGCTGGTAGGGGTCGGCTTGGCACTGACCACAATTGTCGTCCACTCTTTAACACTTATTTTAAGTGAAACTTAAAATTATTAACAACTAAAAGTTTCATCCCTTGTTCACTTGTTATAAAATCGACCTCTAAAATTTCTTTCATGTTCATGGTTAGAAAGAAAATGAATTTAAAAATTATTCCCCTTTTAATTCCATTAATGGATTAGGGAAATACACAAAACTTGTAAGCAATCCTTCTAAGAATTAAAATCCCAATCATGTCACAAAGTTATGAATTAAACAGTGGACAAGTTATAAAAATTACCTGGACCAGGAGGGTTACAAATTGGCCAGTAATTAGGATCAGGGATTAAAATAGGACCAGTGAGCTTTGCGTGAGCGTGAGTTATGTCGTCATTTTCGCCGGATCATTTTGAGCGTTGTGAGCGCTTAGTGGAACGTAGCCTAAGCTATATAATCCTGCATAGCAACAGCCGTTAAACTTTAGACACTTTTGCTCATCGATACAAAAAAATTTTCCCCCTTCTATGTGGGCTGAGCATAGTTCCCCAATTGAAAGAACAACCAATGCATGTGAAAGTTTCCACTCAAAGTTTAATTCGTTCTTTTATTCTTCACATCCAAATTTATTTCAATTTTTAGAGATTTAAGAAAAATGTACAAATAGACACTTATATCAATATAAAAAGCCTAAGTCTACCAAAAAAGTGTATCGCAGAGAAGCTCGTATATTGAAGGTATTTGTAGAGAAACAAATTTCCCTATTGCAAGAAAATAACTCATATACTACATTTGATATTGTGAAAATAATGTCCCAGAGATATAAGATGTTAAAAAAATAGTTTTAAAGTAAAATTAGTGTGTAAATACTAAGCGTCTATTATTATAGAATGTATATTTTATGTTTGGTAAATAAGTAAAATAGTTTATAAATAAAACCGTTGTTTTCTTATGTATTATTATTTTTAACACACAGTATTTCGCTCCGGCGTCTGACCGGTCAAATTATAATCCCCTCGAAAACGTCGCAGATAACCGGAGCGAATTAGTATAGTACCTTCGGAGCGAATTAGTATAGGATTAACAAGTTTAACTGACCGCGGGAGCGAACTAGTATGCGCCCGTATAAAAAACCGGTAAAACACAAATTTACTCTTTTTTTGGACAAGCAAGTCAAACAGTCCACTAATAATTTTTCAGCCAGTACAATCAAGGAACGAACCCCCTAGCAGTTGCTTATAGAGTATTTTTTGCCTTCTGTTTAAAATAATTTACAGTAAAAAATATTTTTAGTTTTTTTTATAAATTAAGTAAAGGAAGGTTATATTTTAATTTTCTCTAGTTTATGTTTTGCCATCTCTCTGATATAATTACAAATAGATCTTTGATGGTTTTCTATCAGCAAAAATTGAGAATTCCAGTCCACTTATGAGACCTGCTTTAAAGTAAAAAGTGCTACAAAAATGATCTGCCTTTTCAGTGAATTCTAGAAATAAAAGGTGAAAAGTGTAGTGAAGCCATTTTTCGTTTTTTAAATTTTCATTTTTATATACTTTGGCAAAGGTGCAATGTACTTCTTCTGGCGCTGTATATACTTCATCTAATGCAGGGATGAGCAACCCGCGGCCCGCGGGCCGCATGCGGCCCTTTAAATATTTTTATGCGGCCCGCCAAGCATTTCTAAAATAGAATTTTATTTATTTTATAAAATTTCTCCCATCAATAAATTAGTTATAAAGTAATTTTAGTATAGTATCCGTTTTGTTTTTGTTTTGTATTTTTGTTCTTTTCTTGTTGCATTAAAATTTATGTATGGAATATTTACTTTTTTTAGTATTGTATTTTCATATTATAACGTTTGTAAGTATATGTAAAGCTTTGTAAATTATTAATTAGTGCGGCCCGCCACAAAATTTTAAAATTTAAATTGACCCGTGGGTTAAAAAGGTTGCTCACCCCTGATCTAATGTGTACAATATCACTAGTGGTTGCAGTTAAAGTATTTTCTTCTCTTCTGATTCCGTTATTTATTAATTTACTGGGTTTAACACAAATATCTTCAGTTCCTTTTCTTTTGAATTCGTTTGGAAGTTTTTTTACATCTACATTCATCATCGGTGGATGATCGGTTCATTATTAGAATTTAATAAGAGAAAATTATATTTACTAATAATTAGTAATATTTTCCTTTTACACTCAATATACGTCATTATAACATAAACCAAAATGAAAAGCAGGTTATGAAATAAAAAAATGTTTTCAGTTAGAATGCAAATAATTAATTGATGAAAAATACTTTTATTCTGTGTTTATTTAATCGCTTCAGAAATTTAATTATTCTTCCCCCTGATTCTGGACCAATCATATACCAATATATTAGTAATAGAATAATACTATAAGTCGATTTATAAAACTAATCGTTTTAAATATAATTATATTTAATCTACATTTAGGGAAAACCCATTAAATGTGGTAAGAAAGTTAATTTTCTTGGAACCCTTAATCCAGCTTAGGCTTCTAAGTGGTATGTACGTTTCGATTAGAAAAAAGATTAAACTTGGGTAAAACTGACCGTAGCGCCCAAAAGATATATTCCCGTAAATTTCTCTCTCATAGCGGTGAGAGTAAATCAGGGAAAACAGGCGAATGAGACACGTACAATCCAAGTATTTCCAACAAATTAGTATAATACTCAATGTCAGGACACTTGCGACCCGGATATTTGCGATCTTTTCCTGAAAGCATGACATTTGCGACCAAATTATCTGATTTGATTAGGACCACTTTTATTTATTTTATATATAAATGATTTAAACCTTTTTGTGGATTGTGATTTTGTTGATCTGTTTGCAGATGACTCTCGGGTGGTCTGCTTTGGTTATAATTTAGAAACTGTGGTGCAAAGAATGAATAGGGCTTTAAATTCAGTCAATAAGTATTTAATGTATAATAAACTTAAACTTAACGTATTAAAAACAAAAGCTATGATAATTACCACAAAATATAAATATAGTAAGTAATATTATATTTTAATCAAATTAATTTTACAATTAACTATGAGAAAATTTAAATTGTAACGTCAAATAAATACCTTGGCTTTCAACTTGAAACTTCTTACTATCTGAACCACGGCATGAATGCAATTAAATTTTTTTAAATTTTTTAATTAAAAGCATAATATAAACTTATTATAGTACAAATTGTAAAAGGTAAAAATGATGATTATAATTACATTCAAGTAGAATCCTTCCAAAGTCAGTTTGATATCGTCGGCTTTTTGTCGACATTTTGATCTCATTGTGACCAATGCCGACCATTGGCGTCAAAATGACAAAAAAGGGCCAGTTCAACAAACGTATATTTCGGGAAAAATCATATCATTGTTATGTTATTTATGTAGCTTACACAGGACTTTTTTAACGTTTCTTTTCACTTACGCCGACTCTGTCCTAAATTTTATTCTAGATGCTTCCAGAACGTAGCAAATCTAACCGTTGTCTCTAAGCAGTTTATCGATTTTCCTAACTGACCAATGAGGTTCCGAGTTTAAGATCAGGTAGTTAGGCGGGAAAGGAGAGCGTCTCTCTAGTACCAACGACTTTTATTCACTGGGGGTTTAGATTTTACGCGACTAAGATCGTTCGCGAAATGCTCAGTTTCAAGTTCCCGGCAATTTTCTTATTTTATCTTAAAAATTACCAGCAGTTTAGTGTTTCTTGTGTCGACTATCGTTTATCGTACCGGAAGGTTAACCTGAAGATTTCCAGACAGTGCTATCTTTAAGTTTCCTTCGTATATCGTAGAGCAATGGCGGCAGAATTCAGCCATTGTTACCGTCTTTTCTTCGAACCCCAGCTACGAAGAATAAGTTTATGGTTTTTCTCTAAATATCTATAAATCTAGACAGGAATGGGTTTAGATTATATCTTACCGTTAAGACCAATTACCGAGAGAATGAAGCCATATGCTAACAAAGTATCTCAGAAACATTTAGAACAATTTTTTTTATAACTGTATCGAGTCTCAGAGTACCATTTATTTCTATGGAACATTTTATCCTAATTGTATTTACCTGTAATATCTATAAGTGCAGTGCACAGTGTCGTAATGAAAATAACCGGGATGTAATTTTCTTTGTTTTTTGCTTACCTGTAATTTTTTTATAACTTATATTTTTTTGTATCTCCTATCTGTAAACTGTTTTACTTATATTCTTTAATTTTTTTAATTTATCTCTCGTACTGATTTAATTAAGATTTATACTTTTAAATATGAGTACTCTTAACTCGAGTTAATATCAAAGCAAAAGGTGATATTTTTTTATAACTTTTTCATCTAAATTTTACCTCTCACTTTTCGCTTATCTGAGTACACGAATGGCAAAACAGTGTACTTAGCTATTATTTTATGTGTATTAATAATTCTGTTTTCAAACTAAACACAAATGGTGTATTAAAGAGTGTCTACTATACCGTACCGAGATGTATCTTATATTTTTTTATTTTATTGTTGTTGTGTTTCTTTTATCATTACAGCTGATAATAAATACTGTTATTGTTAACTATAGATTTTTCTTTTCCTAGCTAGAGCCTGTTACTCTGATCAATACTTTCAGTTTCTCCAATCTATATTTTATTAAAGTAATATGTTTAGTTTCTTAAATATATCTTATTTTATTAAAGTAATAGATTTTGTTTTTTAAATATATCTTTATCATACCGATTTGATTTATAACCATAAGGATAAGTAAAAGGAAAGTGTAAGTATAATTTTTCTTTTTAGTATCTTAAATAAAAGTGTGTAATTTAAATTTTAGCAAGAACATCTGCCGGGTTATCTAATTTTACCTTATCTTATCTTATATCTCTTATATCTTTCTTTTTCCATCTGGGTTTCTTATATTGCCCCATCCTTAGGATAAAAAACATAAGTGGCGCCCATTTTCCTTTCTCTTTCTTTTCTTTCATTTTCTCTCTTTTATCCCTTTTAACTTCTTTTATCCTTTAGTATTGTATTGTAATAGTATATTCCTTTTTATCTTTTTAATATTAATCATCTAGCTCGATCGAATCCACGCTTGCTCTCCTCCTACCCCCTGAGTGCCGTTCGCATATGTTAACCTCTCAAATTGAGCATTTAACATCATTAGGAAAAAAAGAGGTTACAATACAATTATCTGTAAATTGCTCATTTTGTCAAACAATCTCAAAAGATTGACTGTCCAGCAAGAACCACGAGGAGGTATAAGACAAACCTGTTCAGAACAAAACCAAGTAATAAGCGATAACCAGCCGTCGTTAAACGATCAATAAGATAAGAAAGGTTAGTCTGCTCTAACTTGGAACGAAGAATACTCCTACACACGCTTAAATTTAGCAACCCAATTTTTAACAATTGGTAGCAAACGAATGGATTCCAACAATATAATCCCAGTTTTTCCTTAATTTCGGTTTGTGTTAAGCCTGTAAAAACACACTATTACTACTCTTAAGTAGTTATTTCTATTACAAAATCTGTTAAATACAGACTAATCGACAAATCACTCTATGCTTGTCATATTGAACTTAATTGTTTTACATACATTTTTAAACAACTACTAAATTACTTTAAATCCGTCGGTTCCACTTGCATAATTATCTCTTGGACATATCGGCTTTCGCGTAGTTGTATCTTTCCTTTTAATACTGCTATAGAACTGTAAATGGTGATGACATTTGCATAGTGAAACAATGTACGAATTAAAATGGAGAACAGGACAAATGCCTATCAACGAGTAGGATTACTTCGAACTTGTTTTATAATGATATAATTGGCAGTGGTGTGAATTCCCTATATTTAGTTCTCCAGACTTCCATTCGTGTATTTAAAGTAAGATTAAGGCTATTGTTACGGTCAAATACTGAGTTTCGGAGTAGACAATGGAGCATTTTAACAATATTGTTGTTGTTACTTAGATTCAAAGGAAAGTTACTCTGAATTGGATTCAACTCTAAGTCAAGGAATAGATTAATTCTTTTTTTTTCATTCCTGAATTGCTATTACGAGTAATATCAGTGGCTTTAGTAAAGATCTGGGTGTAAATAATCTATTGTAATACTAGGTTGGGTTTGATAATTTATTTAACGAAATAAAAATAGCCAAAAACTAAACAAGCAAATTATTACTTCATTCTGGACTTGTCAACTTGGCTATAAAAGGTTATCGAACATATTAGACATTTTTAAGTCTCCACGAAATATTCTGTCAATATTCTGTTGATGACAACTATTGAGGGGTTGAGTTGTCACAATAATAGCCTTTATCTTGATTATGCAATGGTTACACTATGTTATAAGAATCTTAACTTGTTTTATTCTTAGCCTATTAAATTCTTTTCGTTCGTTTATATTTTCTTCCTGTTGGATAGGAACGCCTTCACTACTGTATTTAAAATTTGTAGTAGCATACTTCATAAATTAACATAAGAAATTTTGCTTAAATAATATTTTTCTTGACTAAGTGTAGTTTTACTATTTTAAATGTGATTTTTTTGAAGATTCTTGTCAAATTTTATTAGGTAAATTTTTTCTCCTGGGACAGACTATTATGTATATCTTGCAGAAACTATTTTGAAATTACAAAATTATGTTCATTATATTCAAGTTTAATGTTAAAAAAAAAGTGAGAGGTGTCAAGGGGCACCCGGATGGATCGAAGTTCCTTTCGATTAATTAGTGAAGGACTTAGTAATTTGTAAACATAACAGAGAGTTTATACATACATAAGCATTTATTATCGTCTGTATAAAATCTCTACTTACCTAACTCTATCAGCAATATCCTGAACTTGTGCAGAAACACTGTCAGGATACATTATTGTTTTTATTTTCTAATATTTTAATATTTATTATCAAAGGTAATATTACGAGTCCTTAAAATTATATCGATTATTTTTTGCACCTGTCAAAATATCGCAATTTTGTGATTTCGTCCAATGAAAACGCTTAATCTTCAATGTTTTATGCTAAATCTTGCCAATCATTCCGGTTTATATTGATAAAACCACTAGTGGTTTTACTACTATTGATAAAATTATAGAACTGTCAAAAATTCAATAACAATATTGAACAATCAATTTTCGTGTTTATAAGTACTTTACTATAAATCAACATTCATTTATATTATCTAAATATTCTGAAATATATTATCACAATTCAATTCATCTAAACGATAATGAAAAATCAAATATGAAGGTACTTTAAAACTAACCTGCTTCCTGGTTCTGCATGCATTTAAAACTTTTATATGCCTACAGCCAAATGTGGTCTTGTAGGTAAACTTTAAATAGATATACCTAATAATTTTTATTTTGGTAATTTTCTCTTTAATAATATAATTGTATAAATAGGTATAAAAAAAAAGAGTGTGCGTGTAACCTTTACGCGCGATTGAAGTAAAACTTGTTGACGTACGTATCGGAAAATAAATATTTAATTACAATTCAATCATATTTATTGCCTATATACTTTACAAAAAAAATGAGATGTTATATTTATATTATTCATTAGAAATAGGAATTTGAAAGTTATCATTATTTTTTTTATATATGAAATAATAGGTTTATGATAACTAAAATGTGAAACATAGATTTTAGTCTATAAATACCATTAATGTATTTGAAACCGTTTGAAAATTTCATAAATAAATTTCGGAAATTTAAACTCCTCCTATAGCTAAAATTATACAGTTACTTCCATCAGAATCTTCCGTTAGAATCTACCCCTAGTCGTGCCTAAAGAAGTTTTGCTTCAATAATAGGTAAACAATATTAAAAATATACACACATTACGTTTAGAATGTGTGATTTTGTAGCTGTATCTACCTTATTGTAATACATCACAACACAAGAGCCTTCGATAGTTAGATAACCATTTCATTTTGTAGCATTTTATAGCATATTCCATAAAATTTAAAATCCTGAGTTAAGTTTGTTTCCTTCACGTCTACGAAGGATCTGTTATTGGTGGTAAAAGATCAGCCATCTTGACTAGTGATTTTATGGCCTTTATGGCTACCTAACCAAACCTAAAATAAGTATAAGAAAATGTTAAAATATTTTGAAATATTATTATTTTATGAACAAAAACGTGCAACATGCTTCTTGACTCAACGTAAAGATTCCGTATAAACAATTATTTACTATCATAATATGTATGTATGTATATAAACTTACTTAATCAAATCATAATGAATGTGACTGTCTCGTCATTTTTTCATTTTTGTCATTTTTCTTCAAATCTTTCTGGCGCTTATAATATCCCCTTTGACGTTCACAATTTCTTTTTCTTTTTAGCTCTTTAAGTCTATAAAACGAAAATAGCTAGGTATAAATAATAGTTATAAATAATTAGGTATAAATAGTGTAATTACACACCAAAAATAAAATTTATGCATATAGAGTACCTACCTATTCACTCATTTTCAATCAATATTTTTTCATCACTTTCTTCATTAATAAATCCACATTGTTTATTCATATTTAATACAAACACTTTATACACAAAAAACTATTTATATAAAGCAATGTATTTCGATTGACAAGATGATCAGCTGTCAATTCATACAATTACAGATTTAATTTTATTTAATATAGGAGGCAAAATCGCATGAGCGCCGCGAGGATTATTTTCAGGGGGTGCATCTGCATCTACACACTATTATGATCTAATATATATATAGAATGTAGAATGATTTGGACAGCAACCGCGACGCCTTTAGTTTTTATTCAAACAATAATTTAATGAAAAAATTAAGAAAATATATAATTTTCTGGTAAATTCAGGTATTTTCTTTCATAGCAGGGGGTGCAAGCGCACCCTCTTGCACCCTGCTGCCGGCGCCCATGCAAAATCGTGTCAGTATTAGGTTTTGTTTCCGGTTTCTGTTATTAGAATGACGTCACGTCCGTTAGAATAAGTTTTTTACTCCTAGTCTCGCTAAAGAAGTTTTACTTCAATAAATATTTATTCAAATTATAACCCTGTTTTCTCTACGCTCACGACAACTGACAACTGTCATACTGTCAATGTCAATACTATCTATGTATATAGTGTACAGGATAAGATAATAGGAAGGGTAATTTGTCAAATTTTTTATTAAAGTTATTGAAAGATCAAAAGATTATAAGTATTTTCTCTTAAAATAATAATATATTTATTAAATATTATTCTGTGTAAACCCACTTCCTTTCTTTCTCTTGATTATTAATGTTTTAATAAATTAGATCATAGGTAGGCAACACAAAATACACGTATCCTAGTTTTTGTACAGAATGGTTCAAAAAATAATCTTCTCAAATACCACTCGTCCTGTAAAATTTTACTAGATAAATTTTTATTTTCCAGACTCAAACTTTTTTATTTTAGGCAAAACTACTCAAACAAACTGAATATGATAAAATCACTCGTCCTACGGACTCGTGATTTTATCACATTTCAGTTTGTTTTCGTATTTTTGCCAAATAAAAAAGTTTTCGTGGAAACTAAAAATTTATCGATAAAATTTTAAGGACTCGTGGTATTACCATTGATAAATTTTTAGTTTCCACGAAACTTTTTTATTTGGCAAAAATACGAAAACAAACTGAAATTTGATAAAATCACGAGTCCGTAGGACGAGTGATTTTATCATATTCAGTTTGTTTGATTAGTTTTTCCTAAAATAAAAAAGTTTGATGAGTCTGGAAAATAAAAATTTATCTAGTAAAATATTACAGGACGAGTGGTATTTGAGAAGATTATTTTTTGAACCATTTTGTACAAAAACTACTTTGTTTAAAAAACTTCCTAGAACAACTTATATTTCATAATTAACACAAACGAAATGCCGTTACCCCCTCCTATTAACTTATCCTGTACACTAGATAGTATTGACAGTTTTCAGTTGTCGTGAGCGTCGTGAAAACAGAGTTATAATTTGAATAAATATTTATTTTTATACCTATTTATACAATTATATTATTAAAGAGAAAATTACCAAAATAAAAATTATTAGGTATATCTGTTTAAAGTTTACCTACAAGACCACATTTGCCTGTAGGCATATAAAAGTTTTAAATGCATGCAGAACCAGGAAGCAGGTTAGTTTTAAAGTACCTACATATTTGATTTTTCATTATTGTTTAGATGAATTGAATTGTGATAATAATAATAACAAAATATATTTCAGAATATTTAAATAATATAAATGAATGTTGATTTATAGTAAGGTACTTATAAACAAGAAAATTGATTGTTTAATATTGTTATTGAATTTTTGACAGTTCTTTAATTTTATCAATACCACTAGTGGTTTTATCAATATAGACCGGAATGATTGGCTAGATTTAGCATAAAACATTGAAGATTAAGCGTTTTCATTGGACGAAATCACAAAATTGTGATTTTTTGACAGGTGAAAAAAATAATCTACAAAAAACCTGTATAAACTTAACAAAGTCGCGACACTACAATGTTCAAAGCAAAATAGAAAATAGTAAATCCATTATTTTAAACAGTTCGTCTCTTTTAACAAAAGTGTCCATTTATACAATACCAGAGGTTTAGATGACCTAGAATTACTTTTTATTTCAATTTAATTTAAAACAGGAATTAACAATTTAATACAAAATTTTAAAATTAAAATATCAGGAATATCCGGAACTTGTGCAGAAACACTGTCAGGATACATTATTGTTTTTATTTTCTATTATTTTAATATTTATTATCTACAAAAAACCTGTATAAACTTAACAAAGTCGCGACACTACTACACTGTTCAAAGCAAAATAGAAAAAAAAAGTAAATCCATTATTTTCAACAGTTCGTTTCTTTTAACAAAAGTGTCCATTTATACAATACCAGAGGTATTGTATATTCTACCTAGAATTACTTTTTATTTCAATTTAATTTAAAACAGGAATTAACAATTTAATACAAAATTTTAAAATTAAAATATTTGACAGTAACTGACAGTTAAGGTAATTTGACGTAGGTACCTAACTAGTCAAGTTAAGAACTATTTTTGAAATGTTTATGAATTTATTGATTTATAAAAACAGGATAAAATAAAATATAATACTATTATAGGTACTTATTTTTTTCTACAGTATTTTCTTTTAATTTAAATTAGTGTCTTTTTAATTGTACTTTTATTAGTATTTATTATATTAGGCTTTCCTATTTAAATAAAGATAGGTATATCTATCTATGAGAGAGAGAGAGAGAGAGAGAGAGAGAGAGAGAGAGAGAGAGACAACATGCGTATGTCGTGTCGTGACAAATTTTGGTATGAATTTTTTTTGGCTAGCTCCTAGCGTCAGTCGTAACTGTTCGTAACGCCCGAAAGGGAACTTCATTCCGAAAGGCAAGTAGCGAGTTTAAAAAAAACGGTCTTTTAATACTAAAAACAACGCGTTTTTAAGAGAATATACAGAGGGCAGCAAGAAAACTTGATAACAAGAAGTAGTGATCATATCGTTATAAAACTTTTTTATTTCTGTCACCCATGATCTGAATTGTCCATTATATGGTTTTAAAGATGATATCGGACAAGTAATGACCTCTGTTTTCAATAAACTGAGATACATGATTTCTCAAGCTCCGTTAAACTATTTGAATCATATCGTGGGGTATGTTCACGATTGATTGACGATTGCTGTCCTTAAAATGATTTAGAGTTTGAAGTCGATCAGTGTAAACGATACATTTAAGTTAACCCCATAAAAAATTCTGGTAAAATTTGTGTTACTGTAAAGTTTCCAAAGCGACTGCATATTTGCGCGCTGAGCGCTGAGGATATCGCAAAACAGACACTCTCACCCTTTCAAAGATTTTCTCTGTTCTGACTCTCCGGTGTGCTGGATGGGATTTCATCACATTTTTGCTCTCCCTAAATTGTTTTACTCTGAAAATACTCTCCTGTCGGCCAGGAACGCAATCTATAGGATGAATGTTGAAGTGATAGCACTTTGAGTGGTAAATATGAACCGACTTTTGGAAAAGTACCTAAGCCTTGCAGAGACAATGCGCTGCTCTATTGACCAATGAATGATGGCAACTGACTGCTTAGGATGCCCCCTAACCCTTTTCACCCAAATCCGACCACACCTCTCCTTTTGGCGCCAAAACCAATTCAGCAAGTTTTATTGCTGCACCCTGTATTACCTTTCCTGCATAAAATATAAAAGCGAATATACAGTATGAATGAATCTACCGGAATCTATTAAAATTCACGGCATTGCCCTGATATCAAAATTATATAAGTTAGTTTAAATTTTTTAATCAACTGTTTGTGTGTTTCTGGCATAGAGAGTAGGCAAACTAAACTTAAAGCACGCATTCAAATATGTTCAGTTTCAAATATGACCGAATTTTATATTTACCGAAGAATAATTGTAAACTGGAGAGGATTTATTAAAACGTTTTGCCGAAAGCTATAAGTTATTTTTCAAAACATGAATTACTCCAAGAGTCATATTAATTTACTAGCTGAACCGGCGAACCGGCGCCTTTTAATCAAATATTTTTATTTTCTCGTTTTTCGTTTTATTTTTTTTTTATTTTTACGATTTGTTCTTGTTTTTTTCGATTATCTTCCATGTTTGTTTTTGTTTTTGTTAATTTTCTAGTTTGTTTCCAAGTTTTCACTTTTGGGGAAGTAATATTATTTGGTACTTCTCCACTCAATACAACCAACATTTCAGTTTTTCCCACTTTTCGATCACTTCGATATATACCCTCTCTAACGACAAATCTGATAAACCTATTTAATAACATCGAAAATTCTAAAATAGCTACAAAGAACATAAGAACTATTTCCAAAAGATCCACTTACAGTAGCCGAAAGTTCAAACATAGTTTATAAAATCCCCTGTCTTAATTGCAACCAAGTATTACATAGGGGAAACATCTCGAACTGTACATAGCAAAAATATATCACACAAAAGTGATATTAACACTAATAAAACAAAATCATGTGCCTTAGCAGAACATGCGATAAAAAACAAACACCAATTTGACTTCGCAAGCACACAAATTCTGGACAGAGAACGTAACGAATATAAGAGAATGTTTTTGGAAATGACCCATATTAAAAAACTGAAAATTGCATTAACAGGAAATCTAAGTAATATTTTTTGTTATAACATATTATCCCACACATTAGTAGAGTAGCAACATGGTCACAAAATGAATATAAAAAAACATCGTAACTAAATTCAAGGTTTAATAAATAATTACCAAACAAATAACATTATTTAAATTTTAAACATAAAACAAATAACATAAAACAAATTTTTGTTCAACAGAAACCTAAAAAGCAAGCAGAGTTATACAATAGGGTTAAGGCAGATCAAATAATGAGTATGCCTCAGGACAGGATAGTCCCCAGGTATAACTTTGTGAGAAACTTTCGAGTAGAAATACTGGAAAGGGACTCATGGAACAATGGCCCCCCAATCCAAGGGGAGTCAATTTGGTATACCGATGGCTCAAAGACTGAGAAAGGCACAGGGTCAGGTATATACAGTAGAGAACACAGGATAAAAATCCAACTAAGTCTAGGTGCGTATGCCACAGTGTTTCAGGCTGAAGTAACGGCCATACAACACTGCAACGGAGATCGTAAGTCAGGGTATAACGGGTAAAACCGTAGTCATATACTCGGACAGTCAAGCAGCTCTAAAGGCGATAGTCTCAGCACAAATAAGCTCACAGCTGGTGTGGGACTGCGTTGGGGCCCTGACACATGCCGCTAGTCAAAATTCTCTGACACTGGCATGGATACCAGCACACTCAGGGTTTCGGGGCAATGAGAAGGCTGATGAATTGGCCCGTGCGGGAGCTAACACTCCAATGATTGGCCCGGAACCATTCGGCGGAGTTGCTAATACATTCAGAAAGGCAGCCATTGAGAAATGGAGGCTAGAAAAGGCCCAGGAGTGGTGCGAAACATCACCGGGCAAGCGACAAGCCAAACTCTTCATAAAGGGATACTCGGCGAAGTTTACTGCAGAGCTGCTATCACAAAGGCGAAATGATGTCAGAATGATTGTCAGTCTCTTGACAGGACATTGTAGGCTCAGAAAACAAATGAGTCAGCTTAACTTAGCAGATGAAGACATATGTCGATACTGCCAAGAGGAAGAGGAAACTGCATTTCATGTCCCATGCCAATGTGAAGGCCTTGCAAGGACGCGGTATCTAGTACTGGGAGAGGAGAAACCGGCTGCTCCAAGTTATGCGGAGTGGCCACTGTCAAGGCTATTAAGTCTCATTAAGAGGGCAGAGCTGGACAAGGTGCTCTAATCCTATTCCACAGATAATGGGTGTTCACAATAGATCTGCAAAGGTCGCAGTGATATAGGCTAACAGCCAACCCAAAAAATATCTATCTATCAACAGAAACCTGTCTTAAGTTTATAAATACTAATGATTGTAATCTGTTTTTGCTAATTGGGAATTTTTTATCTTATTTTTTGAATAATTATTTTTTTGATTTTTGATAAAAAAATTGTTGTTTATCAAAAACAAATTTAATTATTTTACATATAAATAATTTATGAAACTTTTATAAATAATAATTTTTTATTGAAAATTGTACGTCACATTTGTTTATTATTATTTCATTAAATGAAGCTTTAAAGCTATCAACGATTATTTTTGTTTCTAAAAAATAATATGTGACTAGAATTGCATTCAGATCGACCAAGGAAGAAATTTTGAGAGCAGGCTATTTCAAGAAGTTTTTCAACGATATTAGAATTATTGGTGTTAAGGACTCTATCTTATCCTATCCAATTCATCCAGGTTTAGGTATGAATGCTACCTTGATTGACCTCTACGATTTTGGTACGTATCCAAGTCCCAGGCTTATCCATATTAACGTACCAAGTTTGTTGTGCAGGAGGTCAGTGCCTTTCTGCAAAAGAATGGGACAAATCCTGTTCGCTCCCACTGATTTAAACGACTCGAAAGAATTGACTACTCATTCAATTTTATTCTTATTTACCACCATTTTTGCCAACTGCCATCTTTAAATATGCTGGAAACTTCTGTTTAGTGTACCTACTATACAGATACTAAAACCTTCTTTGATTTTTAATATTATATATAGGTATACATAGCCCCACAGGCATGAAAGACCCAACGTTTTATTTGTTATTTCTTTTCATTTCTTCTTATTTTGGCACATGAGTTTCCAGTTTTGTACACCTAAGGTTCTCAAACCCGCTTCTACTTCGCTCTTCCATCATTCCTTTGGTCTCCTTTTTCTCCTTTTTCCTCCTATGCAAATGATCATTTTTGGAATCCTACTTTCTGCCTTCCTTTCGACATGTCCTAACCTTTTCAACCTTTGTGCTCTAGCATATCCAGTGATACTGGGTTCTTTGTGCATATCCGCAAGCTCTTGGGTTGTTGTTCTTTCCCACACCTCATTGTTCCTTTTTCCTCTAAAAATTTTTCTTTTTCGTATTTCTAGAGAACCTATATCTGCTTTCCTTAATATCCACGTTTCAAGCAAATGTAACTGTTGGTCTTATTATCGTTTTGTACAATCTAATTTTAGGCTTATTAGTTATTAAATGACTTTTTAGTAGGAGATGGTTTTTACCTTAAACTTTTCGGAATATTTTATTTTTACTTTTATTCTATTTTTCGTGTCCTGAAGAGTCAACTTTACTAGCTTTATAATTTTTTCACTCACTCCTAATTTTCTTAATGCTTATGCCAATCTTCTGATTGTATTGTTACGTTCTAGGGGTTCAAAATAAAATCACTGCTGAACGAAAATGTCTAATTTATTTACACACACAATAAACTAAACGAATTATAACTAAATAACTAAACTAACTATAACACACTAATTTATGTACTACAATTAACTTCGATTTATATTCACTATTTATTTTCACTTCGTAGTTCGCTCGAATATTTAGACTACTCGCTATAAACTTTAAACTTCCCCGCGGATCGTGGCTCTCCGCTTATATACCAGTCCACAGCTTCCAGAACGTCTTTCGATAACACTTTCTCGACGCACGTAGAAAGGAAGGAATTTTCCTGATTGTTCTGTTCGAGAATAAGCGCGTTGTTTACCTGGAGAGCGACAGGGGCGTACTAAGGGGTTCTCGCTCGTTACACTGCCCCCTCCTTAAGACGTTCGGTCCCCGAACACCTTGGTTGGTATGTCTGAACCTACAGGCATCTCCCTTTCTGCAGCTCCCTTGCTTTTCGAAATAGCAATCCACAGTCTTCTCCTTCATTGTGTTTCCGCTCGGGTTGAAAATGCACACGAGTATCTCTATTCCTGTCTTATGGAAAAGCACCTCGAGCATGTTCCGGACGACTCTCCAGTTGAGTTGGTCTAGACCACAACCCAACTTAGGCACAGCCAGCTTCTTCACTCCCAACCTGGTAAGTTCGTCTCTTAGGTTCAGCAGGGTATTCCACATACTTCTATAGCTGGGCTTGTGATCGGAAAACCTCTTAGTCACCATGTAGAAGAGGTGACGATGACCGTCAGTGAGACTCAGAATTTTTCCGGGATGGGGCTGTTGTCTGGAGAGCTCAAATACATGGCCAAACTTCTTCCTGAAGACTAATGCTATTCCCCTGGACATACGCAGATCTTCGGCGACACAATGGGCTAGGGAATAATCTCCAGGCACAGAGAAGAGGTCCTGCTGCTGCTCGGTGGTAACTCCGAATCGTGCCTTCCCAGTTCCACCATAGTTCTCCATGAACTGGTCGAAACTCATCTCAACATGCTCTGGGCTGGTCGTCCTTCTCAGATGGGTCTCGTCTTGTTCGTCGTAGTCCGCCTCGTATTTCGCCAACCGATTTACATGGACCACGCGCCTCTTGCCCCTTGGTAGTTTTTGTATACGGTACACTACATCATTGATCCTTTTTACCACTCTGTATGGACCCTCCCAGCTCCTCTGTAGCTTAGGTGATAATCCTCTCTTCTTCTGGGGGTTGTACAGCCAGACCAAATCTCCAGCGTTGAAACCACCTTCTGTAGCTTTGCTGTCATAGCGGGTCTTCATTCGGTCACTAGCTACTTGTATGTTTTGTCGGACCTTCTCATGAATGTAGTGTAGCCTGCCCCTCAATGTGCTCACGTAGTCCTCACCAGCTATCTCTGTTCCGGGCTTACATCCAAACTCTAGGTCACAGGGTAATCTTATTTCCCGGCCGAACATGACACAAGCTGGTGTCTCTCTAGTAGACTCTTGCACGGCTGATCTATAGGCCATGGTGAACAGATGAAGGTACCGGTCCCAGTCTCTTTGATGGTCAGAGACCACTTTAGCCAAATATTTTCCCACAGTTTTATTCATTCTTTCGACTAGGCCATCTGACTGTGGGTGAAGAGGCGTTGTCCTGGTCTTCTTGACTCCGAGTATTTCACAAATGCTCTGGAATAGGCCAGACTCGAAATTTCGTCCCTGATCAGAATGTAGCTCCAGTGGCACTCCAAACCGACTAAACATCTCTTTTATCAACACGTCTGCCACTGTCGAGGCCTCTTGGTTTGGGATGGCATGTGCTTCAACCCATTTGGTAAAGTAATCCGACGCCACCAATATGTACTTGTTCCCATCGTCGGTCTCTGGGAATGGGCCTGCGATGTCTATAGCAACTCTTTCCATAGGACTGCCTACGTTATACTGATTCATTGGCGCTCGTCGTTTTCCTCTTGGGCCATTCGTTGAAGCACAAAGTCTACATTTTCGGCACCAGTCCTTGACGTCTTCTTTGCAGTTGACCCAGTAAAAACGTTCTCTGATCTTTTCCAACGTTTTCTTGATGCCGAAGTGTCCACCGGAGGTTCCATTATGAAGTTTCTCCAATACTTCTGTCGTCCGACTCCGGGGAATTATCAGCTGAGTCCTAGCTGCAGTACCCTCGTCATTCTCGACGGACCTCTTCAACAATCCATCCTCTAAAATGATGGAGTCCCACTGCGCCCAGTAGGACTTGACCCTAGGACTCAGGTGACTCACTTCTTCCCATCTTGGTCTCTGTCCTTTTGCTTTCCAGTCAAGCAACATCTTTAGTTCGGTGTCACCTTCTTGGTCTCGCTTCAGGGATTCTGGCAGCCAATCTAGATCCACGACGGTGGTTCTTAAACAGAATTCCTTCTCTTCTGCTTTGCTGCAGTGTTTGCAGTCAGAAGGACAAGGTCTTCTAGATAATGCGTCAGCGTTGCCATGTGACTTCCCCGCCCGGTGTTCCACAGAAAAATGATATTCCTGTTCTTGGCGTTGTGGTTTAACCGGCTTCTTGCAGTTACGCTGAATGTGTCGTCTTTCGCCGCAGTTCCAGCATCTTGGTCCACCATTACGTTTCTCCTGGAGAACTCGGCGAACTACGTCTTCAATACTCTCGTCGCAGACTGGCGAATCATCAAGCTGTCTCACTTTGCTCTGTCCTCTGTGAGAAGCTTGTTTAGCAGCTTCAAATTCTAGTGCATGGGCCAGGGCATCATCTAAGGTTTTGGGCCGTGCCAACCGCAACGTCTGCTGAGTCTCCGTGTCTCTCAACCCATCGACGAAGGTCTGGACAGCAAGTTGTTCTAGGAAGCTGTCTGGTGCTGAAGGATAGGCCAGCCTTACCAACCTTGCTATGTCTGCTTCGAATTCCTGCAAGGTTTCTGCACTCTTCTGATGGCGACTCTTGATTTGTGCGTGATACACTTGTTGGAGATGTGCATCACCATATCTCATTTGCAGTCTACTTGTCAGAGTCTTATAATCACCTTGTTGACTTACAGGAATGGTCTGAAGGATATTCAGTGCGTCTCCTCTTAATGCAACAATTAGGGCAGTTGCTTTCTCTTCATCGTCCCAGCAATTGGCGTTGGCTGCTGCTTCAAATTGTTTCTGATAAGTGCTCCAGGGTGTTTTGCCATCAAAAGTTGGAGGTTTGATCTTTGTTCGCCCTGGCTCACCCCGTTCTCCCAGCTTAACAGAACAATATTTGCTGAAGTTCTTACTCAATCGCTCTTCCATGGTTTTCACCTGTTCTTCCAATTTTACCTGCATTTCTTCCTCCATATTAACCAATCTGCCTTCAATGTTTCCAACCCTGTCTTCAAATTTCCCAATTTCGTCTTTTACGCTTCCAATCTCATTTTCCAGTTTGGAGTAATTATTCTTTAACTCATTTTCAATGAATGTCAATTTATCTCCCAAATTATCTTCCATTTTCTTAGTGTTTTCTTCCATTTTCTGGGTATTCTCATCCATTATCTTTCTAGTATTTTCTTCCATTTTATTTGTGTTTTCGTCCATTTTATTTTCCATTTTCCTAATATTTTCCTCCATATTCAAGCTCATCTTTTCAAGGGCTTGCTTGAAAAATTCCATTGTCGCCTGATCCATTTTCTTCGTCTGTGATCTCGTAACTGGCATACAAATTATTCACTAATGAAGTCCACAATTTTAAATTAACACAGCAGTTTAATTTACCCCACACCTGACACCAATTGTTACGTTCTAGGGGTTCAAAATAAAATCACTGCTGAACGAAAATGTCTAATTTATTTACACACACAATAAACTAAACGAATTATAACTAAATAACTAAACTAACTATAACACACTAATTTATGTACTACAATTAACTTCGATTTATATTCACTATTTATTTTCACTTCGTAGTTCGCTCGAATATTTAGACTACTCGCTATAAACTTTAAACTTCCCCGCGGATCGTGGCTCTCCGCTTATATACCAGTCCACAGCTTCCAGAACGTCTTTCGATAACACTTTCTCGACGCACGTAGAAAGGAAGGAATTTTCCTGATTGTTCTGTTCGAGAATAAGCGCGTTGTTTACCTGGAGAGCGACAGGGGCGTACTAAGGGGTTCTCGCTCGTTACAGTATTATATGCAGTTTTAAAATCTATAAATAATTTAATCCTGCCAAAAACCCACATTGGTATTCTCCTACAGGTCGCTAACACTTTATATCCAACATTCAATAAGACTATCTCTCCATGGTTCTGCAATTTGTTTTATCACCTTTTTTAAACATTGGGCTTATTAACGCTTTATTCCATTGACTCAGCATTCTTTCTGTTTCCCAAATTTTCCCTATCAAACTGTACATTTTCTTAATCAAGTTGTTATCTTCAAATTTTAGTATCTTGCCTGTGATTTCATCTATACCAGCACTTTTGTTTGATTTTAAGCTGCCTAAAACCATTTTTATATCCTCTTGGTCCGGTTTTTCCTTCAACCTCATTTGCTTTTCCTCGAAATTAATTATTTCGTGATTGTTATCATTCCACATTTTTTCATTCACCAGTTCCTCGAAATAATCTCTCCATCTTGCTACCACTTCTTCTTCATCTGCAATGAATTGTCCATCCTTACCCCTTATAAACACTGGTTTTGCTTCGTAGCCTTTTTTTTGTCTTTGTACACCTTGATATATAATATACTAGCAGCCCGCCCCGGCTTTGAACGGGGATTAAAGAAAAATAACAAAAGCCATTAAATTTATTGGGTCAACGCATCCCTGTAAACAATATTACATGTTGTTTTATTTTCTGGCAGCAAAATAAATTGATTTTCAGGTATTCCGACCTGCCTTAGGCGGTTGGCCATGAGGAAAACCGATCCCTACTAATTGAAAGGTTTGACCTTGAGACTTATTATTAGTAAAAGCGAAAGATGTTTTGATAGGAAATTGAAGCGGTTTAAATGGATTTGGTAGATCAGTTGGGATCATCGGTATCCTCAGTGTATGAGCTAGTTGACCAGCTGGTGGTTCAGTTATACTGGTGGCTACAACTTAATTGTCCTTTAATTCTTTTATAAGTAGCCTCGTCCCATTGCACATGCTAATATCTGTCGTGATTATAAAATAAGTTATTTTGATAAAGATTAATACCAAGATAAAAACTTTTAAAAAATTAAAAAATAGTTATTGTGACGTAACTATAACAGTTAGACATATGCTGTCGCGGCATTATTTGTAGATATTTACATATTCTTCGAAATCGTAGTACATTATTTTATTCTATAATCAATAGTATTCTCAGCGCACGCGATGTAAGGATTTTAAGGTCATTTTTGGTTACATTAATGGCATAGTAGATGAGCTATAGGCATACGGCCTAACTACTTCCAAATTTCGCCGCTAGATGTTGCCACAGGTGGCGGCGCTGTATTCTTCTGTTTTTTCGAGTGGCCTTTGACATTTGGCGCAAGCAGCCAATTCTTCTTTTTTCAAATGGCCTTTGACGTTTAGCGCAAGCAGCCAATTCTTCTTTTTCGAATGCCAAAAGGTCATTAACGTTGTATCTCGTAAAGGGCCAAACAGATTTCGTCACGTGACGTATCATTGTAAAGGGGTTGCTGTATAGGGTAAGATGAAGCGTCAAACAGACCGTATTGATGCTGCCAAAAAGGCATTAATGTTGTATCTCGTAAACGGCCCAACGGATTTCGACGTATGACGTATCATTGTAAAGGGGTTGCTGTATAGGGTAAGATGAAGCGTCAAAAAGACCGTATTGATGCTGCCAAAAAGGCATTAACGTTGTATCTCGTAAACCGCCGAACAGATTTCGACGTATGACGTATCATTGTAAAGGGGTTGCTGTATAGGTTAAGATTAAGCGTCAAAAAGACCGTATTGATGCTGCCAAAAGGGCATTAATGTTGTATCTCGTAAACGGCCCAACAGATTTCGACGTATGACGTATCATTGTAAAGGGGTTGCTGTATAGGGTAAGATGAAGTGTTCAAATCTTCTAAAATATTAAAAGCGCGTGACCTTTGTGCATTAGCAGGTTCGCGATGTGTGACGTAATCGACTGATGTGTTAGAGTGATAACAGACTTTGCTTTCGCAATTAAGAATAAAACATATCATGGAAAATATTTAGTTTTAGAATGGCTTCGAGAGAATACAGTCAAAATTTGAAGAGTTTTGTGAAAACATAAGAAAATTAAACCAACAAATTTCTGCCTACGAAGACCAAAAAGAAGTGTTAAAAAAAATTGGAAATTTAAGTTTGTGGGACAAAGTTTTTGAAAAATATTTACCAACATCATCAACGCCCACAAGACGAATAAAACCATGGCCTTGCTAAAAGCAAATTTTGTTCTTTTAACAGCAATATTAAATAACATACTTTATGTTAACGTTCCGCAAAACGTTGTACCTACATATTGGTGTGTGTTTAGACACCAACGGAACAAAACAAGAGTGCAATACATGGCAAATGATGAGTCTGTCAACAGTCAATGATGGAAAATTGCCGGTGTTTGCATTAAATTTAACGGAATCACCTCTTAACTACAAGCTAAAATTAATCTTAAAAGATAACTCAGAAGGAGTGGGAGAATGGCAATCAAATCTTCAAATCCCAATGCAACAACTAGAAATTACTATGGAGGATCCAATGCAAAAGCAAATATGTTAATTAGTTCAGATAACATGGGCAACGTTAGCAGGGAGTTTGCTTGTTAATCATGAAAATTCTGGCTAAAGAAACCAAAAGAAGAATGAAGCGATCAAATGTATTTTTAAATAATAATAACAATAAATATTTGTAAACTTGTAAAAGGTGTTTTAATAAAAAACCTTAATTTTTTGTTTTATAGCTTTATTTAGGTAATATAGTATAAAACAGCCAATTATACAATGTAAGGATATTATAATATGCACACATAAACTTTCCAGTGGCGTGGTGGGGACAATTAAAATAAGCAGGTTCAAATTTTTCCGTTGAACAGGTTGATCCATCATAAGTTGCAACATCATAAATTAATAGATGGAGTCCAAGTTCTTCACATTTTGCTTTTAAAAAATCAAATTTCTGATTTCCTCGTACGTAAATCAAATCAGCACAACTTAGTAAATGTTTCACTAAAATGGTGTCGTTACTTGAATATTCTATATATCCAGAGTCGTATCGTATTCCATGTATAAATTTTTCCAAATATCGCGTAGTTTTCTTGTCTTTAGCAGTCAACTCGTGGAATGGTTTAGGAGGTTTAAATAAAAAATTCGATTTTATACCACCAATCTGAATAGCGACTCCTTTTGGATAAAAAACTTTATCGATTATAAATCCTTGGATGTCGACTACTGCAATTCTCATGATGATGATGACGATGAAACTTCTTTGAAAGCTGAGCAAATACTAAATAGTTAGCAGTTTATATTATATTTTTAACTACTTCCGTTAAGGAATAATGCTCCAATAAACAATCGTGAATTATGATACAATATGCTTTAGTATTTTTGGGAAATCCTGTGCCAGCATCAATTTCTAGTTGTACATCAACAGTCGATGATTTCATCGATTCTTCTTGCTTAGAACAATCGATAACAAACAAAGCACGATTTCGAAATGCTAGAAAATCCATTAATGGTCGTTTCATTGATACTCTGTTGTAACTGGAATTGAATTCGCTGTAGTTGTAATGAGCTAGCGCAAAGTCGCCTTTTTCAAAATCAAGTTGCATTCTTTCATTGGAAAAATATTCACCATTCAATGCGAGTCTGAGACCTTGTAGATTTACGTGATCAAATAAAGAAGAATCTGCAATTTTCAGATTTCTCCTATTAGTTTGGAAAAATACAATAACATATCGAGGTTTCTCTTTTGCAGACGTCGTTTTAACAGCCCAAATTTCCTGTTTAGCTCCTGCGGTCAAAGAAGGTAGCTCATGTAGTTCCCATTTTCTAAACGGAATTACGATTGGACGATCGCTTTGAATTGATCGCATCAATTGTTCTTTAACAAAATCATTTGGATAAATATGTTTAACTTTCAGTTCCATCGAATGAATCATAATCTGTACGGTTGTAACAGTAGGTACGTTACCGGTACCTCGTTTCTCTGTTACAATAACGCTATCGAGATCATTACGAGCTCGAACGAATCGAATCGTTTGTCGTACACAAGCTACCATTGGGTAATCATTGAAAATGTTGAAGATGTGTTTAAGCGGCATCAGTAAACTAAATGATTTATCAATAGGATTGAGAAGGGGATTTGTGGGATAATTCCAACCAGCAATGGCGAGGTGACGAGAATCTTCTTCATTGTAACATGTTAAAGCTCTTACAGTGCTAACAATTCCAGGATCTCGAACTGTTTCTATCTCTCTTGCACTTTCGCTATACGTACACGAGTCGAATAGAAATGCTTCAAAGTTTGGTGTCAAACTAACATCGCTATCACCAGTTACATCCAATTTTCCTTTAATAGCCAACAACGTATCATGCATTGCAAAGAATGAGTCCACCTGATTTACACTAAATTCTACAATGTCGCTGCAGCTAAACGATTTGATGAATGGTGTGTAAGATCGGTATTCGGATTTTCTAATCGATTAATCCTGAGTCGGTTCTCGATAGAGATCAAACATTAAATCTTGAATTGTTCGTATACAATTCATTATTATTTTTATTGTTAATAACTTTGAAACCAAGAGCTTTCAAAAATAAAACGTTGTCTCTAGTAAGTCGTCGTCGCTGTCGTCCTACTGAACACTTTAACGACTTGTTTAATACTGCAGGCTTCTGAAAATATGAAGGTGCTATATAGTTGAAAATTAATCCCATTCTTTCAACTCCAAACCCAATATGCTTCTTTCACCAAATTTACAGGTATTGAATTTTGATCCAATGCCAGTATAGTAATATTTGTAATCTCAGGTATATTAATCACAGGTAAATACGTGATATCTTTCGGAATTTCGTCGATAGCGTAACCAGGGTCTACGAATATACCAAACTCGTGGATAGTGTGAGTAGGTCTGTTGTTGTAGAAGGCTCCGGTGGTAATGTTTGTTTCGAAACGAATCGTTCGTACTTTAACAATTTCCACAGGTAGATCGGAACTATGTCTTACGTTCGGTTCCAGAATCCTCTTTGAGAAACCCAACATTCTGCCTATACTGTCTTCACGCTCTAAATTTATTGCATGTTGACTACTGAATATTTCACGCTTGAGTGTATTATTGTTGGGCTTCAATAAAAAAACGTCTTCAATCTTTGCATTTGGTGGTATATTTATTAAATTTCGGATCGTCTCTTCAATATCGGAAATTTCATAGCAACCAGTATTTAAGGTTATTTTCTGCAATTTAGTTTTATTGTTATTTTCGTAATAGTAAAAAGCATTACTGCGAATCTCTACATTCGGTATGCTGTTGTACGAAAAGAAAAACAGAAATGCCAACTTGTATTGTTTCTTTGGATCTAAACTCAACGGAACCGGAGGAATCCAATCAAATTGATAATCACGACTCTCTAACGTTAACAACATAACTGTTGGAGGTTGAACAAAGAAATAAAATTGTATATCTTTAACATTTATTTAATTATTTTTTTACTAGTTCATTACATTTTTCTAAACCTAGTTTACATATATGACAATTTCCTTGTGATTGCGCAGGTCCGTCAACATGGGTGGTCCATTCAGGACGATTATGATGAACAAAGCAAGGCAGGCAGGTTCGCAATTCAAAATCCAATCTATATTCAAGCGGTAACTTGCACCAAACTTGTAATAATTCACAAGGTTTTGCGTACCTTTTCAAATAACATATAGGAAAACAAGCCAATTCCTGTTCAGTAAAGTCAATCAGGTTCTTTTCACGATTAATGTACGCCAAAACAGCCTCCATCGTATAGAAATTCTAAACAAAGATGACCACAGTTGATTTGATTAAAAGTCTGGTAAGGATCGTGGTTGTAAACAATTTTCGTTGCAGGTCCCAGATACTGTACAAGTTCTTTCGGTGGTTTCAACTTGCCAAATGAATCGAAATATTCGACGTTATTGTTAATCTTCCGATACGCTTTATTCTCCAGAATCTGGTCTGCTTTATGTCTTTCCGCTAAATCTTTATGTTTAGAATATGCAATGTCGTGTTCTCTGGCTGCGTCGTCCAGCAGGTTAACCCCCGTATCTCCACGTGCAAGTCTTTTATATAATTTGGTGCCTGGACCCAAAAAGTTGTAACTGGGATAATGTAACTCAAAGGCAGATTATTGATAAGGCTGTTGAGCACACCTTCACCTTCAAACACCAACATGAGAAATGAAATGATTTAAAAATTACTACTCTACTTATACATTGAAACATTAAAAAACATGTTAAACAATGAAGATCATTCAACAAGACCAGACGCTACCGATTGAAAATTAAGATGAAGGAAACGATCGAATCGCTGCCAGTAAACATGGACCATTGCTACCAAATTCGTTTCGGGCGCTAATTTGTGGACCCAGTGGGTGTGGCAAAACGAACGTTATGTTATCGTTACTGTTTCATCCACATGGCGCGAAATTTAAAAATATTTACGTTTATTCAAAGTCATTGTATCAGCCCAAGTATAAATTGTTGGAAGAAGTGCTGTCAAAAGTTAAAGGAGTGGGATATTTTCCGTTTAAAGAAAACGATGAAATAATTTAGCCCAAATGATGCTAAACCAAATTCAATTTTTATTTTTGATGACGTCATATGTGAGAACCAGCAAAAGATTCGAGAATACTACAGCATGGGCCGACATCGAGATAAAGATAGCGCATTTCTTTCGCAGACCTACTCGAAATGCTGTAAACAGAATTGTAGAGATAACAGTAACCTAATTGTACTTTTTAAACAAGATGCTATTAATTTGAAACATGTCTTTGATGAACACGTGTCACCGGATATGAGTTTTGAAGAATTCAAACAGTTGTGTTCGAAATGTTGGCAAGAAAAGTATGGGACAATGGTTATTGCGAAAGACTTTGATTTAAACAACGGTCGATATCGAATCGGTTTCGATAAATACATAAAATTGTAAGGTTATTCTCATTATTCAACAACATGTCGTGCAATCCAGTTGACATTGCCGTTCGTAAGAGAAAAATTGCCGAACTTGCTCGATCGATTCGAAAAAAATATAAAGCGTTACAATTGGGTAGAGTTGAAACGGATGAGACACTAAATAAATTGTTTAAACCTGTGACGGAACAACTACACAAAATTGTAAAATCTTCTCTAAACCAAACAGTAATTTCTCATCCTTAACCAGTCAACGAGCCAGAGCCTAAAAAAGAACCATCTAAACAAAAGGAAGAACCACCCAAACAAAAAGAGGAATCACCTAAACAAAAAGAGCAATCGAGCATACCTGCGTTTGTAAAACTCGAAAATGTTGCCGAAACTACTAGTGATGATGATGATGAAGTATTCTATGAAGAAGAAGACGACGAACAGGTTGTTAAAGATCTTAACAATTCAACAGAGGTTATTAAGGAATACTTGGATCAGTATCCCCCAATGGTTCATCCATATATTATAGATCATTGGGAGAAAAAAGATAATATAGACCCGGTTTATGGTCCTACTTACGATGCTCATACTTCTAAATGGTTTCTGGGTGGCAAACAAATCGACTTTGAATAAACTCATGGATTTATTATTACAGGCAAACAGATAAGAGGTACACCGGGTCGGTATGAATTAATTTTTAATGATAATCTTGAAAATTACAATGATGACGATTTAAAGCGTTATGGAACAATACTAGAATTAACAAATCCTCATAAAAACATTAAAGGAAACCTTAAAGGAACACAACGATTCAAATACATACATATCATAAAACCTCTGGCTACCTCTCACTTGCGAAAACCTTCGGGCTCTGGGATGCAAATGGTTTACAACGATAATAAAATTGACCTTCAATATTGGGACGATCCAAACGAACTCGTTGACAGGCTTCGGCTTTTAATAGCGTCAAAAGAAGCAGGAAATACTTCGAATGATAATGAAATTGTTGCAATTATCGAAGAATTAAAAGAAGCACGCATTATTGCCTAAACATCATTACCACAATGAGTGTCGACAAATTCGGACGTACTAAACATGATGTAGGCAATAAAAAACTATTGCTAATGTCTAAACTAAGCTTAGCCCATACTGCAAACGGTGATATTGATTTTGAAAATTTCAAACTTTGTAATGTTAAAGATCCTGATTCAGATAGCGATGCCGTCAATAAAAAATATATGGATAATTATGTGCAAAAGTTGACTGAAAACATGAATGCTATGAAACTTACATTTAATAATGACTTGATGGCCATAAACACTTTTATATCAAGACATCCTCCGTTAGCCAGCAAACATATGGCTAATAAAAAGTATGTAGATGAATCAATTGTCACTGCAAAACAGTACCTACGAGGAGACATCAAAAATTCGCTTAAAAGTTTAGAATCACAAATAGCAACGATTAATGCAAACTCTGCACAGTTAGCTGTAAATCAAACAAATACGGTAGAAAACTTAAAAGATAAAATCGATAAAGTAATAATAAAATTATATAATCAGGATATTCCAGATATACGACAAGATTTGTTCGATGAGATTCTTAAAAGAACTGACTCTGTAACGAAAAATGTTAATGTACTCTCTGGAAAAATTTTAGCTATGGAAAAAAACATTGCTGATTTGACCGATACAATAACTATAAATCAAAATAATCTGAGTAATGTTGTAAATATTATTAAAGCATTGGAGAATCGGTTAGTACAAAATCCCTAAACATTAGATTTAGTCACAGTCATGTTTTCAAAGGAAAAGGTTCAAGTCGGTAATGAGCTGCATAAACCGGCTCGAAAAAATTATGCTCGACGACGAACAATTATCAAAGGTTTGGATGATTTATGGCAAATTGATTTGGCTGAAATGAGTTCTTACGCAACTCAAAATCGATCGTTTAAAATGATTCTAGTGGTAATTGACTGCTTCTCGAAATTTCTCTGGACTCGACCGTTGAAATCGAAAACTGGCGAAGAAATCACGAAAGCTTTTGCTGATATTATAGGAAAACGCAAACCGAAAAATCTTCAATCTGATCAGGGCAAAATTTCAAAATCTAATGCAGAAACATGGCTTAAATCATTATAGTACATTTACCAAGATGAAAGCAAGTATGGCGGAAAGAGTTATTAGAACGCTGAAAACGAAATTGTATAAGCATTTTAGCTTAAACGGTACGTACAGGTGGATAGATGTGTTACCGAAAATTACAAAAGAGTACAACGAAAGCAAACATAGAACGATTGGTCAAAAGCCGTCTCAGGTAAACAGATCCAATGAAAAAGAGATTCTGCAGCAACATTATAATTATTTGAAAATAGCAGGCCCGCGAAAATATAAAATTGGAGATGTTATGCGCATAAGCAAGGCAAAGCGTCTATTCGATAAAGGCTATACACCTAATTGGACTACGGAGCTGTTTAAAATTACCAAAGTGAACATAACTAATCCCGTAACATACATGTTGGAAGATTTACATGGATCACCAATTAAAGGAGCATTTTACGAGGAAGAGGTACAAAAGTCAAAAAATCCTGATCTTTACCTTGTTGAAAAAGTGCTAAGGAAAAAAGGCACTAAAATCTATGTTAAATGGCTGGGGTTCGATAGTTCGCATAATAGCTGGATCGAAAAATCTAATATTTTATAAACTTTATTGTTTTTTATTTTATAAAGATAATGTAATAAACTTTTATAAAAAATAATGACTTTTATTTTAAAATCGATAATTATAGCGTCAAAAAATGTTATTTTACCGTTACAAAATTTATGAACGTCACAGTACCAAGATTTAAAACGTTAAAACGTCAAGATAGCGTTAAAATTTGTCGCAATAACGTATTAAAAAATTGATAAAAAGAAATTTTAGATTTCTTATGGAAAAACATAATTTCAAAGTGTCAAAAATGCTTCAGTTTTCGCTATTTTAACGTTGCTAAATTCATAAACGTCAAACTATCGAATAATAGACGTCAACACGACGAATTTGAACGTTTTTTTGGTCGTTTTAAGGAAACATATTAAAAAGTTGGTAGCACTGTAAAGTTGGTAGCATGTAAAGTTGGTACGATGACAGCGAAGCGTGAAAAATTCAAAAATATAACGAAAAGAAGAATTGGCTACTTGTGCCAAACGTAAAAGGCCACTCGAAAAAGAAGAATTGGCTGCTTGCGCCAAACGTAAAAGGCCACTCGAAAAAGAAGAACTGTCAGAGTGCCAGGGCTCCAGCGCTAACGATAGGTGTTCTGCCTCTTGAAAAAAGTGAAGTTATGTTCGAAAACTATTGACAGTTGACTGCTAGCGCCCCCTATAGATTTAAAAATTCAAATTTGGCGCGCTTTAGCTAAGTTACGAACCATTTCAACCACTTCATCTTACCCTATACAGCAACCCCTTTACAATGATACGTCATACGTCGAAATCCGTTGGGCCGTTTACGAGATACAACATTAATGCCCTTTTGGCAGCATCAATACGGTCTTTTTAACGCTTCATCTTACCCTATACAGCAACCCCTTTACAATGATACGTCATACGTGAAAATCCGTTGGGCCGTTTACGAGATACAACGTTAATGCCTTTTTGGCAGCATCAATACGGTCTTTTTGACGCTTTATCTTACCCTATACGGCAACCCCTTTACAATGATACGTCATACGTCGAAATCCGTTGGGCCGTTTACGAGATACAACGTTAATGCCCTTTTGCCATTCGAAAAAGAAGAATTGGCTGCTTGCGCCAAACGTCAAAGGCCATTTGAAAAAAGAAGAATTGGCTGCTTGCGCCAAATGTCAAAGGCCACTCGAAAAAACAGAAGAATACAGCGCCGCCACCTGTGGCGACTTCTAGCGGTGAAATTTGGAAGCAGTGAGCCCGTGGCGGCTTTGCTTCACTACTTGGCATTTTAGGTTTCGGAGCCTATTCATTTTAAACAAAAAATCAAACCTTTCCTCTTTATAATATTAGTATAGATAATATTCTTTTAATGTCCTTGCACTTATAAACATAAAATGATATATTCAACATGTTGTATTCAAGAAATTTATAATATAAAATTTAAGTACAAATTGTTAGTAATAGTAAAAGGTACAACATAACAAAACGTAAAAACTGAAATTTGTACTTAAAACACAATGCCACCCAATTCGAATACAAACCGAATAAGAAGCCGGAATCTGTCAAATACTTTTATTGACTTTTATTAAGTAAGGAAAAGGAATTTTTGTTGTTAATCGAGTTTATCAAATTAAAGTATTAGTAGTTTTGTAGTATTTTCTAGTTCAAATCGATTTAATGTTGTAGGTACCCGTTAATTATTTAAATGTTTACTTTAATCTACTAAATAAACATAAAGTTAAAGGAAAGAGGTAATGATACTAGCCGTAAAAGTAAATAAACTGTTTGATTTCTCTAATTAACTAATAATTATCCAGTTTTCATTCATTGCGGTTTGGAGCATTGCGCTAGTTAAACAAATAGAATTATTTTGATTTGATTTTCTAAAATTACTTCAATCCAGAGTAAATTTTCACCTTGAGGTACACTAATTTTAACCTTAATTTGAAAGGAAGATGAATTAGCTTTTAGGTTCCAAGTACACTAAATAGTCCCAAGACTCTAATTAAGACAAGAATAATTATTTCATGCTTTTACCGCACATATATATGTCCAGATTTCATAAACACATTTAATTACAGCAATTTTTTGCTGAAAATCTAATAAATAAAAAACTTATACAACTACAGTGCTAAATTTTTACCATACCTTTTTCATGTTTTACTTCAGGTTGAAAATAATATTTAAAATACTTTTTTTTAAACCGGCCAGAAATTAATACTTTCCGGTTTATTTTTAGGTCAGAAAATCTCATTTTGTCGTACAAGGCCAGAAAATAAAAATGAGTCCGGTAAAAGCTTTTACCGGACTTACTTTTATTTACTTTCCGGCCTATCTTTAATGAAAAAAACAATAAAATAGTTAGTCTAAGATAGCGGTCAATTGGTTTCTATGGTAACCGAGTTTTGTATATATTTAAAACTATAAAATAATTTGACATATTTTGACGTTTAGTTGAAAACGTGAAATTTATTATAAAATGGATATACAAAATGATGCATTTGATTGTGAATTAATGGAAGATGAAATTATACCAGATGAAATTGATAAAGCCAAGCAAGGTTTGTTAAAAAAAATGTTAAAATTAGTTAATAAAGAGTTCTTGTTATAAAAATGTAAACTGAATAATATGAAGTTTATGGTACAACAATGCCCGTTTAAAAAAAAATATTGTACGTAATACGTCCCAAAAGTGATTTTACTGGACTCGCAGGCTTGCAGGGCTCGCCTGTGGCTCGCCCTGCAATTTGCCCACTCGTCCAGTAAAAGACCACTTTCGGGACTAGTTACATAAACTATTATTTTATGTGGTTATTACAGTAATTATATTTTTTTATTAAAATATTTTATTGAGTAACGTCCCACTTTTTATTTTTAATGTTACAAGAAAGTCGACTAATTTGGATACTGTTTTTAATATAAAATAATTCTTAATAAAAAAGAATAAATAACCTTACTTTTTGTGCAAATATTGCAGTAAAACAGTAGTCAATAAAAACATATATAGCAATCATGTATTTTTTTAACGATAAAATTAAATTTAATAAATTTTTACCGATCACAAAAGGGTTCCTTACTTCAAATAGGATGTTCAAAGTTTGTTATATAGATTGCTATACTAAATGTCAAAACTAACAGTTTTTTTGTTATGTGAGTAAGCATTTCATACACAATAACCAATGCTTACCGTGTACATTTTCAGGGTACTTATAACCTATGACAAAAAATGCATTCTATTTCGTTATCCCGCATATCCGAGTCATCATTTAACCCTGGCCAACTTGTAGATTCTGACGATTCATTACCTCTGCAATAATTATTTTTTGAAGATATTGTAATTTTTTAGCAAGTAAGCAATAGTAGTTTACGTAACAAGTCCCGAAAGTGGTCTTTTACTGGACGAGTGGGCAAATTGCAGAGCGAGCCCTGCAAGCCTGCTAGTACAGTAAAAGCACTTTTGGGACGTATTACGTACAATATTTTTTTTAAAACTGGCATTCTTGTGCCATAAACTTCATATTATTCAGTTTACATTTTTATAACAAGAACTCTTTATTTACTAATTTTAACATTTTTTTTAGCCGAGGCCTAAGCTCTTTAAAAAAAAGGATGACCAAGAGTCTTGTTACGACTATGAATAAACTTCTCCCTTCGGAGGTAGGTACTTGCCAACGCGCAAATAGTCTTTCTTCTCGAACTAACCAATATTTTAGAACATTTGTACTTTTTAGAGGCAATTAAAAACAATCTTTAATTATTATCGAAGTTAAATTATAAATCGTAGTGAGCCAAAACGAAATGAAGAGATATCCAGTAGAGAAAAGAAACTCATTCTGAGTAATTTGGTATATCTGTATTTGTCCTACCTAAAAACCTAAAACGAAGATAGGGGAAATAATATTACAAATTCTTTATTGTTTTAATTCAATGATATAGTTATTATCCTAACAAGTGCGGAAACTTATACTTTCCCGCACGCAAACTGCCGATGCCCGAACGACGCGAAGCGGAGTTCGGGCAAGCAGTTAAGTGCGGCAAAGTTAATTTCCGCAAGAGTTAGGATCAATATTTTTTCTACAAGCAAAATCACCTCGAAAATTATTTAGATATTTGAAAAGATACGATTGTGACAATTAAATCTTTCATAGTGTCAATAAATACACGACTGTAGCTATAGCAACCCTACTTAAACAGGTGAGTTTGTTGTTGCTTTGAATAAGGTTTACAGGGGTGATTTAATAAATTATGATTTTTTTAAAAAAATTTCAAAACAAACATTTTAAAAATCCCTATTTTCATGTAAAATAATCTTAATTTTTTTTACTATTTGTATGTAGTCCAACAAGATTAAGATAATAATACAATAATTTGTCAAAAAGGTTATCGGAAAACATCTCTAATTAATAAAAAAAAATGCGTGCGGGAAAAATTCTTTCCCGCACGCCGTGAATTAAAATTCTGAATTAAAATGCGTGCGGGAAAGTGTTGTTTGACACATGCTTGTAGAAAAATGTTTTTTCAGTTTTGACTTTCTATGATAAATCATGGACATCTATGCATGGACAGCAAATATAACGAACATACTAAATCTATTGACGGAAATCTCCGTGCAGAACTTTTAAGTAAGCATAGGAGTAGGACACAAAAGAAATAGTTGGGGATTCGGTCAGGATTGCATATCAACTATATTTCAATTTGTTTAGACTAATAGACTTTCAATTGTCATAAATAGGTAATAGATCCCGGATTTTGCACACCATTGTGATTTGATTATCTGATTTTCTCGTATAATATATCGTGTGCCAGTACACGGATCTACAGTTAAAAAAATACGAATGAAATGTTGTAGTCATTAGGTATGAATATGTGCTGTTCAAATCAACTAAGCGATGATTTAAGATGGTGTTTATTACAAATGCAATAGTTATCGGTGATCCTTTCTCAAGGGTGGTAACAGTTTCGACTGTTTTTAGAGTTATAACACAAACAGTACTGTCATGTCCGTCATAAACTCTTTCAGAATTTTAATGAACTTTTTGTATTTGTGGTTCCTCAAAAATAAACAAGACATTTTCTCTGACAGACTGGTAAGCAAGTCTTTTAATATTGATAATAACCCACTGATTAAAGCAGTTTTAAACAGTACGAGGCTAAATTTGCTTCTAAAGATGCTTTAAGATAGCTTAATTTTTTTTACTTAGGGCCGCGTCAATATTAAATATCATTTGATTGAGATCGCATTTTTTACATTTTGTGTTAAGTCTTGGCATTTGATACTGTCTAAACTGGATATTTCATACTGACCGAACTAAACAACTCTATATTTTTTACATTAAATGCTTATTTTAAATGCCGGTAAATCTTAATTTTAATATGTCTCCAACTAGCATATATTATCTAGAGGTAGCCTTCAATGGTCTAAAGTGAGACAAGTAAAGCAGAGAGAGAAAATTGAAACTACATCGTGTCTCTTTTAAATCTATCTTCAGAATAATTCGACATTACTATATGCGAAACAATCTATTCTTGATTAAACAACTAAAGCTTTATTTAAAATGAAAAAACCTATTTCCGTAAAAAAAACTTAATATACGAGGTTTGTTAAAATAAGCAATCTCCGTCAGATACTTAATCTCTTCTGATATGGGCAGGGCCGGATTTGGAGGTGTAGAGGCCCTGGGGCAACGATGAAGTGGAGGCCCCTAATTTTTTCCCCAATGAAAACAACATTTTTTTTTACAAAAGTCTTTCAAAAATTTATTGGCAACAAATAAATTATTTTAACAAAGAATTTATTAAAAACTAAATTACCGCGTTAACGAATGGAACTTTGCGCGAGATTTTTTTAACGAAAAGTCGTTAATGATTTCGCTGAAATTTATTTCCCGGAGTAAACCATTTTCAATACTAAGTAAGCTCAACTTCGATAACCGGTTTTGTCCCATCGTCGTTCGGAGCCTATTCTTTATAATTTTCATTTTTGAAAACGAGCGCTCTCCAGTACAATTTGAGACCATCAACACTAAATACATTCTTAGTGTAATTTCAATGTTCGGAAAGGTAGCCCTGAAATTTTGATTTTCCAGAATGCGATAATAAAACAGCTCCTTAGATTGGTCTTTTTCATAGTCCTTTTTGTATAAGTCTATCAAAGATACAAATTGAACCAACTCATTACCAAGGCTAGGTTCTAAATCATCTTTGTAAATTTTTACAAGTTCCTCTGCAGCAGCATACAAATTTGCAGCGTCCATCTCCTCTAGATGATTGAGAAATCCAAATCTCGAACGAACAGCTTCGTATGAATGCAATCTTTCAGTGAGAGACACACAAAGTTGATCAATCACTGGGATAAAACCAAACACTTTAAATTTTTCTCTTGGTGACAAAATTACGTTTTGTGTTTTCATATAATCAAGTGGATTCAACTTCACACTTCTGTTTCTGGTACGTGACTGAACGTATTCGATAGTAAACTTCTTCGTATTTATCAAAATCGTCTCTTTTGGATTCCACGAATGATCTTAATGACTCCAATGCACGCAAAGCTGATTTAAGAACCATTTTTGGGTCCTGCAAAATTTTGTTTGTTGCGTTGAATCGCTCTAAAATGTCGTTCCAAAAGATGGCAAATAGAGCGGTTTCGATACCACTCATCTTATCTAAAAGATGTACGGCTTCATTTCTCACGATATCTTTCTGCTCCTTATCAGAAGATATGCTGGTTAGAGTTTCTTCGATTTCAGAATATCCCATGACAATGGCCTTTGTGGCTTCAGCTCTACATGACCAGCGAGTATCACTTAGATTTTTTAAAACATACGACTGTCCACTTTTTTTCTTCGCTAATTTTTCATACAGGATTCGGTATCGTTGTGTACTTGCCGTAAAAAACGTATATAAATTCTGAATAAAATCAAAGAATTGCACTGCTAATGTACAAGAGTTAGCAGCTGCCTTTCCAACTAAATTAAGTGAGTGACCACAGCATGGTACAAATGCAGATAAATGATTTTTCTGTAAAATAAGAGGTTGCATCCCTCTGTATTTGCCACTCATATTTGCAGCATTGTCGTACGATTGACCGCGGCAGATAAGGATATTAATTTGATGGTCATCCAAAAATTGTAGTAAAGCTTTTGCTATTGCTTCACCAGTATGACCGCAATTTGGCAAGAAAGAAAGAAATCCTTCCTTTGGTATCGATCCTTCAATATATCGAACAACTATTGTAAGTTGATCGATATGAGATTCGTCTGGAGTAGAGTCCACTAAAATCGAATTTCTCGGTGATCCAATAATTTCATCGTCTCCTCGGAAGGCTAATGCACGTTCAGCAATAAATTTAATCGTACTGACGACAATTCTAAGAATTTTTTGCCAATACTCAATTTGTTTTGCCTCTTGTATTGCTAGCTCTTGATCGATACGTCCTGTAACTTCTCCTCGTTGCACTAAACTCATTACTGACTCCAAATGAGTCTTCGAAATCTCATGCTCGCGTAGGCGTTCGGATGCATGCTTCCAGTCACTGAAGCCTTCTCCACTGAGCTTTGTTATTTGGGTAGACATTAATTTACATGCATAGCAATAAATTTTCCCCGTAGTTGGAGAAAAACAGAGCCAGAATCGATTTACAGTCTCTTGATTTTGATTGCGACGGGTAAATATATTCTTTGAACATTTCCGAACAAAGTTTGTATTATCTCGAGACTGATCTTGGAGAACTGAATTTTGCAGAGAGATTTCATCACAATTTTGTAGTATTGTAGAACCTTTTTTCGCCCAATAATTAACCATTCTTTCTGTTATAATGTCAGGCCAAAGAGCAATGTCATTTTTGAAACCACAAAAATCTGCTTCCTCTCGATTGTGAATACACGTTTTTGGAATTTCTATGACACCTGATGAAACAGCTGGATTATCTTGATTATTATCGACCCCATAACTATCTGCAGCTGAATCTTCAGCCATTTTTTCAGGATTTTGTGGAAGTTTTTGTTTGGTTGACGATGAAAAGTAGTTGGTCAATTTGGGAATTTTGGATAAATTTTCTTCATTTTTCTTTTCACGTTCTGCTTGCAATTTCCTCTTCTGGAAACCACTAGCAAAAACTCGGGGAGTTTTATGACGATCACTCATGATACAACTGTAAAAAAAAATGTTTAGAAAATAAGAATATAGCCGTGGAATTAATATTCGAGCCAAAATAAAAAAATAGTAAAAACACAAAAAGAATTACGGCCAGTGAAAATAAAAGCAATAAAGTAATTTTGAGCTGTACATTAACCTGTCTAGTTATATTGAATCAATATTATTGATACACTCAAAAAACACGAAACAAAAAAAAATATAGAATTAATGAATATTATTTCGAAAAAAATGGCGTTTGACGATATTATTGCAGTCTCATGAATGATAAAATCAATGAACGCACGTAGGATTAAACGAAAACGCATTATAATTGAAATCGTAAAACCTCCATAACCTCTTCTTACGTTCAGACGGCATGCACGGGACGGTTTTGGATAAAAACCGGTAACCGTGACACTCATTCACACGATACACGGCGACCGTGATACAAATTCACACGACATTTTTTAAAGACAAATCAAAATAGTAAATAATATATTGTTGAGTTATTTAAATAATAAAACCTAATGTAGAATTATATCAAAATATAATAAAAAATATAATTATTATACTTACGATTTTATATCAAAGAAAACAAAAATTTAATAACTGTTATTTTGAAAAGGTGAAAGTAAAATTTAAAACTGCAAGATCACACTACCACTGTTATCATGTAACTGAAATATTTAAATAATTTTTAAGAAAGAGTGTTTAGTATCAGAGATAATAAAATATAACCAGAGGTAATAATAGTATATTGTAATACAAGTGTTACAATGACAGAGGTTTCGTAGTACGAGTTCAGTTTGTGAAACGAACCGCGAAGCGGTGAGTTTCGCAAAGAACGAGTACTACAAACCGTCATTGTAATTCGAGTGTTACATACTATTTTTTATAATGAACTTTAAAAAGTATAAAAAAAAAAATAAAATGAGAGTTTTTCGAAATATTTATTTATGTTGGCAATCTTGACAGTTTTGACACTTGTCAGTTTAAATGATTTTAAATTAGAATGTTTGTCAAATTTGTATAAAATATTCCGAATTTAGCAATAACGCTGATAATGTAGTTAATAATTTACCACAACATACTTCTTGATTTACTACCTGAACTCTTTCGTTGAAAATCAGTGCAGTGCAACCAATTGTGTAAAACAAAAAGTTACCAAAAACAGTGTTACAATGAATCTATTTCGATACTGTTTTTAGTGTCGAAATAGAAACTTTGTGAACGTGAATTATAAAAAATTATATTTATCTATAGGATCATTTCACCAGATGTTGTTCATCTGTTATGGCCTTTGCAACGCAAATCCAAAAACACTGGTTTAACACAATAGAGACCATGAGATTTATATTATTTCTACATATTTTATACTACGGTTTCATTTTTAAGATTATTTATACCATTGAATAACAAATGTTCATAAAATGAATGATGTTGCAAAAAATAACTTGGATAAACTACATTTTTTAAACAGCTTTAATTATCAAGATTGGAATTGATAATTCAAATTGTGGTGGCCCCTCTCTTGTGGAGGCCCTGGGGCAGTAGCCCCGCCTGCCCTCCCCCAAATCCGGGCCTGGATATGGGCTTGTGGTATAGTTCTTTAAAAGGTATTTATCTCCTCAATCATTAAAATCCTCGTTGATTAAAGGATCTTTTCATTTTAGGAAGCAGAAAAATGTCAGAGGAGTTAAGTTAAAATAAGCAATAAAGTGTGCGCTGGCCCATTGTTGTGGAGCAATATCCATAAATAGTTATTCTACAATTCCAGATGATTTTTTGTATTATTTAACATATAACTTAATGTAATATTTCTTATTACTCGTACTGCCTACTGGCAAAAACTAATCATGCATCACAACATTTGAATTGATAAACGCAATAAGTAAATCGTATATTTGACTACACTTTGAGACATTTTTTTCGTTATTGGTTCTTCTTGACGTTTCCATTACCATACTTAGCCTTTGATTTTGACTTCATTACTATATATCAATGTTTCTTTAACAGTTATAACAATTCTTTCGATAAAAATTGAGTCAGCTACAAGTTCAAGACATCTAAAAAAACATCTTTTACAACTTTTCTAATATTGATTCAACACAACAATTTTCTTTAACGTTTTTATTAGGAACGGTATCGTCGTAACATCTTTTCGTGAAAAGCTTGTACCAAGTCTGAACCTTTTTTTCTGCTGTAAGTAGACTTACCAAATATTACAGAGAACATTTAAATTACTTTATTTACACTTTATTTTATTTTTCATACAAAATTTAATGTACAAACTTGGATTCGACTTTTGTTTAAACAAAAAATTCAAAATTCCTGATTCTGTTATGCCAAGTTACCATTTTGGGAGAATTCTTATAGTAAGAGTAGATAATAATTTTATACAAAACAAAATTTCATATTTTTAACTATAGAATCATTTTTTTCTGTTTTTGTACGCCAATGTATTTAATCACACGTGTATAAAATTAAATAATGAATATTTTATTGATGCTTTGACAAAATTAAAAGGTTCTCCGTATCCATCGTGTTATGGAATTTGTGTTTTTGTTCTCGATAAGTGATTAAAAAAATTATAACTTGTTCCATTAAGCGTACTAATGGATGAATATTGCAAATACGAAATAACCGCGCTATATCTGATACACCCGCATTTTCAATTTCAGTTTTATTTCAGTCATTGTATCCATAATTTTATTTATTACAATTAATTTATAACTTATACTATCTGACCCGGTAGACTTCTTACCGCAAATAATTTACGTCATTCTTCCATTTTTCGTTTTTTCAATTTATTTTGATTTTATCGTTTTCATCATATTTTCTCATTTTTTATCAGTTTTTTTTTTCGTTATATTTTGTAGTTTATCGATAAAATATATTAGATGCATTACAATACTTAATTTGGTAAGAATTTCTCGTTTAAATATAAGTGATATTAAATGCGCCACCTTCCGGTGGCGTCACAATACTTAAGTAAGGATTGCTCGTTTAAATATATGTGATATTAACTGCGCCACCTTACGGTGGCGTGATGTAGAGAAATTGAATAAGTAGTGGTTGCCCGTTTAATGCAAGCATTAATACGAATATCATATTTATATTAACCATTAAAAATACAGCATCATACTGATTTTCATAACAATCGGTTGAACAGGACAAAAGTTGCTACTCTGCAGCGCCACCTGGTGGCGAGTGGCATCAATGAGCATATTATACAAACCTTCTACGTGGAAAAATACATATACATACCAATTTTCATGACAATCGATTGAACGGGGCAGAAGTTGCTATTCTGCAGCGCCACCTGGTGGCGAGTGGCATCAATGGGCATAGCATATAAACCTTCTTCTTGGAAAAATACATGTACATACCAATTTTCATAATGATCGGTCAAATAGTTTCTGAGTCTATCGAATATATAGATTACCATACAGTGTGCCCTAGTGGTTTGAGTTTAGGGATATACCAGAGGCACTTTCCCCTCAGGCCATAGTTATCTTGTCACCTAGTTGGTATCCTGCTAAAGGCAGTAACCTAATCAGTTGACAGATGGTATAAAAAACAGAAAACAAATATATTAACAAACAACAATAAGAATAAATATAAAATAAATACACAAATATCAACTTACCTACGACACTATGAGATGGCATGTCACTCTTAGCCACGAAAATATGTCAAAAATCACAACGGCTCAAGAGTATAGCTTAAAGAGACTCCAAATGGTGACTTTCACAGACAACCTCAGACTCCGGACTCCTCGTGTTTGACTTCTCCGATAAAACTAATATATATAGATCTTTCCTTGGGGACGCATTCTTTTGGTAACTTTCCGGGAGCCGTTAAGAAAATCGGTTGCTAGTTTTAGGTTTGAGTTTTTTGTTAAATTGTTTATAGAGTAGATTGTCTTAAATTAATAAAAAAAAGGAAATTGTAATTTATTTGAATTAAATTTGAAAAGGTAAAACAAATATAATTTAAAAATGAAATAGTATATTTACAATTAAATTAAAAACCTTATAATAAAAAAAAGGAAACAATTATATTAAATAGAGTAAAAACATACACTGAACCCAGATACGATCAGAGGAGGCAGGAGGTCGCAGAAGCGAGAGGGAAAAAATTACGAGAATAGATATCAAATAACAAGAGAAACAGAGGAAGAGGAGAAAGGAGAAATATATATTTTTTTAATAGCAACTGATTAACTATAATTTAGAATCCACACCACGGAGATTTTATTTATTGGAAGGTATCCCAAGAAAAAATTCCATATCAATATATTGGAAGTGACAATAACAATTAAACTATCCAAGCTTGCCTCAAGATCCAACGTATCTTATGAAATACAATAAAAAACAATAAAATAAAATAAAAAACTGTCTTTAATCGTATGCAACAGTATTCTTAGTCTCCTTATTAATTTTTATGTATATAAAGTTTGTGTGATCTATTCCACGCCCAATATTTATAGTCCCTTAGTTCCTGTATATGTTCCAAATAAAGAAAGAGAACATAAAAATTTCAGTTCCGTTAATAAAAACACCTACTGATAATGTCTTTTTCGTATCTCTTTTATTATTAAATCTAAATATTAGTACAACGTGTATCTATACAAACCCTACACTTACTACAATAAAAATTTCTGGTTGTCAGAAAACAAATGTAGAAGCCAAACAGAAAGTTTCAAATATTTAATGCAATTTTATTATCTATGATAAAAATAAACCGGAGTAATGTTACTGGTTGAAGAAAATGGTCAAAGCTTTCTGTCCACATGCTGTTTGTTGCATCAGGTATATTTCAAATGACATAAAAGAGAGATGGGGTAAACGCGGGGAAAATGGAATCTGATCTAGTTGTTTTGGACTCCTTTGAATACGTGCTTTGTGGCAGTTTCCCTTGCCACAAAGACCAAAGATTTCAACGTTTGTATGTTTATTTAATATACGTTTACCCAAAACTATGCATTACGCAATAACGTATGTGTTGTGTAGGCAACCTAATAATCAAATAATATTACCGATGGTTATGGCGTTAAACACTTTATCAAACTCTAAAATCTGATACATAATTAAATTATAGGTTTATAAAAATACAAAATTTAAGATTTCTTAAGAACAATATTTCCTACTTCAGTTTAGGGTCATGGTTAAAACTTCGAAGCTTTCCTTTCCAGTTTCTCTGAAATCAAAAGAAGGGTCGCACAAATTATACGCAAACTTCAGTTTGCGGTCGTTTTTTTAACAACAAAATAAAATCAATAGTACGAAATTAAAGTTAGTTTTAAAAAATAGTAATCACTCTTATCTGTCACTGATTTAACTGAAGCAGGAAAGGTGTACAGGACAGAAGTCCTGGAGATGTCGCGTATAATTAAAGGAGCCACATTCCAGAGATTATCGAAAGGTGATCCTTGACTTTTTTTTAAATCAGGCTCAATCGTATAAAGTTAAACGGTAAATTCTGGACTATACAGCTGAACTTTCAGATACGGTGAACTTTGAGAACCTGAGTGGTGTCTACCATGACTTAAATTTTAGGTTTTTATCTGAAGAATCTTGTTCCATAATCCTTTTCTCTTTACAAATAAGTTTGGAAACTGATAAATAAATTAAAGTTCGAACTTTTAGTAAATATATAAATTTCAATCGGTATAAATGAAAAAATACTTCGCATCTCATTGTGAAGATATTTGTTCAAACCTTTAAATAAGAAGTTGTAAACTCTTTTTAAACGAGTAGAATTGTTTATGGATTTTTACACAAATGCAAATGACTTGGAAAATATCGCTTTATCAAAAAAAAAAAAATTATTACATCCTGTCCAGTAAATACACTTCCATATAATCAATTTGGCGCCGGTAAGTAAAACATTACGGTATCAGGTACTGTAATGTGTTTGTTGCCTAGCAGCGCTGCTCTGATTGCTTAAGGGAATACAATTACTTTTAATTTTTGACATTTAAAAGCACTATAATGACTATAAAATAAAAATCAAATAATTAATTACTTACTTTTTATTTTATTTTAATTTAAAACACGAATTAAAAATTAATACAAAATTTTTAAAATATTTGACAGTAACTGACAGTTAAGGCAATTTGACGTACCTAACTAGTCAAGTTACGAACTATTTTTTTAATGTTTATGAATTTATTTATGAATGGTCGTTAGATGTTATTACAGTACTCGTTTTTATTTCCGGACTTGGCTCCTACGTCGCCTCGTCCGTAAACTAACTCGTACTTTAAAAACAATATACATTCAGATTCGAATAATTATTATATTTGGTACAAAAACATGCACAATTGTTTGTTATTTGAGTTGCATTTGAACCGCGTTTTGCCCAAACATAAGGTGAAAACAATACTTTTTTTTTATTGTCAGCAAATTTTGTAGTTTGTTCGTTATTTGGATATAGCTTTTTACAAAACAGTATTTCATAATAAAAAACGACGATCTATATAAATAGTGCTACCATTTTTTTTTATATTCAAATTTAGGTCTTGGTATTCTTTTACCAAGCTGCATTCAATAATGAAACTGAACAAAAACAAATTTTCTAATTCATCTATGAATCGTTGTCTTAAAATTAATCACATATAGATATTACTACAAAATTATTTTTCCCGGAAGTGAATTCTTCTAAATAGGTACTTATTAAGTCTATTGATGAAAAATGGGTAAAAAGATTATTAATAGAAATTTCCTTAACGCCAACAACAGTAATAGGGTACCGGACAGTAATCGAAAAAAAATCTAAGATGTGTTTTAAAATAAAGTTTGTTATACAACAATATCACACAATAATTTTTTTTAAGAAATAACAATGATTTATATTTTTAAAACAATAAATAAAATTGCGTAAATTATCTGTGCAGCGTAAGAACCCAAACGCCAATCACAGTGCGTGACGTCATTTGTGGTTAGCCACTACTAAACAACACTGCTTTGTATGTTGTTTCGCGTTTTTCTACGACTTATTTGCATTTTTCTAAAAATATTTAATTGTGATTAGTTACGAATTAAAGGACTATAGTCATAACACAAGTTGTCGCAAGTGCTTAAAGCATTCTGTTAAGTTTTTATCATGGAACAAGGTTATACAAAAGCCGACAATAGAAATCTCCCAAAAGTTGATATTTTCATGGTCGGCAGTTTCTTTGCCACTAATTCCGACTTCTGTTCTGCTAAATTTAGAAATGTGAAAACATTTGTGTAAGTATTTCAACCTCCCTTTGTTTATCTTGCGCGATGTAGTTGTTGATGGCAAACTTTTTTTCTGTCAGTTTGACATTGAAATCTTGACGGAAAACTGCCAGGTTTTAACATAACTTTGTTTACAAAGCCCCTTACATTTTATCGCATCTAATTTTCCATGCCATTTGGCAGTTAAAACACAAATACAAGATTGTTTATGCACACGTAAAACATTCTAAGTAAAACATAACATATAACACGTAATGTAGGTGTACACACTAGATATAATTATTTGTATTGTGGGCTGTGTAATAACACTCTAGGTACAGTACTTAGGTACATCAAAGTGATCTTTACAAAAGTAAATTGGAGAAGTAACAGACATTTCATCGCACTTTCCGTCTTGCTAGGTCTAACCATTTCTTTCGTATGTCTGGTTTTTGGGGTACATCAATGAAAATTTGATTTGGAGTAGTTACTAATGTATTTCCACATCCAGGTACAACACACTAACGATATTTTTTTCGGTCCATGATGCTTAAGAAACACAAAATACTCAATTTATCCAAGCACTAATCACTTGTGATATGGCTTGTAGTTTGTTTACCTTACAAATGATCTGAATTGACATGAAGTGCTGTTTTCGCGGCCATTTTAAATAAATTATGTTTTTGGCGTTTTCAAGTACTATAAAGGATTTATTTAATTATAATATTATTTTTTATAAGTATATATACGAATAAAGATTATTTTTAAACACTATCTGAAAATTTATCCGGTTCCCTATCCAATACTCACTTTACATGGATTTCTAGGTTTAACAAAAACAGGGTAGTCATACATAAATACATGCTTCCAGGGTGTATGAGCTAGTTTCATCTTGAAGAGATGGTGTCGTAGTTTCCAATTATCAACTGCGATTCACATAATTATAAGCATATTTTGTCTTTTATATTGAGCTAGAATCGAATATTTGTATTTATTTAATTATTTATTCATTTATTTATTTATTTAACGGGTTTACCATTTTTACAAAAATTAAGAACATATATAAATGTATACAGTGCGATATAGTACCTATAAGACTATTGTTAAAAAAAGCATTATTAACATATTGTATATAAAATCAAAATACTTACCTTAATTACCTATAAGATTTAGGGGATTAACATTTTAACAAGAAAATGAAGAAAAAAAAAACCAAAATAAAAATTACAATTCTTCAGGCACCTTCGCAAAATTGTTCACAACAATCCTCAATCCTTTATGTTAACTCTTTTCTCTTTCTAAAATACCAGTTGGGTTTAAAGATGTATAGTTTTTGTATTTATAGCACTTTTGTAAACAATTTTTTTGAAGTGATAACTTCTTATGGGAGGGTAACTGATTGTTAGCGTAACGCGTTGAAAAAAGCGTTTATCATAACGCGTTGTTTATCGTTGTTACACGCAGGCTCACTGAAACATAATAATAATAGAAATAGGTAAATATTAATATTAATACAAATACCTATCTTTATTTATTTATTTATTGAAATGATAACTTCTTATGGGAGGGTAAACTGAATTTAGCGTAACGCGTTAAAAAAAGCGTTTATCATAACGCGTTGTTTATCGTTGTTACACGCAGGCGCAGTGAAACATAATAATATCATTTCTCTCTCTCTCTCTCTCTCTCTCTCTCTCTATGCTTTTCCCAATGTAAGTTTTAAGTATATTTGAATTTACCGTGTTATACGGTATTAATCTGTCACTAAATACAATTCATTACTTTTTGGAACTAAACTGAACTGAACTGAAAAAAATGTAATAGTAAAAACCGTAACGAAAAACCCGTCAAATGAGACGTGCATCAAATACATTCTGGAAGTTATTATACGTACGTAAGTGGTTCGGTCGTCCATTGGTAGAATGCTCGCCTGCCACGCGGGCCGCCCGGGTTCGATTCCCGGCCGATGCAAACTTTTTTGTATATATCTCTTAACTTTTACCTTTTTTTTTATTTATTTACTTATTTATTCAAATAACAGGTTGTCTAAGAAGAAATGACAGTCTCATTAGCCTAATTTTAACATAAAAAAGACGTGTTTTGGTGGTTTCATTTGTGATAAATCTTATAAAAATTGATTATAAAGTGTGTTATTAATGTTATTATTAATATTATGGATAAGAATTTAAGTTTTAAGTGTGTATTAAATAGCAATCATGCCGTTCCACGTAAAGGGTTGTTGTATTGCGAATTACTACGTGACTGATTAAAAACTTTGAACTGTCGTAGTAAAAAATTTTTGTATCGTAATTAGTGAAAATTATAGTCATAAAAAATTTTTCAGAATTTTTAAAATTTTCAAAATATTTAAATTTTTTTTTTTTATTGGGACCCTATTTTGCCTTTTTAAAGCACGCCTGTGCGTGTTTAAATCGAACTTTCAAACACGCGCGTTTTTTAAAGTTACCATGGCAACATAACAAATTCAAAAACGTTCATTGTAAATGACAATTTTTTTATTATTGATTTGACAGGAGTATACTTGTAACGTCAAATAAAATATTACTAACAAATTTAAAACCTTTATTCAAACATTATTTAACAGTAATTTTAATTTTTTAAATGAATATGAATAGTGCAGTTAGTATTGTTTGATATATTAATTTGTCGATTTTTTAAATCGGAGGAAATGCTATTTAAATTAATACCGCTAACACTCTCTAAACACAATGAGGTTTCACTTCCATTAATGGCACTACCAATAACGTTTGAAACATGATTCTTATTGTTAATGCTCTCTTCAACGTAACCACTCGCTACAGCTGCCGATTTCCATCCTACTTGTCGTTGGATTTGATCTATTGTCATGCCACTATTTGCCATAATGGTAGCGGACGTACGTCGAAATGCATGTCCCGTGTATTTCTCAGGATCATCCAATTTAAGATAACGTGCAATTTGCAACGGACATGATCCAAATGTATTAATACCAACTACTTGATTGGTACATTTCCCTTTATCATATCGTAAGAAAACTCGGTCTGTACTTACATTTTGCGGGCGCAATGATAAATACTGCTTCACCAAACGCACATAACTAATTGCATCATTATCGGCTACAGTAAAACGCCGAGCCTTTATTGTCTTAGACGGTCGGATAGTAATAACCAATACGCTTCCTTCTTCTTTGATATCATGTAAGCGCAAATCGCATAATTCACATCTTCTAGAAGACCCAAAGATGCCGAAAATGGCTACCACCTTCAAAAATAAATACGTTATGTCCGGCGCATCTATGAAAAACTTCCGCAAATCATTTTCTTTGAAAACATACGCCTTCTTGGCTACATCATTCTTGCTAATTGCCTTCATGAATGCGTGCACTTTTACAAATGATTTTATATCAACTCCTTTGTTTAACCTCAACAAACATTGCAATTTCGAATGGATAGCCCACATAGTCGACGCCTTGTATTGCTCCGACATTTTCTGAAGGTAAGCAAGCATAACTCGTTCATTTATATCTGTTACCTTTTGATCTTCCAACCATGTGATAAACTTGGCGTATTCTTTTTCATATGCGTCTTTAGATTTTTGCGGTATCAACCGCGATTCTGCTTTACTATTTAAAAAATCGATATTAGAATTCATTTTTAAGCACTGCGGTGACAACAATTATTCTTTGATGACAGATTGCGATCAATTTTTGATATTCTCATTTCCATAACAACCAAAGGTATATTTATTTCATATCACGAATTCGACCATTTTTAACTCCCATTTTTTTTAGTAATAATACCAGTATTTATGATTTAAAACTGCACCAATAAAAAAAAATAGCGTAAAGTATTCGTGCATAACTAGTCTTAAAAACACTTGCTCTATTTCAAGCACTCCGGCTGCGCCGTCGTGCTTGAAAAATCGCGCGTGTTTTAAAGACCTTTTTATGCACTTATACTTTAATATACTATAATTTATACACATTATCATATTAATGTACATAAAATTTAAGTAATAGACAAAGTTTTTCTCAAGTTAAAAAATTTCAATATTAAATAGTTCAACTTGGATTAGTTGAAGTTATCACTTCTGCCGCGCGTCCTGAGACGCACACGTTTTTTTTTATTATGTAGAGTTGTTTTCTCAATGTAAATTTGGTCACCAGTGGAGTATGGAATTGTATATATTACATTCGAACTTTTATTAGTTGAAAAAAAATCTTTGATTTTAGTACCTATATGGTTTTAAATTTATTTGCGGGTATTCTTAAATTTTAAATGTTTTTAAACAATAGGGATGTTGACTAATTTCCGGATCTGCTTTTATTTGATAGATAAACTCTTAATAACCGCGAAAAAAATATTTTAAGAATAAAAATGGTTTTATTTTAAAGAAAAAATTGATAAATTAGAATAGATTTAAAATTTCCCGCTAAAACGCCCAAAACTGCCATGTGACTTCGATTACGTCACGAACCGATAAACAATGCTAGCGATCTGTCAAACTCTAAGGAACTTGAAAGTTTTCTTGAGAAATATTTACTTTAAGGCTTTAATACTAGTTAATAATAAATACAAAGTGTGTGTATGTAGATGTACATGTAAAAAATTAAGATTTTAATATTCAAACAGTATTTCTTACCACAATAAAGTTATAAATATACCTGTTTTTAAAATTTTTAAAGTTAACGAACGACATAAGTTCTATTTATTTAATTTTAGTCAAAAATATGACGAATTAATTGGTATTGATTTATTAAAACAATTAAAAGCAACTGTAAATTTAGAGAAAAAACTCCTTATACAGAAATACCAATAATATACGAATTAGAAGAATTAACACAACTAAAAAAGAAACTTAACGTAAAAAATTATTCTTTTAATATTCCCGCTAGGACATCTAGGACATAGAAAGCGGAACAGGACTTGTAAATTATATTAATTTTGGCAATCAAATAGAATTACCCTGTGCAGTTGTAAACGTAAATAAATTTTTTGCAACAAACACCATTACTAATTCAAGAGAAGAACCAATAAAAATTAATATTAATAAACCTTTTAAAATTGAAAAATTAGATATCGCAGATATTGAAAAAATGGAAACCGATTCTAAATTAAACGAATACACCGATAATATTTTAAAATCTAATCTAAAAAATATACGAGTTGGACATAGTAATTACGAAGAAAAACAGGCCATAAAAAATTTATGTTAAGTTCCGCTGCACAAAAATCTTTGTAGCAAAGAAATTCGCCACCATCAAACAATCGATTCTCGGCAAGTTAGAACTGTTTCCTTTGATGAATCCTGTCTCCATAATGTAAACACAATTCGGTTTATGATAACAAGTGAGTTGCAAATACTAATAGCGAGTAATTAGCAAGAGAAATCAAAGAAATAACTCGTTCACACAGTGACGACAAGCGACGCTAAGTTGTTTATCGGTTCATGACGTCATGCGCTGTGATTGGCGTTCACAGTCACGTGATAATGTGTATTAAATAAAGTTTTTTGAATTAATTTTAATTAATAAAATATTATTAATTATGTTTAATAAATATGATTTTAGGTATTTAAATATTACCATTAATCATTTAAATTTAACTTTACATGGATTTACAACTACTGTCAACATGCCTATTCTGAGGTTAAAATTGGAGTATATAAAAGTAAACAAATGGTAGTTATTTGTTACTTGAAGATATCTGGTGATGTTATATAACGTTGATTGTTTTCTACCGTCAATCAAGTTTGTGTCGTACATTTAGACCTGAAGCGCCACCTGTAGACACATTGAAAAAGTTTCTACTTTAAAATTTTTTATAGTTGGCGTTAGAACAAAGATTTAAAAAAATATCTTACGGACCTTAGAAGCCAAGATACTTTTTAATTTTTAGAGAACAATATACAGCGTGTCCACAGGTGGGGTATACCATAGGTGAAAAATGTTTAAATATTAGTTTTAGTGAAGAATGTCATTCTTGATAAAAAGTTTTGCTTGTTCTGAAACCCCATAAAATATAACAAGTTATAATGGTGTCGTGAGACACCAGGTAGGAACTAAGTTCCTTCGGCTAATGTAGAATCGACACTACTCGCTTGTGTATACGACTGTAGCGCCTGCACACGTCTCATTTAACGGTTTTATTCCACGGACTTTTTCTTACGGTTTTACTATTACATTTTTTTCAGTTCGGTCGCGCAGCAAAATCCCTATCTCCTCCAAGCCTTGGATTATACTACGTTATAGATTAATAATTACATTTCTGTTGGTTGTACATATTTTCATAATTTGTTCTTTTCGTCTGGGCAGCTTATATATCAATAAATTCTCTAAAGATATAATTTTTGTAATGATAATGATCGGAATAAGATAATTGAATTAATTTAAAATAATATTTATAGTTTTTTGTTTAACACTGGAAAAAAACTAAAAAAAAATTACCATCCCGCGTATTCGATCCTCCAACGATATCCAATCGTGAAGAGTTATCATATGCTAGTCAAATTATTTTTATGTATTTACTGCATAAATTTTGATTATATTAATAATAATAATTTATTATAAATTTTGAGATTAACATTAGTACCAAATATTACAACATAATTTACACATTTTACATTTAAAAACCAATGATTTTCATTAATAGGACATCACAAAAGTTGACATCGTTGGATATTTCTATATTGTTTACAATGTTTATATTATATTATTAAACTTACTTTTCGTTAGGAGATTCTGTAATGAGAAGATCATCTTTTGCCTGATTCATTATACCTATTATATTTTTTGTAAACACTTTCAAGAAAGTTTCGGTGACACTTAAAAATTATATCATAACTGTCAACATTATGTCTATCGTATACTGAACACTGAGTAGAGACTAGCGTTGTGTGGAGGCTAGCGGTTACCTGCCTACTAGATTATTCCACGGACTTTTTGTTACGGTATTTTCGTTACGGTTTTACTATTACATTTTTTTCAGTTCGGCCGCGCAGCAAAATCCCTATCTCATCCAAGCCTGTCGTAAGGAACTTAGTTCCAATAAAATTCAAGTTTTTTAAAATCCGTCTCATTTTATGAAAACCGTATGAATTTGTGAATTTATCCAGTCATCCTCTAATTAGCAAAGTCGAATGTGACGAACATCCATCGTTTAGAAAGTACACGTTGGACCCATGCTCCAAAGGGAATATTTCTATGACTATTACAGTTAATCCTGTAGCTCGGATTTTCATAAGCCCAATATCAAAAATTTTTAGAAGAAACGACTCCGTTTGTTGTAAACATTGCTTCGTCAGAAAACAAAATATTATTGTGAAAGAATCGGTCATGCATAAGTTTTTCATCACTCATCGCACAAAAGTCTAACCTTGTGTCATAATCATAATCTTGTAAGGTATGAATGAATTTCGGTTTGAATGGATGAGTTTTGTTTTGCTTTGATGTTTTTTGTAAGTGACTCTTGCAAAAACCAACCTTCGCTGCACTTTTTCGTAGACTCAACTTGGGATTTTCCCTTAACGAATGCATAGCTAGTGCAGCACCTGCATCAACCTTCTTAACGTACGCCTTTTTTAATTTCTTTTTGTCTTGAACAGATCCGGTCTCATTAAACTTCTTTATTAATTTTCTTAATCCACACCGCGTAATGGATAACTACATCATTTTTCGTGAAATTTTGCAATTGCATACCTACCTACTGGTACGAAACTTCCCCAATACCACAACACTGAATAAGATATACTCTTTGTTGAATAGTTAACATTGTTGTCAAATATTTATTAAAGAATGACAATTTGCGAAACTAAAACACATTTTTGTAGAATCCAGATTTCTTCAATTATTATTTCGAGATTTAAAAATTTACTGGTATGCTTAATTTAACCTTGTCTATGACAAAATACTTCTATTACCGATTTACAACCATTATTAGTGAGCCGTTTTTTACCTACTGGACAATTAATAGTAGTCCTAATACCAATCTTATAGCTTGCTGGATGACTATTTAATTGGGTATCAAAACGATTAGTTTGATTACAGATTTTGACAACATTTTTAAATGTGTTTTGGTAAGTACTGTAATTCTTATTAATAAACAGATGAAACACTGCTGGAACATAATTTTTATTTTTAAGTTTGGGAATCGGAAACAGTAGAATGAAATATTCAGGAGAGTGTTCAAATTTTTACCATTTCACACTTTGTCAAAATTTTAAATTTCATTTTCGAGTAAAAATCACCAATTTGCTCTCGGTATTATGCACAGCATAAAATACGAAAAATAATATATATAAAAAAAAACGTGCGTGTAACCTTTACGCGCGATTGAAGTAAAACTTATTTGACGTACGTATCATCGCAAAATAAATTCAAATTCCAAATATGTTTATTAACAAGTAGCTACAGGTTTTGGATTTTTTCGTTTATTATTATTATTTATTGATGAAAGAGTAAAATATTCTTGAGAATCCGCCATTTTATTTAAGTGACAACTATTTTGTTTTGTAATTTATCTAAAATTCATTAATTTCACCATCTCCATGAATTTCATTTTCACGTTTTAAAAATTTTTGACAGAAATTAACGGTTAGGTTAGGTTAGCTAATCAAAAGTTTTGACGTACGTATCGCAAAATGTATCGCAAGAAAGACAGTAGAAACATAAGAACTGTATGTGTGAAAATCATGAGAAATCTGATAATTTCTTCCGTATTTTAAATGTTAACTGTCAATCAATTTCTAACAAAACTAATAGAATAGACCTAATCTTAAAGCAATATGAACCAGACATATTATGTCTATCCGAAACATGGTCCAATAATGACAATATCGGCTACATACGATTTAATAATTATTCTGTTACTGTTGCTTCAATAAAACTAATAAATCACATGGCAGTGTACTAATTTTGACAAAATCTTCCATAGAAATTAAGAAACACGATTTTTGACTAATTTATCACTTGAAGTAGATATTGAAATCTCCAGTATCTCTTTTAAAATACTTCAAACCACCTGTTGTATATTAAATATTTATAGATCCCCATCTGGAAATTTCAATACATTTATAGATAGACTTTATAGTGCATTAATTTTCTGTACAAATAACTTTATATCTTTTATTCTTTGTGGAGATTTCAACATTGATTTTTTAAACGATTCACAGGAAAATAAAATGTATGTATATAGAGTACTCACTCATTTTTAATCAATTCACTTTCTTCATTAATAAATCCACTTTGTTTATTGATATTTAAAACAAACACTTTATACACAAATTTTAGGCGTAAAACTATTCACCAACAATGTATTTTGGTTGACAAGCTGTCAATTTGACAGGTCAGCAAAATATGTATATTATGTTGCCTATCATTATATACAATTACAGATTTAACTTTTATTTAATATAGAAGGCAGCATCGTGTTAGGTGTTTTGTATCAGGTTTTTTGCGTTACGTTAGAATATGACGTCATGTCTGTTAGAATTACCCCTAGTCGCGCCTAAAGAAGTTTTACTTCAATAATCATCCTTTTTTAATTATTTTATATTTACGTTTATTTAACAAGATAATGCGTTATAATAAAAATTTCTTACAATGTATTAAATACCTTATTTTATTATAAGTGTTGTTTTCTCTACAAACATAGGATTAAATTTTTAGAAAGATTTTTATCTTGTTACGCCATGGAAGTATAATTTCTTAGGTACGTATACACATAAGTTTTTTTTTGATAAATATAATTCAATATAAGCGAGTTTAGTTCCCAACTTTTTCTTTCTTTTTTTTATAATAAATAATGGAATAAATCGGACAATATATTATACATTTCTCGTATTTTTTATATGAAACTAAAATATTATGATAATCCTAATGGGCATAATTTGATTATACTCTATCAGGCCTGTGTTTTGATAACCGGAGCACTGCGAGTATAATTAAATGGACTGAGTTACCAATCGGCGCGCTCGAGAAAAACTCCCATAAAGTTCATATCAAACAACTTTAAACGCACGTCACAGATTTCTTGACACAACCAAGTTAACACTGTTGCCAAGTGAAAATAAAAGCACGAAATATACATTTAAAATGTTAAACCACAACAATTAACTACAAATTTTAAAAGTAAATGGCTGACGGTGAAGTATTTTTTTATTTACACCAAGTTAGTAAAACACAAACTTTTATAAGCATAAGAATATTTAATATTAACAAAATATTTAATTTAATACAGAAATTATAACTTTACCAATCCAATCAAAATGTTTTTAAATTCATAATTTATAAATACTTTGCTCTGTTGTAACTTGCTAGGAACTTTCACTAGAGACATGCGGCTTCCATTAAACAGTTGTTTATCCTTTAGTTTAATCTCCAAAGAGGACAAAGTTATATGTTCTTCTAAAAAAAATTGTTTACTTTAATAAATAATTTGCAATATTTTTATGTACTTACTTCTTTCAAACATTTCATAAATAGTATTACGAATGTCACTGGTATTTAAAAGTTTAGTATTTACAACTCTCTTCTTATAGCTTCGTTTTTTGGGTGGAGATGTAAGCAATTCGTTGGATTTGGTGGTCTGTGAAATAGAACTCACGGTAGTTTGACTTAATTTTAAAGCCGCAGCTATCCGCTAAAATTTGCAAAGTAAATTTTACGTGAATACATAAAATATATTGAATACATTACCTCTCTATTAACGGCTGTTAAAGGTAACAGTGGTCCATTATTATCTCTTTCCTTTTCAAAGTATTCAATCAAAGAAGCTATAAGCTCTTTGCAGCGACTATTTAATGTTTTAGGCACATTGAAAATATAGATACTCACGAAAAACACTACTTTTTGTTCTGAAAAGAACAGATTTAGAAAGAAAATGAAAACGCAAAATATCAAACTGACAAAATCAAAACACTAAACGACTTGGCAGCTATGCAATGACAAGTGAAGTTTTCATTAAGGCAGGCAATTCCTAGGAAATTATTAAAATACCCAGTATTCAATAAACACGGTTAATACTCCAATAAATTTAATTAATTCGAATCATTTACGTAAGTTTTTTTTAAACTACATATATACAAATCATGAACTATGAGTTCTATATGTATTTAAAGATTATATTTATTTATTTGTGCTAACTAATGACTATTATTAAACGAACACATTTTTTTAAAAATAGATTTTGTAGTGGTACACATGTGAAAACATTTTTAGTGACAGATGTGACGTACGTCCAGAGTTGTTTGATATAAGGTATATACAGCTTAACCGTATTATGATTAATAAGTGTTTAACTGTTTAAATTTAAAGTGACAGCTCTGTGTTGGTCATTAATCTTTCGCAATCTATTCAATGTAATCTATATTACACTTGTATTATTAGCATTTTTGTAAATTTTTTTTTTTAAATTTTGCTCAACATTTTTTTTTTAGAGAGAAGGTACATTACAGGAATAAGTTTTCTAACTAGTACTAGTACATACAACCAAAATCCTAAAATAATTACATAATAAAAACTATAACATTACAGACACGTTAAAAGCAAAATTTACAACTAAAATACTAAAATCCTGAACTACTTAGAGGTTAAAAGAAGCTATAACATCACTGACACAAAAAAACAGGAAGTGAATAAACAAGTCATTCGCAACCGAATTTGAGAGCTCTTTTAAGGGCTGGTAGCAACACTAAATATATCGCACTCGGAGTAAAACTTGTTGTAGTTGAAGCAAATACGATCTGAGAATGTCCTTTGTCCATAGTTGGTTTGATGATGCCGAATGTGAAACAGTAAGGTATGTCGTGTTCGCCGAGTAGGAGTCAAAAAAGTGATCTTTTCCAACAGAATGTCGCAGGAGATTTTACCATTAATTAGTTTAAAAAGGACCAAGAGAAGAGATTGTTTTCTTCTTTCTTCTAGTGACTGCATACAACATAATAATAATCTGGTTTCATATGAAGTGTTTTGTATGGAAAATAAAGTTTAAATAACAAAAACTTGGCGAACTAACGTTGAACCCTTTCTATTCTGTCGATCTGGCATGTGTAGATAGGCATCCAGACTGAAGCACAGTACTCAAAAATGCTTCGAAACAGAGAAGTGTATAAGGCCATAATGGCCTTAGTACCATAAATATGAAGAGTGTGCCGTTTAATGAATCCGAGCATTCTAAAGGTCTTACAAACGATCGACTCAATATGTTGATTAAATGTCATAGTCTTGAAATTGTGTCAATATATGATGCTGTAAACACAAAGGATATTTGAATATATTTTGATTTTAGTTTTCTCAGATTTTGGTTAGTTTTTGTAATAATTATTTTGTGTATTTTCTCTCTTCTAGTACACTTCTGTTCAATATAGATTTTGCTGTGAGCTTGATTAGAGCTGTGTTCCCAATGACGGTTGTGTCTTTGAATCCAGGTTTTCCTTTCACCTCGGACCGTACTTTTCGGTACCCCTGGACCTGGCTCTGGATGGTGGAATAATTTGACTGATTCTTCTTTTGCTTGTTTATTAGTCTACTCATTGCCAGAACATAAAATTTTGCATGACAGTTGTATGTAAAGTCTGAAGAACTTTAGGATTGTTTAAAGCTTTAATAGCAGAATTAATATCTTAGTCTTTCTTGCACATAACCTTTACTTGAAACCTAGATGTATATGTTCCCAAAGATACAAAGAAATTTTAACATTTCTGTCACAGCTGTAAATTCCAGGTAGAAAATCCTCTTTAATCCTAGACTCGTCTATATCTCAAGTTTGTCCATAACGCTAGAGTTAAACACTCGCATTTTACCATGCTTCAGGTTAATGCATATTTACATGTGTACCTGTAGTGTTTTATCAGTCAGGTATTTAAGAACCATGCGGTCATCTCTCCTATACCATTTCTCATTTCTTGCTATATTTTATAGTACCCTGTCCTAACAGAAATATTAGTTAGGTTTTTTGGCACCCTGTAGAAGCTGATCCTTGTCTTACTCTTTATAATAATGTGAGGAAAAGAAAGGCCAACAGATCTTTCATTTTTGCTGTTGAAGTGTCTGAGACTTACAATTATGCCAAGGTAAGCAAATCCTTAAAACTTGTTTGATGATCGCATATTGTGTTAAATCTTTGGACACAATAGCTTAGACAGATATGTAACTGTTGGTTTAACCACTAATTTTAAATTCCACGTTTTGTGGAAATTACATGTAGCAAATATCACTCTGTTGGTTATGTATTTTACATGGTGATTTCTTGTTAACCCTAAATCTTATTGTATTTCAAAGTACTAAATATTACTCACCATTTATATAGGTGTCTGTAAAGTTCGTCCCTCTAGTAAATGTCGTAACCTTATACCTACGTCAGAGCGTTGATATTCTGTACTACATTGTACTGGAATATATAAAGGAAGAAAAGCTTCAAGACAAATATTAATAAATTTATGAACGATTTATTGCTTCCGTCACTGTTTCTTGTAAGAAGTATTTAAAGAATTATAAAGAAAACATTAAATAATTGAAGGTTCATTTTATATTGTCAAAAAAAAAACAACTAAAAGAACAAAAACCTACAACAGACTTAGACAACGCATATAATGGTATATTACGTAAAATTATTACAAATAAACGTCTAATACGTAGAATTATCACAAACACGTGTAAGGATAACCAAATTTTGAAATGCCAAATACTTTAAAAAATTAAAGGAACTGAAATCAATTCTCTTAAGAAAGTAATTAAATCAATAGATTTTCGTTCGAGTTTCGAGTAATACAAAAACAAACAGAAAACTTTTAATGGAAAACCTTGATATTTATTTCATGTGTCGTATTTGTGATCAATCAAAACGAAGATATAGAAATATAAATATAATTTATGGGCAGTGCACGTTTGGGCCCCGTAATGACCTATAATCCTAATCCGAGAAATATATTTCTTAATCCGTGTGCACGTTTGTGCCCGAACGGAAGCAGGTAGGAATTTTGGGAATTCAGAAATTGGATTTTGATTATTTCAAATGCTCCTAAAAGGGTTACAATAAAGAATATTTATCAAATATATTTTAGTTTTGTTTTTACTTCATAACTTTAACGAAGCAAAATATGGAAGGTGTAAAAGTTTTGAAAAGTTAGTCGTAGAGGAAAAGTTTGTTTAATTGTGAATAATTACAAATTTTTTTTTAAACGGGAGCTCCAATCCGGAGTAAAAACTTGGCGTTGTCGAACTCTAAAGTGTTCAGCAACAATTTCTACGGTTGGAGAAGATTACAATTTAATAAAGTGTTCTTTACAACACAATCATGCAGAAATATCATCATCAGCATATGAGAGCGAAACAATTAAAATATCGGCTAAACGAAAAGCTACTGAAAATATAAGTTCCAACCTAAATAAAATTATACGGGAAGTTTTATGTGAAAATGTAAATGATGCAATTGAAAACAAACAAAGACAACAATGTACAACGCGAGAAGAAAACTTGTACCAAAATCGTGTTTAGAAGTACGTCTGTAAAGCTAGAAAGGTCAAGTCGACAGAATCACTCGTTTTATATCTTAAAATTTATTGCTCATTTAGTGCTAATTTAGTGCTGATAACAGATATTTGGTGCTGTGATAGGGGGACTAAAAATGAGAACACTGCTAACTTTTCATTAAGCTAGCAGAGTACCATTCGTGACCGCGCTATGATACAGTTGAAGCGAGAGGCGAAGACGTCACCATTTAGTGCTCAATTAGTGCAGCCAGTACATCAAAAGATTTTTGATAAATATTTTTTTTTTATTTTTTTTTCAAAGCACTACTGCTAGTATAACGACTCCAGCAGTCTCAAGAGCGAGGAGAATACTCTAAAACGGAAACTAATGGAATTAAAAGACGTCACCATTTAGTGCTTAATTAGTGCTGTCAGTACAGCGAAAGATTTTTGAAAAATAATTTTTTTATTTTTCTTCAAATCAACTACTACTACTATAACTAATAACTACGCTAGCAGCCTTAACAGCTATAAAGAGACTTTAAAACGGAAACTAATGGAATTGAAAGACGTTACTATTTAGTGCTGATATAGTGCTGTCGTTGAAGTAAAGGAGTTTTGAACAATAATTTTTTTTTATTTTTTTTCAAATAACTACTGCTAGTATAACGACTCCAGCATTCCCAAGAGCGAGGAGGAGACTCTAAACGGAAACTAATGGATTTAAAAAACGTCACCATTTAGTGTTTAATTAGTGCTGCCAGTAGAGTAAAGGATTTTTGAAAAATAAATTTCTTTTTTTTTTCAAAGCAACTACTACTAATATAACCACGCCAGCAGTCTTGAGAGCTAGAAGTGCATTCGGCGGTGAGAAATATGTGTCCAATATTAACAAATCGGAATGAGAACTTTCTTAATGAGTTGCGACGAAACTTCCCAAATAATTGTGTTTTCTTGCAAAAGAATTTGGAATGGTTATGTGAATGTAAGACTTTATATATAGACGGCACTTTCGATTATTGTCCAAAATATTTTACACAATAGGGATGTTGACTAATTTCCGGATCTGCTTTTATTTTATAGATAAACCCTTAATAACCGCGACAAAAATATTTTAATAATAAAAATGGTTTTATTTTAAAGAAAAAAGTGATAAATTAGAATAGATTTAAAATTTCCCGCTAAAACGCCCAAAACTGTCATGTGACTTTGATTACGTCACGAACCGATAAACAATGCTCGCGATCTGTTAAACTCTAAGGAACTTGAAAGTTTTCTTGAGAAATAATTCTTTTTAGGCTTTAATACTAGTTAATAAAAAATACAAAGTGTGTGTGTATGTAGATGTACCTACATGTAAAAAATGAAGATTTTAATATTCAAACAGCCCACAGTATTTCTAACCACAATGAAGTTATAAATATACTCACCTGTTTTTAAATTTTAACAAACGACATAAGTATTGGTATTGATTTATTAAAACAATTAAAATCAACTGTAAATTTAGAGAAAAAACTCCTTATACAGAAATACTAATAATATACGAATTAGGAGAATTAAAACAACTAAAAAAGAAACTTAAAAGTAAAAAATTATTCTATTAATATTCCCGCTAGGACATCCCAAATTGTAAAATTACCCGTTGACATAGAAAGCGGAACAGGACTTGTAAATTATATTAATTTTGGCAATCAAATAGAATTACCCTGTGCAGTTGTAAACGTAAATAAATTGTTTGCAACCACCATTACTAATTCAAGAGAAGAACCATTAAAAATTAATATTAATAAACCTTTTAAAATTGAAAAATTAGATACCGCAGATATAAATTTTAGGTATTGAAAAAATGGAAACCAATTCTGAATTAAACGAATACACCGATAATATTTTAAAATCTAATCTAAAAAATATACGAGTTGAACATTGTAATTACGAAGAAAAACAGGCTGTAAAAAATTTATGTTAAGTTCCGCTGCACAAAAATCTTTGTAGCAAAGAAATTCGCCACCATCAAACAATCGATTCTCGGCAAGTTAGAACTGTTTCCTTTGATGAATCCAGTCCCTATAATGTAAACACAATTCGGTTTATAATAACAAGTGAGTTACAAATACTAATAGCGAGTAATTAGCGAGAGAAATCAAAGAAATAACTCGTTCACACAGTGACACCAAGCGACGCTAAGTTGTTTATCGGTTCATGACGTCATGCGCTGTGATTGGCGTTTACAGTCACGTGATAAATTGTATTAAATAAAGTTTTTTGAATTAATTTTAATTAATAAAATATTATTAATTACGTTTAATAAATATGATTTTAGGTATTTAAATATTACCATTAATCATTTAAATTCAACTTTACATGGATTTAAAACTACTGTCAACATGCCTATTATTCACCCTATTCGGTCAACTAAATGGACATTATATTCCGATGGTGTTTTGTCTATTATCAGAAAAAATCAAAGGAATATAATTAAGGAAAAATGTAGTAAGTGGGAATATAATTTGTATCCTAAAGAGTTCGTTGTAGATTTTAAAAAGGCCATTCATCATGCAATACAACTATCGTGGCCTCAAACTGTCATTATCAGCTGTCGTTTCCATATAACACAAGCTTGGTGGAGAAAAATACAACAATTAGGATTAACAGCAGACTACAAAAATAAAACAGAAGTAGTACTTAAAATGGTTAGGATATTGTTTTGGCCTATTATTTTTAGATCCTACAGAAGTTGGAGGCTGTTTTGTATTTGACCTGACTTCTATATAACCGAACGATGAAAAACTTGAACAGTTTTCAGATTATTTGGTAAATACTTATATATCGGAAGAATCTACATATCCACCACATATATGGACAGCAAAAACAGCTTGCAGTACCTGCACTGCAAATCATTTCACAGTTTTTACAACAAAATCTTTTCAAATACACATCCGAATATTATCATTTATTAATGACCAAAAATAGTTATTAATAAAGATAAAAACACTCGGAACACACACTAACACGTAAATTAAAAAATAGCCGGTAATACTAAAAAAAAACAAGTTAAAATGGTGTCGTGGGACACCAGGTAGGAACGAAGTTCCTTCGGCTAATGTAGAACCGACACATAACACAACTCGCTTGTGTATACCACTGTAGCGCCTGCGCACGTCCCATTTAACGGTCAATATATCAAAATCAGTGAAATCTTGGCGTTAAGAAAGAAGCTTCTTTAAAATTCAAGGTGAGCTTTAAAGAGTAATGTATACATTTATTTTTTCTCACCTTTCCTAACTACTTTCAACTATCAAGATTTTTAAAAATTATAACCTATATTACTTTAACAAAAAAAGGTAATTGTTAAGAGATATATACAAAAAAAAATTGCATCGGCCGGGAATCGGACCCGGCTCATTTAACAGTTTTATTCCACGGACTTTTCGTTACGGTTTTTTACTATTACATTTTTTTCAGTTCGGTCATGCAGCTAAATCCCTATCTCCTCCAAGCCTGCCGTAAGGAACTTAGTATCAAAAAAATGACTGGAGATTTATGACTAGAGATTTGTCGCAAGACTAAATCAAAAGTAAAATAAAAATCAGTGGAATGGGTATTTGTAACGGGAGTTAGCACGTAGCTTTCAGGGGCAATGACGATCCGAGAACATAACTCTGATTGGTCAATTATAAAGTTGCACCCTAAAAACAAATGAGATAGTTATGTGTCTTTTCGCAGGTAGGCAATCTAGCTATTAAATTGTTTTAAAAAGTTATGAATAATTTGGGCCGTATTATGTTTAGAAAAGATTTTATTTAACAGAAATTATTTTATTTATTTAAAAAATGCTACACGATGTTAAAAGTTATTTAGAGGTTAACATGAAAATTTGGCTCAAACATTTTTAATAAAACAAGTCAATAAACATATTTAAAAAGATAAAAAGTGTGAGGTGTCAAGGGACACCCGGATGGAACGAAGTTCCTTTCGATTAATTAGTGAAGGAATTAGTAATTTGTAAACATAACAGAGTGTTTATACATACATAAGCATTTATTATTGTCTGTATAAAATCTCTACTTACCTAACAGTTCGTTTCTTTTAACAAAAGTGTCCATTTATACAATACCAGAGCTTTAAATAACACATCTTTTTAAAATTACTTTTTATAATTTAAAACAGGAATTAACAATTCAATACAAAAAATTTAAAATTAAAATATTTGACACTGACTGACAGTTAAGGTAATTTGACGTAGTCAAGTTACGAACTATTTTTAAAATGTTTATGAATTTATTAATTTATAAAAACAGGATGAAATAAAATATAATACTATTATAGGTAATTATGTTTTTTTCTACAGTATTTTCTTTTTAATGTACATTTTCTTTTAATTTAAAATAGTGTCTTTTTAATTGTAATATATCTACCTATGAGAGAGAGGGAGAGAGAGTTATTTATTTTTTGGTCTGTGAGAGAGAGAAACATGCGTGTGTCGGTGCATTGTGTCGGTGCATAGTGTCGTGACAACTTTTGGTATGAATTTTTTTGGGCTAGCTCCTAGCGTCAGTCGTAACTGTTCGTAACGCGCGAAAGGGAACTTCGTTCCAATAACCGACATTTTTTAATCTTTTTATGTACTTCTGTCTTAGTGCTATTCTAAGCACGTGTAACATAAAAAGTTTTTTCGAATACTACCTTTCTCTAGACTCTCTGTAAATTTTTGTTTTATATAAGACTATAATAGAAATGATTTATATACTTATATTTTTCCGTTGTTTTGAGTATTGAAATGCTATGTGAGTGAAGTGAATGGCATATTTATATTTAGGATAAACGCGAGGTCGTTTGTCGAAGCTCTCGTAACTCTTTATGTAAGTACTTACACATACAATCGATAAAATAAATATTTGATTGACAATTTATCATACAACTAAATATAAGTACATACAAAAAATCCGATTATAAATCATATTTTTTTGTTTATGGTGGTTGTAGGAACTTTTCATCGTAGATACCTTCATAAAAAAACATATTTACCCACCGTAACGGATTCGTCGATATTTCGCCGTCATATCAAAAGCCATTTATAAAATAATATATGCACAGTTATGTTTGTTACATAGAACGCACTGTATATATTAGATTTGTGAATTTTAAAATTTAAAATAATTTAATTTTGTATTATTGCACATAACTTACAGGGTTATTTAAATTTTTCTGAATAACAGGTCATTTTAAGACTTATATTTTTTTACGAAATGATTTAGATACATTTCTTTAATTTTTAAAATATAACAATAATAGAAAGTTACAAAAGAATGTTAAATTTGTTATCCGATATTATACAGGTTGAATCTAGTTCAATAATCAAATTTAGAGATTAAAAAAAAAATGAATAGAACACTTTATATAGAATATAATTATTAAAAACAAGGTTAAAGAGTCTTTGAAGTCCCCCCTTACCTGGGAACAGCGGGCGTTTCATAAATCCGACCCTTTCCTCGTTCCTCACAGTATGTGATTGTATGCACTCATGATTTTATCTAATACTAGCGGCCGCCCGCAACTTCATCCGCGTGGACTTTACTTTTTTGCCACCCAGTTTCATACAAATTTGCAACCCCTATTTTAAATCCTTAGGGATGGAATTTAAAAAAGTAATTTCTTAGTACACCACTACGTAATAAAACAAATTTATTCTCAAATTTTCAAGAGTCTACGCGTCTATCGACAGTCTCATGTCGGCCAGCAGCAGCGTGCTACCGTCCACCGCTCCACACACCCCGCTCAGTAAAGCGCGAGTGGTATTAGACTATTATTATTTTAAAATTGACAAAGTTTCATACAAACTTTCATCCCTATTTTATCCCTTACGGGTGGAGTTTATCAAAATCCTTTCTTAGGAGATGCCTAAGTCATAGTAGCTATATGCATGCAAAATCTCAGCCCGATCGGTTTAAAACTGACACAGTTTCATACCAACTTTCATCCCCTATTTTATCCCCTTATGGGTGGAATTTATGAAAATCCTTTCTTAAGGGTTGCCTACGTCATAGTAGCTAAATTCATGCAAAATCTTAGCCCGATCGGTTTAAAATTGACAAAGTTTCATACAAATTTTCATTCCCTTTTTCATCCCCTTAGGGGTGAAAATTATCATTATTCTTTCTTAAGGGATGCCTACGTCATAGCAGCTATATGCATGCAAAATCTCAGCCCGATCGGTTTAAAATTGACAAAAATTCATACAAACTTTTATCCCCTTAGGGGTGGAATTTATCAAAATTCTTTTTTAGGGGATGTCTACGTCATAGTAGCTATATGCATGCAAAATCTCAGCCTGATCGGTTTAAAATTGACAAAGTTTCATACAAACTTTCATCCCCTATTTTATCCCCTTAGGGGTGGAATTTATCAAAATCCTATCTTATAGGATGCCTACGTAGCTATATGCATGCAAAATCTCAGCCTGATTGGTTTAAAATTGACAAAGTTTCATACAAACTTTCATCTCCTATTTTATCCCCTTAGGGGTGGAGTTTATTAAAATCCTTTCTTAGGGGATGCCTACGTTCTAGTAGCTATATGCATTCAAAATCTTAGTCCGATCGGTTTAAAATTGACAGAGTTTCATAAAAACTTTCATCCCCTATTTTATCCCCTTAGGGCTGGAATTAATCAAAATCCTTTTTTAGGCGATGCCTACGTCATAACATCTACCTGCATGCCAAATTTCAGCCCCATCCGTCTAGCAGTTTGAGCTGTGCGTTGATAGATCATACAAACTTTCATCCCCTATTTTATCCTGTTGGAGGTGGAATTAATCAAAATCCTTTCTTAGCGGATGCCTACGTTATAACATCTACCTGCATGCCAAATTTCTGCCCCATCCGTCCAGCGGTTTGGGCTCTGCGTTGATAGATCACTATATCAGTCAGTCAGTCAGTCAGTCACCTTTGAGTTTTATATATATAGATTTAAATTTAAATAAGGAATTAATTTTTTATAAATAAAAATACATAAATAGAAACGTTAAGATAATTTTTTTTTCTGATTTCAACCACATATATCTGGATCTGGAAATTTGGGGAGGGGCGAGCTAGTGCTCAGCCAGCACTGAGGCCACATATGACCCATTGTGCCATATAATAATTACGCAAAATTTTAAAGTTTACGTATAAGACACCAAAATATTCTACATTACTTTGAGACAAGAACAACACTCAATATAACATAAAATGCCTCCTGCTCCTGTATCTAAGAGAACTTGTTAATAAATAATAATCTCTATCTCTACTAATATTATAAATGCGAATGTAAGTTTGTTTGTTACGCTTTCACGCGAAAACTACTCAACCGATCATCATGAAACTTTGTACACATATTCTTGGGGGTATTAGAAGTAACATAGGATACATTTTATAAAAAAATATATTTTTTTATTTTTTACGAAAGATAAAAAAAGTGTTTGTCAAAAAATCTCAAAAAGAAAATGCTAAATACTAAAAAACAGAAAAATGCAGAAAAAATAAAGCCAAAAAATACCTTTCTAAATTAAATAATATAACGCCACCGTAAGGTGGCGTAGTTAATATCTCATATATTTAAACGAGCAATTACTACTAAATCAACTACTATTATGCCTAACTAAAAGGAAATGGAAAAAAATTAAAAAAACAGAAAAAAAAAGCCAAAAAATACCTTTCTAAATTAAATAATATAACGCCACCGTAAGGTGGTGTAGTTAATATCTCATATATTTTAACAAGCAATTACTACTAAATTAACTACTACGACGCCACCGTAAGGAGGCGCAGTTATTATCTCACATATTTAAAGGTAAATTCTTACTAAATTAAGTACTATGAAGCCACCGTAAGGAGGCGCAGTATTTATCTAATATATTTAATCGATAAATTATAAAATACAACGAAAAAATAGTAACAACCTGATAAAGAGAAAATATGATATAATAAAAAAAATCATTGAAAACGAAATAATAAAAAATCGAAAAAACGAAATATGAAAAAAAGTCACGACAGTGTTATCCGGTACGAAGTCCGCCGGGACAGCTAGTAGTATAATAAATATACCCATTACCAATATGCAACAAAAAAATCGAAATAGAAAAGAACATTAAATGCCACAAAAATGCAGGACTTGTCTATAAATATTAATAGACAAACCACTCAACAGCATGCAAATAAAAAAAATACTTTTAGCAAATGTATGTAAAAAAAGTTATTAGTTCACCAGTGGGTGAAAATGTTGTATCGCATTGGTGATATCCGTCCATTGCTCTTCATGTGTGGTGCATCGACTACGCCCAACATACTCCACAATAGTATATTGTAATACAAGTGTTACAATGACAGATTTCGTAGTACGAGTGTAGTTTGTGAAACGAACCGCGAAGCGGTGAGTTTCGCAAAGAACGAGTACTACAAACTGTCATTGTAATTCGAGTGTTACATACTATTTTTTATAATGAACTTTTAAAAGTATAAAAAAATAAATACTATGAGAGTTTTTCGAAATATTTATTAATGTTGACAATCTTGACACTTTTGACACTTGACAGTTTTAATGATTTTAAATTTGAATGTTTCTCAAATTTGTATAAAATATACTGAATTTCGCAATATCGCTGATAATGTAGTTAATAATTTACTACAACATACTTTTTGATTTACTACCTGAACTCTTTCGTTGACAATCAGTGCAATGCAACCAATTGTGTAAAACAAAAAGTTACCAAAAACAGTGTTACAATGAATCTATTTCGATACTGTTTTTAGTGTCCAAATAGAAACTTTGTGAACGTGAATTATAAAAAATATGTTTCAAATCGAGAAATCCACATCCTTCCCAATCGTCGACGAAGATTTCTCCTAATGACAGACCATTTACCTTCGATATTTTGGGTGTGAATATGTCGATTGTTTGGATCTACAATATGTCGTTTGTGATTGACTTGGTAGTGATAGTATCAAGTAATTCCTTTCCAAAATTAATTCATTAAAAGTGATCTGTGCAAAACATTTTCCTGGATAACACGCTCTAATGTCTATTCCTCCAACCACCCACCGTGTCCTTTGCAGACGTCCTCAATGATACTTTGTAAGCACTTTCATCAATTTCCACTACGTATCCAGGACCGCCTATTTGCTCATCGAATTCCAGAATCCAGTGAAATAGAAGGTTTTTGAATTGTTGAACCGACACCGGTAACTTGGTTCTCTTCCTTGTCTTTTTTGTAGGCCAAGTTGGATTATTAAATGCTAATATTAAATAATTCCTAGTGGAAACTACCAAACACTTTATATATTTTCTGTCACTACCGAACAATCAATAGGATGATGTATATCGTGTGTAAAACAAGACACAAATAATTGCTAATGCATGCAATCAAACACTTTAAATATTTTTTGTCATTACCGAACAATAGAAATTGATAAAAAAACATTAGTATGATTAAAAATCATAGGGTTCAAAATATTTAATTTTTATTGCTATTAGTATTGTTACAGTTTGTTTATTTGTAAAACCTCATTATGAGATTATCCCTGGCTGTCTTAGATTCAGTATTTTTAATTTAAATTTAACGGTTATTATGCATTTTTGTCGCATCAAGGTTCTTTTATATATTTAATATTTTTTATTTAAATTGAATGTTAGATACAGGTGCTAGAGATATTTTTATGCATTTTTGTGGCATTTGCATATTGGTGATAGGTATATTTATTACGACTTATAATATTTATTGACAAGTCCTGTTAAATACAGTCGGTAGAGGTATTTTATGTTAAATTGAGTGTTGTACTTTTCTTAGTGTAATATAAAATATATTGGTGTCTTATCTGTAAACTTCAAAATTTTGCGTAAGTATTATATAGTTAAAATCAAAAAAAAAAAGATCTTCACGTTTCTGGTATTTTTTTATTAATTTCACAGGTCCACAAAAAAAAAGTGGTCTGTGCTGGGTGTGCGACATATGCTTTCTGACGTATTTTTTACCGCTGAACACGAATCTGAAGTCAAAATTGGGGGTCAAACTGCAAAAAACGTAGAAAAATAAAAAAAACGATAAAATCTTCAATCTAATTATTTTTTCCTGGCCCTTTTCTCCTCAAATGACCGGTGCAACGGATTTCTGCTATGCTTTTTTCCTCTCTGTTGAGTTTCTCTTTGTAGCATCCAGCAGTAATCTGCAAACATATTTACTCCCCACTGCCTCTGAAATCGCAGTTTAAATTCTTTGAGATCTTGATGAAATCTCTCTCCTTGCTCTTCACTAAAGTCTTCGTTGTTCTCCGGAAAGTGGTTAAGAACACATCCCGTTAAAGGGCAGTTGTCATCGTAGTCCAAACACTTCGTGGTAGCAGGTTTTTGCCGGGAAATGTACCGATTCAATGTCCTGACGTTTTCTATAGTATCAAAGACAAAATTAATTCGATAAAAGACTTCAATAAGACACAATAAGTGGCAAATAAACATATTTGCGAATTAGTGATGGATGCTTCAGAGAGAAACAAAGCAGGAACTTCAATTTGATCATAACATACGGAAAATACTATTAGATAATGGATTTTATCGGTTTTTTCTATTTTTCTCCGTTTTTTGCAGTTTGACCCCCAATTTTGAATTCAGATTCGTGTTCAGCCGTAAAAAATACGTCGGAAAGCTTATGTCGCACACCCAGCACAGACCACTTTTTTTTGTGGACCTGTGTTTTTATTTATAAAAAACTAATCACATACATTTTTTAAATTTAAACAATGGATTGTAAAATTATAAGTGCATACAACCACATATTGAGAGAGTCAAGAAAAGGGTTCCCAAGACTTTAAAGATTCTTTAATCAAAAACAAATGTTATCAACTGATAATTGATCTTTTAAATTTAAAGACTATAATTTGTAACCTAATGAAACGTTTAAACCATAAACTACAATAAATTTAAATATTTGCATTAAATATCATTTAAAAAAACAAGTATAAAATTGTTGCAAAAAACATTCAAATAATATTTCAATTTATTTAATTTTGTTCTTATTTGCCTGAATGTGAAACGCCGCAGGTGTGCTATTAATATAAATAGAGTTTAGATATAATTGTTTTTGACATATACCTAAATACGAGGAAATACTTGAGGCATTCACTTTGAATATTGCATTTAATTTTAAAACATTGTTTATAACGATATAGAATCCAGTTTAATAATTTAAAAGTAAATTATCCAGTTAGGTACGTACATATTTATAAGCTTTTTGTTAATATATAATACCATGCAAAAAAAAGTCATCAATTTACAGGTGTCTTCGTGACTCCTCGTACATTTAAATGCGCAGGTAAATTTCTTCAAGACTCTACAAATAATGACCACTCTCATTAAATTAACTGCTACCCCTAGGTATAGGTAATCTCAATTTTTTTCTGGACCCGTTCACTGTGTTTTTAATATGATTAGGCATACTTTATTACAAAAAAATAATGAAATAAATTGAAAGAATATACAGAAAGTGGCAAAAAGTCCTGACGATTTTTTAATAAAACAGCATAAGTATATAAGGTGGAATAGGGTAAGACCGTAAACAAGGTAAGATCGTCAACGCCTTAAATCTATTCTAATGTAGGTACAATAGATTATAAAAGCTAAGAATTAGAAACATACATATAATTATTACGCAGTCATCATACTAGATGTCGCTCATTAACAAGTAGATAAGTTTAGGTAGTTTTCCAATGATTACAGCATTATAGAGCATTGTGCGGCATAATGCAATTTAAAAAGTAATGCTTTCGTGTGATGTGCGCAATGGATACCAATTTAGTAGCAGAAAATATAAGAAATGTTTGTGCTTTAAGTTGTTGTTGATAAAAATTTTATTTACACTATCGCCTATCCTTAGTAATATTGTTTATTATTATTGAACTGATTTATTAAAGTTTCTATGTAATCTGTTGTAAAAATAAAAAAGTGAATTGAAACGGTCATACAAAACTAAATGTAAGTACCTATGTATGAAGGTATGAACATGACAAATTTATTTATTTTTCGCTATTTTAAATGTTCATACATTAATAAGATTGCTGAAGTTTATGAATATTTTTGTCTTACAACAATTCTGTCGGTGCACTTGAAAACTAATCCACGTTCCAATTAAGCATTAGCACACTTCGGCGTTGTACATCACTGAGTCTCATTATGCTCTGTAGTTGGAAAACTACCTTAGAGTTTATAACATCTGTAAATTCCTGCGAATTCCGCACTACACGTGTAAGATAGATACATAGATATTCATTTGTTTGGCTGTTACCCTGTATTACTGCGACCTTTAAAGATCTACACCCATCATCAGCACCTTGTCTAGCCCCTAACTCATAAGAAGACATATTAGCCTTGACAGTGGCCTCTCCCCGTAACGCGGTATCTCCTCTCCCAATATGAGATAGCGCATCGTTGCAAGACCTTTCCATTGGCATAGGACATAAAATGTCAAATGTCTTTATCAGCTGACTCATGTGTTTTCTGCCGACAATGTCCTGTCAAGAGACTGTAATCATTCTGACAACGTTTTGCCTTTGTGATAACATCTCTGCAGTAAATTTCACCAAGTGTCCTTTTATGAAAACTTTGGCTTGTCGCTTGCCTGGTGATTTTTACACCACTTCTGGACCTTTTTTAGCCTCCATTTCTTAATGACTGGCACTCTGAACGTGTCAGCAACCCCGCTGAATAGTTCGAGCCAATTATTGGGATATTAGCTCTCACTTGGGCCAATTCATCAGCTTTCTCATTGCCCCGAAACCTTGAGTGTCCTGATACCCATATTAGTGTCAGAGAATTCTGACTTACGGTATGTGCATGGGCCTAATGCAGTCTCTCACCAGCTGTGAGCTTATTTGTGCCAAAACTATCGCCTTTGGAGCTGCTTTGCTATCCGAGAGTCTAATATATTTTCCCGACCATGTGTCTTTTTCAATATTTGAGCCATTGGTATACTAGATTGACTTCTCTTGAATTGGGGGGCTATTACTACACGTGTCAACTAGAGATGGCAAAAAATTATCGTGATATTGCAAAAGGTTTAGTGTCATGAACAATAATTTTGATAAGTTTTAAGAAAATTGCTTAAAATTTATATTAAATAAATAAACTTTATTGATCGCTTGAAATGTTTTGAGAAAATTACTATTCTGATCTTACCCATTAAATATTAGTGCACGAAGTAAATTCAAATGATGTGACAGGGTGAAACCACAGTTGTTCGCCCTATGCATAGATCTCTAGGATTTTCTACTTTTTTGTTTTTTTTTCTAACAAAATTGAAAGTCTACCTGTATTAAACAACTCTCAAAATGATTTTTTGTTTACAATCTTCAAGTGCGTTTTCGATATAATAATTATAAGAAAGAACGGCTTAATGTATAACGTGTATGAACTGAATGTGCAATAATGAATTCAAGGAAAGATGTGTTGATAATGACTAAATTCGAAAAACGGAAAAAACTTTTATTTGAAAAGTATTTTATATTTTTCTTATTTAAATTAAAAGCCCTTAAAATCTAAAGTTTTTTTGTTTGAATAAAGTTTGTTTTACCTACTTCTTTGCTTTTTCGACATAGCTTAGCAAACCATCATGTATAAATTTATTACTTTGAAACTAAACAACCAATTTTAATCCGGTAAAAGCATTTTATAAATGGTCAATGAAAAATTCCGATTTCGCCCCATAATGTATGAGCATAGATTTTCATGAGTTTTAAACAGCTACAAGAGTCAAGTCCGAAGTAGCTGCTACATTTTTGTTATTTTTTATAAAAGTCGTAGTTTCCAATATTAATTTTTGTTTCTGTCATCGTATAAATTCGGTCCTCATCTGCCTCTGCCAAAACAGTGCTCTGCACTATAATCCTGGAGTCTGGCTATTGTTGGATGCTTTTCTTTTTGTACTTTTATCTATATTTTGGTGTCGTCAATAGTGTTCTCTCTGTAGATGACACTTTTGTCACTTTGGCGCTAGTTGTCTTCTGGTTCATTGCTGCCGCCGGAGCTGCGTCTCTCTCCTGTTGTAGTTCCTTGTGCCTTCGTAGAACTTCTTGGCTTTTTCTTTTATCGTAACTATGATTTTTTCTACCTACAAATCAGAATGCAATTCGTGGTTGCTCCATCTTTATTCTTTAAACTGCATTTGACCCATTATTTGTATGATTTGGGTTTTTTAGCGTTTGCAGTGGCGCTAAATTTAAGTTCAAAATGTTGTTTCTTGGCATTGGCGTCTGCAGCGGTGCTGGTGGGGTGCTATCCTTGACAGTGGTTGTCCATGTTTTTGTCCATTTGGCTCTCTTGTTGTAGGTCTCCTGGTGTCACGGCTCTGGCGAAGCTAAGGCTTATACATCATTTACTACAGTATGTCTTGCTTTTGGTGTAGCTGGATACCTGCTGTAATTAGCAGGGTGTTCACCTGCACAGTTTGCCCCCTTGGTGCATCAGATTTTGGCATTGGACATTCTCGTACTCTGTGCTCACCGACTCACTGCATCTATTCAAATTTATACCCCAAAAGTTGTCCACTTGCAACTATTAAGGTTTTTAAGACTACCCTTAAAAGATTATAAAATTATTTAAAATTCTGAAATATTCAATATTCAAAACAAAACTCTAAAAAGTTCAATAATAGGATTGTAGTACCCATTAAATGACATTTGGAATTTGTCAATACATAAACGTATCTCTCAAAGAGAAATGGTTTCCTGTTTTTAAAAATTTAGTTTACTTTTGATGTAGACCAAAAAGCAAATTGCAAATCATCTACGAACTTACTAACTATGATAAAATTGATAATACTGATGTACACTTCATAATTTAACGGTTGGTTTATATAGAGAAAACGAGACTTTTGACAACTTTTGGAGCCACTAGTAGGTGCGTTGTCGTTAAGTGATTTAAACGCTTCGGCGATTTCAACATCATGAACAAACAGCATCCAAGCCAGTCAAAAAAGTTTGAGGATGTAAAACCAAAGAAAATATTGGATAAAAATCAATTACAAGAAGAGGTCCAACAAACCATTTTCGATCGTTTTAAAGCAATGGAAATGATTTTAAAGCAAGAGAATTGGGTGCCATATGAATTGAAGCCAACAGACGTAAAGTGGCGGTGTTTCACATGAGAATTGTTGCTCACACGGCAAAAAAGAAAAGATTTTTTGCATCGCATTGTCTCTGGCAAAGAAAACTGGATACTCTACGATAATCTTAAGCGCAAAAAATTATATAGATAACCTGGCCACGCATTCACTTTGTCGCCAAGCCAAATATTCATGGGAATAAGCTGATGCTTATGGTGGGACCAGTAGGGTGTGTTGCATTTTGAGCTGTTGGGATCAAATAAATCGACGTCAATTGAATCGTTTAAGCCATGTATTAAAGAATAAATGATTGCAATACTACGACAGACATGGCGAAATTATACTTTAACATGATAATGCCCGACCACATGTTCTGCGATGGTCAAAACACACTTGGAAAGTCAGAAATGGGAAGTCCTACTCCACTCGCTGTTCCTTCACACTACGTTTTGTAACCCTAATTTACCCTAGGCTAGCTCCTGGGTTCGTGGCTTCCCTCTGAGTTTTATCAATTTTCCCCAAATAATCAATTCTGGGCGTCAAGTACAGACAAACAAATAATACGCAAAATATCAGTTTAAGATGATTTATTAGATCATGAATTCGAGAATTTTGTTAAAAAATTTGAAATAAATAATTAATTAATTCTCTTATCTTTATTTATTCTGGCTTCTATTTCGGTGGAGCTTGACTATCTATCTTCAGGAATTCTTTCCTACTTCCAATCAAGGATGGTCAGGTCTTTTCTTAAAGGAAGAATCTTCTTTAATAAACTATCCCGTGATGGTTTTTCCTTTGTGTCGACTTCTTGTTCAGGTACAAAATGGCTGATGGCTGTCAGCGATTCTTTATTGAATTGAAAGATAATTCTTATGAGGGCCCTTCTTGATTTGGCAATACCTTATAACGAAGGGCCGAAAATATTCAGATAATGTTTCTGATTTAGTGAAGAAACGGAGTGAAAATGAACGAATCGAACTAATAAGCTGAAGAAGAAAACAATTCGCCCGTCTCCCTCCACTACGACGCAATACAACTTAAAATAAATACCAAATATAATTAGGTGGATTTCGGCCCAAAAACGAACGTTACAGTTTTTTTCAATTGATGGCACATGGCCTGGCTGGACAGTACTTCGCCAATTATGAAAAATGCAAAAATTGGGTCGATTCTTGCGTCGCCCCAAAAAACCTAGAGTTCGTCCAAGACGGAATCTGTAAGTTGCCGAAATTGTGGGCAAAAGTATTGGCAAGCGATGGACGATACTTTAAATAATGTATTATGTATTATTCCATTTGGTTATTAAAAAATACTGTTTTGATCCAAAAAAGTCTCGTTTTAAACAGGTTTCCCTAATACACATACAATTCAACATATTTTCTTTTTAAAGACAAAGTTTATATACAGTTTACGGTTGCTGTCATGGATAGATAGATAGATATTTTTTGGGTTTGCTTTCATGGAAGTGATATATAGTAATTTTAAAATAAATTTGCAGAATTTCGTTTTTCTATTGAGAACACCAAAAAGAACAGCTTAATATAATTTGAAATTAAATAAACAACATCCATTTGATAGTACTTATTCAAAATGTGGATATTTTTCTAATTAATTTGAAGTGAATTTATTATCGTATTTACCAAATTTATTTATGTAGTACTGGCATAAAAATAATATGATTTATTTTCAAAAATAAATTTTCATTATAAATAGTTTCGAATTTCCAAGCAATTTTCCTGTAATGACGTCTAGCATTAGTTTCTACAAATCGTCAGATTAATATTATGTAGAAAACTGAAGTAGCTACATCAATTAAAGGGTGGCAATTTATCATTGAAATGGTTAATAATTTATGATCAACCCAAAATTGATTTCTCGGTTTCTCAGTTTTACAATTTCTCAGACGTAAAACACGCACAACAGGTGTCAGAAATATCGGTTCATTGGAATTGTCGATCTGATAAATTAATTGAAATCAACGGAAAGGAAACTTGTAGGGATTCACTGTGATTGATTCTGTTATTACGTTTTATTTAGTAAGATTTTTCTCGGTGATGGAATTAGGATGAGAATATTAAAGAGGAAATTTTCTTTAAATGGGGGATTCCGTTCTAAATGTGATTTTATTGATTAAAATATTTTAAGATTTTAACATTTAACTTTTTAAATTCTTTTGTGCATACTAATTTTTACTGTAAAAATAAAAATCTAAAAAGATTTTAGTACAACTTCAAATAATTTTAAAACTAGAACTACTTTTATTAATTTTAAACCTACTTTTTCTCCGCTTTCTAAGGTGTGAATAATGTTAGGTAAAAAATTGTCTAGATTGAGTTATCTACTGATGAATACAAAAGAACAGAGACAAAAGAGGAGGTGTCATGCATAAAGCAAATAAAAAAGTTATTAAAGATTGAATACCAAAAAAAGGGTTTAACGAAAACAAAACTATACTGAAATTAATGGGCAAATTACTTGGTACTTTTGTTTAAGTTCTGTAATTATAAAAAGAATCTTTTCTTTAGAATTGACAAAAATTTATAGAACCATAGCTAGTCTTATACTAAATACAGCAATAATTTTCTAAGATGTGGCATCAATAATTACTACAAAAAAAAATATTTAGAACTTGCCGCACACTTTTAGCTGACCATATAATTGGATATATATATAATTGGTGGCTTATTTCTTTTGGGTCTGTTTTATTTATTCCATAAGCTCAGAAAACAGTGGTTGCTTAATAACTGCTGTATCCACGTGAGCCATATAAAAAACATAAACGATGTAAGAAAAACAAAACAAAAATTACACTCTTTACGAAGTGGATCTGACCAGGCTCTGTCAGAAAAGATAAGATCAGATCAAGAATTGGGACAAACACTTTATTTACGCTTAAGTTTCAAAACCTTTGATAAAGGTATAAACACGTGACCAACGGTCACCGTGAGCTGATCAAATTATCAGAAATATATTATCGTGACCGCAACGGTTTTTGGAGAGAGGTTATTCACGCGCTTAATGACGAAAGTTCTATATAAAAAAACTTATAATAACTTCTTTATGAATAGAAACAATAGAAAGAGATAGGAAATGTCTAATAATGACTACAAATAACTATATTGTTGTATCATTAATACTTTACACAACTGTGTAAAATCTTTAAGGATTGTTTGGCCTATAGATTTATACCATCTGTTTGGCAAAAGGCAACTTATATCTCCCTAAAGTGGGGAGGATGACGGACCAAACGACCAAGTCATACAGACCAATAAGTCTATCGTCATTCGTATCAAAAACGCTGGAAAAACTGGTCGATAGATATATAAGGGACGAAATCTTAACGGAGAACCCATTAAGTGATCGTTAATATGCATACCAGCCGGGAAAATCCACAGACCTAGCGCTGGATGACTTGAACAGGCTATTGTCAAAGTCAATTGAGGACAAAGAAGTAGCCCTAGCGGCGTTTATTGACATTGAAGGAGCCTTCAGTAATGTGGGACCCGAGTCAGTAACCGACGTACTTTCAAGGAGGGGAGTCCCCCCACTAATATGCCAATGGGTGTATGCCAACCTAACGCATAGGATCAAGGACCAAGTTAGGTGAGGCGTCCATTAAGGCAACAGTGGGAAGGGGCTGTCCGCAGGGAGGGGTACTGTCACCTCTGCTGTGGTCAGCACTTGTGGATGACCTCCTTAAAAAACTCCTCAATGAAGGCCTTCACTGTCTAGGCTTCGCAGATGATATGGCCATAATCATTCAGGGGAAGTTTCTGGGTACAGTCTCAGAGAGGATGCAGTCCGCAATGAATATGGTGTACAAGTAGTGCAAGGATGAAGGCCTAACAGTCAATCCACAAAAAGCATCAATTGTCCCATTCACTAATAAAAGAGCGTTACAAGGCTTAAAACCAATAACGCTCAATAACGTGCTGGTTCCAATGGCCACAGAGGCCAAATACCTGGGTGTGGTATTTGACCAGAGGCTATCATGGAAGCAACACATTCAAAAGGTCACACGCACAGCTACAATAGCCCTTGGCAGGTGTAGACAATTGTGTGGCAAGAACTGGGGCTGTACCCCAAAAAAAACCTTTGGTTGTATACACAAGTCATTAGGCCAATGTTAACCTATGGTTCGGTGGTGTGGTGGAGTAGAACGCAGCAGTCTGGGGCGATCAGGCAGCTGGAAAGCATTCAAAGGCAGGCTTGCCTGAATGTTACAGGTGCCATGGGGACCGCCCCAACGGACGCACCAAAGGTTCTGCTCAACCTACCACCATTGCACATCTAAATACAGGGCGAGGCTATGGCAACTGCTTACAGGCTGCTACAAGGCCAGGCTCCCATTACCTCATTAAAAGGAAAAAACCAAGCAGAGTTATATGATAGGGTTAAGGCGGATCAAATAATGAGCATGCCTCAGGACAGGATAGTCCCCAGGTATAACTTTGCGAGAAACTTTCGAGTAGAAATACTGGAAAGGGACTCATGGAAGAATGGTCCCCCCATCCAAGGGGAGTCCATCTGGTATACCGATGGCTCAAAGACTCAGAAGGGCACAGGGTGAGGTATATATAATAGAGGACACAGGACAGAAGTCCAACTAAGTTTAGGTGCGTATGCCACAGTTCTTCAGGCTGAAGTAATGGCCATACAACACTGTGCAACGGAGATCGTAAGTCAGGGTATAACGGGTAAAACCGTAGTCATATAGTCGGACAGCCAAGCAGCTCTAAAGGCGATAGTCTCAGCACAAATAAGCTCACAGCTGGTGTGGGGCTGCGTAGGGGCCCTGACACATGCCGCTAGTCAAAATTCTCTGACACTGGCATGGATACCAGGACACTCAGGGTTTCGGGGCAATGAGAAGGCTGATGAATTGGCCCGTGCGGGAGCTAATACTCCAATGATTGGCCCGGAACCATTCGGCGGAGTTGCTAATACATTCAGAAAGGCAGCCATTGAGAAATGGAGGCTAGAAAAGGCCCAGTAGTGGTGGGAAAAATCACCGGGCAAGCGACAAGCCAAACTCTTCATAAAGGGATACTCGGCGAAGTTCACTGCAGAGCTGCTATCACAAAGGCGAAATGATGTCAGAATGATTGTCAGTCTCTTGACAGGACATTGTAGGCTCAGAAAAAAATGAGTCAGCAGATGAAGACATTTGTCGATACTGCCAAGAGGAAGAGGAAGCTGCATTTCATGTCATATGCCAATGTGAAAGCCTTGCAAGGACGCGGTATCTATTACTGGGAGAGGAGAAACCGGCTGCTCCAAGTTATGCGGAGTGGCCACTGTCAAGGCTATTAAGTCTCATTAAGAGGGCAGAGCTGGACAAGGTGCTCTACTCCTATTCCACAGATAATGGGTGTTCACAATAGATCTGCAAAGGTTGCAGTGATATAGGCTAACAGCGAACCCAAAAAAATATCTATCTATCTATCTATCATTAATACTTTAAAAACAGTCTTTTGGTATATACAAAATGGTTAGACCCACTAAAAATGTAGCTCTCGAATAAGAAAAAATATGAAGAATAATCTATTCATAAGAAAGAAAAAAGGTCAAAAATGATATGAGACCAAATTTTAGATATACTCTATCTAATTTTTAAAAAAATATTAAAAAGTTATGCGAGGTCATACATAAAAAAAATATACACGTCGACTTAAGAACCTCCTCCATATTTCGTCGGTTAAATGAATATTTGACAATTTTCACTACTGTTTATGGATTTCAGTTAATTTACTACTTATCGAATTTAACAGTTTTTAGCCATTTTTACAGATTTAGTGAATTATTTTCCATCTGTAATATTTCTAGTATAAATAATACAATGTTTCTTCAGTGCTTGAAGTTACATTCAAATCTTGTTAAATATCAAAAGGAACAAACAATGGTATGAGAATTCTCTAGAAACTCTAAATCCATATTTCCTATTACTATTAGATGTAACAAATTTTCACTCTATATGATTTTAGATAATAGAGTAATGATAAATTTATTACAATATTCCTTTGATACCGAACTTTCTACATTATATTGAATTAGTTTATCCTCCATTTTCGGATAGATACAGGTACGGCTTCTCTATAACAATACCTATTCTATTGTTCAGATTGTATTCTAACGTATTTGTATTTCCATTAGTCAGAACTGAGCATAAGATGCTTTTTTATGTTTTCAACATAGTTTTGTTCGCACCCTTACGGAGATAAAAATATTTTTTCACATAGTCATTCTAACAGTTATAATCCTACCTTGGAAACAAACGTACAAATTCTGAGAATTCGATTACTCATGTTCCATTCAATGGTCTTTCAAAATAAGTATCGAAAGATTGTTAATGAACCCACACAATCTCCTAAAGGGGTAATAACATAAATAGCCAATAAATAAACAATTTGTTCAAATACATCTAGTATTTAAGGCTAAGAGTTTACGTTTTATAGAGATACAGCAGGTAGTTCAAAAAATATATTATAATTTGTAAATTTTCATTCAATCCGTAGCAATTATATTTTTTGTAAATGTTTTGGCAAAAGGCAAGGGGTGTTGTGCGATTCGTACCGAAAGCCATAAAAGTCCTAATTGAATAGCGTGTTTCGTACTGCTCACCCTTTTGCCCACATCTGCAATATTGTGATTCGTACCAGGATATCAGGCAGGTAAAATATACTATAATAAAAATAAATATAAGTGTGATAAATTTATTGTTAGGTACTTAATACAAAAAACATCAATAAAATAAAGAGAGAAATGTATAATATTAAACACAATTTCAATAAAATAAAAATCATGCAGGAGCTGTATGGAAAGAAATGCATTTTAATAGATGTATTCTACTTATTTTTTTGGTTCTGTAACGGTTAATAGTTTTTTCAATAAATTGTTTTTGATTTTTAACTGTATTATTGTGGATTTTTGCAGTAGAATTAACGCTCTGAATTTTAACGTTCGTACTACTTAATTTGAAATTCACTTAATTTTTCAACAAATACAAAAAAATTTGGATGTGCTTTATACATAGATGAATTGAAGTGGCTGTGAAACGATTCACATGTGTTAGTTGTCCATCCAAGAGATGCTGACCTCTTGGCCCAAATTGTGGGGGGAAAAGTCGATTCTTTGGCAATATACTTATCTGTTAAATAATCAGCGTATCTTAAAACTCTTTTATCACTTGGCATTACGTCAAAAAAATCTAGAGAGAAGCTATCCCCTACTTCGCTAGGATCTAAATAAGGTAAAGCAAAAGTCGTTCGTATCCATTGACCAACAGAGCTTGATTTATCTTGGTACTCTTTAGTTAAACCTAATTTTTGCACTTTTCTATACCAAGCCTGACTCAGGTGAAATCTGCATCCAATTATTTGAGCATTGGGCCAAACTTCATTCACAGCTTTATGGATGCCTTGCTCAAAGTCCACAACAACTTCGTTAACACATAATGTGACGTTATATTTTGAACATTCGCTTTCTATGAACGAAAACAATTTAACATAACATTGACTTTGCTTACTTGGTAACAAACAGAAGAATAATGGTATATAATGGCCATTTAAAAATCCATGGATACTGAATAGTTGACAGAAATATTTTGTGCAGTAATCAAACGTGCCATCAAGATATATTCGGTTTGTTGTAGCTGCGGTGCGCACATTAGTTTCACATGAAAAAACGATAATATTTTCACTGGAATTGTTTATAAATAGAAAATTTTCACCTTTACTGGTTTTGATGTCGAGTTTAGAAGCAGCTTCATGGATTTCGACAATATTTTTTGGAAGAGGTGGAATAACTTTTCTGCGAGCATTGTACATGTAATTCCTTACAAGTGCAACGTCAGCGACAGTAAAAGTAGAGGGTAGATTTTCTTGAAGAGCCTTACGAATAATTTTTGAAGGTTTTTTGGCAATTTCTTTTGTAGCTTTTCTTTTGCAAGCTTTACTTACAATCTGTCTATGGAGTGACACTAAATTAGCTTCGTGGCAGTGTTCTAATTCACATTTATTTAGCACAACATTTTGATTGAATGGGCCAAGGGTATAAATTATTGCTTTACATTTGCGATCTACGCATACCCAAACATGCTCCCCACTTGTTTTAAGTAGTTTTTTTAAATTATATTTATAACTAGGTGTACCTGCGACGTCGTTCGCGTGGTGTGTTGATTGTTGTTTAACAATTTCTTCACTCACCCCGTTTAAGGGGTGGGAGGAGAATTTTTTATACACCAGATGTTATGTTGAAAGAAGACAAATACATATGTTAAAACCGCATTCAAATCGGATCAGTAGTTTTCATGTGATGCGCGCACAAACATAAAGATAGACAGACAGACGTACAACAAAAAATATAACCACATTTTTGAGTTCTATATCGATATACCCGCGACGTCGTTCGCGTGACGTACCTGTAGATTGTTGTATAAAAATTTCTCCCCTCACACCGTAAAAGTGGTTTTTCCAACATTTCCCTTCACTGCTCTGCTCCTATTGATTGTAGCGTGATGCAAAGTATCCTATAACCAGCTCAGGAGTATGAAAAATAATTGTACCAAGTTTCGTTAAAATCCGTCGAGTAGTTTTTGTTTCTATAACGGTTATACAGACAGACAGACAGACAAAAATTTTACTGATTTCATTTTTGGCATCAGTATCGATCCCTAATCACCCCCTGATAGTTATTTTGGAAATATATTTCATGTACAGAATTGACCTCTCTACAGATTTATTATAAGTATAGATTATCAACCACCAACATTTGTTTTCCACGGCTACCTTCAATAAACTTAATATCCATTTTTTCACACAAGTTTGTCTATCAATAGGAACTAAAAATGAAATATGATAAGACTGTAGCGTCACAACATAGCTTTATTGTTCATTTCCATACTTACAAAGTCGTTAACATGTCATTAACAAGGATTGATACCAAACGGGTGGTCAGGTAGAGTGGCAAGGGTGTTGGTGCCGAGCGGTACGAATCACAGTATAAAATAAGTTACTAAAAATAAATTATTCCTTGATATTTTACGAATCACTCTGTGCCAAGGCAAGTACAGTAAAAAGTATTAATTATTTTAGTTTTTTATATCAATTCAGTAAATGGAAGTTTGTTTTTAATTACAAAAAGTAAGGTAATTAATTTTTTCCCGGTATGGTTACATAATAAATGTAAACGTTTAAGTAAGTTTTTTTGGTTATTTACCAAATACAATTTTAATGTCGAGATCTAAATCTGTCTCGAGTTTCTCCAGTTAACATTTGATTATTACCAATTTAATGATTAATAATAGCGTAAAAGTGTTTTATTCTTAGAAAAAATTATTTTTGTCACAATTTAAATATTAGATATGGCCTTATGTATTTGTAATCCACGCCACCTTTAGATTATATTAGTTATTTAAAAAGAATCATTTTATCATAATACTAGAGTTTAAAGAAACAAATATTTTCCTAGGTTATTAATATCTATATATTTCTTAGAAGTAACTACCTTGTAATCTAAACTATTACTTTCGCCATATTTAATGTCTTTCTCAGCTGGAAAACCATTTTTGATTATTTCATAAATTAAGTATTTACTCTTTATTTTGTTTGTCGTTATAGCAGTTACTAAGCTATTATCTGTACTGATTTTTATGTAATTATTTTCACTTTTCTATATTTTGATTATATATTTTATTAAAATAACATGACATGCTTTTATATAAGACTGACAGAAGGTAAGCATATGGCGATCATAAATAAAGAGAAATCCTAAAGATAGAAATTTTAGTTTTTTTCTTGTTTTCATAAAAATAAAGTTCGCTCCCTCTCTCTCTCTTCATTTTTTAGTTAGTTCCACTATAATTTCTTTTAATTAAACTCAACTTTAATATCAACCAATTTGAATCCACGATCCGCTCTCTTCTTACATCTCAAGTCAGCGGTCAAATTTATTGCAACCAAATTAATACTGTAGACATAATTTGATCCGATAATAAATAAATGATCAAAAAAATACATTACCAGGAACTGTCCCACAATATGTTGATATGAAATACATAATGTTGTATTATTATGCCGTTTAAAGATGACTTCTTAACCTTAAACTGTAATAAGTTGTAGTAAACATTTGGGTTTCTTTACCTGTAGGTAAGAGTTCAGTATCTGACTCGAATTTGTATTTGCCTGCGATGAAATCACTATCTGACTCGAAGAATTTGTAAACTTCTTATAAACCTACAGATGTATTGAATTATAATTATGTCGAATTTTTTAAATAATGATTGGGTTTAAATATTTTTTTTACCATTTTTGTCTGTCTGTTCCGGCTAATCTCTGGAACGACTGGACCGATTTTGACGGGACTTATACTGATAGATAGCTGCTGTTATAAGGAGTAACTTAGGCTACTTTGACTTTACTACTACTACTTTTCTTTAACCAACGACTTAAAATCAAAAAGACTGCCTGTCGCGTGGGCTCACAAACGCGAGCGGGCTAGGTCTTAACGAATTACCAGCATACTTTTTTAAACGCGCACGAAGTCGCTGGCTAGTAAATTAATATAATAATAGCTATCAAACTAATGAATATTGTAATTTGCTGTTCATTTTTTTTGTGTCTGTATAATAATTAGTTTTGAAATATTTATGAGCTAATGAGGGTTGGTTAGTAATCATATTGTAATATTGGATTAAGTTACTACTATGATTTCGTTAATATTGCTTGGTGCAATGCAATACTCTTTGAAGTTGGAATATCAAACAAAAGACACTATCAAATTATCTATTCGTATTCAAGAGACTGCAGTTTTCTATCAAAGTCTGATTCGTCATAACCATAAATAAAGCTCAAGGTCAAGCTGTTGAGGTAGCGGAAGTAGACTTGAGAGAAAGCCGCTTCTCTTACGTGGCATGCTCCAAAATAAAAATGCAGAGTATGCTGGTGATTCTAGCACCCAAAGGATAAACAAAAAATATTGTTAATAAACGATAATTTGAGATATCTCAATGGGATTTTTGAAATTTTAGAAAGTATATACACAAGCATATATTAAACGACATTAAGGAAAAATTGAAAAAATGTTGCATCCAGCAGGACTAGAACCTACCTGCTCTAATGAAAAAAAAATATTATTTACACAGAAATACTGTGACCCTCGTGTCACTTTCACTTTCACAGAGACTCCGGGCTTCGTGTTTATCAAATGTAACAAAATGTTATTTTATGTCACGTTTATTTAACATTTAAATTTATTTACGACAATAAAGATTGTTATATTTTATATATAATATAAAAAGTCTAAGGTTGCGTGGACCACAGACCTCTGCACCGGTTCCTTCTGAAGTGCGAGATCCGTCAGTAAAGTACTTGATCCCTGCATCGTCGAAAATTCTTTGAGAGCCGTCCTCAGACCACTCGGCTCTGTCTCTTAGCCGGACTTGGTATCGACTCTCAAAATTGAAGCTGGGGATTATATGGTCAATTGGCAAACCTGTCAACAAGACCTGACAATCCCCAGTGAACAGCGTGCGATAACGATGCATGCCGGCACCATCACACCCGTTAACTCTTAGCCTGTGAGCTCCCGACATCTCCTCCCCTTTAATGAAAATATTGAGGGGTGGCAAGCCCAGGATAACTACCAGTGCCGCTGTAGGGGTTGTCCTCATAGCCCCGGAGATCTGCAGACATGCAAGCCTCTGAAGCGAGTCTAGCTTCCTCTGATTGCTTAACCTTGTTCCACCACACGCATGATCCGTAGGAGACAATGGGTCTGACAATCGCCAGGTATATCCATCGAACGACCGTGGGTGAGAGTCCCCACGTCTCCCCCAGCGATCGCCTAAGCATGTTTAAAACACGCTTAGACTTGTAAGTCTCTTGTCCAGAAGATTCTGGGTGTCGTTAAGCCTGCCAGCTTATACCTGCGTGTGAAAGGTACGACTACCGTTTTGGCAGGGTTGACCGTGAGATGTCGACTCCTGCACCAACTTTCTACTCTTGACAGAACACCGTTAAGCAGCTCCGTCAGAGTAGTCACACAAAAGCCTCGGACCAAGATGACAAAATCGTCAGCATAGGCCTGGGCATGTATCCCTGACTCATTGAGCTCCCGAAGCAAAGGGTCGGACGCAAGGTTCCACAACCGAGGGAAGATAACTTCCCCTGTGGACAGCCACTAGTGGTCAACACCTCCCTAAAGGCGCCATACAGGTCAGCAGTGATAAGTCGCCCTCTCAGAAAGGTCTCTATCCACCCATTAGTGGCGGAGTCTAGCCCTCCAAGGGAACCATCTATGGCATCGATAGAAGTGTTGTCAAAGGCACCCTGGACATCTAGAAAGACGGCCAGAGCTGATTCTATCATGTCAACCAAGACGCACAGCGTGGTTTTTGTAGATTTCCCTGGCTGATAGGCGTAGTGGTGCCGATCAAGTGGTGACCTGACAAGCAGTTCCTCATTTACACGGCGATCTACCAGCCTTTCCAGGGTCTTCACAATGAATGAAGAGCCTTAGGTTGGTCGAAGTTTTTCGACCAGCCTTAGGTATAAAGACGGCCCACCTATCCTATCCGCTGTGACGACGGCCTTGGCCAACTCCCAGTCTCCTCTGTCCGGTCTTCTGACATGAAGTTCCGGAGTTGGGTCGGGAGGCGAGCCAGCGGCCACGTTTAGGCAACCAGGAAAGTGAGTTTTCAGCAACAATTCAATTCGAGAAATCGATTAATTACAGCAATTTAAAAACTAGAAAATTTAAAAATTATCTTACCGCTCTTTGAATATATACATATTCAAGTATAGAATGGATTATAGAACTTGAATTTATAGAGATCATTTAGGGAGAAAATTGTTAAATGCGATTCCACTTCCACAAACAAATATTTATTTTGTCAGACCCAGATTTGTCATTGAAAAACCCTTAAGTATATGAAAATGATCAACAGGGACGTAACATACAGAAATGTACGTATTTAAACGAAAGTACTAGTAGCCTTAAATAAGACACATATAACCTTAACATTAGTACTTGAATGTCATTAAATCATAACTGCGGCCACCTGATTAAAAAAATTATCTGAACTGCATCAAAGGGCATAGCAATTGGTTCTTCTGAAACTTTTAAAAGTGTGATTGTCTTCACTTACGGACCTTATGAAACAACACTAACACAAAAATGCTATCAGATGCTGTAATAAAACAACTTTAGACAAACTTGCCATAGTGCTATTATCTAATACAAGCAAGAACGCAGCAAAAAAAAACAAAGCAATATCTAGGCAGAATCTTGGTACATATAATTGTAAGAATTGCAATTAGTCATTGCCAACAGCAATAACAGGATAAGGGAAATAAAAAGGAAGCATTGGAGCACATACTGAGTTTGCTACTTTTTATCTCAAATCCAGAAATTTTCATTAGAGAAGAACTAGCCAACGTTAGGACAATCTCCCTATCGGTAATGTCGTAGAAAATGTATTTTAAGTCAATAGGCTAGACAGGGTTCCATATTTCTTTCTGGGGTTGCTCAATGGGTTCAGTTTGATCTACGTTTTAGTAGAGTGCATCAGCTCACCTTCCGGAGTTCATAGCTCATAGGTACATAGATGGATATAGAATATTTTTGTAACTATAATGTTTCTATTTAATAAACTCTCATACAAACGTACAGAAAACATTGAGAAATTTTACAAAAATATGTTTATTTGCAACAAATTCGGCATCGATTCCAGTTAATAAAATGCAGCTATTTAAGATTTGAATTGATGGTTAATTAATTTACATGGAATTATGGTTACTATTAAGTAACAATTTAGAAATAAAGATCTTGTTTGGAAATTAATTGTCCATAAATACATATGTTTAGAAATTAATTGTCCATAAATATATTAAATGGAATTAAATTAGATTTCATTTATTTAAATAAAACAATTTTTCAAATTGATTAAAGAGGATCGTAGTAATATTATCAATATTACCGTGTGACATGTTCGATGAGTAATTTCATTCAATTAAAAGCAAACAATTTGATTCAAATTGATAAACAGAGATAGAAACATACAGTTTACTATATGTATGAATAATATTGTGTTAATAACCTGTCAATATTTGATATGTATTTTCAAAATTCGTTAATGTTACTTAGTAATATGAAAGTATACCTACCATTATCTATGAATTTTATTTTTTCCTAAATTTTATAAAAAATAACTTTTTAAAAATCACTCTAAATTTTGTAAAGGCAAAACAAAAACTAGAAGTTATTTGTTACTCAGTCATTGACAGCAAATAAATATCGCTTTGTTACGAAAAAAATGTAACTGCAAAAAAAGCTGTGTGACGACTTCAATATTAATAATTGACTTCTTTTAAAATCGGCCAGAAATTAATACTTTCCGGTTTATTTTTAGGTCAGAAAATCTCATTTTGTCGGACAAGGCCAGAAAATAAAAATGAGTCCGGTAAAAGCTTTTACCGGACGCATTTGCAATAAAATAGTTAGTCTAAGATAGCAGTCAATTCTATGGTAACCGAGTTTTGTATATATTTAAAACTATAAAATAACTTGACATATTTTGACGTTTAGTTGAAAACGTGAAATTTATTATAAAATGGATAATGATGCATTTGATTGTGAATTAATGTAAGATGAAATTGTTAAGGCGGCCACCCAAGCAAGGTTTGTTAAAAAAACGGTTAAAATTAGTTAATTAAGAGTTCTTGTTATAAAAATGGAAATTGAATAATATGAAGTTTATGGTACGACAATGCCCGTTTTAAAAAAAATATTGTACGTAATACGTCCCAAAAGTGCTTTTACTGGAATCGCAGACTTGCAGGGCTCGCCTATGGCTCGCCCTGCAATTTGCCTACTCGTCCAGTAAAAGACCACTTTCAGGACTTGTTACGTAATAGTTATTTGTGACACAAGGATGGAAAATGACATTTTGCAAGAGCAAGTAAAGTTGTGTAGCCGAGGCACCGTACACATACTGTGTACGGTGGCCGAGGTGCGTAGCAACGAGGCGAAACAATACGAGCTCTTGCAAAACATTTTATGGACATGTAACACAGATTATTTTTTGGTTCGACACATTTTTAATATTATCAAAAGTTCAAAAACTTTTTACTTTGTGACCTACAAGATTACGTGTTTGTTGATATCTATGGCACGATTAAAAAAATTAGTAATAAGGAATGATTTTCTGATAATCGATTTCAAGATCCTTAACTTTTATACATATACGAATACTGTGCTAATAAGCAGCACAGTAAAAATTGTTATATTGAAAATATAAATATTAATATCTAATAATTTTATATAAAAATAGCAGAGATAAGAAACTATTATAGTTCAATGAGCAAAAATAAAATCGAGATATGTATTTTCATAATCGAATGATAAGTAGTTGTAAATTGACATAAATGTCAAATTTAAAATAAAAGTTGTGAGAGAAATTAAATGTAAATTAGAATCCTGCTTATTAGTTCAATATATTATAAGCTGTTTTTACATAAATTTAATTAAAATTTGTATTTTTCATTATGTATTTGTTATGACTCATAGCGCCATCTCTTTAGATAATCTAAAAGTTGCTTTGCCGGCCTAGGCCGGAAAAAGTCATTTTCCGGACGATTTTGAAGTAATTAATAGTATTGTTTCTGGACGGAGGACCAAAAACTACTATTTCCTTCCTGTTATATACAGTAAAGTATTCCTAAGTTAAACAAGAAATTAAAAATTTTTGAATAAGTATAAAGACTAAATGATTTAATTTTATTTCTGGTTTTTATGTCCGCAATAAGTGTCCCAAATACCAGAAGAAAGAGGTGCTAGTCATTATCACTTACAGGACATTAAGCCAAATATGCGCCTTGGCGATTTTAAATTTAAAAGTCTAATGTTTAAAAAATAAGAATGTGTTTAAAATATAATAAAAAAAATTATTATTTACAAGGCCGAAAAATTTATCTAATATATCAATATGCAGTAGATCATACAGGTACCATGTCTAAAAGTACCTACTTCATGTTTTAGAATTTTTTTTTTGAAAGGAAAAATAGTACATTTGCCGATGTATGTCTTTTATTTAGAATTATTTAAAATTAAACAATAAAACTGGTAAATAAAGAAATATAAAGGACTCTGCACAAAATGATTGGAAATTGGGGTCTCGCTCGATTTATCTAGAATTGTAATATGCCATAATTTTTGACATTTTGATGAAAAGTCATCCTATGGATAGTTTCAGAGATATAAAGGAGAAAAGTGTGTCATATTGGCTAGAAGTCTGAATAACCGTTTTTAAGTCGCTGGTTATAGTCATCAAAAGGTTAAGATTTACGGGGGTTCCTTAATGTGTTTTTGAAGTCTCAATCTGACGATCATTCATGCCCAAAAGTTTTCTAGAGGTCAAGTCAAGGTCGTTTCAAGGTTCAACTAAAAAAGGGTTATTGCTGCTTTAAAACTTGTGACTTTGTATATTTTAAGGTAACTGTACCAGAATCTGGTGATTTTTCATTCCCAAAAGAACATCTTTAGACTATTTCATCTCAAACTAAATTAACATGTAGGTACATTTCAGAGGGTTTAAATTCGATTACATAAAAACTTTTTTAAATAAATTGAACCACCTTTAAAAAAATGCAGTTAAAAGCCAGAAATAATATCTTAACTTTTTAAAAAAATTGGACACAACTAGACATCTCATTTCGATTTCCTTGAAGTCGGCTCCAATGGTTTATATCTTTGTAAAAGATTTGAGTTACTAACATTTGAAATCTAGATTTAGTAGCTAAGATTAGTAGAATAGAATGTTATTTGCCATTGGAGCCGACTTCAAAGAAATCGAAATCAGATGCCTAGTTGCTTCTAATGTTTTTAAGAAATAAAGATTTTATTTCTGGCATTTTTTTAAACCAAACTATGAACCCTATGACTATCTGAAAGTTAATAAAAAGTAAGTAGTAACCTCATTAAAACTAAAATCAAAAAGTGTTTTTTTTAAATAATTTTTTAAACGTTTTACATAATTCAACACGACAATAGAAAAAAAAATGTTAGATAGACCTAAAATATTGTAAACTAGTAATATATTAAATCGAAGTTCTTTTTACTTATCCATGTTCCTTTGAAGCTTTAATGGCAATTTTATCGAGAAGAAAACAGAAAAAACAGGATTTCAATTTTCCAGTTTTCGTCTTTCCCTGTTCCATTTCCTCTAAATGTATGCAAAAAGTCTTGAACCTTTTTCCACATAACGTTAATGATCATACCAACGTGTGTGTTGGAAATTTGTTTACCTACGGTTCGGTTTATGCAGGTAAGTTTTTAATACTGGCTTAAATTGTAGTAAAATGAGTTTGCATTTTTATAAGTAATGGAGAGTCTACAAAATGAAATCTGGCAGATTTATTTTCACTTCCAATCTGTTTATTTATACCAGCCATTGTTGATTTTCAGTTGAAACTGTGAATTACGCCATTCTAGTAAAAATGGGACAATAAGAATAAAAGACGATAACAATACAACGCATTCGGCGTTAAATTAAAAGGTCTAAATTAAACAAAAGATTTACAAATAAAAAATCGGAATAATTTATTTTGGATAAATAATTGATTCCAGTTTGGTTGCAAATATTTTAACAATATAGTCATCAACATTAGCGATTAAATACATGGATAAATGCAATATAAATAAATATAACAAAACTATTTAAAAATTACATAAACAAGAAAATGACATTAAGGAGAAACCGAAAAAATGTCAAACATGCAATAAATAAATAAATAAGTAAATAAATAAATCTTTTACTGTAGGGGTCTCAGACTCTGCCCTAATGTTTAATCGAAATTTCTAAAATGAAAATGTCTTCTCAGGGATACTCCTTTGAAAATGATAAAAGAGTTTACTATAAATACGGTTCCACCATTTTTGAAGTTATACTTCTATTCGTACACCCTGTAGAAAAAGATTGTGTAGAGTTAAATGGGAAAAATCATTACATATTGAAACACTTATGGGGACTTTTACACAATTTATTTACAAAATTGTTAAGATACACAGAACTCTGCTGGATAACGTCTAACTACTTGACAATACAATGAACTCTTGTGAATACTTGAACTTCAACTGACGTTAACTGCCCATGCATCCCCTTATATACAACATTATTTAATCTAGTCAGTGTGTTTAGAAGTTTCTAGAATTTTCTAGAAACATTATTTAAAATGGTCAGTTGATTTTTAGAAACTTCTAAAAATCAACTGTCAACAACAATCTTTCAAATTAAGGTCCCTTCCTTTACGGTTATCCCGTTACAATATGTAATGGTGTGAGTAAGAGAGAGACAGAAACACTTATAAGGTATATTGGTCGGTAAAAACAAAGATAAAATATATACCACATGTTATTAGTCATAACTATAAGTCCTTTGAATACCGTTTAAACATTCAGTACATTGAAAAGGGATAGATATACAAACAACAGTCTGAACTAATGTATGAATATCACAGTGACGGACCACATGATTATTTCACAGATTATTTTATAATTCTGTCACGTAAGTATACATATAAAGTTTAGCATTTTATATTAATAATAATATTCAGTAATGAGTATTGTATTGTAGTCTAAAATACCGTCACATGGTTGCAGTATATTTTGCTCCATGCTTTTAAGGTTGTTGGATACATAAACAGAGTTTTTACCAATAGGAGGAAATAAAGCACCAAAACCTCCAAATTTTGTAACGTAAGATGGATCGGAATGCGTTTTTTTTGCATTGGATTCGTTAAAGTATCAGGAAATTTGTCGCTATATTTTATAATGTAAAAATGAAAATTGCATTTCTGCATTCGAAAATTACATTCAGACAATAGAGAGAAAACTTACAACTCGGTAAGTATTGCTGAAAATGGGTTCAATATATATATTCGGGGTTTTTGGAGTCACTGAACACTAATATGACGATTCCAAAAGTCTCCGCGGCACTTGGGGTCTCCTGGGGTTTTATGTAAATTCTGTACGAAATCAGTGCACACTTGGTACTCGGTGGTTTTTTTGAGTCGCTAAATACGATTATAATAATAGCGATGGTGTTTGAAACACCTGGTGCTTAAGACAGACCTCGTCTCCAGGAATTTTATGCAAATTTGATATAAAAAAAGTGTGCACACGGTACTAGGAGGTTTTTGGAGTCGCTTTACCACGAATATCATATAGAAGTATAACTTCTGCCGGCAGTCCCACTGACTGCCACACTAGTTTTTTTTTGTTTTGGGACAGCCAAATTCTTACCTGCTTCCGTCCTTTTGTTTTTTGAAAATGGTTTGTTTTTTCTTGGTGTTGTTGTAGTTGCTGAAAAAAAGAACAGCTGTATTGTCTTTTCATTTTAGAGCATATAATCGTGAGTAGCTTATACGTCAATCACTATCCCCGCATCATTTGTTTATACTCCAAAAGATCTTTTAGAAACCATTTTATAGTTTTCCGGACAGTTTCTCATAAATATATCGCATATCATATTGCATGGCTGTATGTTATTCCCCTGAATTAAAGAAATTGTCAATGTAAACTTCATAGTAATTTCCTACGAGACTTTTGCTAAGATCAGTAAACACTTACTGTCCTTGATATTTTTCCACACTTCCATTTGCACCTTTTCCTATAAAAATCAAATTGTTTATTACAAAAAAATAATGTATAGTACAAACCTGTATATATTTGAAATTGTCATAAAAATCCAGATTACTTAGCTCATATCCAGATTTTGTTTTTTTATGAGTTTTATTGGCATATATGGTTTAATAACTTGAATCTAATCATTGGACTGACATTTTAATGGATCGTAAAACCTTGAAAAATTTGCAACTTAATCGATTGCGTGTGACTTGGACCCTGCAATAAACCGATCCCTTAATTCTGGTCGTGAGGACAAATAATCCCTATAGATGGCCGAATTTTTTATACCTATAAGGATATTGATACCAATATGTCGTTGTCGGTTGGAACTAACCAAATTTTTTCTGGGTGAAATAGAAATTTGTTTGGAATACTATATGCTCAAAAAGATCCTGATAAAACAGAAAAGCAAAAATTTTCAAGTGATCTCTATACTGACGGAAATACTTGGCCCAGACGACTCCAAAAACGCTGTTTGTTGTACACAGTTCTTTAACGATTTTGTCGTCCAATTAATATTATTTAAAACTCGAGTCCCTTCTGCTGTAAAAAACAACGGCACCGTATATAGACAAGATCACTGTCACTAAAACTGGTTCCAAGCCACCGATGTATGTATGTATGTATGAGCAAGTTAGGGATAACAGATACACCTGCGACCTATAAGATCTTGTGTATCCCCCTTTTCTTGCTATATTTCTGATGATTTCTTTAGACTTATAGCAGCTCTTCCATTCCTATCTTAATTAGAAAGTTTAGAATATCGTTGGGTTTTGAGTTAGGTAGATCTTCCTTTTCTATTTCGTATGACTCAAATAATTAACCCTAGAATTACGTAATGCAATGTATTCTGAGAGTATGTGTATTATGATTTCATCCTCTACCTCACAGAATCTGCAGTTTGCTTCATCTACCAACCCTAGTTTTTTCATGTGTCCTCTTAATAGGCAGTGCCCGGTTAGTATTCCTGTTGTAATACGGAAGGTCTTCTTACTAAAGTTAAGACAGCTGAGAGATCTATTCGGGTTGTAGTTTACCAGGAGCACAGCACGTCTTCGATTGTCTTAGTCCTTCTAGATCATTGCAGTACATTCCAGGATTTTTCGCTATCCAGTTTTTTCCATAGTTTTTCCAAGATTGTACTGCTGCCGATTCTGCAGGATGTTTCTGGTCCCAGGTATGGGGTTTCAGCTCCTTCTGTTGCCAGCTTGTCTGCTCTTTCGTTCCTTCTATTTCTATGTGTCCTGGAACCCATAGGAGGGTAACAGTATTATTCTGCCCTAGTTCATTTAATTTACCTAGGCATTCCCGGACCATCTTTGAACTGATTGTATGACAGTTCAGAGCATTGATGGCTGCTTGACTATCTGACATGATTACAATATTCTGTCTTTAATACTTCCTTTCAATATTAAATTCCATACATCTTTCGGTGGCATGGATTTCCGCTTAAAAGATGCTTGGGTACGCACCCAGGCATTCTGAGTATTTGGTTCTAGGTCCAAAAACCCCTGCTCCTGTTCCTTTATCTGTCTTGGAGCCATCTGTATACCATTTTATGGCGTTTTGGCATAGCCCCAATGTGGTGTTTTTGTCCCATTCAGATTTACTTTCCAATTTTGTGGTAAATTTTCTTATAAAGATTAATTTCTTTGGCATGTCATCTTGGGGCATTTTCCAAGTTTGGTTAAGTTGAAGTGATCGAGGTCGTTCCTTGATTATTCCTTCTTTGACCATTCTATATTATGTTTTCTTCCTAGCATTTTCTTGTTGAATTTGCAGTGGTGAGAGATTTAGGATTACTTCCATTGCAGCAGTGGGGCATGTTCTCATTGCTCCAGTGATACATGCACAGGCTAGTCTCTGAATCTTCGAGAGGTTTGTCCTCGTAGTGATCAGATTAGCTCCATAAGTGATGATTGGTCTATTGCAGTGTGCATCCATTTCAATGTCTTTGGGACAGCCCCAATTTTCCCAGCAATGTTTATGCTCACCATAAGGGCTTTTATAGCTTTGTGCTTTGTTTCGTTTTCGTGTTTCTTGCAGGGTTAGCCCTAGATATTTAACCTCTGTTTTCCACTTAACGATATTTTCACCTATTTTGACAGTTTTTAAGTTAGGTTTCTTTTTCCTTGTAAAGGCTACTAACGTGGTCTTGGTGGGGTTGATATTAAGTCCCACTGAATCACACCATTGCTTTGCTTAGTTCAGTCCTCTTTGTACTATGTCATAGAGGACGTTTTTATATTTCTCTCTTGCGAGGACAACTACGTCATCGGAGGAACCTTTGCAAGGATTACCTAGTTCGGTCAATTGCCGGAATAAGCTGTCCACGGCGAGACACACGAGTGGGGATGCGGCTTCCCCCTGCGGACAACCTTTGGTCGTATTGAAGGAGATAGTGTCTTGGCCTACCTTCATTTCTGCAATTTTTGTAGACAGTAATCGCAACAACTACGTGGAAGTCGTTCTATCTACTCCTTTATCATTGAGTGCTCTTTTGACAGCCTCGTGTGGAGTATTGTCAAAAGCCCCCTCTATGTCTAGCAAGGCACATACCACGGTGTCTTGGATTTCGTCAGTCAATTGTATTAACGCGGTCTTAGTAGATATGCCTATTTGATATGTATGTTGACGAGGGTGCAGTGGCACCTGCTCTAGGACTTTCGTTCTAATTTAATTGTCTGCAGTTTTTTCCATCGTCTTAAGAACAAACGATGTATGGCTGATTGGTCTAAGGGATTTACGGTGTGTAGTGTCCCGTTTCCCTACCTTGGAAATAAAAGTGATTCTTGCCCTCCTCCACACTTTCGGTATATATCCCAATTCAAAACTACTCCGATTGATTCGGATCACGTAAGGAATGATTGCCTCCTGCCCTTGTTGTAGTAGGGCAGGAAATATTCCGTCAGTTCCAAGGGTTTTGAATGATTGAAAGAGGTTCATGGCCCATCTCAGCCGTTCTTCATTGCATATATGTTTTGCCAAGAAGGATCCTACTGTTCTATAAAAGTGGATTGCGTTAAGTCATCTTCCGAACCTAGCCATCATAATTTTTTCGAAATAAACATTATCCTTTTCTGTCCTCATTACATACAATCAACTCATTATCAAATGGAATCTTATCAATTAGCTCAAAAACGTGTTCTGAACTCAATGTAGACAACTCACTGACCGTCTAAATATATCATTTCTAAAATGGAATGTGGCTGATAGTACCAGCGGCTCCATCTGGGCACACATTAAAAGCAAAAAATAAAATGGAAATGGTCACGTAGAAATTATTTTTTTGTGGTTCCACCATGAAATCACCGGTACACAAAGGGTTAAAACAGTAAGTTGTGTATCATAAAAGTTGTCTGTATTGTATGTCAACGGTCTTGTGTACTTTAGGTAATTTAAAAAAAGTAATTGGAGATAAGTTATTGCTGAAGCAAACGAATATTTTACAAACAAAATATAAATGTATATATATATATATATATATATATATATATATATATATATATATATGTGTGTGTGTGTATAAAAAGAAAAAAATAGATTTTAAATCAGAAAAACAAAATCAGTATCAATATAAAGTGTTCGATGTCTGCGTTTGTTGTCTGGAATGTTTCTTTTTCCAATATATAATTGTATTTTTTCTTTTCACCCTCTTGCTGTTATAGAAAGTCTTAACTAATTTTTTTGAGAAATTTTAACAAATGTTTAAATTTCTTTGGATCTTTGTGAAATTACATTATTATTGGTTTTTATAATTTTGTGAGGGTCCTATTTCGTAAAAATAAATGGTAATAAATATCTGGTATATTTGGTATTTAATTCATAAATATTTTTCTGCAAAATAAATAATTTGCATTTGAATTTAAATTAGTTAAATAAGGCATCTTCTTTAAAAATATAGGAAATTTCTTTGCTACATCTCCTTTTGCGAAATTTTTTGGCTTTTACTTTTTAATAAATTGGCTACTTCATCACTTCTATAATACATTTTTAATGTTTTTGTCAAAATTTAAACGTTATATGTGTTTTTAGATAAGTATTGTTTAAAACGTCATTAGTATCTACCCAGGTTAGTCAATCGAATTTTGTTGGACATGATAAATTATTTTTCAAGTGAAACTTCTTTATCGACGTTGGACATTTTTTCAGTTACGCGTCACATTTTTCTGTTACGCGCCATGTTTATCTTGCGTGTCGCACGGTCGATTCGGACGAAGTAGTATTTTTTTCGGTGGAGTAGGGATAGCATGTCGCTTAAGCGGAGTTACTCCCACTACCAGACTTTACCGTTCAGAAATACCCCGCAGATGAAAACAGAGTGGGAGAAATGCCAAGAACCGTAAGATGGTCTAGCCAGGTTTTTCTAATGCCCACTTGTTTATTTCTAAAACTCAATAGTGACATGATAACTAATATAGCAAATTAAAGAATTTTTTTTGAAATCGCTTGGAAATGTCTAGTTTCTCGGATCAAATTCGAGCCGCAAAATACACTATTCTTGTATTTAGTCCGTTACTGGGCAACCAACTGTACGGAAATATTTTTTCCGTACCGGTGTACGGGAATGATCCATAAAACGTATATAGTCCATTTCATCGTTTGTGGCCGATTTGATATTAGAAACCACTGAAATAAGATTAAACTGTCAACCAAGTTACCAATGGCAGAGAGTTTTTTTTTTCTAAATTAGGTCGTAAGTTTCTGAAACTATCAGTATGGTTTGACATCTACAAAAGTATGACATTAATAATTATTAAATTTAACCCTTCAACAACGAGCCGTGCATGACGGTTACTAGAAAAGTGAATTAAGTCAAGACTTCCGTATTGAATACGTTTTATCTACCGGTGAAACAAGATGCAGTTACGTAAGTGTTGTATTAAAAAACAAATGTCCTTATTTAAATTTCTAACTTGCCGGTATCTGAGAGAGATGTAACTCTAAATTTACTTCGAGTATGATTTCTGTCATCGGCCAAAATCGGTGAAATGGACTATATAAGCAAATTCATATTTGGCGCCTTGATTTTATTTGGCAATAAATTTAAAACCACATTAGTAGCAGTGTTTCAGTAACTCGTTTTGCACCTCTGGACATTATCTTCACTGTCCATTTTAAATATAATTTAAAATATTTTAAGCAATATGTAACTAACCGAACTGACAGTTTTGTGACACTAATCAACAATGATAAACAAACAATGTCAACGAAACGGTTTCATAGAAAATAAGATGATATCAAAAACAGTTATGCATTCATAAAACTTTCTTAATTTACGATTATATTTAATGCGATTTCAGAAAAAATAGTATGTGTATCTCGTAGTAAAAGCAACTTCCCGGACTCTCAATATTTGTTGGCCTCGGCTAGACGCTTTGGCCAACAATTTACATTATCGTCCGGGAGTGTATCGCTTTTCCTACTAGATACACAATATACTATATTCTAATTCTAGTAGATTTCTAATAAAAGTAATTATATCTATTTTTTTAAACTTTGGGGTGATTATGGTATTTATTTTTTCTGTTATTTAAAGTTAACCTCAGCTTTTAAATGTATTTTCCAATACATCAACACGTGGGTGTAATTATCGTATTTATTAATAACGATAACAATGATAGTAATAATTGTATTACAATTAAGGAAATGTTATAATATTATAGCAATAAGGTAAAATGATATTATTGGATTATTTGTATCCATGTCTATAATAATAATATTTTTTTTGTTTTAAACTTTATCTAATTTTACTTTATTTAACCAATTTCTGTTGCATATAGTAGTTGTTTTCCGAAAAATAATGTCATAAAAAAGTTTCACTTCTAGCCTGTGTATACTAGTACACTCACACATTTTTTTTACCTTGTTTAGATGTCAAATAAAAAAATCGAACTTCTGTTATAAAATGTTCTACATAAAAATAAATACAAAGGGTTCGATTATAAATTTTAAGAAAGATACGGTTTTCGATCAATCCGGAAACTCGAGATACTAGATAGAATTATTGTAAAAAGAAGCATGGGCGCTTTATGCCAGTTTTTTTTTTAAATCTAGCACCCAAAGCATTTTTAACACTAATACTAGTATTTTTATCTCTTAATTTATCTGTTTTTAAAAAATTGTTTAATATTTTAAATGTTTTCTATCGCATAAAAACTTGAAATTACAATTATTACCTTAAAGAGACGTCTGCAAGAAAAATGCTACCAATTATTTTAAAATCATATGTATATATACAGGCGAAGAAATCCTCAACATGCTTGGTGAAAGATTATTCCAATGAGCATAATGCTAGAACATGTAAAATGGGTTTAGTTTAAGTTAGGAGTAATCTTGAAAAAATCTAAAATAAAAATGATAAACCTATAAATATAGCAATATTAATAAATATTAATAATATTATAGATACCCTAGATATTGTGCAATTATAATATTACAATTTCGACCAAAGCAGGTATGTGCTGAAATTGCTATTTGGAATGTACCGGAATCCGTTTAATAGCTTTTAAGTTCAACTCCTCTAGATCAAAGACCGACACTTATTGACAATCAATGGCAATAACTGTACAATTGTTTCATTGCACAGTAGTCCATAGTCTACATACATATTCGAATGTCTGTACTAATAAACCGATACTGTGTTAATTATCATCTAGTATCAGGTAAACGGATATCTCGGTCTATTAATGATTATATTCAACTTTATTAATAGTTGTCGCAATGTAATGTCTAATTTTGTAGTATTAACACGTTTTACCCTTAAAAAAATTAACAGTATATTATGCATATAGAGTAATTTCGGGTATTATGGCACATCATAGGTAAGCTTTTTTGGAAATAAAATACCTACGTGATTTATGAGATCAGTCAGTTTTTATTGGTTAAATCATTTATTTGAACTTAATAGTAATCAACATTTATAATTTTAAGATTAATAACTTCAAAACAGCTTCAAAAAACATTTTTTTGAAACTTAAGAAATGTATAAACTTTAAACATACGAGGTCAATATGGCCTAGGCCATATTGGCCACAACTGAAAACTGAAGTGAGCCATATTGTCCACCATAACAAATAAAATAAAAAACTAACAGAAATAAAGTTTGCATTATTTTGCAGAACAAAATTCACAAAAGAAAACATCGGTTTCCACTCCTGAGCAGTCTTTGTGAGCCCATAATTTACAACATAAGCATTGAATCCATAGTTCGCCTCTGTTATCCATAGAATAAAGACTCTCGCAATACAGACACTTTGCATCAGAAACATTGCTTCTATCAGGACTTTCATCAGAACTGTCGTCGTACAAAAGTTCATTTTCTTCCTCTGAGCTAGACATTGGTACCTCCTTAGATTTGGACTTTGTCTTTTTGCCCTTGCCTTTTCCTTTCTTGGTTCTATTCATAGTCTTTTCGGTTTGTTCTTGTTTCCTTTTTAATGACTCTAGCAATTTATTCTTGTACGAGGATGACGTAAGCAATGTCGACTTCGTAGCCCTTCTGCCTCGGTTACTAGCTTTCCTAGAAACTATTTCTGGTATCGGAGATAATTGGAATGGTATTATAAAGTTATTGTCTTTTGAAGTTGATGGCTGTGGCGACGTCGCAACAGAAGCTACATCATAAGCTGTCGCATTACTCATTTCAGGTACTTTTATGGAATGTATTACCTCGAAAGTATTATTTTCTATTTCGGGAGTAGACGAAGTAGTTGATTCTGGAGTAATGTTTTCTTGATTGGAGATTCTGTATTCATGGACATTCATATCAATGAAATCATAATCTTTAAAAAGATTTTTGTCTATCGGATACAGACCTGTTGCCCGAAAACCATTGACAGCTATTTTGCCGCTTTGAGTGCGTAGATACGCGCGTCCAAATACTTCCATCATATCATATTGAGTTAAGAGGCTGTGTATTTTCTCTCATCCATGATTTAATTTTATCAGAAGTATATTTTTTTAGTGGACCCATAAATAATTTATCTAAAGGTTGTATTTTGTGGCTTGAGTGTGGAGGAATCGATAATAAGTGAACATGATTGTTTCTTGCGAGATCTATTAATTCAAGGTTTCTAGTGTGACTGGTATGGCCATCTAAAATAAGTAACACTGGAGATTCTTCTGAGGGTTTTACGTGCTGAATAAAATGTTGAAACCACTTTGTAAATAAGTTGGTTTAAATCCAACCTGAAGGGTGACATTCATGTATGGCAGCTGGTGGAGCACCTTTCGTTAAAAGCGGATGACTTCTTTTCCCGGGGAATATAATCATTGGTGGAACATATGAACCTCCAGAGCTCATACTTAACACGCAAGTTATTAAAGACCGCCTTTCAGCTGATGTTAAACAACCAATTTGCCGTTTCCCTTTTTGACTTAGGACTTGGAGCATTTGGGATGGAACCACACTGATGCCAGTCTCGTCCACGTTATAAATTTTTTCTTGAGGAAATTTGTACTTATTCATTAGTTTCTCATAGAGATCAAAGAAAGGGTTTAAACTTTCTTTGTTAAACCCCTTAGCTCTAGCAAAAGAAGTTCCTGTTGGACGACGAAAAGAAAGTTCCGGATGTCTTTCTAAAAATGACTGAAGCCAATCTTTACCGGTGCTTTCATTTTTTGCCGAAAAGGTATGAGTGATATTATTTTTTATTGCCAACTGATACGCTATACTCATAACATCCTTTCGGACTAGACCGAACAACTTAGCTTCCATTGTCAAAACGTATTGCACTAATTGTTTCTCTAGTTCTTGTGGTAATTTTGGTTTTCTTCCTAGCTTCGCACAAGTCGCATCTTCAGCTGATACATCTACTTTAGCTGCCAAACGTCTTAAAGTTTATACACTTTGAAGGCTTTTAATGAGCTCATCTTCATATTTCGCACATCTTCGATGGCTTTTTTCATTGACTCCTTGCACCAAGTTTGCCGTTGTCGTTATTGTATTGGTTTTCGTGGAGCCATTGCCTTAGAAGGAAAAAATACTTGAAGAAAAATATATTACCTGGTGAGCCATATTGGCCATAAGCACGTATTTAGTATAAATAAAACTAACCAAAAAGTAGTAAATAATGTGCTTCTAAAATGAAGCCACACTGTAATCTAATAGTTAATCTATATCACTGTGTACTATTAATACAAAAACAAAGATTATTTGATGAAATAAGTATAATAAGTTGAACTTACCAAAAAATAACATCAAATTCTATAAATTTCGATCGTCACAAGCTCTGGAGACACGAACACTCGCTGTGACGCAGCGATTGACTTGGAAGGTGGAGGGAATTAAGAGCCACGTCAATATGACAGATAGGTACGATCACCGCTAGTGTTGATTAGTTTCGGAGAAAATAATGTGTGTCGTATTGGCCGACTGTGCCATAATACCCGAAACTACTTTACATATAAATATATCTTTATCTACTCTACCTCATATTATGTATCAATTTTTAGTTCGTGAAAACTGTCATTATAGACATCAGTGCGTGAAGGATTGAAAGTGTGCGTGAAGTAACAATGTATTTTAAATGGGATTTACTTTTTCGCACTGTTTTTGACACACCTTCATATAATCAAATATCCTTAGCATTTGCGTTGCCATGGTGTTGCTATGAGAGCATTAATTTTGTTAGTATCTTGTAAATGAATTGAAAATGAATTGCTTTCTTGTAATTATTTTTTATTTGATTATCGTAGATAAAATATTGTATGAAACTGTGCGTGAAGTGCTTTTTGCGCACTTACGCGATATATAGCACTCGCTTCGCTCGTGCTCTAAACATCGCGTGCGTGAGCAAAAAGCATACTTCACGAACTGTTTCATAAATAACTATTATGCTATGATGTTCGTTTGTGCTAATAATCTCCGAAACCATTGAACCGATTTTAATGAAATTTTGGTAGATATTATGTGTTATTTGTTCTAACTCAAAAGATAGGTTAGTTTTAATCTCGATTACATTTTTTGTTCATTTCAAATGTAAGGTTTTATACCTAAAGGGTTAAGTTCACGTCTAAGCTCTACGAGTTTACAATAGATAGCGGTGAGAGTTATACAATTGTCCTCAAAAAATCATATTTTTAGGTTGTGTAAATATGTAATAGATGACGATGTCTTTAAATTTTATTATTTTATGCTTAAATTTCGTCCATGTGACACATAAATGGAACATAATCAACGTACGTGTTCAGTTTTTTGCGAAGGAATCTTTTATATGCATTAGCATTATCCGCCAGCGAGCTTAAATCATAATCGCTGACTCAGGATCCAACTAAAATCACACTCGGTATGTGTCTACACAGTAACGAAAGTGATTTTAGTTGGATCTTCAGTCAGCGATTATGCTTTAAGCTCACTGACGGATAACATATATCTTGTACTGACGAGGCCCAATAGGCCGAAACCGGTCTACAATTTATGTTGTTCCTTCTAACTGCAAACCAGAATGGTTGGTTTAAATTATCTATTAGATATGCCAACCCCGTTTGACTTTGAAGTGTAATCCAATATACGTCGGGGCATATAGCCCGGGAAGTAGTTGTTTCTTCTTAGTTGAACGGTCATTGTCTTTAAAAATGTTTTTCAAAGCTTGTAAAGCGTTAGAATAATAATATTCTTTGATATCTATTGATAACACGCTTTATTAAATACGACAATGTTACAGTTTTCTGTAATTATCCTTTAAAATTTGTTATTAATAGTTGAAACTTGCACTTTTTGGAAAATGCCAGTACAAATAGTCTTTTACTGACGAAAACGGTTTTTAACAATTACTGATGAAAACGGTTCAACAAATTATGCCTACCGAATAGAAGGAACTAAAATTGATATAATGAAAGAACTGATGAATAAAGCTATCAGATCAATGAACAACGGTAAACCCAGCGGACCGGAAGGATACCAGCGGAACTAATAAAAAACGGATCAAAAAACTTGTAAACTTGCAGAAGGTGATTTTCGAGAGATACGTCAATGGTGAAGAGATACCAGAGAGTTGGAAGGAAGGATGGATTACTCCAATACACAAAAAAGGAGCGAGAAATAACTATAGTAACTACAGATGCATCTCGGTAACCAGTACCCTAAGTAGGATCTATAGCAAAATACCTAGAGCTCTTGTTAAAGAAGAATATGGACCCCACGAAATCGAACAACAGGCAAGATTTAGAGCTGGTCGCTCCTGGGTAGATAACATATTTAGCCTAGTACAATTAAATGAAAAAAAAAGTTGCAACAAATCGTAAAATCCTTATTTGTAGATCTCACAAAGGCGTACGACTGTTTCCCAATATCAAGGTTATGGCAGTTTCTAGAGCAAACTAATCTTAATACTTTAATCGACGCTATCAAACAACTATAAAGGAACTCATATTCTAAAGTAAAACTAAATAATAATTTTTCTGAAGCATTCCCGATCACCAAGGTACTTAGACAAGGATGCTGCCTGTCTCCCACTTTATTTAAATTTTTTTGGATGAGGCCATCCGAAAATGGAGAAGAACATGTAGTGGCATGGGCATAGAACTAGATGATGAAACAACACTCTACACACTGCACTTCGCTGATGACCAGGTGATGGTAGCGCAAGACTTAGAAGATCTAGAATTTATGATCAGAAAACTACTAAAAGAATATGAAAACTGGGGTCTCTCAGTAAATATGTCAAAGACCAAATATCTGTGTATAAGAGGTCAGCAGCAAGATATAGTACTAAACACAGGAGAGCGAATAAGGGGATGTGAAATCTATACGTACTTAGGAACTAGAATAGAATACTCGGGTCGGACAGAAAACGAAATAGAGGAGAGAATTCTTAAAGCCAAACAAATAATTGGAGCAATGAATTCATTTCTATGGTCTAAGAGTATATCTAAATAAAGAAAACACCAATTGTACAATTCTATTTTTAAAAGTACACTTCTATATGGCTGTGAGGTTTGGCAAATATAAAAAGAATGGAACAGAGACTTCTTGTTGTAGAAATGGACTATTGGCGAAGATCAGCCAGAATATCTAGAATACAAAGAGTAACCAATGAACGGATTAGGGAAATCATTAAGGTCGAAAAAAACATAATCGAAGAAATACAACAGCGGCAACTCTGTTGGTACGGACATGTAGAAAGAATGAATCACGAACGAATACCGAAAAAGATATTGAAATGGATACCTCCGGAAAGAAAAAAACGTGGAAGGCCTAAAATTACATGGATAGGGGGAGTACGAAAGCCATGTCGGAAAGAAATCTTCAAGAAGGAGACTGGAATGACCGACGAGGCTGGAAGCAAGGAACCGGAAGGCGGCAAACGCTATAAACCGGACATTGTTTAAAATTAGCAAAAAATCTATTTTTGAAAATATGTTCCTGGCGTTTTTTCAACGAGATAACGAAAAAATTTAATCCGGTTTACTGTAGGACCGTTATTCAATATTAAAAACTAGGATAAAAATGAAAAATAATGTCCTGTAAATATTAATGCACAATATTTTCTTCCAAAGGCATTTATGTTTTTTTATAAACACAATTAGTAACAAATACATAAATGGGAACTTTGTAGATTAAGTCAAAAACAGACTACCATCACGTTACGTGAGTTCCAGTGATCTCACGCAGACTCATGTCACGGCCAAAAAGTGTGCAAGGTTGTTTTGAATGGTTCGTTATGAACGAAAACTACACTAAAGTCACCACATATATATCATGTAACGTCACAAACCTCACGTGTGATTTCCACGTTGTTGTTTTCTGCACTTGCACATATTTGGTCTCATAGATTTTAGTAGCTTTTATCGGATTAAGGAAAATGGTCGGGAACATCAATTGATATATATTCAAAAATCATATTTGCCAAGAATCTTGGTAGGAGTTTGAAAGAAAACTTCAAATAACAAATACATTTTTATATTTAAAATCCTTTATTGTATTATTCCTTACTTTTTTAGATAAAATAAAAAAAGAGTGTGCGTGTAACCTTTACGCGCGATTGAAGTAAAACTTGTTGACGTACGTATCGGAAAATAAATATTTAATTACAATTCAATCATATTTATTGCCTATATACCTTACAAAAAATGAGATGTTATATTTATATTAGAAATAGGAATTTAAAAATTATCATTATTTTTTATATATGAAATAATAGGTTTATGAAAACTAAAATGTGAAACATAGATTTTACTCTCTAAATAACATTAATGTATTTGAAACCGTTTGAAAATTTTGAAAATTTAAGCTCCTCCCATAGCTGAAATCACACCGTTACTTCCATCAGAATCTTCCGTTAGAATCTAACGTTAGAGTTACCCCTAGTCGCGCCTAAAGAAGTTTTGCTTTAATAATAGGTAAACACTATTAAAAATATACACATATTACGTTTAGAATGTGTGATTTTGTAGCTGTATCTACCTTATTGTAATACAACACAACACAAGAGCCTTCGATAGTTAGATAACCATTTCATTTTGTAGCATTTTATAGCATATTCCATAAAATTTAAAATCCTGAGTTGAGTTTGTTTTCTTCAGTCCTACGAAGGATCTGTTATTGCTGGTAAAAGATCAGCCATCCTGACTAGTGGTTTTATGGCCTTTATGGCTACCTAACCAAACCTAAAATAAGTATAAGCAAGTGTTAAAACATGTCGAATATTATTATTTTATGAACAAAAACGTGCAACATGCTTCTTTACTATCGTAATATGTATGTATGTATATAAACTTACTTAATCAAATCATAATAAATGTCGCTGTCTCGTCTTTTTTCATTTTTCTTCAAATCTTTCTGGCGCTTATAATATGCCTTTTGACGTTCACAATTTCTTTTTCTTTTTAGCTCTTAGCTCTTTAAACCTATAAAACGAAAATAGCTAGGTATAAATAATAGGTATAAATAATTAGGATTAAATAGTGTAATTACACACCAAAAATAAAATGTATGCATACAGAGTAGGTACTCACTGTTTTCATTCAATATTTTTTCATCACTTTCTTCATTAATAAATCCACTTTGTTTATTCATATTTAATACAAACACTTTATACACAAATTTAAATTATTTACGCAATGTATTTTGGTTGACAAGATAACAAGCTGTCAATTCATACAATTACAGATTTAATTTCATTTAATATAGTAGGCAGAATCGCATGAGCGCAGCCAGGATTATTTTCAGGGAGGTGCATCTGCATCTACACACTATTATGATCTAATATATATAGAATGTAGAATGATTTGGACAACAACCGCGACGCCTTTAGTTTTTATTCAAACAATAATTTAATAAAAAAATTAAAAAAATATATAATTTTCTGGTAAATTCAGGTATTTTCTTTCATAGCAGGGGGGTGCAAGCGCACCCTCTTGCACCCTGCTGCCGGCGCCCATGCAAAATCGTGTCAGTATTAGGTTTTGTTTCCGGTTTCTGTTATTAGAATGACGTCACGTCCGTTAGAATAACTTTTTTACTCCTAGTGTCGCTAAAGAAGTTTTACTTCAAAAATATAAGATATTATATATTAATTTGCCCTCTCCGTACCAATTTTTTTCCAAACTAAACTACCATTATCTGAAATTACCGGTCTCCTTACCGAATAAAAATATAAGACAGGGCACAAAAAGTGACTTAGAGTTTGATGTTTCAATTGTCGATTGGACGAAATCTCTCTTTCATATATCTTTCATAACCGTCATATTTGTGCTTAGGGAGAAAGTGAGTAAGTTTCATATGTGACATAAAGTTGAATTTAACGACCGATAAAGGATATGATGGCTAATCATTCATAGCTTAGTAGTTAGATTGTTAGCGCGTACAGCTAAATGTTACGAGTTCGAGTCCTGCTGGGGCGTCATTTTTCAATTTCTCCTTAATATCATTTAATATATTCTTGTTTGTATACTTTTTAAAAAAATTCAAAAATTTCAGAAATGTTCAAGAGTCAGAACATATTACAGAAAAATAGATTTTAATGCCATCAACCCCTAAAATACCAAAAATCGTTGCCGATGGAAAAAAATTCGCTTATTAAAATCAACGTTAGCCAGTAAGGTGGTGCAAAAAAGGGGTAAGGTTGTGAAAATCGTATCAAACTACTAAAATAAGATTTCATATGAGCTGGAAATTATTTCAAGACGGGTTTAGTACTCGTGTGCCATTATTCTTATCATTTGATAGAATCACATCCTTTTTTGGGTTCAAATTAGGAGTGAGGGGAAAAATGGTATGTGGAAATATAACATCGACTCTATGCCATGAGAGTATCCTATTGTAGTAATACCTTTTTTTTTTGTAGATTAAACTATTACTAATCGTATAGGTACTGACATCCGTTTGTTAAGCGACAGTCATATACCTAAACAGTTGAAAGTTTCTCTTTTGAATATCTTGAGTACTTACACCTTTCCAACTGTCGTTTTCCTTTTATAAAATGCAGAGCCCACATTTTCAACTACTAGTATATTTATTTAATAGCTTACTTATTCTGCTCTTTGGTATTGGTTATGACTGGTTTGGTTTTTAAACCGATTTTTTAAAAGCTCATCCTCCTGGCAAGCAATAAACAAAGCCATTAACTCTGAACACTCATACACTATCAAATACCAAGTTCTGTTCTGCTTTGTGTCGTGTTTGTCAGTCCTTCTGGCAGTATCACAGCGTTTCCGCCTATTTTGTTTGATGTCTCGTGCGATGCTACCTACTTTAAAGGAATTCTACGTATGGCGACTCCTTTATATTCAAACATATATATAAAGTTGTTTTTAAACTAAGTCAAACGATATTAATACTTCAATTCGGTGTTTTCCATTTTTTTGACAAATACGCAGGAAGACAGGTCAACAGCCAATTAGACGAAAAACAAAAAAAATAAAAAATAAAAAAAATTTATACTAGAGTTATACCACCTTCAATTTCAAATCCATAAATTTACCGCGTAAACGACCAGCGCCAACATGGCGGGTGGCATACGTCACTACTCATATCGAAGTTACTGGACGCGCCATTATTCTAATGTAAACAGTGTTTGTGCGAGGTTTTGCGAAGTTTTATATTAATTTTTATCCGTCAGTTTCATTATTTTTGATCGATTTGCATAAAAATAAGTTAGTAAGACATTTTCAAATGCAGAAAGCACAAAATAAGTGGTGTTTTGTACCGGGATGTACGAGTACTTCTGTAAGTACTCCAGGAAAGATATTTCTTTGTGTGCCCCAGGATTTTTCTAAAAAAAAAAAATGGTTCAAAGCTGCTAGAAGAGATATGCCGAAGTCGAAATCAATGTTTTACTGCTGTGAAGATCATTTCAAGGTGAGTCTATCTACTTTTTGAGTTCATAGTGACAGATAAATATGATAAGTTTTTTAATCTTACAGTTGGAAGATAATATGAAGAATTTCATGAGGCACAAATTGATGGGAGGAAATATTATTCTGAACCCAGGGGTGGTACCACATATATTTGACTGTCAACCTGATAGAAAAGGAGCCAGTACTATCTCCGATAGATCATTGCCTGTGAAACGACAGCGACAAAAACTCATCAGTGAAGTATTAGCAGAAACTGATGAAAAGCAGCAAAATATGCCAATAATAACTGATGAAGATGAGCCAGTAACTTTACCAGCCAGTATCAGCTATCAGCTACCAGAAATGGGTGAATCTAGTCATCAGTATACTTCAGAAGACTCTTTGATGTCTGCAGTTGTGAACCCATCAGAAGAAGCACCAAAGACACGAACTGTAGGGGTACAAGCAAAACCTACCTATCGTAGCAAGCAGATATTGTGTAACATGAGGAAAGGCATGCAAAATACTGCTACTATACCATTGAAATCTTTTCATTTGAAAGATGCCATCACTTCACCAATCAAGATTGCCCCTAATGTTAGAAAAATATTATTTTCCCAAAAGGCTTGTAGTAGCAGTGATACAGAGATGGAATCGATGAGTACCAGTTCTTTCATTGGAAGCACTGATAGTGATTATGTAGGAGTTGATTTTCCACAAGATGAGAAAGAAGAACAATTGAGAGCATTGAATGTTTCTCGGTCATTGATAGAGAAGAAACCAAAGAAATATACAGGAATTCCTGATCATTGGTTTCAACATATCATTAATTTGCTCAGTACAAAAAGTAAACTCAGTAAGGATAATTTAATGTTATCATTGATGAAAATCAAACTAAATCATCAATTTTTCCTCTTGGGTGACATGTTTGGTATGTCCACTTCTAATGCATCCAAAATTTTCAAAAAATCATTGATACAAATAGTGCCCCATCTGAAGACTCTGATTTTTTGGCCATCTAAAGACAAGATTCAATATTATTTACCCATCCCATTCAGAGCACGTTATAGCAATGTCCAATCAATTATTGATTGCTTGGAAATTCAAATACAAAAGCCAACAAATCCAGTTAAACAGGCACTCACATGGTCAGAGTACAAAAAGTGTAACACTTTGAAGTATTTGATTTCGTCTACCCCTGATGGATTGATAACTTTCATATCGAAGGGGTATGGTGGAAGAATAAGTGATCCTTTGTTAGTGAAAGAAAGTGGATTTTTAGATTTACTACCAGATGGATGCAGTGTGATGGCTGACAGAGGGTTCAAGGATATTGGCAAACAATTACATGACAGAAATTGTCAGTTAGTTAGGCCACCTAGTGTTTCTAGTTCAGTGAGACCAAACGAATAGCTAGCTTAAGAATTCATATCGAGAGGGTCATTCGTAGATTAAGAGAATTTCAGTATTTAAAACCACATGCAGTGATAGATCATAATTTTATAGGGCATACTGACCAAGTTATAGAGATTGCATGTGCCCTAATTAATTTACAAGGTCCTATTATTAAACAAACATAAGAAAAATTTACCAACAATAATGATGTTTGTTTATTACTCAAGAACATGCATTCCTTATGATTTTCACATCCCCATTTATTATCTGCTTCATTTTTGTTTTTAGGTTTGTATATTTGTGATAATTTTTTGTATATTTAGAGAAGTGTACCTACGTATTTACCTACTTCTAGATCATATCAAGTTTATTCATTTCATACACTCTCATGCAGACTAATTTTTAAGCAAAATTTATTGATTTTAGGTTATATTCAAAATACTTTTGTGAAATCTTATTACATAGAATTTTTTTTGTAAAATTTCAGACAAATATATTTTCGAAGAAATTTTACTTTTTTATTATGCCTACCTAATCTAGATGGTGCTTGAATTAACAATTTAAAAATTTTTTGCAATAAAAGTTGTAAAAATAAATGTTTTAGAAGGAATCTTTTTAAAAATGAAGTCTATTGTGACAACCATTACATTAGAAAACAAAATATTTGAGTTATTGGGCAAGTATAAACAAAAAGAGAAGTCTACATGTTTCAAAACACAAGTTTTCAATAAGTCAATCAATCCCATTTATTGATCCTTTAGAACTTACAGAAGTTATAGGACAAGACAATAATAGAATGGCTTACACAGCAGCACATAAAAAGTATAGTATAAAACAAAATAATAGTAATACTAGTTCCTTAATTAATCAATACAGTGATATTTAGATTTGAACTTATTAGCAGACATGTAAAATTGATGTAAATTGTACACACATAACAATGAAACACATGATGTTATGAAATTGAAATTAAAATTGATACAGATTAACATATAACAACAGAACACATTGAACATTGATCTTATAAAATTGAAATATGTTTGTCAATCAAGGTATAATACAGTATTCTATGATAAAATTACTACCAGAAAGTGATTCACACTCATATAAATATAAAATGATTTCAAAACAGATTTTAATTCATGAAACAGATGTAAACAAACTGTCATCGATATGAGTTTTGACGTCACGCCACTCACAACCAATCAGGGTGCGTTTCGACTTGTATTTGAATTTGTCGATTTTAACTTACTTTCAATTTCATATTATTTAAAAAATAAACGGAATTGTTGCTTTGCAATGAGTTCAGACTTAATTGTTTATATTTTACTATATGATTACAAAGGAATTTCATTGATTTATTCCTAATGCAAACACCGAATTGCATTTCTCATTTAGCGTGTCAACCCTTTCTCAATCTTTTAAAGTGTTCAGTAGGTACGTTAGATGAGTTTTTTATAAAATAACTCGTTATCACAGTAATGAGTTTTGGATTAGTTGTTTAAAACACATACTTTTGTTTGCTTTAAATTTTTTATTATATACAAATTTTGTAACAATGGGTCTATTAAATAAAAATAAGTGTTATCTCAGAAGTAGTAACATCAAATACTAATGCTTTTGAGTATATGATATTACTTATTTATAATTGAATAAAAGTAAACTTGTTCTGGTATGGTAGGTAGTATGACTACATAGTATAAAACAAAGTCGCTTTCTCTGTCCCTATGTCCCTTTGTATTGTAACGAAACTACGCCACTGGGCGAATTATTATTATCAAAAGTCTTTCCGGAACTCTCTAGGTCTAGAATGATCAAGAGATGGCATCATGGGCGAATGTTCTGGTACCAAAAAGAATAAAGGACCCTTTTCTCGAACTCTCTGGTTCTCGAACGTGAGATGGCATCGCAGTATATATAAATCGGACTCGAAGGCAGACAGTCAGTATTCAGTATAGCGCGAATATTTAAACTTCCGAATAGTGCAAATAAATAAAGTATAGATAAATTATAAATTATTGTGAATTTAGTGTTTAGCAGTGTTATAGTTTGTGTAGTTATTCGTTAGGAATAAATCGACTTAAAAATAAATCGAACCTATGTTTTAATTTGATAAAAACTTTACAGTATGCTTAAATCATTAAAACTACGCAATGGATTTTGATGCGGTTTTTTTTAATAGATAGAGTTATTCAAGAGGAAGGTTTATAAGTATAATAACATCCATTAAATACTGGAGAAATACTGTTATTTTTGAGGTTTCTAATGTGATGTCGTTAATTATCAGTTTTTTTCCGCTTACATTGAAAACGCAGGCTGAAACTTTCGAGATTTATCAAAATAATGTACTAATTATTTGTACACATTGAAAAGGTCTACAGAAAACTCCGATGGTATATCTCTTATGGATATCCCACAATAACATTTTTTTGTCCTGTACTTTTTACGACAGACAATGGCTAATTTTCGAAGCGATTTTAACCAATACAGCATTAATCCTTATCTAATGAAATAGCTTAAATACATTGTTGATTTAATATAGATCTATATGGTCCTTTACAGCACAATATTTAAATGAATATTTTCGAAGATATTACTGATTTAAAATTGCGGGACGTAGCGCTGCGGTGGTACTGACCGGCCGGGGCGGCGGCAGCGTGCCTATAAATAGCGCGTCGGAGGCCGCGTTTTTTCCTATAGCAATTTGAATTTTGCAGCGATCGGACGCGTTTATTACGAAATTAATCATTATGACGCTACCCTAAGGTGGCGCAGTTGAGATGTTATAAATTTACACCTGTAATTCTTACATAACGAAGTACCATGACAACACCGTAAGGTGGCGCAGTTGATATCTCATATATTTAAAAGAGCAAAACTTACCTACCTAAGAACTATGACGCCACCGTTAGGTGGCGCATTTAATATATAATATACCTAACCGATAAATTACAAAGTACTATAAATTATAGTCAAAACTGGTAACTAACAAGAAAATATGATAAAAAATACAAAAAATTAATCGTAAAAATTAAAAAAAAAAAACAATTGGAACATAAGTGTTAGGCGGTGCGAAGTTCGCCGGGCCCTCTAGTTGGAAAATAATTCTGAAATTTAAGTAGGTGGGCCACAAGAAAACAGTCCTCCTCGATATTTGGTCGAATTTATTAGATTTTAAGAAAATTTTGGATATAAGGGGATAACATTTTTACGATACATGCATCTGTCAATTGTCAACCCACTCCCTTCCACTTCCTCAACTCCTTATTTTTAATTAGGAGATATACCATGTGTGGCACATCATTAGAAAGGTATTTAGATGAAGTATTTAGATATAACGATTGTTCACGATTTTTTTCTATATTTGTACTGTTTTTGCGAAAAAAGTTTTAATTCATTCAAAATCTAAAAAATGAAACGTAACGCCTATGGTTTGCTAGTATGTAATTTTTTGTGGTATCAAATATAAATTTAAATAAAAACAGTTTGTGACACTTAAATTGTGAAAATAAAATCTTAGATAAACACCAAAACAAAATATTATCTAATGTGACAAATAACATAAACCTGAAATATAAAAATGTTAAAATATGTGTTAACATATTCAAGTTTATGGACATGAAATAACATCAATTTATACTTAAAATTATCTGGAAATGATAAATGATTTAATGGTAATTTTGTGTATTTAGAATAACAACAAATAAGAATAAATATTATAGTTTCATTACATATATTTGTAATTGGTACATTACATCAATGCTGTATCTTGATAAACGATTTCGTAGGCAATGGATTGAAAGGAGAGGCCGTATTGAATGGCCTGCAAGATCCCCTGATTTAAGTCGTATTTTAGGTGTATCCCGAAAATTCCTAGTACCTAAACTGACCACAAGATGGCGAATAATAATAATCTTATGGATATTTAATTCATTTATGGAGGATTTTATTTTTATAAAATTTTTCGTGCATCTCAGCGTTGATGTGATCCGGCCTACTGCTTGTCAGCGACTGCTGCCAATTTCTGATGGTATTCATATTAAATGCCGACTTCGTACTACTTTCACCATCTTGTGGTCAGGATACCCACATTAAAATACGATTTATGAGCTTCTATGGGCGTCTGTATTATTTGACCAATGTAAAGGCCTTGCAAGGACGTGGTATCTAGTATTGGGAGAAGAGTAACCGGCTGCTCCAAGTTACGTGGAGAGGCTACTGCCAAGGCTATTAAGACTCATCAAGGGGGCAGGGATAAACAAAGTGCTCTAATCCTATTCTAGAGATGACTGGTGTTCACAATAGATCTGTAAAGGTCGCATTGATATCCAATCAATATCTATCTATCTAACATTATTTATGGTTTTACTAAGGCACTCTAACATCTTCAGTAATACTTGTTTAATTTCAGACCAATGCAACTGTCAACAAAGTGCTCTAATCCTATTCTAGAGATGACTGGTGTTCACAATAGATCTGTAAAGGTCGCATTGATATCCAATCAATATCTATCTATCTAACATTATTTATGGTTTTACTAAGGCACTCTAACATCTTCAGTAATACTTGTTTAATTTCAGACCAATGCAACTGTCAGTCAGAAAGCATGTGATATGAAAAATATAGTGTGTGGCACGGGATGAAACAAAGACGATTTCTGACCGGCAGTGACAGCCCTTGCTTCGCTCGTGCCATGCTCGTGCAGTCAACTCTCGCCCTAGTCAGAAATCATCTTGTTTCAACCCTTGGCACACAATATACAATTTTTTTTTTATTTCTGAAAATAACAAAAAAAATTCAAAATATATTAATATATACAACAATATTTTGATATTTTTGCCTTGTAAATTAAAAGCTTATTGGAGGTTTATTTTATTTATAGTATTAAGTTTTACCTCAGTATTTACCTATTGAATCATTAAAATAAAAAACATAGTACTGGAAAAGCAAAATGATTCAATTCTTATCTCTCTCATTTATCGATACACCTGTCTCGTATCTCCACATTAATAGTCAAGTAGAAAATGTTAACATCTGACTTAAGAAGTTAGAAAATCCCGGAATGTGAGGAAAAATTAACATATGTTACGAATAGCTTTTACGTATATTTAAATAAATCAACACAGTATTGAACCTAAGAGTGGGTCATTGAATTTTTATTTTTTATACATACGAACAAATATATTAACAAATAAATACAGACAGTTATGCATTTATTTAATCCGCAAAATACACATACAGCAGGAAATATTTTTTATTCTACTACAATATTTTTAATGTTTAAGCATGTAATCAGTGTTTTTTTTTATTATTAAGGATGTCCTCATAGGTATAGACCTAGATACAAATGTACCGAGAACATCTATTGGGGCAGAAGAGGTAATTTATTAATTTGGGATTTAAAGGCCTGCAAGTTAGGACGAGTGGGGAAGACGGAAGGGAGGTAAGGAGTTCCACAATCTGGAGACCCTGGGGATGAAGGAACGATCGAATCGATCCGTTCTCGATGTCGGGCCCTGAACAGTATAAGGGTGCATGGAGTTGGCACGTCGCGTTGCTCTGGCTGGTCTGGCAAGTGAAGGCACTATAGAGCGGAGTTCTTCTGAGCAAAATCCGTTTATGTATCGGTAAATCAAGGAAAGATCAGCCACTGCTCTTCGGTGAGATAATGGGGCTGGGTTTTTGGTGATACTGGTGTCGTTTATTAGTCGAACTGCCTTTCTCTGTATTGTATCAAGAACTCCGGGCCTTGACGGAGCCGCCAAACCCCATACATGCGAGCAGTATTCAAGATTAGGCCGTATTTGGGCTTTGTAAAGAGTAGCCAAGTTGGATGGAGAAAAATATATCCGTGCTCTAAACAGAAAGCCCAACCTCTTTCCTGCTGCAGTTGCTATGGATGCAATATGTTCGTTCCAGAGTAAGTCCTGGGAGATCGTTATACCAACCAGCGTAATGGAGTCGCCCGCTACCAGTGTCTGATCATTGATTGTAATGGATGAGTCGCATGTTTGCCTCTTGTTAGATAGGCAACATGTCTTTGTCTTGGAAACGTTGAAATTAACAAGATTCTTTCTTCCCCACTCGTCTACAATTCTCAAATCTTGATTGAGAGAAGCCGTTGTGGATCTTCTGTCCTCTTCCAGAATATCTAGAGGTATGGGACGGCTGTGCGCTTTGCTACAGTGTAGGTTGCTATCATCTGCAAAACCATGTATCGGGTTATTAGTGGCTTCTAGTAGATCACTAATGTGTAATAAGAATAGAGTAGGAGCTAGAGCCGATCCTTGGGGAACTTCAGCGTTGATCTTGTAGAGGTTGGAAGAATGTCCATCGACAGCAACTTGGATGTGCCTGTTGGAGAGAAAATTGGATATCCATCTGCAAAGGTTTTGCGAGAGTCCGTATGAAGGCAGTTTGTTCAAAAGAGCTGCATGCCGCACTTAATCAAATGCTTTTGAGATGTCTAGTGATTCTATTTGAGTCTCCCCATAGCGGTGGATGGCATCACTCCAGACATGAGTTACATATGCTAGTAGATCGGCTGTTGACCTTTGTTGGCGAAAACCATATTGCCTGTCACTTAAAAGGTTGTGTGTCTTAAGGTAGCTCAGGATCTCGTAATTGACGTATTTCTCCATAGTCTTGCTAATAACAGATAGAAGAGCGATGGGTCTGTAGTTAGAAGGCTGGGTTTTAGAGCCTTTCTTGGGGACTGGTTGTACTCGAGCAGTTTTCCAGGATTCTGAAAAAATACCAGTATCATATGATAGTTGAAATAGCTTAGTGAAAACTGGCGCTAGTTCAGGAGCACAACATTTTAAGAGTAAAGCAGGTGTTTCATTGAGGCCGCTTGCTTTGTTGGTATTTAGAGTAACAAGGACTCTCTGCACCCGCTTAACCCTAAATATGATATTTTTTATTGCGTGGGGAGCCCGTGGAATAGAAGGTAGCTCTATGTTGTCCGGTGGGTTAAGTGTCGAGTTCGAAGAGAATATTTTGGAAAAGAGTTCTGCCTTTTCTGTGGAGGACGTAACTATTGAGCCGTCATCTGATGTGAGTGGAGGGAACGAACTAGTTGTGAAATTGTTGTTGTTATGTTTGGCGAGAGTCCAAAAGGACCGGCTTCCATTAGGGTTTGACATTACTTTCTCTCTCATTCGAGCGTCAAAGAGACTTTTGGAATTGGAAATAGTGGTTTTGTATCTGTTTCTAGCGTTTATATCATCCTGTTTTGTTTCTTCTGATGGATTTTGTATAAATAATTTGTGGGACTTGATCTTATCCTTCCGAGCTACATCGCAATCTTTATTAAACCATGGCTTCTGTTTGACTTTTAAACGTTTGGTAAAGTGAGGAATGTAAGCTTCCATGGCACATTGAATGATTTCAGTTATACTGTTGCAAACCGCCAATGGATCTTTGTTAATAAAGCAAACTGGATTCCAGGGAAAAGTTGCAAAGTAGTCTCGAAGGCCTTCTCAATCTGCTTTTTTTAAGTTCCAAAAAGTTATCTTGGGTAATGCCTCGAATGGGTGAGGTTCTATTGGACATTTGACTTCTACTACAGCATGATCAGAATTACCTAGGGGAGACAGAACATTTACATTATATTGCTCAGGGTGAGTAGTCAGAAAAAGATCCAGAGTATTAGAACTGTGATTGGCATTCTCTACAAATAAATGAAAAAGATTATTAATTCAAATAAAAAGAACGGATTCGAACAGAAATTGAATTCGGAGCTTTAAATCGAGAGTCCTGCGAAAATGCCTATAGGTTAACAAGCACTGAAGTTTCTGTAACCCAGCCATCTTACATCTTGGGACTCTAACAGTCGGAGTAACGATATTTTGAACCCACACTAAATGGTTTAACTTATATACAAACATTTATTATACTGATGGGTCTAAAACACCAGGCTCTCAATGGCCCTAGGAAACACCCTTACGATCTTCCAAGCGGACCTACTAGCAATAGACTTCTGTGCTTAAGAATGCTTCAAAAAAGCCTCCATGCAGCCAGAATATTTACTGCCTCCGATAGCCACGCTAATCTAAAATTTACTACGTTCGAGTCTAAAAGATCTTGGAACTACAGTCTCTTAAGGAACTGGTTAAACACAACAAAGTAAGTTTGCTGTGGGTACCAGGTCATTGTCTCTGATTGTCTCGGAAAAGAAAGAACTAATAATCTTTTTATAAGACATGAACCTTTCTTTGACATCTCAAAATGAAGCATTATGTATGAAGTTCGTAATGGGGAAAAGGACCTTACTGCAACCTATTGAAAAAACACTGTAGGCCAAATAAGATAAGCAAAAAGGCTAATACAGCCTTCACTGCGCTATTGTAAGATCTTATAGCTTCAGAAATCTGAACTCAGAGTAATCGTAGCAATTCTAACAACACACTATCCGTTGAGGTACCATATCTGTAAAATGGGCAAAGTAGACTGTAGAGTTTGCAGATTCTGAGACATAAATATCTGGGAAAAGTCTTTTAGTCAGGTTACAAACGGATTATTCGTTCCAAGTTCGTGTGGACTGACCTTTCTTATCTTAATGGGGATTTAACGACGGCTGTTTATCGCTTCCATTATATTATATTACCTGGTTTTGATCTTCACAGGTATGGCTTTCATACTGTTATGGATTTACAAATACTAGTATTCTTAGAATATTGTCGTTGACCGAAGCTTGCGAAAAATGTATGTTATTTAGTGTTGATATTTATTCTTCTTCATGTTATTGTTATTTTATGTATTAGTGTTATGTTCTTTGTTTTATAATTAGTGTTATTTTATATTGTGGCAGCAGTGGCTTACACTAGAAACTGAAAATCAGGACAATAATTTGGATGAGAGTGATAATAATCTAATAGTGGAAGTTGATGACAGTGCCGAAAAAGGTGAAAGAAAAGTTATCGATTTTTCTAGTGTAGATGCTCAACAAATAATTTTAATTGTCTATGAAGAACTGTGTAACACAAATGCTGTAAACCAGACTCTAACCCATTCAATTAAATAATTTGAAAATAGTCTATTATTGGGTTAACGAAAAAAACAAATTTGCTTTCATGCCGCGATTCATTAAAATAATTAAAAAGAACAGTCGATCCCTGCTGTTAGCTCCTGGGTCGTGGCTTCCTTCTGAGTTTTATTAATTCTCTCCAAAACATAAATTCAGGGCGCCAAAGTACAGACAAACAAATAAAACGCAAAAATCAGTTTCAGGATGATTTATTAAATCAAGTTTAAAGTTATGAAATTTAAAAAAAAAATTAATTATTTCTATTATCTTAATTTTTTCCAGACTTCTATTTCGGTGGAGCTTTGACTAACTATCTTCAGGAATTCTTTCCTTCTTCAACTCAAGGATGGTACGGCCTTTTCTTAAAAAATCTTCCTTAATAAACTATCCCGGGATGGTTGGTTTTTCCTTTTTGTGACGATTTCTTTTGGTCAGCTACAAAATGGCTGACGGCTTGTCAGCGTTTCTTCAATGGTTTGCAAGATAATTCCCCTACTAGGGCCCTTCTTGATTTGGCAATAACCCTAATAATGAAATTATAATTAAAACTCCAACCTTTAATAATTTACAATCAAATATATTCGCTATCTGGTTCTCCATATTATCGAGAAAAAATTAATTATATTCACATGTTTATATATTTTATGATCACAAAAAAACTGACTTTAAGGATAGCAAATGTATTTGAAATTAAGTGTTAGTAAAATTTTAAAATAACAAATTCACCGCAATTTGGATAATTTAATAAAAATAAAATTTATACTGAAGCTAAAATTTACTTACTTATTATCGAAGGGCAGAAGTATTAAAATAATGTTTCTGATTAGTTGAAGAAACTGTGAGAAAGTAAACGAATGAAAATAATTTGCTGTGGAAGAAAACACATCGCCCGTCTTCCCACCACGACGACGCAATAAAACTTAAAATAAATACCAACCTATAGTTAGGTGGATTTCGGCCCAAAAACGAACGTTACATAGAATATAGATCCTATTCCGGCCCTGAACTTTAAAATGTCGGCTTAGGTAGATTAGTGAGTCCGCACGTACTTGGAACGACTAATACATCCTTAGCGGATAAAAGGCATTCTTAAGTCTGATTTTATGGACTTATAAACAGATGCACTAAAGATTTTTGGGTCACAATGTAAAAGTTCAATCTATATAATCTACAAGCTACGACACATGACATTGTGGTAAAGTCGCCTAGACTCTGCGACCACGGTGATACGTATCAAATTAAACGACAAAATAATTATTAAAGGGTAAAACTTTCATTTGGGTAGGATTTAGCACATTCCATATTTGTTCAATAATATAATATTGTCTCCAGTCTAGATATAAGCGATATTCGAATACAAAAGCAGCCATGCCTTATTGTTAAAACAAAATAATTACGAGTTAAAATTCACCAATCCAGGGTAGCAATATTTCTCAGATTAAAATGTTTTATTTGCTTCAAATATATAGACGAATACATATTGAAACCCACGTTCAGGGCAGCCTACATATTTGCATGAAATGGTAGAAAAGAACATGAAACATACATACATAATCGAAAACCTTTTATACCCGGAGGCTCTCTTAATTTTTTAATTTACAAATTTACGCCACTCTTTTCTGTCTCTAGCCAGTTCCTTCGTCTCACTCCACGTCTTCCCTCTTTCTTCTAGAATCTCACTTATGCTATTGTTCAATGTTTTTCTTGGTCGTCCCCTCATGTTTTCCCCTATTTTTCTCGCCTCCCATATCTTCTTCACTTGTCTAGTTTCATTCATTCTGATCATGTGTCCCCACTATTTCATTTTCTTTTCTTCTACTTTATCCTTTAGTGATTTTATTTCTAATTCTTTTCTAATGTCTTCATTTCTTCTTCTATCTGTTCTTCTAGCACCCAGCACTTTTCTCAAATACCTCATTTCACTTGCTTGCAGTCGTTTTGTTTGCCTTTCGTCGAGTAACCAGTTTTCTGCTCAGTAGGTTAATACAGGTTGGTACACTGCTTGATATGATCATTTTTGTTTTTGTTGTTATTTCTTCTCCATTCAAGAAGTTTTTGTATAGTGCATGATATAGTCTTGTTGCTGAATTTATTCTGGCGCCAATCTCGTCTTCTTATTACATACATACATAATCGAAAACCTCTTATACCCGGAGGTGTCGAGGTGTACCTACAAGCTCTCTTAATTTTTTAATTTACAAATTTACGCCACTCTTTTCTATCTCTAGCCAGTTCCTTCGCCTCATTCCACGTCTTCCCTCTTTCTTCTAGGATCTCACTTATGCTATTGTTCAATGTTTTTCTTGGTCGTCCCCTGTTTTTCTTGGTCGTCCCCTCATGTTTTCCCTATTTTTCTCGCCTCCCATATCTTCTTCACTTGTCTAGTTTCATTCATTCTGATCATGTGACCCCACCATTTTATTTTCTTTTCTTCTAATTTATCCTTTAGTGATTTCGTTTCTAATTCTTTTCTAATGTCGTTTCTTCTTCTAGCACCCAGCACTTTTCTAAAATACCTCAGTTCACTTGCTTGCAGTCGTTTTGTTTGTCTTTCGTCGAGTAACATGTTTCTGCTCCGTAGGTTAAAACCGGTTGGTACACTGTTTGATATACGATCATTTTTGTTTTTGTTGTTATTTCTTTTCTATTCAGGAAGTTTTTGTATAGTGCATGATATAGTCTTGTTGCCGAATTTATTCTGGCGCCAATCTCGTCTTCTTGTGTCCCTTTATTATTAAAATTTATTCTTAAATACTTGTATATTTCTACCTGTCCGATTCTATTTCCTTTAATGTTAATGTTTGTTTTGTTTTTTGTTACTACCATTACTTTAGTTTTCTCGGTATTTACTCTTAAGAACATGAAACAATTTCACCCAAATTAACAAAACATGAAAAAAGAGAACATCTTTTACACTTTCGTTATTGAAAGATATATATTGATTTTGATTTTAGTGTAGTCGCTGACGGATAACATATACCTTGTACTGACGAGGAGCAAATACACCGAAACCGGTCTACAAGTTATGTTGTCCCTTCTAACTGCAAACTAGAATGGTTGGTTTAAATTATCTATTAGATATGCCAACCCCGTTTGACTTTGAAGTGTAATCCAATATTCGTCGGGGCATATAGCCCGGGAAGTAGTTGTTCTTAGTTGAACGGTCATTGTCTTTGAAAATGATTTTCAAAAACTTTTAAAGCGTTAGAATAATAATATTCTTTGAAATCTATTGAAATAACCATTAACATTCAAGATCGCCAATAACTTAAATTTAAAAGAGTGTATAAAGCTTTTATTTATACATAATATTTTACAACTGCATTTATTACTTAAAATAAAGTAAAAAATAAATTAATGATTCCCTTGAATAGAAATATCATGATGCGATAATACAGGTATTCCATCATCAGTAACATGCGTTATATTTGCTCCCAAATCATTATCTATATGTTCTATATTCTCTCCTAAATTATCCTCTAAAGCCTCTGGAATATTAGTTTCAATAGATCCTAAATTTGTTTCCATATTCGTTTCTAGATTTGTCCCTAAATTTTTAACCAATTTTCCAAACTCTCCCGCACCAACATGGAGTCTCATATGTTTTCTTAAACTAGCGTTTAATGAAAATGTTCGACCGCAAATCATACAACCATAAGGGCGCTCTCCAGAGTGGGTCCTTAAATGAACCTAAAATAGTTTTGTATTTATTATTTTTGTCAGTATTTAAAATCTAAATATGTAAACAGGATATACAATAATAAAATCGTATCTACGCCAAAAAATTTTTGAAATTTAGAAATTACACAAAGAAGAAAATGACATTAAGGAAAAATTGAAAAAAAAAACTTCTTATCCGGCAGGATTCGAACATGCAACTTTTACGTATAGCCGGTAAAGCCTCTATCCACTTTAGCAATAGTAGTTGGTAAGTTTTTTTGATCATCTTAATATCTCAAAATAATAAGTTAACTAAAAATTTCATTGTTCCGATCTCCTAACTGAATAAAAGACAAGGCTGACAAAATTCCCCAGTGTTTGATATTTCAATTGTTGATTTGTTTCATTAAGGTAATACATAGATGTGCTTTAGGAAGAAGTAAGTAAGTTTCACATGTAACAAAACGACCAAAAAGCCTACTACTGAAGTAGTTAGAGGCGTTATCATGTATATGCGAAGGTAACACGTTCGAGTTCTACCGGATGCGACATTTTTTTGCAATTTCTCCTTAATGTCATGTTCTTATTTGTGTAATTCCTAAAATTCAAATATCCCATGAGAGATATATTAGGTGGGCGTTTTTCAATGCCCGATTTGCAGGGAGAGGTGATCTGAGCGATGGCGAGAGCTTGAATTTAGCCGACAAAGCATGGGCAGCCGATCACTTGGTTAATAAAAATCTGACAACGGCGAGGAGCTGTTAAATGGTTAATGCAAACGTGTTTACTTGAAACTAAGATGAAACATTAATCAAAAATTTAAATTCGAATTAAAGCTAAATTAAAGTTATTTTCTTGTCAAAGCGAATGAATGAAATGAACTTAAGTATGGAACATCTGGTCGAGCAGGTGGCGCCCGTCATTCTGAGCTTCATCTTCAGCCAATATTCTGATTGCCTCCATGGAACGGCGGCACATGTCAGCAGTGATTGCTACAGCTTCACGAACAATGCTGGCAATGTTCCTGTAGACACCACTTTTGAGGTGTCCCCAAAGAACATTAAAATCTGGAGGTCTTGCTGACCAATCGAAGTGTCCACCTTTGAATATGACACGTCACGGAAAGTGCTCGATGTTGTGAGCGAGTCAAATCCGGCATTGAAAAACACCCACCCGATATAAAATATTATTCAACAATAAGTTTTTATAAAAAAAAAGCAATTAAAATGGTTTATAATTAAACAAATATTAGATTTTAACACACATTATACCGAAAATCTTTAACATGTAGAGTTTAAATGGTATTGTGATTTGTATTTGAATATATGAGTTCAAATATTCCTAATTTTCAAAATATCTCATTTGATCTATAGTTATCTTATTAGTACTTAACACTAATTTTCGAATGTAATTTCTTCCATTTTAACAATTCAAACTGTTTGTCAGTTTATTAAATGATGGAATTACTCGTATACGGAAATCGGGTAGTATCCGATTACTAAAAGTATTCGAATACTGACGACCAGCATTGAAATTGATTCATATTCTTAACATTCGATAAGAGCTGCTCTGAATAGCGTTCCTTTCCAAATGCTGATGGTATGAAATCGGATCGAATTCGAGGTTTGGTATTTAAATCGGATGATAAAATAAGCAATTATTGAATACACGCGTCGCGCGATAGTTGATGTTTAATAGTTTATTTTGAAAACTTGCTTTAAGTTTTTTTAATTTGTTTATACATTTGATTTTTCCAAAATATGTTAAAATTAAGAAGAATGCGGCTCGCCCTGCAATTTGCCCACTCGTCCAGTAAAAGACCACTTTCGGGACTTGTTAGGTACGTAAACTACTATTTTGTTGGCTTGTATTATAAGAAATATTCTAAACCTAAAATTTTTACCTTCAAATGGGTGGTTTGACTGAATTTTTTAAGACAAATATGACACTCGTGCCTCCTTTCTCCTAAATGCACCCTCATGTGCCTGGAAGCTCCATTTGAATATGGAAAACTTTTGCCACAAATTGTGCACAAAAAAGGCGTTTTCTTAGATTTTTCACCAGGCTTTGCATTGTGACTTCTCATATGTTTATGTTTCGATGAAGATCTCTGGAAAGTTTTACCACATATATTACAACTATAATTACGTTCACCAGTATGAGAAGCCATATGTTCTCGAAGATGGTATGCTTTTTTAAAAACACGATCACACATACTACACGTAAACTGTTTAGGAATATATGATTGGCATCTGAAAAAAATCATAAAAAATAGAAATCGTAGAGTTTGTACTTTTATTGATAATTTAACTTACTTTTTTATATGTTTTGTTAGCTTCCACTTAATTAAAAAACCTTTACCGCAATGCTCACAGTAAAATTTATTATCGGAATTCACTTTCCCATTGGTGTCTGATTTAATTTTCCTAGATTCACCACAGGTATGTTTTAGCATGATTGATGAAGATGGAAATACTTTTTGACATTTTGTACAAGTAAACTGTGCCAAACTTTCACCATCTTCCAAATCACTATAGTCCGAATTTTTAAAATCTATAAAAATAAATATAAATTTTTATAAAGATAATTATAAAAAATAAATCATGGCTTTACCATCAGCACATGCATCAAAAGCAGTATCTGACTCAGGCTCTGGTTCAGGTTCAGGTTCAATTTTACTCCAAAATTCAAAAGCTTTGATCATTTTATCTTTGAATTGTAAAACTTTTTCTATATCACTAACACATAGTTGACAAACTACATGAGACTCATCAATGACCTAAAATACATTAAAAATAATACTGAAACACACAGAGTAAAATATATACTATTTGTTGATTTAAAATTTCTTGTATTTTTTCCATTAATGATTTTTCTTCACTATCACACTGGTTAACTAGTTGAAAAACTTTAGATTCATTTGCATCATTTTCTAAGCATATTAAACATGTTTTTAGAGTTTTTAACGGGACGCCAATTTCCTATAATAAAAGCAATTTAAAATGTTTTTATTATATTTGAAAGAAATGTGTTTACTACTTTTTTATTTTCTTCAACTTCCATTTTAACAAGTCCAATATCAGGATGCTTCCTCTCTAAATGTTTTTTTAGATTTGACGTTGTAGATCTGTACCCTAATTCCTTTTTACAAATATTACAAATGGCCACATACGGTCGTTGTTTCTTTTTTGTAAAATAATTCCACAACTGAGATGGTTTTCTCTTACCAGGTTTTTCCTAAAAATATTGAATGGTGAAACTTTTTTTAGATGACCAATAGTATTTTCAAAATAAAAGTAAAAAAATATAGTACTCTGGAAAAAAATATAGTACAACCACAGCCGAACTTTACTTTACTTTAACGTTAGTAGAGTAGGGATGTGGTACAACTCAATAAAATGATTAGAAATAAAACTCATTACATAAATATGTATTTATTTAGGTATAATTTGTCATTTGTACAATTTTGACGCAACACATATGACAAGATTGACAGTTTATAGTTTGACACTTTAGTGTGAAAAGTGACAAGATTGACATTTGACGTTATATTGACAGTTTAGTGACAAAAATAGTCAATAGTTTGTTTACTGACAGGTTATAGTTTGTTATTTTAGGGTAAAAAATAAGAAGATTGACAGTATATAGTTTGATATTTTAGGGTAAAAATGACAAGATTGACAGTAGATAGTTTGTTTAGTGACAAGATTGACAGTTTATAGTTTGACATTTTAGTGTGAAAAGTAATAAGATTGACATTTGACGTTATATTGACAATTTAGTCTCAAAAATAGTAAATACTTTGTTATCTGACAAGATTGACATTTTCGTGTGAAACGGTACAAGATTGACATTTGACGTTATATTAATAGTTTAATGACAGTTTACTGTCAAAAATAGTGAATAATTTGTTTACTGACAAAATTGACAGTTTATAGTATGACATTTTAGTATGAAAAGTGACAAGATTGACATTTTACGTTATATTGTTAGTTTAATAATAGATTAGTTTCAAAAATAGTTAATAGTTTGTTTACCGACAAGATTGACATTTTAATGTAAAAAATGACTAGATTGACATTGGACAGTTTTGATATTTGACCCTAAAATTTGACATTGACATACGTTTATGTTTCTTTTTGACATTTGACAATACAAACATGACAGTTTTGGCATTTTCACATACTTATAATCAATAGTTTATATTTGACACAAAAATTTTGACATTTGACGATACAAATATGATAAGTTTGACATTTGACACATTGATATGTCACTTTTTGTCATTTAACACTGCACATATGACAGTTTTGGGATTTTTACATACTTATATATCAATATTTGATATTTGACACTACAATTTTGACATTTAACGCTACAGATATGATAAGTTTGACATCTGACATACTTAAATGTCATTTTTTGACAATTGACACTTTCGACAATTTTCAAATACTTATCAATATTTAATATTTGACAACACAATTTTTAGATTTGACATACTTATATGTCACTTTGTCACTAAAAATATAACATTTTTCCATTTTTGGTATTTTTGCACACTTATTTATTATTATTGGATATTTTACAATACCTATAATTTTGACATTTGATGCAAAAAATACGATAAATGTGATATTTGACAATTGTTTACAGACTAGCATTTTTATTTATTTATGAATAAAATGAAATTGAAAATGTTAAGCTTATTTGTGTTAAATTTTGTTTTTTAAATTCTTTCTAAATCTCAGTCACCAACCAGTATTGCTTAAATTGTAGGAAAAGATCAGAGATCTTTTTAGGAGCGTGAAGCTAAATAAAATTGTAATCGATATTTAATTGCAAAAATATAGTATTTTTGCGTACTATATATGTTTTAAACAGTATATAGTACGTTAAGCTGAAAAATAGTACAATACTATATAATATAGTACGGTTGGGAACCCTAGGTGAAACTCACTCCCAGAAATTGATTTTTAATGTTTTGAAACTCGATTAAAATAATAAATTGTTGCTGTTAAAATTTTATGATAGATTTATGAAGCAAAGGAACGTAAAATGTTTAGTACATTAACAGGGGTGATAAAATAAACACATTTTTTATGTAACCGTAAAAGTATATTGATTTCGATTAAATATTTTTAGGATTTATAAATATTTAGAAAATTATTACTCAAGCACTTACCACTAGAAGCTTTTTACTGTCATCTTGTTCATCATCCGAAGAATCCTTGCTGTTCCTATTTTCAAATTTATCTGTAATCTCACACATTTCTGATTTAATACTCGGTTCTATTTTTTGATCTAGATTAATATTTGGATGTTTTCGTTGAAAATGTTTTTTTAAATTATTTGTGGTACTTCTGTAACAAAAATCCTAAAACAAAAAGTATGTTTGCCTATTAAAAAGTAAAAATAATCAAAGGTTTACTAACTTGTTTGCAAACATTGCATACAGCTACATATTCAGCGTCTGGCTTTTCAGTAAATACATTCCAAATATGTGACCTTTTCCTCGAACTAGCAGCAGCTTTATCAGATTCTTCTTCAACCGGTGAAGGAGTTGGCCTAAATTCAGGATCATCATCAGAGTTGTCTTGTACAGTCCAGAAATCATCTACAACGCTGCCCGAGTTATTTAAAGGTGATTCGCATTTTTCTACAATTTTGGAAGAGCTCTCAGGATTGCTAATAATTTGAGTATCAATAACTTTGTGATAAGCATGTTCATTATTTGCCACTTCTTTAAAATCACAGACATTTTGTGTAATACTTTCTGAATGAGAATTTTTTTTAGGAACTATGTCCAATTCGGTGTATTTAAGAGCTGAATTATCATCTCCTTCTATTGTAATATTCTAAAACAAGAAAATACTAATATATAACCAGAAACTATAAAACAATGTATTCAATTGATAATGTCTAAAAATTAGAATGTTTTAAAAACCATTAAAGATATTATTGTTTTTTATAGAAATTAAATTTGAATTTGTGGAAAAAACTATAAACATTTAATAACAGTTACATACATAAGGAACGAAATAGAAAAACAAATGTATCTACAGTATCTGAGTAAGCTAAAAATTTGCGTTTTCGAATCTACAGGTATTATTAAAAAAATTACAATTGCCTGTGTCAAAATTAAGTACAACAATAGCTAAATAACAAGATTATTAATAAAATAAAGTAACTCACCGTCAAAATATCAAAATGTTTCATTTCAAGATGTTTGATTAACTCATTTGTGTTACCAAACTGAAACGAAATTTCTTCAAAACAATAGGTACACGCAGCTAAATAATCTGAATTCGAAAGTTTTGAAAAAAAAGTCCACACTGGTAGCACTTTTTTCCCTGCTTCTAAAACTACATAGTTCGTACTCTCCTCTGAAGAAGCAGCTTTGAGTTCAACTTTAAAAGAATTTACTTCACAGTCATTATCCAGATCCAGTTGTCTTTCTATAACTATAACTTGATTGGAGTTCTCTGTAGTAGAATTTAGGTCCAAACTAACCGTAGGATGTTTTCTTTTCAGATGTTTCATTAAATTTGTTGTTGTGGATCGGTATGAAAATTCTTGAGAACAGATATTGCAGGTGGCTATAAAATCAGATTTATAGGTTTCAGTAAACACATTCCATATAGCGGATCTTCGTGAGACCGACATATTTTTAAAATATATATTTCTGTGTACTAATATTTCTATTAAATTTTGTTCAAAATAACAACAAACACTATAATAAAACTGGCAGTTCTGAGTTCTGACAACTGACTGATATTTGTGACTTCTACTTCAACTGCGCAGTTTGGCCAATAGTTAAAATGGCCTTTAACGAGTTGCGAGATAGATAGCTCAACGAAACAACACTGGCATTCGACCGGGAGGAAGGAAAATTGCGATCGAAGAAGGGCTGTTAGTTGCGCATGTTCCCTACTATTTTAAGAAATTAATAAAAGAAATGTTTTGTTCTCCAACACCAATATAATATAGTATGAGGACAGAGATGATAAAAAACTAACTTAATACTTATTCAAGATTTATACTTTATCAGAAAAAATATACAGAGTAGTGTTTTTTAGTTAGGCATCAATTATAACTTAATATGAACAAAAAATATAATTAAAAAGTAATTAGTTATCGAAACTGGCTATTTTCGGAAAAATATATTGTTTTGTTTTAACTGGTATTCATAAATAAATCAGTAAAATTATATTATATTATTCTGTCGTACCTAATTTTCTGTTCAATATAATTTATTTTTATTTATTTTTCTTTAATTTGATTAAAGTATGTTACTTTGGTTAAAGAGTCTTTGAAGTCAAGCCCTTACCTGGGAACACCGGGCGTTCCATAAATCTGACCCTTTTCTCGACCCTCACTGCATGTGGTTGTATGCACTTAAATTTTACAAATTTAAAAAATATATGTGATTATTTTCTTTATAATTAAAAAGATATTTTTGAAGTTATACTTCTTATCATGGACTTGATTTGTGTGGGGTTAAATGGGAAAAATCATTACATATGTAATGGTGTGAGTATAAGAGAGAGACAGAAACACATATAAGGTATCAGTACATTGAAAAGAGATAGATATACAAAAAACAATCTGAGCTAATGTTTTGGAATATCATAGTAACGTATTACATTGTGTTTGACAGATTACTTTATAATTCTGTCACGTAAGGAAACATATAAAGTTTAGTATTTTATATTAATAATATTAATCATAATATGTATTCAGTAATTTGCATTATATTTTGCACTAAGGGGTTTTGTAAACACTTTTTTTGTACATTGATCGTTTTACTGTTTAGTTTTCGTGTTTGAAGTAAGGAACACATCAACTGGTCTTATTTTTCTAAGTATTTATTTAATTGAATACAGTTAATTTAAAAAAAAATATATTTCTACTTGCCTGTGTTTGTAGTTATTAAGTTTTATTAGTTAACAGTGCATAGAAGTATAACTTCTGCCGGCAGTCCCACTGACTGCCACACCCTTTTTTCTGTGCGACTCACTGGTTCTAAGTAAACTTAACTACTGTGACACTGTTTACCATTACTCTCTAGATTCTTCGGGTGCAAGACGTATTCAGGTGCTTCAGAATAGGACTTTTCATCACAATTTTTTTTGTGCGCATGCGTTTAGCATCCGCCATCTTTTTCGTACTGTTTTTTGTAAACAACTATACTAAAGTGCCACAACCCGTAAAAAAAAAGTTGAAATATTAATTAAAGTCAATTAACTTTTAAAGAAAGTGGAAATCAAATATTGTAGTAAGTCAAAACAACTGGAAAAAATTATTTATGATCCATTATAGTCATGTCGTCTGTACGAAAAGGAACAACAAAACGTTGTTGTTATGGAGTAAGTATGTAAAAGTAATACAGGGTACAAATTATTCAAAACCAATACATACTATTTTGTAAATTTACAAAAGCCTTCTTTGGAATATCGCAAAAACATTTCATGTATTATAAAAACTACTCAGCATTTACATTTATCTGATTAAAAGTTGCATGTACCTATAGCATCAAAATATTAATTATAAATTTTGTAAATGACTCCAATAAGTAATATTCAAAATATATTTTTAATTATTACAAATAATATAACATTATTAATCCAAATAAAATTGTAAATATTAATTTCGTTGATAAGTTTGCAGCTAGTAAACAAATGTTGATGGCTAACCTCTCAATCAGTTCACTTTTTTTCTCTTTTTGCGGATGCCTATGACATTTTAACCACATTTTTAATTGTTCACAGTTATGAGCTTCAACTGAGTTATAAATAAGTGAAGCACCGTAGATGGTTCTTTCCAGTAATTTATTTGTTTGTGGAGATAATATTCCTTGACCATACATTGTTGATGAAAACAGTACGAATTTTTTGAATTAGAAATTTCAATATGGCGGCTGCGCCTGCGCACGTCATATGATGAAAAGGTCTATTCGTGCATTAGATTTGCGTTCGGAATTAGGGGTCGGGAACACGTTTCTCCTGCCAGGAAATACTCAAAATACGAATATAGAAAAATTATGGACTTTCTAAACAAACCATCTTAGAAGCAGCCAAACAGACGTGTGGAACATACAAAGCATTAAACACAAAGAAACTAACAAACTGGTGGAATAATGAAATTAATAAACAAGTTAAAATTAAGAAAAAAAAGTGGCAAAAACACCTTAATAATAAGACAGAAGAAAATTATAAACAATACAAAGACCAACGCCAAGTGGTTAAAGAACTGATTTTAAGAGCCAAACAATAGTGATGGAAGGAGTTTCGAGAAAAAATTGAAGACAATAGTAAAAGTAACCAAAAGCGTTTCTACAAAGCATTAAAAACATTAAGAAGAGGCAAAAACCATGGGACAATTACGATTATAAAGAAACAAGGAGATTTCTTAACAGAAGAAGTAGATGTTATGGCTAGATGGAAATAGTATATTGTAATACAAGTGTTACAATGACAGAGGTTTCGTAGTACGAGTTCAGTTTGTGAAACGAACCGCGAAGCGGTGAGTTTCGCAAAGAACGAGTACTACAAACCGTCATTGTAACTCGAGTGTTACATACTATTTTTTATAATGAACTTTTAAAAGTATAAAAAAAGTAAAATGAGTGTTTTTCGAAATAATTATTTATGTTGGCAATCTTGACAGTTTTGACACTTGTCAGTTTTAATGATTTTAAATTAGAATGTTTGTCAAATTTGTATAAAATATTCCGAATTTAGCAATAACGCTGATAATGTAGTTAATAATTTACTACAACATACTTCTTGATTTACTACCTGAACTCTTTCGTTGAAAATCAGTGCAGTGCAACCAATTGTGTAAAACAAAAAGTTACCAAAAACAGTGTTACAATGAATCTATTTCGATACTGTTTTTAGTGTCGAAATAGAAACTTTGTGAACGTGAATTATAAAAAAGTATTTTGAAAAATTATTGGAAATAGATGGTCCGGCAAATATACTAATCTATAACAAAACCTTCCAAGAGAAGTCGACACTACAGAGGAAAGCATTAATCTAGAGGAAGTAAACGAAGCCATTAAGAAAAGCTCCAGGTCATGTCTCATCACGACAGAGATAATAAAATAGATGGGATACCAAGGCAAATATTTTCTTCTTCTGATCTGGATCTGGAAATTTGGGGAGGGGCGAGCTAGTGCTCAGCCAGCACTGAGGCCACATATGACCCATTGAGCATCCTCCCGTGTGTAGTGATATCCTCACCTCAGGCTGTCACCAGGCCTAGTGATTTAAAATAGGTGATGAGGCTCCCGAGGGGGATCTCCCTGACATCGGCTGGTGTAAGCCAGTACTCGCGCACAACACGGATCTTCTGATTTCAGAAAAAGCAGAGCAGTCATACATTATGTGTTCTACTGTTTCCTCTTCTTGTTCACAGCCTCTGCATAGCGGCGATTCTGTTAATTTCATCCTAAAGAGATGTTGTCGCAATTGGCAGTGACCTGTCAAGATTCCCGCAGCTGTTCGGAGATTTTGTCTGGTCAATGCCTTAAATTTGTTTGCTGTTTCCTCGCCAGGATGAGGTAATAACTCTCTGGCCAGTCTACAGTTCGTAGTTTCATCCCAGCACTGTATAAAGTTTTGGTGAGAGTGCTGCTGTTTGATAAATTGTTCGCAATGCGGTTGCCTTTAGAGTTCCCATGTCCTTTGATCCAGCTGAGAGTGACCACGTTATTCTGGCTGGCCTCAGTTAGAGATTGGTGACATACTATAGTCGAGCCGTTCAAAAGATGGAATGATCACGTGAAAGGCACGCACTCTTTGAATATTACTCTCCCCAACAAACGTCACAAGTCGGATTTACACCACTTAATAAAAAAGTACCCACCCTCGATGCTTACAGTTTATATTATCTCTGGTATGAGTACGGTGTAAACTGTCCTTCGTTAATTTAGTTTAGAAGGCGTGGCATCGTACGATTACGCCGGCCAGTTATTGATCACGCGTCCTTGAATTCCATCTTTTGAACGGATCGAGTATAGTACTAAACTTGAAGCGAAACGTGGTCTATTCAAGGTCAGTAGTGCTTGTCGGCAGTCTGTGTATATATTTATATTCCTGCCTGTGATGTTCCCATTGATTAATTCTTTTGCAGCTATGGTTATGCCTGTAAGTTCTGACTGAACCACACTTGACAAGCCATCCATAGCTCATTTTATTTTTAGGTTTAAGGATCTAGAGTAAATTCCACATCCCACACCTTGCTTTGTTTTTGATCCATCCGTATATCCGCTCAGAGCGTTCACTACATTGGGGTCTGCTGTCTTGTTTGTTAATATTTTGTAGCGTTTGTCAAAGACAAATCTTGGTGTGACGGCATCCGTGTCTGCCTGTAAGAGTGGTATCACCTTTATCGATTCCCTCCACAGACTGTCCCTATGGGTGCCAGTCCCTACAGTGGGTTTGATACCAACCGTGCGAAAGCGTACCATGGTCATCAATGCAACCTCCTTAACAAATATGTCAAGGGGGGTGAGACCGAGTATGACTTCCATTGCTCTGGTCGGTGTGCTTCGCATGGCTCCTGTTACGAGAAGGCATGCTGATCTTTGGATTTGGTTTAATTTTTTGATAGCTGTCGTTTGTTTCACTTTAGGCCACCACACGACACCACCATATGTTAGCATAGGTCTTATGATTGCCGTGTAGATCCACATGGTGACCTTGGGGGATAATCCCCAGGTCTGTCCTATGGTTTGGCGGCATTGCTCATAAGATATAAATGCTTTTTTAACTTTGCTTTCTATGTGTGAGTTCCACGTCAGCTTGCTGTCAACGATAACACCTAAGTATTTCACTTCTGTAGCAAAGCTTAATTTAACGTTAAAAAGACATGGTTGCGTTTAAGCACCTAGGTTTCTTTTTCTTCGTGAAGAGAACCATTTCTGTCTTTTTGGGGTTAATAGACAGCGATTGCTCTTTACACCATGTCTCTAAAGTTCTGAAAGCCACTTGCATTCTGTCGCATAGGGTGCTTTAAAACTTTCCTGTTGGCAGAATTACAATGTCGTCTGCGTAGGCTACTGTATAGATTTTGTCATGTTCATTGAGGCGGTGAATTAGGCTGTCTAGAACAATATTCCACAGTAGAGGTGATAAAACCCCTCCCTGTGGACAGCCCCTCGTAACCTTGCCTCTTATCTTTACATCATTTCTATTGCACGCATGGAGAGTATGCTGAGAATCCATCCGCTTACTGTTGTAGGTACATTTCGATCAGTAAGCGAGTGCATTATTTTAGTGAACGTGGTTTTATCGAAAGCTCCCTAGATATCTATGAAATCTATAACAAAACCTGGAGAGAAGGTTGGGTACCAGCTGACTGGGATACAGGGATCATCCTACCCATTTATAAAAAAGGTGACACGAAAGGCTGCAGGAACTACCGAGGAATTACTTTACTAAGTGCTGTATTAAAAGTGTATGAAAGAGTTTTCGAAACACGACAATGAATAATTATAGAACCAACATGAGATGAATCTCAGAGTGGATTTAGAAAGGGTAGAAGCGTTCAAGACCATATATTCTCATTAAACCAAATCATTGAGAAAGTCCTCAAAAAGAAAATGAAAGCCTATCTTGCATTCATACACCTAGAAAACGCATTCGACAAAGTACCTAGAAATAAGGTTTGGGAAACTTTGTATAAAAGAGGCACACCTGAAAAACTTCTAACAGCCATTCAAAGCCTCTACGCAAAAAAATAAAATTACGTAGCGATCAAAACTATGAAATTTCACATTTTTAAAACTACCGCACGTCTAAGACAAGGAAATGTAATGAGTCCAGTGTTAGTCATAGTCTTTATGGATTACATTATCAAAACATGTAATAAAAGAACTCGTAAACTATATATTTGAGTAAGGAATTTACAGCATCTAGAAGTATCTGACGATGTAGCAATCATCACTGGAAACGAAAAAGACTTATAACAGAACTTACAAGTCTGGAATGAAGTTCTACAAGAAAACAATATGCGATTAAATGTCGGGAAAACTAAAGTCATGTCAATAGCGGAAGTTAAACAAAATCTAAAAATAAACATAGAAAACCAAGAAATAAAACAAGTTAGTCAATTTTAATACCTGAGAGTAATAGTTCATGAGAATAGAAGACAAGAAATAGAAGTAAAACAATAAATAAACAATGCAACAAAACTATTCTTCGCACTAAATAACCCATTTATTAACAAAAAAGAAATATCCAGTAAAAACGAAAATAAATGTATACAAGACTGTTTACAGACCAGTTATTACCAATGGCTGTGAATCTTGGGTGCTAACGCAAAGAACAAAAAGCCAGACACAAACTGCAGAGATAAAATATCTAAGAAAAGCAAGAATGAATAAAAAAGAAACCAACAAATAAGAACTGATATACAAGTCGAACCAGTATTGAAATTTATAGAGAGAAGAAAACTCATAACCGCCTTTCAGAACTACTTCGAGATAAACAATTAGATATGAAAGACATGAGTTATGGATTAGGGACGAACCTATCCAAAAGGTAGACAGATATACATACTTAGGAACAGTTATAATTGAAGACAACGATTATAAGCAAGAAATCAAATCAAAAATAGAGAAAGCCCTAGTTTAACATTTAATAATATGAAGGGTACTTGGCAGCAATGACTTGAGCCTACAACTCAAAGTACGAACGCTGAGATGTTATGTATTTTTGGTGTTGTTATATGGAATGGAGGCATTGACGCTAAAAAGGATATCAGCAATCCAATATAAGTATTTGAAATGTGGACCTACAGAAGAATCTTGAGAATAAGATGGATGGATAGGGTTACGAACAACGACGTGTTGAAAAGAATGAAAAAGGAGAAGGAGGTTTTGAATATAATTAAGATAAGGAAATTGCAGTACCTGGGCCATATCATGAGAGAAGAGATATACTTGTTGCTGCAGATTATTATACAGGAAAAGATACTGGGCAGAAGAAGTGTAGGAAAACGACGTATATCCTGGTTGAATAACCTCAGACAATGTAAATCGGTTAAGCACAAAAGTAAAGGAGACGGCACTTAAAGGAGAAAAGAAGAATGGAATAACTCCAAAATTTTATGCATTACGAAAAATTCTTAAACCAACTTTATCAGTACGTCCAACTGTTGCCATCATCCTTTCACCTACAAAACTGTTAGCTTCCTTTTTAATGTATTTTTAAATACAGCTATTAGTGCAATTAGTAAAAAATTAAATGATATTATACTTCCATATAATATTGATAGATAAATACACTTTTTAGAATTAATAGATTCTTTAATAATACCTATTCCACTTTTAATAATACAAGTTACATAACCGAAATAGATGACGATGCTTAGAAAAAGTGTTAACGTTGTACTTTTATACAACATTATAAATTAATGTAAATTTAATAAAAGATCAGATCTTTTTATTTCATTGTAGAATAAAGTTCTCAAAATTTAAGTTTGATTTTGTTTTTAAAAAGTGCTTTTCTAGTTAGCAGAACGTAAATGGCGCAGTCAGTAGGATACTTCAGAATTTGATCGTATCGAACGGCGAATTTTTCGTATTAACGAATTAACTGAGTTCCGAACTTTGACGTGAATTTACCGTGAAAATTCGAGTGAATATCGAATTTTGTGTTATTTTCACCGAACGTTTAGTGCTAAGAAGAGAAGTAAACAAAATCAACCTATTTGGGAGAAGAACAACATCGTCCAATCCCAAAAATTCAGGAACGAACAAAAATCGTCTAGTACTGAATCAATCCACTGGGAACAGAACAAAAATCGTCTGGTCCTAAGGAACCATCCTGGATAAGAACAAGAATCGTCTAATCCTGGAAATTAGTGTAAGAAGAATGAAAATCGTAATTCTACTAGAGTAAGCTCATTTTATTTTTCATTTCCTATTATTATTTTATTTTTTCCTAAAAGCGAAAGTAATTATAAGTTTATTATAAATCAAAAATTTAATGACTGATAATTTCGATATTGAAAATTTAAATAATTTAATTGAAAATAACCTTAGTTTTAGAGAAAATTTAGAATATAACACTAATAATAGTAGTGATAGTGATAGTAATAATTCAGATAGCGAAAATTTAGACATGGCTACCCCAACAGTAAATTACCAATTATTAAAATTATATCTAGACTCTATCCCCCCATTTGACGGAAACCCACATACACTGACGATATTTATAAGTAATTGTGAAAGTTTAATATCAGTATTTGCGAGTAATACAGACGCTGCATTAAATACCTTTTTATTAAAAGCAATTATCGGTAAACTAACAGGACGAGCTCAAATTTTAATTGGTTCGAGAACTGAACTTAAAACTTGGACTGAAGTGAAAAATGTTCTAAATTTAAGCTTTGGTGACCAACGTAGTATTGATTGTCTAGTTCAAGACCTTATTAATTTGAGACCGCACAAAAATGAAACACCGTACAATTTTGGCATGAGGTGTCAAGATTCCCGCAGTTTAATAATTTCGAAACTAAATTCTTTGGTCATACCCGATAATGAACGTACCCTTCAAGTACGTAATTACGATAATTTGGCATTAAAAACTTTCATTAGAGGATTACCTTTACCTATCTAAACAAATGTTCGTCTTAGATCTCCCGATAGTTTGGAGAAAGCTATGAGTCTCGTTATTGAAGAAGAAAATTTTCTGCTAACAATATAAATTCAAATACATCATATAAGCCCAATGTTCGTATCACTCCCGCACGAAATCCAATTAGTAATCATCTACCAAGTTTCAGTCCCAATTTCAATAATCTCAATTCCCATTACAATATTCCAAGACCTCCGATCTTACAACATTTTCCCCCACGCCCTTTTGGTTCAAATCAACATAATTTTGGAAATCCTAATAATTCGTTTAATTGGCGACCAAACAACAATTTCCCCACTCAAAAACACCCTTATTTCCAGAACCACAATTTTGCACAGAGACAACAAAATTTTAACCAAACTCCAGTCAATAACCCTAGTAATTTTGGGAATCGTTTTAATAATCCACAAAATTACAAACCAGAACCAATGGATACCTCTTCAGGTAATTCAAGGCTTCAACCTAAATCTAAAATTACTTCGACTGAATTATTTAATCAAATGATCGATAACTCCAATCAATCTGAAGAACAATTTCAATTTGATAATCCATTCGAACTTGAAAATTCTCACGATTATCAAGAAACATATGAGATTCAACCTGATTATTATTCTAATTATGAAACTCAATATTACGCAGATAACAACGGTTATCCTCCAACACATGTTAATAGAAATCAAGACATTTATGACGATCCCACACACCTTGCAGAAAATAAAACTCAGACTCAGGATTTTTCTCAAGTTCAAGATCCTGCAAACCCGACGTAATTTTTATAAATGCAATGAAAGCTATTCTACCGTATATAGAAATTCCAGAGATTAACGCGAAATTTCTAATTGACACCGGCTCATCAAAATCCCTAATAAATCCTGATTTGGCTTACAAGTTTTATCGTAAATATATTTTTAAGGAAAAGTTTAATATTCAAACGGTCCATAATATTTCATACCACGACGAAGTCGCGCACATTCCACTATTTCCTATTTTTAATTCAAATGAATTTCATAAATTTTATCTATTTCAATTCAGTAATCGTTTTGATGGTATCATAGGCGTAGATCTTCTAAAACAACTAAATGCTTCTGTTAACATGCAACAAAATAAAATCATAACACCAAATGCAAGAATTCCCATAATTTCCGAAAAAGACATTCAACAAATGAATTCAAAATTTTATTCAATAGTTATATCTCCACGCTGCACACAAATTGTTAAATTACCAGTAAAAGCCTCCAATGGAACAGGTATACTAAACTATCAACTATTTTCGAAAGGTTTAGAAATGCCAAAATCCCTAGTAAATATTTTCAACAATTTTGCTATTACAACCATTACCAATAGTAATGAAAATCCAGTGAAATTAGATATTCACGAACCACTTGAAATTGAAATACTAAATCCACTAGAAGTAAATTTTGTTGATAAATGTGAAATAGATAATACTGAATTTTCTAAACCATATGATAACAAATTGAAAGAAAATTTGAAAAACATACGTCTCGAACATTGCAACCGTGAAGAGAAACAACTACTTAAAAATTTATGCTTTCAATACAGAGACATTTTTTATTGCGAAGGCATACCCCTTAGTTTTACGAACCAGATTAAACATAAACTTACATTGACTGACGATACCCCTATATTTACAAAATCATACCGGTACCCCGAAATACACAGACAAGAAGTAAAACGACAGATTAATAAAATGCTGAATGATGGCATAATTGAAAATTCACACTCTCCTTTTTCGTCCCCTCTTTGGATTGTCCCAAAACGTCCTAATCCTGTAACCGGCGAAAAATCTTGGCGTTGTGTCATTGACTATAGAAAACTAAACGAACGAACTATAGATGACAAATATCCTTTGCCAAATATTACTGAAATCCTAGATCGACTTGGACGTGCAACTTATTTTTCAACTTTAGATTTAGCCAGTGGTTTCCACCAAATCGAAGTTGACCCACAAGACGTTCATAAAACGGCTTTTAGCGTTTTATGGCATACAACGCTTTTAGTACTCCCCAGGGACACTTTCAATTCAAGCGAATGCCATTCGGACTTAAAAATGCACCTTCGACTTTTCAACGTGTAATGGACAATGTCTTACGTGGACTTACTGATGAAACCTGTATAGTTTATTTAGATGACATCTTAATCTACAGTTCTTCCCTTCAGGAACACCTAGAAAGACTTAAGACAGTGTTTGAAAGACTTAGACAACATAATCTTAAAGTACAACTAGATAAATCTGAATTTTTGCATAAATCCGTAATGTATTTAGGACACGTTATTACTCCCGACGGCGTAAAACCGAACCCAGAAAAAATTACTGCTATAAAAAATTTTCCCATACCAAAGACAAGAACCGAAATAAAAAGCTTTTTAGGACTGTTAGGATATTACAGACGGTTTATTAAAGACTTTGCGAAGATAACAAAACCAATGACCAAATGTTTGAAAAAGGACTCTAAAATAATACATGACAGGGAATTTATAGACTGTTTTAATACGTGTAAACATATTTTAACTAACGACCCCATATTACAGTACCCCGATTTTAGTCAACCCTTTATATTAACCACCGATGCAAGCAATTATGCAATAGGTGCAGTTTTATCACAAGGAACGGTACCAAATGACAGACCCATAGCATACGCATCAAGGACATTAAATGACTCTGAGACAAAATACTCGACCATTGAAAAAGAATTACTTGCCATAGTCTGGGCTTGTAAACATTTTAGAGCATACTTCTTATTCGGTAGAAAATTTGTCATTTACACAGACCAAAAACCTTTAACTTGGCTCTTTAGCTTAAAAGAACCAAATTCTAAATTAGTACGGTGGCGGTTAAAATTTGAAGAATTCAATTACCAAATAATGTACAAAAAGGGAAAACTAAATACTAACGCAGACTGTCTCTCACGTATTTTAGTTAATGCTTTAGAAAACGAATCTGTCGTAAATAACCCTGGCGAGGTAAACCAAGACATTTTAGAATATTTAAAAGACCTAGCTGAAAATATGCAACTTGATCCACAACCTACCGCTAGCATGGACGAACTACCCCGACAAAAAATAAACATTATATCAGACATTAAAATTTCCAAAGACAATCGAAGTGAAACAGATTCGACAATACATTCGACAGCTAACGAAACTACAAACTGTGGCATACCTATATTAGACGAAATAATTAATAACAAAATTAATCAAATTCTCATTTATCCAAACATTTATCAGAAGACCGACATCAGTCACGAATCGTACGAAAATCATAAAATCATAAAAGTAAAAATCCCAAACATTGAAAGGAACGAAAAATTTATATTAGATTTTTTAAAGGAATTCACAAACCCAGGTTTAACTTTCTATTTATATTATTTCCATAATGATAAATTATTTAACGATTTCACAAAAGTGTATTTAAATAGTTATTTATGAAACAGTTCGTGAAGTATGCTTTTTGCGCACGCACGCGATGTTTAGAGCACGAGCAAAGCGAGTGCTATATATCGCGTAAGTGCGCAAAAAGCACTTCACGCACAGTTTCATACAATATTTTATCTACGATAAACAAATAAAAAATAATTACAAATTCAAATTTGAAAATTTAAACTACAAAACTGTCAGAATAACTTTTGTTGAAATTTAATGCTCTCATAGCAACACCATGACAACGCGAATGCTAAGAATATTTGATTATATGAAGGTGTGTCAAAAACAGTGCGAAAAAGTAAATCCCATTTAAAATACATTGTTACTTCACGCACACTTTCAATCCTTCACGCACTTCTGTCTATAATGACAGTTTTCACGAACTAAAAATTGATATAAGTATAATATGAGGTAGAGTAGATAAACATTTTTCTGAACGTGGCCCCAAATTAATTAAATGTACGAAATTTGTAAACACAATTAGAGATAAAGAAGAACAGATACTTTTAATACGAAACTACCACGAGGGAAAAACAAATCATCGAGGTATCAACGAAACATTAGAAAAATTACGTACAAATTATTATTGGAAAAAAATGAAAGCTTCGGTTTCAGATTTTATAAATGAATGCTCCATTTGCCAGAAAAACAAATATTCAAGACAAAATCCTCACACTCCTTTAATGTTAACCGAAACAGCTAGTAAACCTTTTCAGATTGTACACGCCGATCTATTTTTCTATGACGGACAAAACTACCTTACAATTACAGACGCTTTCACTAAATTTACCCAGGTTCATCTAATTTCCGGTAAAAACGCAATTCATGTAGCAAAAGCCTTTATTAAGTATTTCACCTCCTTTGGAGTTCCTCAATTAATTGTTGTTGATAAAGGTAGAGAATTTAATAACGAATCTGTTAAGGACCTGTTAAACTTACACAAAATTAAAATCCATTTTACCACCTCTGGCCATCACGAATCAAATTCAATTGCAGAGAGGTTACACTCTACTCTCATAGAACATTTAAGAATCCTAAAAGATATTTATCCAGACGAGAACGACTTAATGGACTATGCTGTTATCGCTTATAATAATTCAATTCATAGTTCCACTAACTTCACCCCCTTTGAACTGACCTTCGGTCACACGGATACTCGAAATCCTAATGAAATTTTCCTATCAAAATCTTTTTATTCTGAGTACGTTGACAATCATAAAGAAAAGTTAAAACATTTGTATGACGAAATAAAAGAAAAGCTAACAGACAAAAAGACCAAGACAGTAGACAAACTTAATACTAAAGCAAATACAAACCTAGAATTCAAATTAGGCCAAATTGTTTTTAAGAAAAATACTCAAAAACGTAATAAAAAGAATAAACCGTTTTTAGGCCCATTCTCCATAACCAAAATTCTTGACAGAACCCGTTTTGAAATAACTTCTACTAAAGTAAAACATAAGAAAATGACTGAACATACTGAAACTATTCATATTAAAGAATTAAAGAAACCACCCGTTTCAGATTTTTGCTCTGAACAGCCAACACCCGAAAAGACTCAATCAAATTCCATAACCTAAACAAAAATCCTGGACTCCTTCCTCTTAAATTAGGCACGGCACAAGTCAAGACTGATTTTTGGACCTTTGTTCACATTTATGACATAACAAACATTACTTAAGATTTTTTGACACTACAAAGAAACTACAGACAAATTAAACTTTCAATTAGTAACTCTCCTGAAATAACCAATTTTACTAACGAATTTCAAAATTCATATCATTTAATTCAAATCATTGAAAACAAGATAATTTTACAATTAAATCAATTAAATCCTGTTTGGAAAACTAAATCAAAAAGATCACTGTTTGATGGTATTGGTTCTGCAATTAAATTTTTCACTGGTAATCTTGATAATGACGATGCAATCCGTTATGATAAAGCAATAACAACTTTAACTGAAAATCAAAATAAAATGAAAACAGTAGTCAACGATCAAATAACATTACTACAGTCATCCATAAAAAACTTTGTAAATAATTCTAATATATTAGCACATAACCAAGAAATTTTAAGTTCTCGAATCAAGGAAATTGAAATAATGATAAACAAATTAAACTTAGCTGACGTATCGACGCTTCATTACTTTATACTAGAAAGATTGGCCACACAGTTTTCAATAAGTTATCAAATAATTTATGACATATTAGAGAAAATTGAGGTGGCAATCAGCTTTTCTAAACTCAATGCCCTTCATAATGCTATTGCAGATCCAAACGAGTTATCTTCCGAAATCTTAGAAGCTAATAATAAACTAGAAAATAAAAAATTTCCTTTTGATTTATCAGTAAATAATATTTTATTATTTGAAAAAATTATCGAAATTAAAAGCTATAGTAAGCAAAATAAAATTATCTTTATATTAGAGGTCCCAATTGTTGAGGAAAATGATTATAATTACTATCACTTATATTCCTTACCAACCCAAAATGAGACCCACTTTAAAGCCATAATACCTTATTCCAAATACCTCCTCCTTAGTGAGCAAAATTACGGACAGACAGACACCAGTTGCAAAGAAGTCTCACCAGAACAATTCTTATGCCAGGATGTTCAGCCAACAACCATTACACCATATTCACCGTGTGAAATACTTATAGACCGGAAGATGGTAACACAAAATATTAGGTCATTTGTACCAGTATGGCGGTTATTCAGGGGTCTAATTACGTAAAGACAAAAAGGAAAATGATGGTCATAACGCTCGCACCGGCGGCCCAATCGCGTGGGCGTTAATCGAACGCGCCGGATAAATAACGAGTGTCGAACGATTTGTTCCACAAAAATGCTTGTATTTTCAGATAGTCGAAAAAAAGAAGTATGCGGTAGCGTAATGCCATACTTCTCGGGTGTGACTTACAGCCCACCATACCGACGCGAATACATTAATTTAAATAAAACAATTCAACCATTTGTACCAGGCTAATTTTTGCATAGCTAATCATCGTCGAATAGCCATTCACGAAAATCACCTTGCCATACGTTTCCGACAGTTCCCAATGGCCGCCATACCACTGCAAAGGAGTAATTTTTTTTTGCCAAACGATTTGTACCACCCTGAAACTTTTTTTTACAGTTCCCTGTGGGAGGTGGCGAATGTGAACAATATTTTTTCAAAATCCTAAGATTTTATTAGTAATTTGAACGATTTGTACCAGTATGGCACTATTTTTCCTGTAAGTTTGAGGTTTAACGAATATAAATACGAAGTTTCAAACACCTAGGTGGTGGCAATCTTGTCTTATAAGCAGATGTTATGTTGTATAATATTCTGCGGCTCCCACCGCTCGAAAGATTTCTCGAATTGTAGAGGTCTTGGCTCACCGTGTTAGTAAGACATAATGTATGGGAACGCAGGTATGCGGCAGCTGTTTGTCAGGCGACTCACAACTGCATAGCAATAGAAGCAGTGCCCGTAAGCGTGGAGATGTGACGCCGTTCAGTTTAGTATGGCAGCACTTTTTCCCCCTACTAGAAGTATGGGAAAAATAATAACGGTCACATTTTGTCAAATAATTTTCAAAAATTCAAATGCAATACTGGTACAAATGGTTTGGCAAAAAAAATTACTCATTTGCAATGGTATGGCGGCCACTGGGAACTGTTGGAAAAGTATGGCAAGGTGATTTTCGTGAATGGCTTCTCGACGATGATTAGCTATGCAAAAATTAGCCTGGTACAAATGGTTGAATTGTTTTATTTAAATTAATGTATTCGCGTCGGTATGGCGGGCTGTAAGTCACATCCGAGAAGTATGGCATTACGCTACCACGTACTTCTCTTTTTTCTACTATCTGAAAATACAAGCATTTTTGTGGAACAAATCGTTCGACACCCGTTATTTATCCGACGCGTTTGATTAACGCCCACGTAATTGGGCCGCCGGTGCGAGCGCTATGACCATCATATTCCTTTTTGCCTTTACGTAATTAGACCCCTGAAGAACCGCCATACTGGTACAAATGACCTAATATTTTGTGTCACCATCTCCCGGTCTATTACATCTATTAAAGTATTCAAAATTTGTAACCCAGTGTCAACAGATTCCAGTCAAAATAAAGGACCTTAAAATTCAAAAATTAGAAGGTAACAAGTGGATTGTGATATCACCATCTAGTTTAGTGGCGGTTCAAAAATGTGGTAAAGATTTTGACAATATTCCGATCAGTGGTACCTATTTAATAGAACTTAGTGATTGTGAGATTTTAATAGACAAAATTAATTTAAAGACTTACAAATTTAAAACTCCAAATTTTTGAAAATATCGAACTACCAAATTTAAAAACAAAAGCGAGTTATAATTCAACAAGTAATATTAGTTTCAAGCCATTGGAAATAGACTCTTTAAACCTTGACGAACTAAAAAATATTCACAAAAGTTTACAGGAAGAAAAATCAGCCTTGGAGAAAATGGAACCTTCTCCAATTCATTTCAACAAAATTAGTTTTTACACTATTCTACTGTATTTGATTTTCGTTTTTATTTTAATAACTATAATATACAAGATTTGCAGACATAAATCGAAAAGACATCGTAACAAAGCAAAGGCCAACCCGGAACCAAATTTAGAAGATTTTCCATACATATCGAACTCTGGACTTCAATCAACCCCATAGTTCTCATCCAGCCCCGGAAGAGTTACATAACCGAAATAGATGACGATGCTTAGAAAAAGTGTTAACATTGTACTTTTATACAACACTAGCTTTTGCCCGCGACTTCGTCTGCGTGTAATTCGAATAAAAGCAAGGTCTTTATGTATCAATAACTGGTGCCCGCGACTTCGTGTGCGCAGTATTAGTATTTCGAGTAGCTTATATTAGCGTGAAAAGAACTAACATTATGACATTAAAATTATAACATACATAATTTTTGGGTCGTATTTGAAAAATATAACAGTCTGACAATATTGAGATGTTACATTCGCACTGTAATAACGTAACAATATTGTCAACATAAGAAATACAGTAATTTTTTCAGACTTAAATGACATTTATCGTTATATTTTGGACAATTCACACAATATCTTTATAAATTATAGCCTATATGTTATTCTGATCTATAAGCTACATTACTGTAAAGTTTCATTAAAATCCGTTTAGTAGTTTTTGCGTGAAAGAGGAACAAACATCCATACATCCATACATCCATCCAAACAAACTTTCGCCTATATAATATTAGTAGGATTATACAGGGTTATTCACGGTATACGACACGAAATATTGTGCCTAAACTAAAAGATATTAAAAAAGTTTATTATTTGGGATGATTACAGTCTTATTAGGGGTACATTTTAAAATTAGTTTCATAATATACAGGGTGTCCCAAAATTGCAAAACATATCAAACCTATGTTTTTTTAAATGGAACACCCTATATATTATTTCATTTTTGGCTTCTACGACCTAAATAAAGGTAAGTTTGATAAAAGTTTTCTATACCTAAACCTTGAAGTTTTCGAAATATTTTGATTTTTGTGAAAATTACGAAAAAATTTTAATGTCAAATTTCTTGGAAAGTATTTCCCCTTTTTTCACCACATTCACACTGGTTGTTGTCAATTGATTATAATTTAAGTTCTATTTATCAAAATTAAAGAAAAAACATACAGGGCCTTCAAATATTTAGATTAAATAATTACGGATTTTGACAAGCGATAACTTGTTTAATTTAAATGGAACACCCTGTATTTTATATCACCAATGGATTCGAAAATGGATTCTCTTTTGTACTATATTAGGTCTTCCTATACCTAAGTCTTTACATTCTCATGAAAAATGGCAATTTCGGAAATGCAGAAGATTCTTTACTTAGTTCGATATTCATAGAGTAGGCTATGGAAGTTTGACAACCGCTATCGCCTGTATTCACTTGTCAGTTATTCAAAAGTGTTTTCTGGAAAAATTTTGTTTGATAACTTGAAACTTTTTTTTCTTTTCCTGTTCCAATAATTCACAATGAAAGTTTACCCTAGAGCAGAACGCATCGACATGATATTTATTCTTGGTGAATGTCTCCAAAACAGCTTATTGGCATCCCGCGTCTATGCTGAAAGGTTTCCTGACAGAAATCATCCAAATAAGGCTGCTTTCGAAAGATTATTAATTCAATTCAAAGAAACTGGTAGTGTTGAGTATAGGAAAGTCCCCTTAAGAAAACCTGTTATCGAAAATGAAGATATTGAATTTGCCGTGATCGCTGCAGTAGTCGAAAATCCTCATATCGGACAAAACCAAATTGCTCAGAATAACAATATGAGCCAGGCAAGTGTTTCTAGGGTACTTGATATGCATAATTACCATTCCTATAAGATTCAGCGTCATCAAGAACTTTCCGAAAACGATTTTGATAAAAGAGTCCAATTCTGTATGTGGGTATTAGATAAAGTGGCAGACAATGAACACTTTTTTGATCATGTACTGTTTAGTGATGAATGTAATTTTAACAATAATGGATCCTTCAACAGGCACAATTTCCATTATTACTCCGATTCCAATCCGCACCAGTTTAGAATAATAAATAACCAGCACAGGTGGTCTATTAATGTATGGGGTGGAGTGATGGGTCGCTATGTAGTTGGCCCTTATTTTTTTGATGAAAATTTAAATGGAATAACATTTCTGAACTTCCTCGAAAATGAGTTCCCGCTTTTATTGGAAGATATTCCCTTGGAGATAAGAAGAATTATGTGGCTTCAAATGGATGGTGCACCACCTCATTTTTTTCACGAGGTTCGGCAATTTTTGAATATCCATTTTCCAAATCGTTGGATAGGAAGAAATGGACCTACAGAGTGGCCTCCAAGATCCCCTGATTTGACCAAGCCGGACGTTTTTTTGTGGGGATATGTTAAGGATAATGTTTTCAAATCACCTCCGACAACACCAGAAAATATGAAAGAGCGTATTAGAGAAGCTTTTCGTAGCGTTAGCCCAGAAATGTTAGTGAACGTGGGTAAAAACTTTGAAAAGAGAGTACGTTTATGTTTACAGTCAGATGGTCATCATTTTGAGCACTTATTGTAATTTTTTTTTCAATATTCATCATTCTGCATTTTTTCCGTTAGTTTTTGTTTTAAATCTTAGTAAATTATGGAAGATATTAATTGTAATTTGTTAATAAAATACTATTAGATTTAAATTCATACATTATTACGGGTTGGCCGTTGTCGTGTGCTGTCGACTAGCAGGCTTTTTCCCTAGCCTACTCTATGAATATCGAACTAAGTAAAGAATCTTCTGCATTTCCGAAATTGCCATTTTTCATGAGAATGTGAAGAGTTAGGTATAGGAAGACCTAATATAGTACAAAAGAGAATCCATTTTCGAATGCATTGGTGATATAAAATACAGGGTGTTCCATTTAAATTAAACAAGTTATCGCTTGTCAAAATCCGTAATTATTTAATCTAAATATTTGAAGGCCCTGTATGTTTTTTTTTTAATTTTGATAAATAGAACTTAAATTATAATCAATTGACAACAACGAGTGTGGATGTTGTGAAAAAAGGGGAAACACTTTCCAAGAAATTTGACATTAAAATTTTTTCGTAATTTTCACAAAAATCAAAATATTTCGAAAACTTCAAGGTTTAGGTATAGAAAACTTTTATCAAACTTACCTTTATTTAGGTCGTAGAAGCCAAAAATGAAATAATATATAGGGTGTTCCATTTAAAAAAACATAGGTTTGATATGTTTTGCAATTTTGGGACACCCTGTATATTATGAAACTAATTTTAAAATGTACCCCTAATAAGACTGTAATCATCCCAAATAATAAACTTTTTTAATATCTTTTAGTTTAGGCACAATATTCCGTGTCGTATACCGTGAATAACCCTGTAAATTAATGTAAATGTAATAAAAGATCAGATCTTTTTATTTCATTGTAGAATAAAGTTCTCAAAATTTAAGTTTGATTTTGTTTTTAAAAAGTGCTTTTCTAGTTAGCAGAACGTAAATTACATATTCCACTTTTAATAACACTGTTTATAAACAAAAATTTGATACCTACACCAATGGGTACAACAATTAGCCCCATTATTGTTTGTTATGTAATGGATTGTTTATTAAATATAGTAATACTAGTATTACCATTTATCCTTTTTTTCCTCTTCTTAAGGTGTTTTATCCCTAAGAATATTGGTGATCATCCTGACCCATTCTGTTCTATCTGTTGCTGTCTTAGATTTTTCTACCAGGACGTGCGTCTTCTCCCGGTCCTCTTTTGCCTTCCACCTTTACTTGTATGACCAGCCGCATAAATTCGTATTTTTCGTTTCTTAGTACCAAAATATGTATTTTGATGCTCCGAAATAGTAAAAACTCGGGATATTTATACGTTATTTATACACTCCGAAAACAGAAAAACGTTAATGGGTTTTTAACGATAACTTCGTTAATTTTAAAGATATTTAAATGCACAAAATCCTATTTTGAAGGGAATTTTAAAGGCTACAAGATGTAAAAATTTGGACGTTTTTGTAGTCTTTAATTTTGAAAGCATGTGATTTGAAAAAGGTACTTCCCACAATTATGTACAAACATTAATAGATACGAGGCATGTTTTTTAAGTATGTACCGTTTTGCGATTCCGCCGCCGCAGCGCTACGGTCGGCGTTCCGCGCTGGTTACCTACATCTCTTGTCTACGCACTGACGCTATTACAGTCTGATTCTTCATTGTATACGTTGTTTACTAAGTGTTTAAATGCCTCCGACAATCGTGAGTCCCGCTGATTGTGAAGTACGGGCTGTTATACGATTTCTTAGTGCTAAAGGCGTAAAACCGATCGATATTCATCGTGAGATCGTTGAAATTTACGGACAAAACATTATGAGTGATGGAATGGTAAGGAAATGGGTGAGAGCATTTAAAGATGGCCGCACAAATGTGCATAATGAAGAACGGAGTGGCGTCCTTCGATCGTTAGTAAAGATTTGGTGCAGAAAGTGAACGAAAAGGTGAGGGAAAACAGACGCTTTACAATTTCATCATTGTCCGACTGCTTTCCTCAATGTTCTCGTAGTGTTTTGTATCGCATTGTGACCGACAACTTAAATTACCGGAAATTGTGTTCACGTTGGGTTCCAAAAATGTTGACGGATTTGCACAAAACTCAACGTTTAGGCAGTGCATTAACTTTCCTTGAGCGGTACCACAATGAAGGTGAAGATTTTTTAGACCAAATTGTTACTGGTGATGAAACATGGGTGGCCTACGTCACACCAGAATCGAAACAACAATCCATGGAATGGCGACATTCATCATCACCCAAAAGAGTGAAGTTTAAGCAAACAATTTCTGCCCGGAAAATCATGTGCACAGTTGTTTGGGACAGAAAAGGAGTATTGCTAGTGGAGTTTCTGCCTCGTAATGAGACAATCAATGCAGCGTCTTGACATTGAAAAATCTGCGTCGTGCAATCCAGAACAAAAGACGTGGCAAGTTGAGTAAGGGTATAGTTTTGCTGCATGACAATGCCCGTCCACATGTGGCTAATCAGACCAAAGATCTCATCAAATCATTTAAATGGGAAACTCTAGATCATCCTCCATACAGCCCTGATCTGGCGCCCAGCGAATACCATTTGTTCCTGCACTTGAAGAAACACCTGGGCGGTCGGCGTCTTCAAGACGATAACGAAGTCAAAACATTTGTGATGCAGTGGTTAACAAGTCAGGCGGCAGAATTTTATCAGGAGGGTATTCAAAAACTGGTGCCACGTTATGACAAGTGCCTCAATATTCACGGAAATTATGTAGAAAAGTAGATTAAGGTACAGGCTTTCATGTAAAAATAAAATTATTGCGATCCTTTGCATGTCTTTTTTTAATTCCAAAACGGTACTTACTTAAAAAACACGCCTCGTAATATCTCGGTTAATTTCTATTGTAGAGAAATTTTAAAAAATGGAAAAGATAAAAAATACTAAATTTTATCGTTTTTGCATATTTTTTTATATTTGTAGCAGTTTTTGAGTTATTTTGAAAAAAAAATCGAAAAATTTTATATAACAAAATCTTTTTTTTCGAATCTAGGCATTTTAAATTTCTGAAAATTTCAGGATAACTTGTTAGTACATAAGTAATAATTATCCGTGGGTGAAGATTGAGTTTCCTTATAATGGAAAAGGCACAGGTTTGTAATATAAATTTTTGGACACGTCTCATTTTTTGCAAAAATGTTCATAGTATGTTGTGCCATAATTATAAATGTAATAATTGAAACAGAGCTAAGAAATCGCGAGTACTAAATTTACTTGTTTACCAAAAGTTTTTTTTTTTAACTAAAGCATTTTTTGGGGCTTGCCGCTCACCTATTATGTATGTCTGATCTCTTGTTCAAAGGTTTCTTCGCAGTATTAATATAGTAGGTACTGCTCTAAAAACATTATTTTAACATGTGATCTCTCCCTAAAAATGACTTTGGTATTTGGATAATTAGATATGTATGTGCTTTAGGGTGATATTAACGCGTTTAAGAATTTTAAATAATGAAAATGTATCTTTTTAGGATGACAAATAAGTTATACACAAATGATCTTTAAATCGTTCCATCTTAATACTTTTTTTACCTTCCAGACACAAATGAAATATGATCCCTGCCAAATCACTTGGCCGCGCGAGTTCTAACACAAAATATCGTCTTAGAAAATATTACGGAACAATAGGTTTGAATACTACCCCTCCCCAAAGCAAATTTTTTCACCCCCTTTACTCTAGGTACCCTTATACGTAATTAATGAATGTAGAACCGTGAAAAATGCTAGATATTGCAGTTTATCTTATAATTAAACCTACACTATGTTTTATGTTATGTTTTATTTATTTTAGCTATGTTTTTGCTTCGTAGCAAATTCTAGGATTCGATCTTAACCTGGATTAAATACCAGGAAAATTCTCCTATATCGATCATGTTGTGACTTTTAGAAATAACAAAGATATTAAACTTGTTGAATTTTCTTTAGAAAACTTAATATTTAGTCGTATATTTTGTAGCACATGTTTCAAAGTTGATATAGAAAATTATTGTCTTGCTACAGAGAAAAAATTGTTGACAAAGTTGTTTTAAAAATTCACAAACTTTTCTTCCTTCCACTTTTACAACATCAAGCACGTGGTTCTGAAGTCTTTTGAACATTTAAAGTAATATTATATAAAGCTATTGTTACCTATCTGATAATTCACAATTGTTAATATCATATTTAGATAGATACCTATAGTGATAGATAGTGTAAGTGTATTATTTCTTTAAATTAAATTCATACATTACAAACCCTGGAGGCCATTATAAAGCATAAACGCACAGTATACGAGGGTTGTCTTTTTAGTTTCGCACATAGCACATAGCCGCTTAGCAGCCGCCAACAACAGAACGTTTATGGCGTGTTTACATGATGCCAGTAACTGGCGCCAGTCTTACTGGCATGCCAGTGCTTGATTAGGACAGCTCTGGACTGGTACGTTTACACGTATCCAGTAGCTAGCGACAGTCTCACTGGCACCCTAGTTCCTACTTGGTGAAGTTTACCCTTCACATGTACGCCAGTCACTGGAACGCTGTGTTTACACGTGTCTACAACCACTGGCGCGGGGTTGGAGGGGACGCGGACGAGGGCCACTGGCATGAAAAATAGACCAACTTTCTATTCGAGACAGCGCTGGCAGACAGCGCTGGACTGGCACAAGAAAGTGTTTACATGATGCCAGTACCATGCCAGCGCTGGCATGCCAGTGAGACTGGCATCATGTAAACACGCCTTTAGACAGAAATCTAACTTCATTCTTTTGTTGGCACAAATCCAGAGTTTCATGGATCTTAGCCAAAAACATTTTCAAGCAAGGATTTTTAACAATTTTCGGAAAGGATTATCCCAACAGCAATGTCTCGCTGAAATGGTTTTTTTGTTTGGGAATGAAGAATCACCCCAGTCAACTATTACCCGCTGGTATTGCGAATTTTAATGTGATCGCTCCAGTCTCAGCATTGAATCCAGTCTAGGTCCATCCTAGCAGTCACACAGCAAAACATTGATGCGGTTCGTCAGCTAATTAAGAATTACCTTCGTGTAGATACCGGGAGATAGAGATATCTTTGTGAATTTTAAAGACCCAGATCCTACAGGAAGAACTGGATGTTCGAAGTTGGTTTCCCGTTGAATCCAACATTTGCTCACAGAAGAGCAAAACGCAGTTCGCGTTAATTGTTGCTGAAAAAAATTGGAACGGTTTAACAAAGGAAGCTCATAAAACGTGTTTACTGTTGTTAGTAGCGATTAATCTAACCCTAAGAACTGGAAAATAAACGCCAATCCGTTGTGTGGGTGTTTCACGATAAAGAAAAAAACAAACCAAAGTGATCCGTTCTCGAAATGTGTCAACGAAAATGGTAGCAACGTTTTTGTCAAAATCTGTGACAACAATTCATTTAGAAGATCGAAGAACGGTTACATCCGATTAGTATATAAACGTTTGTAACAGAAACTCCGACAAAGCAACACACAACGGAAAATCATCATACACCAGGACAATGCATAGTACTCACACTGCTCAAAAGACCATCCAGCATCCAGCGTATAGTCTTGACCCAAGTACCAACGACTTCTTCACGTTCCCAAAGATCAAGAATTTAATGCGTGGGCAGCGATTCCAGAAGAAGCCATCGATGCGTTTCAAATAGCGATAACTATTTTAACAATTGGTTTGAAAGTATAGAAAAGTGTACCGATCTATGTGAGACATACCTACATATTTCAAAAAGCAATAAAGTACTTTAAGTATATATTTTTGGCTATATGGCTATATGCAAAACTAAAAAGACAACCCTCGTACTTATGTATTAACTGCATATTAGTGATATGGTTTATGTCTTAAGAACATTTTGCTTTCTCTATTGATGAAAAGGGAGTAGTTAATTTTTTGAATTCAAGAGTTGTTAAAGTAGGTTAATATTGTAACGTTTTCCGGGCTTAATAAAACTACGTCGAACGTAACAATTTACTTTTATTAAAAATACCACAAATTAACAACAAATATTACAAACGTAATCGCAACTACAAAGAATTATCGCTTACAGAATCACTTAATTAATCACTGATTGATAACACAACTAATTACCGCAAACTGTATCGTTTTCTAATTCACTTTACTTATCGCCTGTCTAATATTAACTTCCCCTTTGCGAAAACTTCGCTCGCTCATATATCCGAAACAATCAGTCACCAGAATTGTCGAGGCAATTCTCGACGCTCGCGTGGCTTCTAGATCTGGCCTATTGTTCTAAACATTCCGGAATAAAGACAGGGGCGTACCCGGTTCAATTCGTTACACTGCCCCCCTCTTAAGTCTATTCGTCTCGAACAGGTCAGTTTCCGTTGTAGGGCTGTAGGCGATCAAGATGTACGACCTTCATCTTCGACTTGGGTGTCCTCTGGATTCGATATACTAAATCATTCATCTTTTTGATGACCTTGTAAGGACCTTCCCAATTGCTCTGCAGCTTCGGAGATCGCCCTTTCTTCCGAGTGGGATTGTAAAGCCAGACCTGCTCTTCTTCGGTAAATGTGCGCCCACTCATGCCCAAGTCGTAACGAGTTTTCATGCGGTCACTTTCGAGTTGGATTTTGTCTCGCACCTCTGCATTGATCGTCAACAACCTTTGGCGAAGTTCTGATACGTAGTCTTCAACTTCCATGGATTCTTCCTCTGGACACCCGAACAGAAGATCGCTTGGCAACCGTAGTTCCTTTCCAAATACTACGCTGGCAGGCGTTCGTCCGGTCGTCTCATGCACAGCTGATCGATAGGCCATCATAATCAGCGGTATGTGTTGGTCCCAATCGTCTTGATGTTCGCTGACGAATATGCGAAGATGGCTCTCCAAAGTCTTATTAAACCGCTCTACCATTCCATCTGATTGTGGATGCAATGGAGTTGTTCTTGTCTTTCGGATACCCAACATTTCGCATACCTTCTTAAAGACATGCGATTCAAAATTCCTCCCTTGGTCGGAATGAAGTTCAAGAGGCACCCCAAAACGGTTGAAAAGGTTCTCTACGAGAGCTTCGGCCACCGTGGTCGCTTCTTGGTTGGGTAGAGCGTATGCTTCGGTCCATTTACTGAAGTAGTCTCCCGCAACTAAAATGAACCGGTTTCCTTTCTTGGTTCTTGGAAAAGGACCAGCAACATCAATGGCAATCCGTTCAAAGAGGGCACCTACGTTATACTGTTTCATTGCCCCTCGAGTTCTCGTTCGTGGTCCTTTACTAGTTGTACATTCTGTACACTTCCGGCACCAGTCTTTCACATCTTCATAGTACCCGACCCAGTAGAATCTTTGCCTCAATTTGTCTACGGTCTTCTTCATACCGAAGTGGCCTCCTGAGGAACCTCCATGAAGTTCAGTCAATACCTCCTCCCGTTTGGATGCCGGCAGAATGATCTGATGTTTTATTTCTTTTCCGTTACAGCTTTCCCATACGCGATTAAGCACCCCATTAACTAACGCGAGACTGTCCCATTGGGCCCAGTAACATTTGAAAGCTTGGCTTTTCGCCGAGATGCTACTCCATTCTGGTCGAGACCCGCTTTCCTTAAACTCGATGATCGACTTGATATCCGGGTCACCCATCTGAGCATCTCGCAGAGCTTGTGGACTCCATTCATCGGCCGGCTGGACAATCGTTTGCTTGCAACGAACAAGCTCTTTTGTCTCTTTCTGCTCTGCTCTGCTACAGTGACCGCAATCCTTCTTGCAAGGCCTTCTTGAAAGAGCATCGGCATTGTTGTGCAAACGTCCTTTCCGATGTTCAATTTTAAATTGATACCCCTGAAGTCTCTCGATGCATCGCGCGACTTGGCCCTCCTGGTTCTTGAAATTTAAGAGCCAAGTTAAAGAAGCATGATCAGTTCTTAACAGGAATGGTTGTCCATATAAATACTTATGGAAGTGCTCCAACGTCTTCACGATTGCCAAGAGCTCTTTTCGGGTGACGCAGTAATTCTTTTCGGGCTTGGAAAGCGTCTTCGAGAAATACGCTATAACTCTCTCTGCGCCATCTTGGACTTGGGATAATACTCCACCAATTCTCACGTTACTGGCATCCGTGTCCACGATAAACTCGCAACCTGCTCTTGGGTAGGCTAAAATTGGAGCACTACATAAAGCATTTTTTAGGTGGTCGAATGCTTCCTGACATCTCTGGTTCCATTCAAAAGGCTGGTCCTTCTCGGTAAGTCGATGTAATGGTCGAGCAATATCCGCAAATCCTTGCACAAACCGTCGGTAGTAGGTGCAAAGTCCCAGGTAACTGTGAACCTCATGTTTATCCTGTGGGATTGGCCAGGATCTAACAGCATCGGTCTTGTCAGGGTCAGTTTGAACGCCTTCCGAGGAAATAATGTGTCCCAAATATTTCACCTCCCTTTTAAACAATTGGCACTTCTTGGGACTTAATTTTAGATTCACGTTGGAAAGCTTTCCAAGAACTTCCTCCAGGTGTTTGAGGTGATCTTCAAAGGTTTTGCTGTAGATAATCACATCATCTAGGTACACTAAGCACGATTTCCAGTGCAGCCCTTGAAGAACAGTCTCCATAAGTCTTTCAAAGGTGGCAGGCGCATTACATAAACCAAATGGCATCACATTGAAGTGCCATAATCCGCTTCCAGTTGAAAATGCTGTTTTCTCTCTATCATCGGGATGGACTTCAACCTGCCAATAACCACTTTTCAAGTCCAATGTTGAGAACCATTTTGCGCCAGCTAATGTGTCCAAAGTATCGTCTATGCGGGGCAAGGGGTAACTGTCCTTTTTAGTAATTTCATTTAGTTTACGATAGTCTACACAAAATCTCGTCTTTCTTCTTAACTAGGACTATCGGTGATGCCCAAGGACTACTCGACGACTGAATTACCCCTTGTGCCTTCATGTCTTCCAACAGGTTATCAACTTCAGTTTGTTTGGCCAATGGAACTTTTCTAGGAGCCTGTTTGATCGGGGGATGGTCGCCCGTATTTATTCGATGTTGTACCATGTTCGTTCGTCCCAGATCCTTATCACTTGTTGAAAAGGCACGTCGAAATTTGTTTAGCAAATCTCTGACCCGTCTTTTGTCTTCTGGTACCAGATCTTCGACCACACTGTCTATGAAGTCTTTCAAATCCTTGGACTCAATTACTTTTCCGTCATATAGAGTACCTTCCATTTGTGTTTCATTGACCACAGACTTAATTTGCTCGCAATGTCCAATGATTGTCCCTTTCTTCAATTTTTGGTCATAGTTTTTGATGTTTAACAATCTTGCGGGAATCGTGTTTGTCTTAGCCATTATCAAGGTATAATGCCATTGTTAACAGTTGCAGAAGCCGGTTCTAATAACCCAATCATGCCTTCCACGCCATTTTCCAATTTTACAGGTGTTACCAGTTCGCTTCTACCTGGGATAATGATGTCTTCTGATAAGATCAGTTGTTTACTTGCGATATCTTTTTCCCTGTTAATCTTCAAAATAAACTCTTCATTTCCCATCTTCATACTTCTCTGGCCGACATCTAACCCGACTCCATGGTACTCCATAAAATCCATTCCAATAATAACTGGATCCGATATATCAGCTACAAAAACTTTTTGCGGTATCTTGCGGTTACCAAGTTCAATGTCGACCACTATCTCTCCGCAGACGTCCATTGTTTCGCCATTTGCTGTGGTAATAATGTAGTTCTTAGAAGCATTTAATCTCCAGGTAGGCACAATGTCTCTTCTAACGATGGTATGCGTGGCTCCAGTATCAATGACCATTTGACAAGATTTTCCTGCAACTTTTCCGTCCAGTACAAGGCTGTTCTCTCCACACTGAAGTTGAGACACTTTGAGTTGGACTTGTGGGGCATGGGAAGAACCAGCCAGCTTCTGCCCCTTAAAGCTGGCTACTCGGAGTTTTCCTGATTGGTAGTTCGGCTTTCCTGGCGAGGCGGGAGTCTACACTGCCTCTTTAGGTGTCCAGTTCTTTGGCAGTTGTAGCACCTGAGCTGCCGTCTTGGTGGTGTCGGGGTATTCTGTGCTGCCGTTGATAATAGACGGTGCTCCTTCAGAAGTTTTTGTAACTCCCGAAACAAATCGCCATCGTGGTCTTCCGCACCTGCACTTACTGATGCTTGTCGTGCTCTTACAAATCCTCTTGCCGTACTTCGTTTGACTGCCTCGAACTCCAGAGCCTTCGATAAGGTCTCTCCCAACGTATTCGGCTTGGCCAGCTTGAGGGTTTGCTGAAGCTCGAGATCACGAACGCCATCGGCAAAAGCATCGACTGCCATACTTTCAAGTACGTCTTCTGTCACAGTCGGGAACGCCAACCTCACTAATCGCGCGATGTCCGTGCTGAATTCCTGCAGCGATTCCCCGGAATTCTGTCGCCGGTTTGAATTCTGTCGCCGGTTTTTAAATTGTGTTCTGTAGAGGGATGGCATGTACTTATCTCCAAATCTTCGATCCAGATGTTCACACAGATATTCGAAATTCTCCTGTTTGTCATCGGGAATGCTCTGTAGTATCTCTAGGGCGTCTTCTCGTAGCGAGATAATTAATGATGTGTGGCTCTTTCCTTGCTGTTCCACCCATTCGCCGCAGCAGCCGCATTAAAATGGCGTAGGTAGTTGACCCAAGATGTTTTGCCATCATAAGTCGGGGCCTTGATTTTAGAAACTGCTCTTACGCTCTCGTTTTGAGAACTGACTTCTTCCCCTTCTACTGGTGAAGCGGAGGACTTGCCCTTTTTCAAATTATCGAATTCTTGCTGTAATTTTTTGACCTGGAGTTCACAATTCTCGATTTGCCTTTCTGTCACCATTCTCTGTTTTTCAATCTCTTCTCTCAATTCGTTTTCCACTTTCTTCACTTTTTCTTCTAATTCTGCCTTGGTGCTTTTTAAATTCTTTTCCAAGGTGTCAAATCCGTTGTCCATCTGCTTCTTTAAATCTTCTTGTGCTGCTTCAATCTTTGTAGTCGTTGCTTCAATCTTTGCAGTCATTGCGTTTTGGCTAGCATCCATTTTTGTCACCATTGCGTACTGGCTAGCTTTCAATTCTTCTTGGCTAGCTTTCAATTCTTCTTGGCTAGCTTCCATCTTTGTCGATAACTGGCTAATCATTTTAACGAGTTCCTCCATGTTGTCGAGTCTATTTGATTGGCTTCGTGTTTCAACTGGCATGTATGGCTATTTTCAACTATAGAATTTTCCCGAAGTTACGTCAAATGTTCTTGAAGTAACGTCGAATGTCTTTTATTCCAGTAGTCAAGTCGGTGTATAAAGTCACAATCGAGTTATCTCTTCTTTATTCGGAATAGAACTTTCTAGAACGATCTGGAAATCGCACTATCGGTCACGTATTTACACGCACTATTGACCGGTAAAGTCAGTTTTCCGATATGACTTGCAGAATCCAAATGTTCTGGAACTTTCTCGAAACTGCACTATTAGTCCCGTATTTGCACGCACTGTTGACGAATAAAGTCAGTTTTTCGATATCACGCGCGGTTGCCGAATAGAATTTTCCAGAAATTTCTCAATCGATGTCGAAAAATCACTTTTCCGTAGCCAAAACAGGGTCCAATGTCCATAAAATCTATCCAATAGCACTTCCGGAATGTCCTTTGTCACGTTCACGCACAAACCCTATCCCACTTCTGACACCAATTGTAACGTTTTCCGGGCTTAATAAAACTACGTCGAACGTAACAATTTACTTTTATTAAAAATACCACAAATTAACAACAAATATTACAAACGTAATCGCAACTACAAAGAATTATCGCTTACAGAATCACTTAATTAATCACTGATTGATAACACAACTAATTACCGCAAACTGTATCGTTTTCTAATTCACTTTACTTATCGCCTGTCTAATATTAACTTCCCCTTTGCGAAAACTTCGCTCGCTTATATATCCGAAACAATCAGTCACCAGAATTGTCGAGGCAATTCCCGACGCTCGCGTGGCTTCTAGATCTGGCCTATTGTTCTAAACATTCCCGAATAAAGACAGGTTCAATTCGTTACAATATGTAATAAAATGCTAAATTTTATTTTTTTTAGAAAGTTTTTATATTTTCGCCGTGTTCTTTGTCTCTGTGTCATTCCGTGTAATTTTGTAATCGAATTTAAACCTATTTCCCGACTACCTAGAGCTCTGAAATTTTCAGGATAGCTAAGAACTGGATGACAATGCATGTTTCAAGTGTGTATAGGCATATACATAGATTTCGAAATTTATACTGAATTGTTATTAAATTAAATATGTATACATATTACCATTTTGAAAGGCTTCTTATAAGTTTGGCGTGGCCTATTTGGATAAGCGGCTAGTTGTAACAATTCTGTTGGGAATGTTGGGTTATCGTAATGGGATCGATCTCGGGAGAGAGAAGTTTTTTTCTTTTTTTTTGTTCTTACATGTGAAACTAGCGAAATAATTTATATAATAGTAATATGACCTATAAATCAGTAAAAAAAAAACTTTCTACTATAAAAAGTCCTTTTTATAAATTGTGATTATTTATAGAAATATTAGCATATAGCATATTAGCAAAATACAATTAACATTATGATTAAGAGTTATAAAAGAATGATTCATGACTAGTATATTTTAAACTGTATTTAAACAAGTCATTTTATACCTGATTAGAATCATATTGTTTTATATATTACATGTACCTACATCTATTACACCATTACATGTTTCGGCGCCACATTCCATCTTTGTGTACCTAATAGAATAACTTTTTACAAACCCGCTGGAATTGTTTTAAAACTTAAAACATTTTTTTATTGTCAGAAAATCTAATTACAGAATTACATTGAGAGCAACACGTATTTCTCTAGAATTTAATTTCTGTTGTGGGTATAAAAAAGAGCATTTTTAAAAAAAATTGTTGTCTAGACTGTGTAGAATTATTTTCTAGGTATTAGTATATAATATCTCCGCTGAAAGTTATGAAAAAAAATGAGTTGCATTTTAAACACTTGATTGTAAAAATCAATTTTAATAAAAAAATATTGTGACATAAAACATAAACATAAAATATAATTTGTTCATAAAAGTTACTATCGTTATGCTGTGTAAACTTAACGGTATTTGCTTCATGACAAAGCAAAAAACTATTTCTTTTACAAATAAGATATAAGTTCCGACTCTATAGCTCGAATCTCGTGGTTCGAATTTTTATGCACTTTATAATAATTTAGATTCTTTCTTTTAAGAAGGGGTGAGAGAATAGAAAGAGATAAAAAGCAGTTCTTGTCACTCTCCAGCCCTTTAACTGTCTCCACATAAAAGATCACATCAATCAGTTGCTCCGTTTTGGCATGAAAGACGGACATACACACATACATACTTTCATAATTATAATATTGGAGACACAGAGAAGTACTACTGGTAGTGGAAATGGAATCTATATTCTTCTTCTTAGCGTACCGTTACAATTATCTCACTACTAGTGCTTTATCCTTTAGTCCATTGAAAAGTTACATTTGGGGTTGCGTTTTTTGGAGGACGCAATTTTATTTTCTAGAAGTGTAGAGGGGGTCAGTGTAAAGCTAAAACCAAGTTTGTGGGGTCGCCACCCTTGTCCAACGGCCGCCATCTTGAAAATAGGGGTTGAAATGGTTTTTACATATATCTCTTAATCTATTTATCTGGTAAAAAAAAATTATTAACATTTTTTGTTGCAAATTAGATTCTCTACAACTTTGATCCAGTAACTTTTTCTCGTAGAACTATAAATAAAAAAGTTATAAGCGAAAATTCGAGAAGAAAAATGATGACACATTATTAGTACACACGTATATAATTCATTCACTTCTTATTTCAATCTGAGTAGACTATGCATTTTATTTCTTGGATTGGCACTTCAATTATTTGTTGGGTTGGTACCTACTGTCGAAATATTGACAGCACATTGTCAAAGGTAAAATTGTTGAAGATTCAATAACGAAATATTTGATGCTTTCTTAGATTCAATATACAATGCCAAAAAAAATAAGTACAGAAATTCACAACAGCATCGTTAGATGTTATGGTATGTTTAGGAAACAAGCTAACAGCTGTGAGAGTGTTTATTTAAATCAATTGGCCGAGGTTTTTCAAGTAAGTACGATTTTATGTGTATTTCTTTTAAATCAATGCTAGTCGCTAACATAAACTTATATATTTTGCATTAGATTAATTAAGAGAGGTTTTTGTAATGAATTTATAAATATGTATCACTTTTTTAAATAAAATTTATATTATTAAAAGAACACATAACCTTTTTTGACAGATATCATAATAAATTATATTCAATGTTGTCAGATTTCAAATTTCGAAATTATACATTTTTGTACCTAACTATAATTTAATTCAAAATTTTGTTAAATATTTTTAAATATCTTAACTACCGTTGTGTAACTGAGGTATATTTTTTGAATCTAATTAATATGACAAACATTCTAAATGCTTAATTTTTTTAGATCAGTGTATCGAAAATACGGAAGATTATTAAAGAAGGATTGAAAAATAATGAGAAAGTCGCAGATAAAGGATGTAAAACTGATACATTTGAGAAGTTTATTTAAAAAAAAAAAAGATTTGGATGTACCATGCTAAAACTGAACATTTTACTTTAGACAAACTTTTGACTGATGCTAAATTTTGATTTTAAAGGGGGACGTACGACACTATACAAACTTATAAAATTAATGGGATACAAATTTAAAAAAGTAAATGGACGACATATTTTATGTGAACAACGACACGTTAAAATTAGAAAGATCGCTTTCATTCGGAAATATAAACAACTAAAAAGTCTTGCTGAGAGAGTTAGATTCGTGTACCTAGATGAAACATGGATCTATCAAAATGGTAGTTCAGTGCGTCAGTGGGTGCACGATTCTGACCTAAAAAGTAATCCAGCTCGTGTAAAATCCGAAGGAAAGCAATTTACTATTTTACACGCAGGGACTGATACTGGATTCTTCGAAGGATGTGACTTGTTACTAGACTCTTCGAATACAGACCTTGACTATCACAAAAGTATGAATGGTGACCTTTTTAAAAACTGGGTTGTTAATCAACTCATTCCTGCTCTATCTGTATTTCAAGAAAAATGTGTGGTGGTCATGGACAACGCGCCATACCATTCAGTTTAAATTAACAAACCACCCTCTTTTTCAGCGAAAAAAGCAATGATGCAGGAATGGTTGATTAACAATAACATTAGGTTTGACACAAAAATGACAAAGAAACAACTGTACTCTATAATCTTACCTTATAAAACTGACGAAAAGACATATGTAGTGGATGAAATTTTAAAACAACGAGGACATGAAGTACTTCGACTACCACCATACCATTGTCACTACAATCCAATAGAACTAGCATGGGGGTTTACTAAGACATATTATAACAAACATATTACATCTACTTATCTTTACCAGGAAAGAGTTAAAAAAACTTGGACAGAAGCATTGACTAAATGTACACCAGACATGTGGCAAAATTTTTGTAGACATACAGACGAACTTATTTTGGCAGATTGGACTACTTACATGGGAAACTGCTCACATGACAATATTCCTCCTTTAATTATTTCATTGGAGGAATCAGATTCTGACGATTCCGATTTTGGATTTGATGGTGACTCTGATTCTTCCAGTGAAATAATGGAAGAGGATTGATCATACAAATACACCGACAACATTTACATGTTACATCTAAATCTGCATCTGTATTTGTTTTTATTTGCTTTTATGTAATTTATTAAAATATTTTTTTCATTGTATCGGTTTGAAATGTCTAACAAATCTTAATTTTTCTGAAAAATTTCTGTTATAAGAACATTATTAAAACATCAGCATATTTAAGTCAAATGCGACACCACCTGGGGCGGACCAGGAAAATCAAATTTTTAATGGAGTATAGTTTCCTCAATTAACCCATTGGATGTGAAATTTTATTATCCTACAGCCACTAATACAATAATGTTCTACGATGCCATTTGGATGTAAAATAGAAGACTTTAAAAAAGATGGATACCTATAGACTTCGAGTACTGTGTTTTCAAAACTGATGAAATAATTTTTTTTACCACTGCTTGAATAATTTAAAAGTTTTATTATACATTTGTAAAAAGGATCTTTTACTATTGCTTGAGTAATTTAAAAGTTGTATTAAACGTTTTTATTAATATATGTATATGTGCTACATTTTGAATTTTACTTATATTATTTATTTGTAATAAAATGTAAATATAAAAGTATATTTTTCTACAAGCATGCGTAAAACAACACTTTTCCGCACGCATTTTAATTCAGAAAATATCTCTTTCTCTTTTTTTATTAAATGAATATGTCCTTCAATAACCTTTTGGAAAATTATTGTATTTTTACTTTTATGTTGTTGTACCTACTACATACAAATAGTAAAAAAAAGATTATTTTGCATAAAAATAGAGATTTTTAAAATGTTTGTTCTTAAAAAAATCATAATTTATTAAAACACCTCTGTAAACGTTACTCAAAGCAACAACAAACTTTAATTGTCACAAATTAAAATTGTGTTACATTGTTAGGAGTTGAAAATAAAATTTAAAAAATGAATAAAGTATCTTTTTTATGCTTGTAGAAAAAATATTGATCCTAACTCTTGCGGGAAAGTATAACTTTCCGCACTTGATAGGATAATAACTATTTTCGTTCTAGATCAATAATATAATATGATAATTGACTATAAACAGGGATCTGTTCTGTGCAAAGGAATGTGTTATTTTGAATATCAGTCAAAATTCATGTGAATTTAAATAGACCATTCTTGGATATTAATAGTACCTACTTGCAGCGAAAACTGACGTATTTACTTTAGTACCTATTCAATTTAATATTAAATACATTGACTTATTTTCGGCAAGTTTTAAATTTGGTTTGCAGATTTAATTACTTAAGATATTTGTAATGAATACACATATTTTTATTGAAGACGTGACAACGTCGTATTTACAATTAATAAGACCACAGAACAATATGAACAGACGTGTATTATACTGGGCTAATTTCATGTAACTAACAGAGCCTACTGAGATGAAAATAAAAAGTGAATGGCTTATAATATATGTATATTTAAGAGTACCTACTGAAAAATAGTACTCACTTCGGAGCGCTGTAAAACCTTAGCTATTGACTTAATGAAAAATGTTGCTTTTAAAAGTTGTTCCTCAAAAGACGATCTACAAAAATGGTTTAATAAATGATAAATAAAAAAGTTATATCAAAAAAAAAAAATTTTTTTCTCGAATTTCTGAACATTTTTGCTTATAACTTTTTTATTTATAGTTTTGCGAGAAATTGTTACTGGACCAAAGTTGTAGAGAATTTAGTTTGCAACAAAAAATGTTAATAATTTTTTTTTACCAGATAAATAGTTTAAGAGATATGTACATGTAAAAACCATTTCAACCCCTATTTTCAAGATGGCGGCCGCTGGACAAGGGTGGCGACCCCACAAACTTGGTTTTAGCTTTACACTGACCCCCCCTACACTTCTAAAAAATAAAATTGCGTCCTCTAAAAAACGCAAGGTTAGGCCTAAAAAATGTAACATTTTAATGGACTACTTGGTTATCCAACACAGTTCTTCTTAATAGTTATGCCTAACGTTTCTTTTGTCTTCTATTTTCCCTTGGAGAATAATTTGTGCTGTTTTGTATTTATTAAAATGTGGACCATATAATTTACAGTTCAAAGTTTTATTTGCTTTTCTTAGTACCCACTTAGAAGCCACATTTGAAATGCATCAGTTTATTTATAGATGTTGTTTTGAGAGTCCACGTTTTAATCTTATATAGCAACTTTCGACTACACATGCATTTTTTCATCCTTTAACTAGTTACAAATGACATACTAATTTAGGTTGCATAATAGTGTTATAAATTTAACAAATGTCTGTAATCAGATCTCTGTTATCACAAGCTACTTGAGTGTTTTTGTTAAGAATTTCGAAATTCTTTTTACATCTTACAAACGCCAAATGAATCGCTTTTGTTCTAAAGGTCTTCTATTCAATGAAGCTTTTTTGTCAAAAGTAATATTGCAATAAAACTTTCCGATTTGAAGAAAATCGTGAAATAAGAATTTATTTGACTTTGAAAAAAATTTTCCACGTACCGGAACCATGGGGAATTTTGAAATGTTGTTTTTGATTATGTTTTCAACAATTTTACAAAATTTCAGCTTAATGGAAATTAATGCAATTTCTAATGCCTAGATTGATCGGGCTATGAGAGGCTACTTTTGAGCAACAACCTGTCGGTTGCTCAGTGCTAGTTTTGATCCGATTTGGATATTTAACTTCATATCTAGGAATCTTTCCATTATTCGTCACCTGGGATGCCTTCCAGTTTCCCATGAAGGACTAACAGATACCAACAAAAACAACAAAAACATGTGTACAATTTTTTATATTTGTATACAATTTATTAAAGTAAAAATGTTCTACATTAAACCAAAAACAAAATCGACTAATCTCAGCTTGGGAAGTTTGTCTATTTTTTTTGCAATATGTATGAAAAATCTGATTATATGCTTTGTCAAATTATGCACCAGATCGTTGATTTATGTATTTGAAATTTGGAATACCGTTAAAAAAATCCAATTTCACTGTTTTATGTATTTTACCCGCAACAACGTCATCTATCATAAATTGACGAATGGAAATTTCTCCGTTGTTAAGAGTAATCCTGCGAAACGAAAATGACAAATATTGACGATTCCTGACAAAGCTCGGATCTGATTTGATATGTTACAATGTGTATGCAATGCAAAATGCAACATTAATGGCTTAAAAGGCTAAAATGCAAAGTGTTGTGTTGTATTTTGTTGAATTCATTCTATGCCCTATTCGAGTGATCCTGAATCTGAATCTGAATTTTGCATATCTAGGTTAAATGTATGTAGAATTTGAATGATTAATTTACGTTATAAAACAACATGAGAAATTTCAACATGAATGATTCACGCAATAGCCACGTTTAAGTTTCAAATATCCGATATTACCTATATAATATAATAATAATATATGTATAGGTAATATAATATACTCAGTGACATTAGAAGTGTTACACCCAGAAGGAATAATTTCTTAATCTTAATTTTTTGACAACAGAATAACTATATTTAAAGAATGCCATGATAACAATATCAATGTTTTATCTTTAATAGTTTTTGTAAAAATAAAATTTTATCTTAAATTAAAAAAAAAACGATTTATAAAGACCGGTTGGTAAAGAAATTTTTAATTATTGTTCTTCAGTCTAATTGTAGTCAGTGTAACAAAATGCCTCGAGTTCGAGGACATCAAAATTACCACCATGGTGTACCACAGAGCGTCAAGATAGGCGCTTCAGACTACTTTGCTCTGCGAGATCGTTTTGCTCCTACGCGTCAAATCGCTGGTCAATGGTTTGGAGAGGAAGGTAGACCTGTTACTATGCGTACACTATACCGTCGCATTCGAGCCTTTGGACTGTTTTTATACTGCCCTCGACTAGTGCTACCTTTCACACAGGACCAATGCCATCAACGTTTGAATTGGTGCAGAAAACGGCAGCAATGGGTGGAAGAATGGCATAATGTAGCATTCATCGATGAATCGCGATTTTGTTTAGGCATGCGCGATGGCCGTAGAAGGGTAAGACGCCACCGTGGAGAGCGACGAAATACCGGGTTTGTTCTTGAAAGACATGTACACAGAACAGTTGGAGTAATGGTTTAGGAGGCTATTGCCTATGGTAGCCGATCACCACTTGTGTTCATTCGAGGCAGTAGGACAGCTACATGTTATGTTGATGATGTCTTATAAACCACTTTACTGCCTTATCTAGACGGCCGTCGACACATCCTTTTTCAACAAGATAACGCGCGTCCCCATATTGCTCGTCGTACTATGGACTTTCTCCAAGAAGCTGGCGTTAATGTTTTGCCGTGGCCACCCCGTTCACCAGATTTAAATCCCATCGAACATGTGAGGGATATGATGGGAAGAATTTACACCATCCTCCACAAACTCTGGCACAGTTAATCCATGAAGTTCAAGTTACATGGAACGAGATACCACAAGCAGACATTGATCATCTCATTTTGTCAATGCGTAGACGTGTACATGAGTGTATTCAGTTACGGGGTCGCCAAACACATTATTAATTTTTTTTTGTTATAAGTTATTAAAAATTCTTGAAAATGTTTTCGTTTTATTCTCGATGTATCTAAATCTACCATGTTGCCAAAAAATTAAGATTAAGAAATTATTCCTTCTGGGTGTAACACTTCTAATGTCACTAAGTATAATAATAATAATAAATGGAATTTCCAAAATTGTTTTCTAAACTGTTTAATGGGTATAATACTATTTTGGAATTTTTTATATCCATAGTATTACACAAGTAATTGTATCTAAAATATTGTTACTTTCTTACGATTCAGGACTATAAGGAAACATTTTTTGCTAAATAATTTGAATAATTCAATATTGATGTGTATTAAGTGTTACCTATATTGGAACTCTAAATAAGGTGACGTTTATTGACAGATTTAATATTATACCTCGACGCCAAATTGTCCGGCAGTGACGTCATTGTGACGCAAATGCAATAGTATTCTTCAGTGTTTACATATTTCTTAACAGTATCTCTTTCTATTGCGCGTTAATAAGACAAAGATAGTATGTCTTTCTAAGTTAAACATGGCAACTATCATTCATTCGAACCTCGTATTGGTTCCACTTGCATTTACGTCACAATGACGTTACTGCCGGACAATTGGGCCTCAAGGTATAGAAAGTTTTTTATTTTCGTCGTGTTCTTTGTCTCCTTGTCTTTTTCTTTTACATCCCGGATGAAATTTTGCAATCGAATTTAAGCCTATTTCCCGAACACCTCGAGCTCTGAAATTTCCAGGATAGCGAAGAACTGGATAATAATGCATGTTTCAATTGTGTTTAGGTATATACATAGAGATTTTGACACAATTTCAGGAAATTATAATTTTATATCGGAAAAAATAGTTTATACAAAAACTCAAGAGATGGTGATAGTTGCTTAACCAAACAAAAAATTCTAAGGGCCTGCTATGATTTAAAATAGACACTAACTATTTGTTTACAATATCAGTACAAAAAATTAAATTTTTATTCAAAATTATTAAATTTTCAAATTAAAAAGTGTTTTAAAGTGTTTAGTGGTTCAATAAAGAGTGTTAATAGATCGATTACAAAATTCCCATATTTCAAGTAACAAAATAATTTTTCTACGGTTATTATAAAAATGTATCATTTTTTGACAGTAATCTCTAAAGAAATAGGGTACGTTGTTATATCTAATAAAGAAATATCTCATTTCTTTATCTGATAACACAAAATGTTCATTTCTTTATTGTTTTAACTTCCGCTATTCGGGCGATTTTCATCTAAATGCCCTGGACTAAAACAAAAAATTGTAGGTAAGTTTCAAAAGACTTTTTAAAATTTATTTGTTATTTGAAATAAATTAAGGAAACAGACAAAATTTTAATACCTTACAGTTTCTTAAATATCAACAGAGGCGTTACTGTGGGTAACCCTGTATAACTTAGATATTTACATTTTTAAATCACTTACACAATTCTTATAAAATCAACAAACAAATTGAAAAATACAATTACATAAAATTCGTGATAAATTATCACCTGATGTTTTGATAATATGTAAAACCTTTTGTATAATTTCTTGGGAATTTAAAAATTGTTTACAAGGTTAAGCTAAAACGTAACACTCTGTATAATATGTGATAATAATGTGGAAGATTCCTCTTGTAGATTTATCGCAAGAGGCGCCAGTAAAATCAATAACTTTTTTAAATTAATTATATTAATTAAACAGGAAAACAGTAATCAAAAATTGGTGTTACGATATCAAAATGGCAAGGAACTGAATAAAATGTTAGTATTCATTTAATTTAATATATAATTAAATATTGTTTATTTATCTATATTTCATAAAATTATAAAGTCATATATATGTTGATTTCAAAGTATTTACAATAATTGGGAAATCAGAATTTTTATGTGAGGAAATTACCACCGAATGTATTGTTGTTTGCAGGACAGAAAATGTAAATAAAATATGAAGAAATTAATAACATTTAATCATATACTGATGCAATTACTAACATCTGCATTTTTTCAAAATGTTAAAACATTCGTTTTTTGTGTGATTTTTAGTGCAAAGATGTAATGGAGATTTGGAGAGGGAGATCTCCCTGTTTGGCTGATGTAAGCCAGAACTCGCCCAACACGGATCTTCTGATTTCAGAAGTCATACATTATATGCTCTACTGTTTTCTCTTTTTGTTCGTAACTTCTGCATAGGAGCGATTCTGCCAATTTCATCCAAAAGTGATGTCGCAATTGGCAGTGACCTGTTAAGATTCTTACAGCTGTACGGATATTTTGTCTGGTCAATGCCTTAAATATTCTTACTGTTTCCTCGCCAGGCTGAGAGTAGAATGCAATTTCTCAAGGAGTTATTTAAAATTTTAAATATGCAAAAAGAAGGATATCAGCTGTTATAAAAACTTCAGGTCTAAATACTCGAAGCACTAAAAAGATCAAAACCTAGCAATTTTGTGCAGCAAGCTAAATCGTCATGCAACTTTTTGCATTCGAATCGGGAGTGTCAAAAATTTTTGTGAACTAAATTGATCTCCAGGAGATGAAAATCGCATTCTGTGAATAAGTACAATGCATTTTGTAAAGGGATGTCGAAGAGATAGAAAATGAAAAATTTGGAACTCGAGAAATATCGACGGGAATGAGTTCATTTTTACTCGGGGGTTTGTGGTCGCTGAGCACGAATTTTATGATGTCTCTTAGTTGCCTGGTGCATAGGGTGGAACTCGTTACTTTGAATATCAATACCAACAATTTTATTTAACAAAAAGTGTAATGAACGAAATTTTTTTTTATATTTTATCATTTAAATTCTCTTCTTTTTCTATGTTTTTCTCTGCGTATTCAGATGATTTATGTTGTTCTGTATAATTTTCAACATTTGTGCAATTACATCCAGCATAATATTTGCATAATATTTGAATGCAAAGTTGCCAACCAAGCCATGATTTCTGCATCGATATGAGGTACTACAATCTTTTTTGTAACTGCAAAAAATCAAATTCATCCTAATTGGATAACCAGAAGACTGTGTCATCTTCACTGGAACGTAAAAATTTTCTTTCAGTTCCCATCCCCAATCAACCAGCTTTAAAACTTCTTCTCCATACGATTAATTGTAAATTGCTTTAAAAGCACCAAAATTTAAAAATAATTTTTAGATATTTTTTTAAAAGTACTAGTATTTTGAGAAAGTTTACTAATGAAAAATTCCACACTGGGCACTAGGTACCTCGGAGACTATCGTAGTCATTAAATTCGTGCTTACATTCCTTACTTTACCAGAAGCTTAAAAACCACACAGAAACAATGGTTTAATAAAGATTGCGATGTAACTCGGAAAGCTAAGATCAAGTCCCACAAACTGTTTTTACAAAATCCATCAGAAGAAACAAAACAAGATAATATAAACGCCAGAAACAGATACAACACAACCTTGACAGGCAATATGGTTTTCAAACAACGGAGAATATCATCCATATGGTTTTCGCCAACAGCCGATCTGCTAACATATGTAACTCATATCTGGAGTGATGCCATCCACCGCCATGGAAAGACTCAAATAGTATCATTAGATATCTCAAAAGCATTTGATCAAGTGAGGCATGCAGCTCTCTTGAACAAACTGCCTTCATACTGACTCTTTCCAAACCTTTGCAGATGGATATCCAACTTTCTTTCCAACAGTTACGTCCAAGTTGTTGTAGATGAACAAGATCAACGCTCCTACTCTATTCCTTTGACACATTAATGATACACGGCTTTGCAGATAGCAACCTACACTGTAGCAAAGCACACAACCGTCCCATATCCCTAAATATTCTGGAAGAGGACAGAAGATCCACAAATCAAGATTTGAGAATTAAAGACGAGTGGGAAAAAGGAATCTTGTTAATGTCAACGCTTCCAAGACAAATAGATGTTGCCTATCCAACAAGAGGCACACATACAACTAGTCCATCACAATGAACGATCAGACACTCTTTGCACAGCCTAAATAAGACCTAATCTTGAATACTGCTCGCACGTAAGGGGGATCCGCGGCTCCGTCAAGGCTCAGAGTTCTTGATGCAACACAGAGAAGAGCAGTTCGACTAATAAACGACACCATTTCACCCAAAACCTTGCGCCATCGTCCCATCGCAGAGCAGTGTCTGATCTTTCCCTGTTTTACCGATAATTAAACAGAGTTTGCTCAGAAGGACTCCGCTCCAGACCAGCCAGAGCAACGCTACTCCATGCATTCTAATATTGTTCAGTGCCAGACCTCCAGAACGGATTGATTCGTTCGGTCCTTCATCTCCCAGGATCTTCAGATTGTGGAACTCCTGACCATCCCCCGTCTTCCCCACTCGACCTAACTTACAATCCTTTAAATCCCAAATTAATAAATTATCTCTTCTGTCCCCAATAGATGTTCTCGGTACATTTGTATTTAGATCTATACCTACGAGGACATTCTTAAATAAAAAAAAAGTAGTGTGGCAGTCAGTGGGACTGCAGGCAGAAGTTATACTTCTATGCACGCGCATGGATTCATAAATTTGTATGCGAATGATTTAGCAAACTCATTATATGATATTCGTGGTAAGCGACCCCAAAAACCTCCTAGTACCCTGTGCACACTCTTTTTGTATCAAATTTGCATAAAATTCCTAGAGACGAGGTCTGTCTTAAGCAGCAGGTGTTTCGAACACCATCGCCATTATTATAATCGTATTTAGCGACTCAACAAACCACCGAGTACCAAGTGTGCACTGATTTCGTACAGAATTTACAATAGGTAAATACCCTAGACACCAAGTGCCGCGGAGACTTTCGGAATCGTGATATTCGTGTTCACCGACTCCAAAAACCCCGAGTATATAAATTGAACCCATTTTCAGCAATACTTACCGAGTTGTAAGTTTTCTCTCTATTGTCTGTTCGGAATGTACTTTTCGAATGCAGAAATGCAATTTCCATTTTTACATTATAAAATATAGCGAGAAATTTCCTGATACTTTAACGAATCCAATGCAAAAAAAAACTAACTCAAAAGCATAGTGCAGGATATACTGCAACCATGTGACAGTATTTTAGACTAGAATACAATACTCATTACTGAATATTATTATTAATATTATTAATATAAAATACTAAACTTAATATGTTAACTTACGAGACAGAATTATAAAATAATCTGTCAAATAATCATGTGGTCCGTCACTATGATATTCATACATTAGTTCAGACTGTCTTTTGTATATCTATCCCTTTTCAATGTACTGAATGTTGAAACGGTATTCAAAGGACTTATAGTTATGACTAATAACATGTGATAAATATTTCATCTTTGTTTTTACCGACCAATATACCTTATAAGTGTGTCTGTCTCTCTCTTACTCACACCATTACATATGTAATGATTTTTCCCATTTGACTGTACACAAATCTTTTCCACCGAGTGCATGAATAGAAGTATAAATTCAAAAATATATCTTAAAACTCTAGGCGACGGTTTCCACCCTGGACACCAGATACCTCGGAGACAATCGCCGTCATGAAATTCGTGCTCAGCGACCCCCAAAACCCCCGAGGAATGATTAATGAATAATTTTATTAAAATTACAATTTAAAAAAATATATAATAATTTTGATATATTCGATTATTTGACCATATAAAAAAATTGGATCAGCAGTCATCTGTGAGTTGTGGCCAGGTGACTGATTGTCGTAGCATTCAGAAATTATTTGCTCACTTTTTTAAAAAGTTTTAAAGGGTAAGGTTGTGGTAAAATTTAACTAAAAGCTGTGTTTCTTAACATACGAAAATGTCTTAAAAACATCATCTTTATTTTAAAAATTAACAAATAAAATATGCTAAGAAATTTTTATTTATATTTATGAATATCTCTGTATATTGACAAACTAATTATAGTATTATCATCATTAGTAATATGTATAATAAAACGCCTGATATACATATAAATAAACTTATCATGTTACGAGTAGTTAATTTTAGTATTTCATAGTATTATGAAATATCCATCCAAAAATCGTCAATCAAAAAAGTTGTATAGTTTTCAATATGATTTTTGTTAGGTGACAATAGATTTTGCAATATCTAAGAACAAGTTCAACAATATCAAATCCACGGTAAGTATTATCGATAATATCTATTCTTAGTCTAATGTACCATGTTTACATTTTACCGAAAAATATATTCTTTTCGATATCAACTGTACTTACTTGAATTTTAAGTGAATAAATGTTGATACTTTTGTTCTAACCCCAGCATTATAACCATTTTATTACTAAGCAAACTTTGCCTTTCTTAAAATTTCTTTATTTCAAACTTTGTTAACTTAATATGCATATACCTTTTAACTTAACAAAAAAAATTATTATACCCCTGTAAAAGTTTTACTCTCGGCAGAATTACGATATTATTTTTTAAATTAATAGAAGAGCTTCAGTAAACAAATTGTCTAATTTACGTTAGGTGTTAACGAGAAATTTTCATTTTCACAGAGAAAAAAATTGTTCTCTCACAGGAAAAAAAGACTGTTTAACAAATTGCCCATCCGATTCTTTACAGGATTATTTTTCTGTTAAAAATATTTTGCTAAAATAAAGCAAAACTTCAGAAACAAAAAGTAATGAAATAAAAGATAATTGTTTTTTAACTGTTATGACAAAAGAAACAGAAATTTCATGAGTTTTCTGTACAATTCCAAAATTTTAAACAACTCTTTAAAAGCATATAAATAAAAAGTTTTAAAATCTTTGTTAGATTAGCAGAAAATAAAACTTAAACAGTGCTCTATTCAAACGCTAATAAGGTTCAATTCAAATCATAAACAAGCTCGCCTCATACAATGGGAAAATCATTTCTAAACAACTCTGTCAATGGTTTTTACAATTAAGGCTGTTACAAAAAATAATAGCAGTTTTAAAGTTATCCTTCTTTTGGTGCGTTAGAGAAAAATTAAGATGGTAAATTTTTACGATTCGCGTACCTCGTCACGAAAAACCGAGCGCACATACCGTCACGAAAAACCGACACGACACCATAAAATTAGCTATTTAACATTTTAGTTGTTTTGAAGTTATACATCTTTTGGCGCATTAGAGAAAACTTTTGATGGTCCCTTTTTAGGATGCGCGCGCACATCGTAACGAAAAACCGAGCGCACATCGTCACAAAAAAAGAATGAAACGAAAAAACCGACACCATGAAATTAGTTTTATTTTTTGAAAACAAATACAAAAAAAAACAAAAATCGAGAACATAATTAAAAAATTGTTAAATTACACAAATCTAAATAAAATTTCTATTTAACCCACCGATTTCTTCTTACTAAACACATTAAAACTGCTTGTAGTAAACTTTTCACTGTAGCCCTTGGATGGTGGATAATTAAAATACCCAAATATTTACACCTTACACAACTTCATTGCAATATTTCATAACAAAAAAATTACTTTTATTAATAACTAGCGGACCCGGCGAACTTCGCATCGCCTAACACTAATGTTTTTTCCATATTTTTTATTTTTACGATTAATTTTTTGTATTTTTTATCATATTTTCTCGTTAGTTACCAGTTTTTACTATTATTTATAGTACTTTGTAATTTATCGGTTAGGTATATTACATATTAACTGCGCCACCTAACGGTGGCGTCATAGTTCTTAGGTAAGTAAGTTTTGCTCTTTTAAATATATGAGATATCAACTGCGCCACCTTACGGTGGCGTCATAGTACTTAATTATGTAAGAATTACAGGTGTAAATTTATAACATCTCAACTGCGCCACCTTAGGGTAGCGTCATAATGATTAATTTCGTAATAAACGCGTCCGATTGCTGCAAAATTCAAAGTGCTATAAGGAAAATCGCGGCCTCCGTTGCCACCGCCCCTGCCGGCCAGTACCACCGCAAGCGCTACGTCCCGCAATTTTAAATCTGCAATATCTTCGAAAATATTCATTTAAATCTTGTGCTGTAAAGGACCATATAGATCTATATTAAAACAAAAATGTATTTAAGCTATTTAATTGGATAAGGATTAATGCTGTATTGGTTAAAATTGCTTCGAAAATTAGCCATTATTTGTCGTAAAAAGTAAATGACAAAAAAATGTTATTGTGGGATATCCATAATAAATAGACATATACCATCGGGGAGTCTTCTGTAGACCTTTTCAATGTGTACAATAATTAGTACGTTATTTTGATAAATCTCGTAGAGTTCAGCGTGCGTTTGCAATGTAAGCGGAAAAAAATTGATAACTATCGACATCACATTAGAAACCTCAAAAATAACAGTATTTCTCCACTACTTAATGGATGTTATTATACATATAAACCTTCCTCTTGAATCACTCTATCTATTAAAAAATACCGCATCAAAATCCGTTGGGTAGTGTTATGAAAATACCAACAAATATGGCTTTATTCAACGAAAACGATACATATAATAAAAATTAAATGATATAAGTTAATTTGACAAATATCTAGTGTTTCCGTGGAGATTAACGGATATTCATTACAGGTAGTTTTAAAGATTTAAGCATACAAAGGTAAATAGGGACAGAAAAAGCGACTTTGTTTTATACTATGTATTGATTGATTGATAATAAACTGTCAATCTTGCTAAACTTACGAAATAAAAAAGTGGTCTTTTACTATCTAGGCATAAGATTTAACTTTATTATTGGTATTTTTAGGTAACCTCTTACGAGCGTACATAAGTATACCACACAGGTTTTTTCCGTTTTGTGATACTGAAATTTCTATTTAGATTTCCTTATTTTATTAATTTTGCTCATTTTTTTGTTATTTATATTAACATATTATTATTTACTTAATATTTTTTTGTTATTTAGCTGTATTTATGACAGTTTTACTCTAGATGACAGTTTCGCCGCTTAATAGATACAACAAACGTAAAGGCCATAAATGTGAATATCAAACTGCTAAAAATAATAAAAATCGGTTTCAGTATAATTTTTATTTTATTATTTTTTAATTATATACGAAAATGTTTTTCAAATAATACATCGTGGCGGCTGATATTTATTAAGAAGTTATTATTTTAATGATAAGTTACAGTAATAAAAGTAGTTGTTACATATTACTGTACGTTTGTTTAATTTGAGGTTAGTCTACAGTACGTATTATTTATTTTAAGAAAGATTTTTATCTTGTTACGCCAAAGTAGCATAGTTTCTTATGTGCATACCTAAGTACACTCACACACCCTTTTGTTATTTGAATTTCAACGAATTTTATTTAGCAGAGTCACAGCCCTTCTCTACTAGTAGAGTAGGGCTGTGGCAGAGTATAGTAGGGCCTATTGACAAGGTTCTTAAAATGTATAATTTTATATTTGTTTACATCAGAACATGCAATTTTTATTAAAGATTTTTTATTTCATCCTGTCCAGTATATGAACTTCCCTATTATAAATTCGGTTCCGGTAAGTAAAACATTACGGTATCATGTACTGTAATGTGTTGCCTAGCAACTCTGCTCTGATTGCTTAAGGGAAGAAAATTACTTTTAAATTTTGACATTTAAAAACACTAAAATAATTACTTACGTACTTTTTATTTTATTTTAATTTAAAACACGAATTAACAATTATTACAAAAATTTTAAAATATTTGACAGTAACTGACAGTTAAGGTAATTTGACGTAACTAGTCAAGTTACGAAATATTTTTAAAATTTTTAGTAATTTATTAATTTATAAAAACAGGATAATATAATACGATACATGATCGTTAGGTGTTAATACAGTACTCGTTTTTATTTCCAGACTTGGCTCCTACGTCGCGTCGCCTCGTCCGTAAACTAACTCGTACTGTAATAAGGCACCTACCGACCTTGTAACGTATAATACTATTATTTCATCCTGTCCAGTAAATACACTTTATTTATTAAAACAGGATGAAATAAAATATAATACGATACATGGTCTTTAGGTGTTATTACAGTACTCGTTTTTATTTCCCGACTCGGCTCGTACGTCGCCTCGTCCGTAAACTAACTCGTACTGTAATAAGTCACCTACCGACCTTGTAACGTATAATAGTAGTACTTCTGTATGTTAAATTACTATTAAGACTTGGTAATTCGGACAATTAGTTTTTATTTTACATACATTCTTCCTTAGGTAGAATATATTGGTCGCACCTACCTTACATATCGTTACCAGTATATTAATTATTCACCTAAGTGGATATTTATTTATAGTATTTTTAATATTATTCATGAATATTTCTGCTAAAAGTAGATTACCCATAATTAAATCTTTATTACTAGAATATGTTATACGGTTAAATACAAAATAGTTTTATTTCATCCTGTCCCGTAAATACACTTTCCTATAATCAATTTGGCGCCGGTAAGTAAAACATTACGGTATCAGGTACTGTAATGGCAACACATTAGTACTGTAATGTGTTGCCTAGCAACGCTGCTCTGATTGCTTAAGGGAAGACATTTACTTTTAATTTTTGACATTTAAAAATACTATAATGACTATAAAATAAAATAATAAATTACTTACTTTTACTGCCATATTTAAAAAGAAGTCAATGTTATTCAATTTTATATTAACAATTAAATCTTAATAATAAAAATATTATTTGACAGTGACAGATGGCTTTCAAGGTAATTTGACCTAACGAACTAAGTTACGAACTATTTTTAGTCAAGTTACGAACTACTGTTAAAATTTTTATGAATTTATTAATTTATAAAAACAGGATGAAATAAAATATAATACGATACATGGTCGTTAAGTGTAACGTATAATACTATTGTGCTAACAAATATTAAGTAAATTTAAGATATCATTTTGAATAACTGGTTTAACATTATTTTTGATAAATAATTTCTCTGTTAATAAAATAGTTTTATTAGGTAGAACACTAGGAAATAGTTATTTATGAAACAGTTCGTGAAGTGTGCTTTTTGCGCACGCACGCGATGTTTAGAGCACGAGCGAAGCGAGTGCTATATATCGCGCAAGTGCGCAAAAAGCACTTCACGCACAGTTTCATACAATATTTTATCTACGATAAACAAATAAAAAATAATTACAAATTCAAATTTGAAAATTTAAACTACAAAACTGTCAGAATAACTTTTGTTGAAATTTAATGCTCTCATAGCAACACCATGACAACGCGAATGCTAAGGATATTTGATTATATGAAGGTGTGTCAAAAAGAGTGCGAAAAAGTAAATTCCATTTAAAATACATTGTTACTTCACGCACACTTTTAATTCTTCACGCACTGATGTCTATAATGACAGTTTTCACGAACTAAAAATTGATACATAATATGAGGTAGAGTAGATAAACGACTTTTAACGTCAACCGAAAATTAGTTAGGCATTATTATCTTTTACTTTATATACATTACAATTGTTTATTGTTTTAAATTAAATTATTACTTATTTTACGATTTTTTTTAATTCTTTTTTTTGTATTTTCTCGTTTTTTGCGATTTTTATTTCTATTTTTCGGTATATTCTATTTTTTCCTGTTTCTTTTTTATTTTTATATTTTTTCATATTTTTCTGTTTGTTTTTTTATTCTCATTTTTGTGCTTCCGCGTTTTTTAAAATCACTTTTATATTCTTTTTTCCAATTTTTTCGAATGTAAACAGGGATTGATTGATTGTTTACTCACCCAGTAGATGGCGTTATGTTTTGATTTCTAAATTATTCAACATATATGTTACGGTAAAACCCAGTAGATGGTGTTGTATTTTGATTTGTAAATAAATATAAGAACGATAAACCAAAGTAAAATAGAAAATAGTTAAAAAAAGAAAACTTAGTACCTATATACTTACTAAATCAAGAATTATGACGCCGTTGATATTTAATATATTTAATCGATAAATTACATAAAACAACGAAAAAAAATAGTAAAAACTTAGAAATCAAGTAGATGATATGATAAAAACGACAAAACCAAAAATAAAATTCAAAACAATACATAAAAAAAAATGAAAAACGAGAAAAATTTCCGGTTTATAAAGAGAATCATTCGAACATTAAGATGTCTGTGAAAATGGAACCGATCTCCTTTTTTATTTATTTTTTCTAAGTATGTAGGGATCGTATTATTTTTTGTAAAGATCATAAATTTAAAAAATATTGTTTTATCAATTTTCTGTATAAAATTGAAATAGTTCAAAGCTTACGTTGTTAGTGCTCGTATCGTTGTATGGTTTAATATGATTATTTTTTTCACCTGTCAAAATATCACAATTTTGTGATTTCGTCCAATGAAAACGCTTAATCTTCAATGTTTTATGCTAAATCTAGCCAATTATTCCGGTTTATATTGATAAAACCACTAGTGGTTTTACTAGTATTGATAAAATTATAGAACTGTCAAAAATTCAATAACAATATTGAACTATCAATTTTCTTGTTTATAAGTACCTTACTATAAATCTACATTCATTTATATTATCTAAATATTCTGAAATATATTTTGTTTTTATTATTATCAAAATTTAATTCATCTAAACGATAATGAAAAATCAAATATGTAGGTACTTTAAAACTAACCTGCTTCCTGGTTCTGCATGCATTTAAAACTTTTATATGCCTACAGGCAAATGTGGTCTTGTAGGTAAACTTTAAATAGATATACCTAATAATTTTTATTTTGGTAATTTTCTCTTTAATAATATAATTGTATAAATAGGTATAAAAATAAATATTTATTCAAATTATAACCCTGTTTTCACGACAACTGACAACTGTCAATACTATCTAGTGTACAGGATAAGTTAATAGAGGGGTACCGGCATTTCGTTTGTGTTAATTATGAAATATAAGTTGTCCTAGGAAGTTTTTTAAATAAAGTAATTTTTGTACAGAATGGTTCAAAAAATAATCTTCTCAAATACCACTCGTCCTGTAATATTTTACTAGATAAATTTTTATTTTCCAGACTCAAACTTTTTTATTTTAGGAAAAACTACTCAAACAAACTGAATATGATAAAATCACTCGTCCTACGGACTCGTGATTTTATCACATTTCAATTTGATTTCGTATTTTTGCCAAATAAAAAAGTTTTCGTGGAAACTAAAAATTTATCGATAAAATTTTAAGGACTCGTGGTATTACCTTTGATAAAACATGGTTTTCCCTTTTCGGTAAAAAATTAAAATGGATTGCTGTACTATTCAAATTCGACGATATCTAAAGTAAATTTATCCTCTATTTAACATGTGTCGACAAATATAAATCACTGAAAAGTTACAAAAGGGCTTAACGTTAATTCGCATTCACGATCTTGCCATGATAACTAATTTTTATACGTCAAGAGTAATTTTTTATCAAGCTTTTTGGTGTTCAGACACCTATATAAATTACGAAAATAATTTAGAAGCTATCTGTATTTAAAGTATAGTTGAATGCGTCTAAATGAGAATATATTAACCATAGAGATTATTTACAGAGTAGGTAAGACATAAGTCTGCCTGTAAATTGAAACATTTTACGGTTACAACGAGATAGGAGATCTCTATATCGACGCATATGCAGTAAAGAAAAGCTTGGTTTTCGAATAATAAAACATATGTAACTAAACAACACAAACTTAATTCCTGTTAAAAGAAAATTTATAGTATAAATAGCAGGATTGTGCGTAAGTAGAGAAAATACATAATATATTCCAGGCAAGTGAAAAAGTTTGTCATATAAAGAGAGTTTGACAGTTTTCTATTACGTATAAAATCAATTTATTTAGAAAGTTTTTATATTTTCGCCGTGTTCTTTGTCTCTATGTCATTCCGTAGAATTTTGTAAACGAATTTAAACCTATTTTCCGACCACCTATAGCCCTGAAATTTTCAGGATAGGTAAGAACTCGATGACAATGCATGTTTCTAGTGTGTTTAGGCATATACATAGATTTTGAAATTTAAACTGAATTTTTATTAAATTAATTTAAGTTGTGTAGGTATAGATATTATCATTTTGAAGGTGTTCATATAAGTTGATGGTGGCTCAGTTGGATAAGCGGCAGTTCTGTCAGTTGTGACAGTTCTGTTGTGTTATCATAATAGGATCGATTACGCGAAAGAGTAGATTTTTTTTGTTTTTTTTTTGTTCTTACATGTGAAAACAAGAAAGTTTTTATATTTTCGCCGTGTTCTTTGTCTCTATGTCATTCCGTGGAATTTTGTAAGCGTATTTAAACCTATTTTCCGACCACCTACAGCCCTGAAATTTTCAGGATAGGTAAGAACTCGATGACAATGCATGTTTCTAGTGTGTTTAGGCATATACATAGATTTTGAAATTTAAACTGAATTTTTATTAAATTAATTTAAGTTGTGTATAGATATTATCATTTTGAAAGTTTTCATATAAGTTGATGGTGGCTTAGTTGGATAAGCGGCAGTTCTGTCAGTTGTGACAGTTCTGTTGTGTTATCATAATGGGATCGATTACGCGAAAGAGTAGATTTTATTTGTTTTTTTTTTGTTCTTACATGCGAAAACAGTAATTATTATTTTAACTGTTAAAAAAACTATTTTATAAAGTTTTTTAAGGCTGTACTGTGGACTATGCTGTAGTCTATCTCAGTAAATCACTATTTGCCAAGGGACAGGTTTATGTTGCACTTAGTAGAGTACGTTCTCTTCATGGTGTTCGAATTTTAGATTTAGACATCACAAAACTTACAGGGAAGGCACCCTGTAATAAAGAAGCAATGAAAGAAATAGACCTATGCGAAATCTTTCTCAAGATGAAGTGTAATTTAATTAATGATGTAGTTTCTGTTTCATTTCATGCTATTTAACGTTTACTTGTTTATTCTTCTTCTTAGTATTTCTTTATGCCAAGTTCTCCTTAAAATGTCCCTTTGTCCGTCCTTGCCACGGGTCTTTAAGAGTATGAAGCGTCATACATGTAGTTTACACTTCACTTAGCTTTTCATACTCATATTGCCATGCCTCACATTCTCGTGGTAGGCCAGAAATTCCAAAAAAATAAATTTTGGAAACCAAGTAGGCAATTGGCATAAAATTTTATAAAATTTAGTTTAAAAAATTTTTTTCGTGTTGATATGAGTTTTAAATCGATTACAAAATTCCTACATAATATACAAATTTAAGTAACTAAATAATTTATATAATAGTAATATGACGTATAGGTAAATCAGTAAAAAAACTTTCTACTAATAAAAAGTTTTTTTTATAAATTGTGATTATATTTTTTAAAATCCTCACTTCATCAAATTGTAATTAACTAACTAGTGTAAACTCCATATAACGTCACTGAAGGGACTGGGCAATTAATGGCGTTATAAAAAGTTGCCGTTAATCAGAGGGAACAAAAAATATGCATATAAGATACAATTTATTAAACCAAACTAATGTTAAAGATTACATACATATTTACAGAGTATATTTATTATTGTTAATTAATTATCTTCATTACATTCACTATTCTGTATAATTGGTAATTTTGGTTTGAACTCTTCTGCTGGACTAGTAATTTTGTTGCAAATTTTTAGTTAATTTCTTTATGTCTTGCGACATTGAGACATCTTCTTGATAAAGAAAATACCTTTCTAATAACTTAGCTGCTTCCAGAGCCTGTTTAAAATTTGGTGGTGACCTGGTGACTCAGGCTCATCCATTTCCTCTTCATCTCCTTGTCCTTCAAATTCTGATTTTCGTACCGAATCTAATATTTTCTCGTCGGTCAGTGAAGCCGTTGTTATAAGGCAGTCGACTACTTCCGTATACGTTTTAAAATTTTCTGTGAAATTTGCTATATTGGCCTGTTTTATCCATTCCATTAACGGAAGCTCGTCCATATCGATATCATCCATTTCAGGATTCGTTCGTACCTCCTGATCTGTTGAATTCGTATACAGGCCAGCATGCCTAAATGAGTGCTGTATTGTTGTCGATGTGACTTCTTCCCAGGCTTTAGCTAATAAAGTTACAGCGTGCAGCATATTTTTAGACGTTTTTCCGTCAGATTCGACAAGCTCCATCAACAATTTACTTCTATAGTGACCCTTAAGGCTTTTAATGACACTTTGGTACATTGGCTGCAATACGGTATTTGGCGGGAGAAATGCTAGTTCTATATTTCGTAGACCCGGTATATTGGGATGAGCTGGACAGTTGTCGTTAATAAGTAAAATTTTCCGCCCCATTAAAGTTGCGTCCCACTTACGTACTTCTTCTTCAAGCAGTTGTCTATCATCCAAGCTGTTTTATTGGCCTAGTAATTAACCGGTAATTCTTTTATATTCTTGAAACACCGCGGGGTTTTTAATTTGCCTATTACCATTAATTTCTTTTTTTCTGTCCCATCCATGTTAGCGGCGACAAGCACTGTAATTCGTTCCTTGGACAACTTCCTCCAACACACTTTTCTCCTTTGAGTTTCATTGTCTTATCTGGTGCATTTGGTATTACCATTGGATGATATGAGATGATTGAGATATGGATGATTTTCTCTTTCTAAAAGATGCCAGTCTGGCAATCATCCGTCATTTTTGTAATTTCTATTGAACACCGAATATATGGGAATTGATTTTAGTCAAATCGATTTTTGGTTTGCAGTTGGAGGTGAAGATGTCACTACTATCGCATCGTTTACACTTCCATTACTCGGTCATGATTTTAGTGCATTCTCCAGTCAGCGATTATGCTTTAAGCTCGCCGACGACAACATATACCTTGTAGTGACGAGGTGCAAAAACACCGAAACCGGTCTACAAGTTATGTTGTCCCTCTAACCGTAAACGGGAATAGTTGACTTCAATTCCACATTGTCGAATGTTGCTTTTTTTTGTGCTTACTTTTGTGGGCCTGTTGATAGGAAAATTCCCGAAACTAGTAGGCCCTTAAATTTAATATTTTTGTGGTACGAGACTTTGAGTTTTTCTTTGGTATTACCATTGAGATATGGATGATTTCTTTTTCCAAAAATATATATAATAAATAGTTGGTTAATAAGGAATAATACATAACATTTAATAAAAATTTTGATTCGCATTTGAAAATCTCATTTAATTAGTGTTTTTTTAAATATAAATTAACATTAAGATATTCACAAATTCATATCTCTTAATTTTTTCATTGTATGTTTAAATTAAATTTTTGAACAGTTATCTAGCTATTTCAGTTAATTTTTTTTAAAGGTCAAAGCACAAGTATCTATTTAAAAGCAAGTGAATTTCGCGCAACTTTAATTAAAATTATTCAAAATTTTCTAAATGAAAATAAAATGACAATTCTGAGCGGATGTCCCTATTTTTTGAATAGAATCAAGATCTTTAGAATTATCCTCATTTCAAGCTAGTCGACTTTCGAGTACATCATTAACTCTTGAGATAATTAAGTTATATTTTCACTTTAATTAAATGGAAAAGCTCATACAGTTTATACCGTTTATATTTACTCGACCTACGCAGTATTTTAAGTTATTGTTAATATTTACAATTCTTCATTTATATTTTATGAAAAAAATTACGTTTTACTGAAATAGCTAATACATTTATTAGAAAATATCTTTTAAACAACTTTATTTTGAAGCTCAAACAATAAAGAGGAACAAACTTTACAAAGTTTAATGCCTCCATTACATTCTTTATACTATATATATATATATATATATATATATATATATATATATATATATATATATATATATATATATATATATATATATACGTAAAGGTATTAGTGACTGTTTAAATCTAAGGATCAAAATTCTTGGAGATGCAGTCAAGTTAGGCTTTTATAAGAAAACTCTTTGAAGTATGTGTCTAGCTTTCGAATTTATTTAATTCAATATCAAGACTTTCTACAAGATAAAAAATATATTGTTAAATACAAATATTTTTTATAAAAATGAAAATTTAAACTTACTCTTCTTGAGGTTAACATTTTCTTAGCAATTTCTACTTTATATGAACACATATTTATAGTTTATATTAAAATGACAGTTGTTAAAATTTATATTTCAAAATTTCTAAGGTACTACAAAATCTACATCACAGTAAGTACACTTTATGTAACAAAAAAAAATATATATATATATATTTTAATAGAAAATAATGTATACTCAATTTAGTTAAGTTTAATTTTTATATTTATCGTTGGTAGTGATTCGATTATTTTCAATTTATAGTGGTGGTAAATATGGTTGTTTGATATAAGAAAAGGTATATAAATAATATGTTCTATTTTTATTTATTTTTTTGTTTAAAATTTTTAATTGATTTTTTATAAATAGTTATTATTATGAGATAGGATGTAGCAATAAATATTACTTAATTTTTCTATATCTGATTTTCTATTTATACAATTTTCAGTTTTTTGTATGTTTGTCATTTCTAAAAATAAACGTTTATGATAGTTTTTTTCTTTTTCTAATATTTTTGTTTCAGAAAATTGGAAACTATGTTTGAGGGTTATTGCATGATCCGCTAAAGCACAAGATTTAAATAAAGTCTATATTGGTGAGACATCCCGTACTATATACAGTAGGAACATATCACATAGAAGTGACATAAACACAAATAAATTTAAATCTTGTGCTTTAGCGGATCATGCAATAACCCTCAAACATAGTTTCCAATTTTCTGAAACAAAAATATTAGAAAAAGAAAAAAACTATCATAAACGTTTATTTTTAGAAATGACAAACATACAAAAAACTGAAAATTGTATAAATAGAAAATCAGATATAGAAAAATTAAGTAATATTTATTGCTACATCCTATCTCATAATAATAACTATTTATAAAAAATCAATTAATAATTTTAAACAAAAAAATAAATAAAAATAGAACATATTATTTATATACCTTTTCTTATATCAAACAACCATATTTACCACCACTATAAATTGAAAATAATCGAATCACTACCAACGATAAATATAAAAATTAAACTAAACTAAATTGAGTATACATTATTTTCTATTAAAATATATATATATATTTTTTTTTGTTACATAAAGTGTACTTACTGTGATGTAGATTTTGTAGTACCTTAGAAATTTTGAAATATAAATTTTAACAACTGTCATTTTAATATAAACTATAAATGTGTTCATATAAAGTAGAAATTGCTAAGAAAATGTTAACCTCAAGAAGAGTAAGTTTAAATTTTCATTTTTATAAAAAATATTTGTATTTAACAATATTTTTTATCTTGTAGAAAGTCTTGATAATGAATTAAATAAATTCGAAAGCTAGACACATACTTCAAAGAGTTTTCTTATAAAAGCCTAACTTGACTGCATCTCCAAGAATTTTGATCCTTATATATATATATATATATATATATGAACAGTAGTGGTGTTCCGGGTTTCAATCCGTTGATTGTTTGTGTCTTCACGACGTTTCGCCGCAAAGGAAGCATCACTTGAAAATGCCAGCTGAGATGTTGGCGAAACGTCGTGAAGACACAAACAATCAACGGATTGAAACCCGGAACACCACTACTGTTCATTCTACCATCCGTGAAACACTACATCATAACATATATATATATATATATATATATATATATATTGATATGGATTTTTCTTCATGGTACATGTTCCTTCAATGGAATGTTGGAACGTGATCCATTATTTGTAAATTGGTTGTCTAGATTAAGTATTTTTGTATTTTGATTGTTTTTGTTTAGTTTATAAGTTGTTTTGAAATTTTTGTTATTATTGATTTGATTGTCATAAGAAAAACTGGAAATTGTCATTAGTAAAATTTGTATATTTAAAAAAATGTAATACGAAGAATGAAATATAACATATATACAGTTTAACAAGAAATTTGATTTAAATAAAAAGCATATAAATTAAAATAAAAAATAAAAATATATTGAAGAAGAAAATAGATTGAAACCATATTAGTACAGAGGCAAGTAGCAGAAATTAGACCAGAGCAGAAAGAAGGTATAGAAAAGCAGAATGAAGGAGTTAATAAATAGAGACATAGATTGAAGACCAAGCAGAGAAAGAAAGGAAGTTATTTTTTTATATTGTGTAATAAGGGACCGGGATACTAAATTTTTTATTTTATTTTTGTCACTAGCAATCAATTTGGAAATATTGGAATCCGCGACCGAGAATTGTATTGAAGAAGGGTCTTCCGGAAGGAGGATCCATTTCAATATATATATATTTATATAAACAAAAACAAGGTGCCAAGATAACGCGTATTAATAATAAAACAAAGGGGGATAACGGGCATGTAACGCAACAAGGATCATAGGTTACAAGTAGGAATGGTAACCGCAGACATGCATGTTTCTGGCTCGTTAGCCGTCATCAGTGCGGCATAACCAAGTGGGGTATTGCACTTGGCTAGCAGAAGTGTTGGGTACTTGGGAGCAAAGGATGGTAGGGAAACATGTGTCAAAAAACACAAAACAACGAACGCTCACACAGGAGTCCTATCGCCATTTTGTGTGCTTTCGGCCAGCTGAGCCCACATTTAGGGGCTAACAACCAGCGTCGCCACAATGAGTCCGTTTCGCCAACGTGGCGACGCTGGTTGTTAGCCCCTAAATGTGGGCTCAGCTGGCCGAAAGCACACAAAATGGCGATAGGACTCCTGTGTGAGCGTTCGTTGTTTTGTGTTTTTTGACACATGTTTCCCTACCATCCTTTGCTCCCAAGTACCCAACACTTCTGCTAGCCAAGTGCAATACCCTACTTGGTTATGCCGCACTGATGACGGCTAACGAGCCAGAAACATGCATGTCTGCGGTTACCATTCCTACTTGTAACCTATGATCCTTGTTGCGTTACATGCCCGTTATCCCCCTTTGTTTTATATTTATATATATATATATACTGATTAAATAATTTCAAATATTTATAAAAAAGGGCCTTTAACATAAAATAAACATTTTTTCTTAGAATTATCGAATTAGATCTTAAGAAAGTTAAAAAAGAACTCCATAATTGACAAAAATGGTAACAAAAAAAAATTGTTGCCCCTCAACTCCCAACAAAGTTCCAATAGTCGCGTCAAAGTAAGCCTAAAAACCCAAAAACTTAAAACTTTGGTCGGAAAGGTCCGATCGGGCTCATTTTTTTTTGAAATGTTCATTGAGACCTTAGATTCAAAGTTGTATAAAAACTGGATGCCGCTCGGCCCCCCTTCCCCCCCCCCAAATTCGACCCAAGTTGGGGGGGTTTCAAAATGGTATATACATGATGGGACTGCCCTCCCAACCCGGCCAAATGTTCCACTCAGGGGTTTTGAAGTCCCCTTCATCCATTTCTTCGGTCAGGTCGCCTTTTCGACCTTCGCAGGGGCGTCTAGAAGGGCCTCCAAGGGTCCAAAATATAAGATATCTACAGAAATGTGCTCGGCCTGCCGTACTGGGTCAGGGGGATTCCGAAGGGCGGGGTTCTTATTTCTGTCAAAAATTAAGGCTTTTTAACCCATTATGGCCGTATAAAAAGGGGCCCATGGGGTCTCAAAATTATGATTACGCGGGATTGAATTTCAGTGTACAGAATTGGTACGATCAAGTATTATATTGCTACCAACCCTTTATTTGAGCAGCCTGCGATTCTGTGACCCATCCAGGGGTGGACAAAAGGGGTGCCGGGGCCCAAAAAATGTGATTTGATTGGATTCGATACCAAAGTGAAAAGTTGATATAATCTGTCCAGCGAATAGTCTCCTCAGCCTTTCTAAGTCCTTGTCACTCTCTTCCGGATCCAGGTATGGACGAGAGGCGTTCCAAAAAAGGGGTCAAATTGAAATTTTCGTAAAATTCCCTTATCTTTAACAAACTTGATATGTTGAGGGTTTGTAGGGGTCTACTTTTGGGTTGTCCTGGCATGCGACTATGCCCCCAGGAATTTACGAACCGTGGTGCTTGAGGAGGTGAAACTCGCATGTTTATCTAGCACTCGATTCGATTTTATTTCATCAGCTTTAAATTGAACTGATTTGTATAATAAATTGTTAATTAATCAGTTATAAATTGATTAATTAACAATTTATTATAAAGGGAATTTTACGAAAATTTCAATTTGAGACCCCTTGGAACGCCTCCCGTTCATACCTGGATCTGGAAGAGAGTGACATGGACTCAGAAAGGCTGAGGAGACTATTCGCTGGACAGATTATATCAACTTTTCACGTTGGTATCGAATCCAATAAAATCACATTTTTTGGGCCTCGGCACCCCTTTTGTCCACCCCTGGATGGGTCACAGAATCGCAGGCTGCTCAAATAAAGGATTAGTAGCCTTATAATATTTGATCGTACCAATTCTGTACACTGAAATTCAATCCCGCGTAATCATAATTTTGAGACCCCATGGGCCCCTTTTTATACGGCCCTAATGGGTTAAAAAGCCTTAATTTTTGACAGAAATGAGAACCCCGCCCTTCGGAATCCCCCTGACCCAGTATGGCAGGCCGAGCACATTTCTGTAGATATCTTATATTTTGGACCCTTGGAGGCCCTTCTAGACGCCCCTGAGAAGGACGAAAAGGCGACCTGACTAAAGAAATGGATGGAGGGGACTTTAAAACCCCTGAGTGGAACATTTGGCCAGGTTGGGAGGGCAGTGTCATCATGTATATACCAACTTGAAAACATCTCAACTTGGGTCGAATTTGGGGGGGGAGGGGGGCCGAGCGGCATCCAGATTTTATACAACTTTGAATCTAAGATCTCAAAGAACATTTAAAAAAAAATGAGCCCGATCGGACCTTTCCGACCAAAGTTGGAAGTGAAAACCTACTTTGACGCGACTACAAGTATTTAGGTTAAATTGGTATAGTGGTATGTCCTATATCTGTTAGGCAAACTCATGATCAGATGGTTAATGTCTTTCTGTGATATTCTGTTCCACTTCATTGAAAGGCTCTCAAACACTTGCTGTCTTGTATTGAACGCAATGTTTGGTTGTAAAATGCGTCTGCCCAATATGTCCCAGACAGTCTCAATTGGGTTTAAATCGGGCGATTGTGTAGGCTATGGTAAAACCTCAATTTCAGGATCTTCGAGGAAGGTTTGCACGATCCTGGCAATATGCAGAGTAGCGTTGTCATGCATTAATTAAAATTGGGCACCAGCTTGTTGTGAAAAGGGTACAACAATAGGTTCGACAATAATATCGCGGTAATGTGTTGCATTTAAAACTGTTCTAGACACCAAGAGTGATGCCACCCTATATACTGCCACCTTGATGTGTATGAACCTTCTGCACGGTGGCCAACAGTCCAGCATTGCCGGATCGTCTGCAAATTCTTGTTCCTCTTGTATCTGCTGCAAATCCAAATCAGCACTCATTTGTGAAAAAAGTAGAGACCCACTCAGGTCTCACCCAAATTGCGTGTTCTTGTGCCCACTGAAGTCGATGAGCGCGATTTCTTTTAGATAAAACAGGCACTCTCACAGGTGTTCGATCATTTAAACCTACTTCCTGCAGTCTATTTCTAATGTTTTGGCCACTTATGTGATGCAGTCACAGTGCGATCTCGCAGAGCCTGCAACGTAATAAAACGGTCTTCAATCTGGTTGGTTATTCTTGTACGACCTGTATGACTTTCAGCAACATCACCAGTTTCTTGAAATCTTACCCACAAACGAGTAATGACACTTCTGTTCGTGTGGAGGACCTCAGCAACGTCTATTTGACTTTTGCCAGCTTGAAGCATCCTGATAGTACTCCACTGCGTTTTCTGATTTCAATAATGTCTCTCCATTATTGACAATTGCAAAACTAAATAAAAATCCACATAGACATCGAAAATCAAGTACCAATAATAGTAGTTTACGTAACAAGTCCCAAACGTGGTCTTTTACTGGACGAGTGGACAAACTGGGCGAGCCCTGCAAGTCTGCGAGTCCAGTAAAAGCACTTTTGGGACGTATTACGTACAATATTTTTTTAAAACGGGCATTGTTGTACCATAAACTTCATATTATTCGTTTACATTTTTATAAGAAGAACTCTACCTCTGATACTCGATGTAATTCTATTCCCAACCTGAAAAATTAATTCTAAGGAGGCAAATTCCTTCCCAGGTTTTTTAACCCGTACCTATGTAAAGTCGAAAAATCATTTCTGTTATAACTATTTTATATAGTTATTTATTAATGATAACAAAATTGATATTTTATTTCTATATTTCAAAACTTAAATTGACAATCAATAACTATATTTCTAAAGTAACATATTATATACAGGGCGATACTACAATCTCCCGCACTTTTTAAAACCGGATTACCGGACGTCGGATTCTTGTTGATCGCCTTAACGAAGTGGTTGGTTCTGATTGTTCAGCCTCTGTAGTATTCGGTTCACTTAGTTCACTAGTAGAGGAATTAAGTGGTTCTTGAATCTGACCTTGTAAGTGTAGCTGAACATTTTGATCTATAATTGAAAGAGATGGGGAAGACTCCTCTTCACAGCTCTCAGGTGTATCTTTCTGAAAGCTTACAGAATCGTCGGGAACCATCGTTGTTCTAATCTGGTCTATGTGTCGTTTTAATGAGTATCCCTCATCTAATTTAACTTGATATTGTAGTCTTCCAAGCTTTTTCACAATAGTCCCAAATTTCCATAGAGTACTTGTTCCACAATAATATCTGGCTTAAACTCTTTCTCCCACACTTAAGCTACGTACTTCCGGTAACTTCTCGGATGATTGTACATGTAGAGGCGGACGTAGGGCATCAAGTTTGATTCTTACCGGTCTTCTCAAGTACATCTCTGCTGGTGACATTCCACACGCAAGGGGTGTAGTCCGATATATTAAAAGTACTGTGATCTTGGGACATTGCTTTGAATCTCCTTTTCAAAGTCTGGACATTGCGTTCTGCTAACCCATTAGTTGCAGGATGACCTGGTGCGATGAACTTTTGAAAAATACCGTGACTTTGGGAAAACCTTTTGAACTCATCACTTACAACAATTTTTGCGTTATCAGAGACCATTACTCGAGGAAATCCGGGAAAACTAAATATTTCTTTGAGCAGATTAATTGTTTTCTCTGAAATTGGGGCATTACTAAGGACTTTAATTTCGGCCCATCGGGATTTAGCATCAACTACAATTAGAAATTGGAATCCTTGAAATGGTCCTGCATAGTCGATGTGGATTCGATCCCAATTTTCCTTTAGCAAATCCCAGTGGTGAAGAGGAACTTTCGCAGGTGATTTCTGAATTTCAGCACAATTTTGACAAGATTTAACCATTTTCTCAATGTCTTTATCGATATTTTTCCAGTAGCAATATCTTCTTGCCAATTGTTTCATTTTTGTAATGCCTATATGAGTGCTGTGAAGTTCAGAAAGAACTATTTTCTGCAGAGTTGAAGGAATGATAATTCGTTGAGCCTTAAATAAGATCTCGTTATCTAACGTATAGTCAGTTCCTATGTCATTTTGAGACTTAAGATCTGATTTAATTTTAGATAAAATAGGGTCATTATCGGTAGCAGTTTTAAGGTTTTCATAGGTTAAGTCACAGCTGGAAATTTCTTTTATTGACATACTGCATAGTTGATGAACTTTTTCGTTAAGTAATCGATCTACTGTATTTGGCTCGTGTTCAATGGAAGCCCTGGAAAAACAATCTACATTTACATGCTTAGAAGCTTTCCTGTATTCAACTTCGTAATCAAACCCAGACAAATACGAAGCGTATCTAAGAAGTCTAGCTGACGTCATAGCTGGTAATTTTGAATATTGGTGAAAGATTCTGTTAAGAGGTCCATTATCTGTGATAAGTTTGAATTTCTGCCTAAATAAATACATGAAAAAATGGTTCACTGAAAAAATAATGGCAAGGGCTTCTCGATCTAGCTGGCTGTAGTTTCTCTCACTAGTAGGTAAGGATCTTGAAGCAAATGCAATAGGTCTTTCTACTCCATCAATGAAATGAGAAAAAATTCCACCAATTCCAGTTGGACTGGCGTCGCAAGCTAAAATAATAGGTAAATTTGGATCATATGGGATCAAAACCTGATCACTGGCAATCTCTTCTTTTAATCTATTAAAGGATGATTCATATGAGTTAGACCAAGTATATTTCCTGTTTTTTTGAAGTAATTTACGTAGAGGATATGTTTTACTCGATACATTTGAGATAAATCGAGAGTAATATGTAACCATACCAAGAAATCTTCTAACCCCATCGACATCAATAGGTCTCGGCATCTCTAATATGGCTTGTACCTTCTTTGGGGATTTTGAAATTTCATTATATTTGATAACATGTCCTAGGTAGTCAATGCTAGTTTCAAAAAAGGCACATTTTTTTCTATTTATGTGAAGATCGAATTCCTTTAATCTTTGAAGACATGCGTAAAGGTTTCTCTGAAATTCTTCTTTTGTTGTTCCATGGACGACGATGTCATCAAAGTCCGATATAGTTTTTGATAATCCAGAAAGAATTTGATCAATTATACGAATAAATTCAGAAGGGGCAGTTTTGATTTCAAATGAAAGTCGATTCATCCGGTAGGTACCACGATGTGTTGAAATAGTTTGAATGTCTCTGGTTGTTTCATCAACTACTAAATGAAGATAGGCTTTGTAAAAGTCAAGTCGACAAAAATACTTAGAGCCTTTCAATGAATTTAGAATCTCTTCTATTTTCCGAATTGGATAATTTGCTCCAACTAATTTATCATTGACACCGATTTTGTAGTCTACGCAAAGTCTTATTTCTCCATCAGGTTTTGGAATGATAACTAATGGTGATCCCCAGTCGCTATGATCTATTTTTGAAATAATACCTGAAGCTTCGAGACTGTCTAATTCTTTATCGACTTTTTCTCTAAGAGTTCTTTAAAGAACACTGGTTTGGCATTTTTACGTAGATGTTAGTATACTTTGAACTTTGGTACCATTCCAACTCTTTCATCAAATATTTCAGGGAACTTATGGATTAATTCTTCTGGTGTAACCGTTTCTGTGGTCTGCGTATTAAGTTGATTGGTCTCAGAGATTTGATTATCGATTTCTTGAAGATCGATCTCTAGATGTCTAATCCATACGCGTCCTAAGATTGGTTTGAAAGTGTTAGGGACAACAAAAATTTCTTCCTTTGAATATTTATTCCCATATTTTACAGGTACTATTGCTTTTCCAATTGGATAGAAAATATTCTTGGTGTAGGACCTGAATGCAATATCGGTTTTTTTAAGTTGAGTATTTAAGTCTAATGTGCTGAATTTAGATTCTGGAATTAATGTGAAACCTGCTCCTGAGTCAACTTCAAATTTTACTGGTTTCTCTTCATCTTCTTCTGACTCGGTTTCATCTATCTGGTTGGTAGATCTTTCTGATTTTTGTTTATTCGATAGTAATGTTGAAATACATACTTTTTTAAGATGACCTGTTTTATAACATGCAAGACATGGAAGTCTTTTAGGATCGATTTTACAATCTTTAGAAACGTGATTGTCTTTACCGCAGCGTATACAAAGTTTATCAATACCCAATTCTTGGTAGTTGATTGATTTTGATTTGAAATGTTTATCACCAAATTGTGAAGTTCTCTTTGATCTCTTTGTTGAAGAGTGGGTCATTTTGTTGATGTTTGATAGGGCGTTAGTGGTCGAGGAAAGTTCTTTGTTATCCAATTTATAAGATTCTATAGCTAAAGCTTTTTCTACTAACTTTTCGTAGGATTTCTCGTCTGATTAAAGTAGTTTTTAACGAATTGATGTATCATTAATGCCTCTAATGAATTGAGCTCGTAGAAAAATGTCTGAAATATTAGGTTTACACTGGCAAGATGAAATAAATTCACAATCAAGAGTAGATCTTCTTAATGTAGCGATATATTCCTCAATTGATTGATTCTCTTGCTGGACTGTGGACAAAAATTTGTGTTGGGAAACTAGAATGTTTTTCAAGCTTCTCAATAATAGTTTCATAGTTAAATTCATCTGCTTTTTTAGGGGCTACTTATGCTGATAATGTAGAAAACGTAACTGATCCAATAGAATTCAATAACAATTCGGCTGCAAACTATTTATTATTAAATACGTTTTTCATTTTTAAGTAGTTTTCAAAACGTTCTTTGTATGTACGGAAGTCTTCTTTTTGTGGGTTGAAATTTTCAAATGGTGATATTAATGAAGTAGAAACTGGATTAACTGGTGAGGGTTGTCGAAGTTGATTAATAAGCGCCTGTTGACTTTCTTGCATTGCATTGAGAAATTGTTTGAACTGTGCGGCGTCCATGATTTTTCAATAGTTTACCTCGTCGCCAATCTGTTATAACTATTTTAAATTGATATTTAATTTCTATATTTCAAAACTTGAATTGACAATCAATAACTATATTTCTAAAGTAACATATATACAGGGCGATACTACAATTTCTATAAAGCAGGTAGATTTTTTTAAATTATTTAACCATTTAGCGTAATCTAAAAGACAGTAGGTTGAATCCTATTCCAAAAACGAAATTTTTAAAACAAGCTGTGTTCAAAAGTTGAGTAATTCATTTATTAACACCAACTTTTTTGTTTCTAAAACTAAATTCTAAATTCTCCTATTAAATATTTTTTATTACATAAAAAGTGGTATTTCCATTTTTACCAATTGAATTTTTTACAAATAAAATAGTGTAATCGAAAAAACCGTTTCCCCTCTCTATTTATATACACCATAATTGCCTATTATTACAAATATATCAACTATATATAGGCTTGATCTTTAGTTGTTTACTTTAGCTTTACATAATTCTTAATCTTCTATTGTAAACATCTTTATGTAAGTGTAAGTTAAATCAATTATATCTTAAAATTTAATTTTTCTTAACCATTTTTTTATTATATAAAAAATGATTTAAAATTTATTCTGTTTAAATAAATTAATTATACTAATATCAGTAACATATATTATTTGTAGTGTGAACTTTAGCTAATATCCTTTTAGTTACCAGATATTTGGAATTTCCAAAGTACCAAACGTATCTAGATAAAAATGTTTCTACTTTAAAAATCAGGACCAAAAATGTAACCTTAATAACAGAGATAACTTTTATATTATATTGAATTAACTTGTTTATTCCAGAAACGAAAAATGAGAGCTCCTCTATACTTAGTCTGCGCTACTCTTGTGGTGAGTATCAGCAGCGAAGAAACGTCGACAGGTGGTGGGTATTTCAGCAATAGAGGACAACTGGAACCGATTAACATCGCAGCTGATCAAGAAACCATTTCTTATCTTCTTCCGAAACTTGCAGCAAAATATAGACCAAACAGCGAATGGACAGGCGTTACGGATCCCAGATTTTATTTGTTGACTGATGTGGAACCAACCGACTATGATAATCAGGTAACTTTTTTTAATCAATTTTATAAAAGTAAAGATTTGTGTTTATTACGATGTAGTCGATACCAGTGGCAGATTTAGACACGGAAATATCGAGCGAAACACTATTTTAAGTAGAAAAATTAGGTAGCTTCAAATAAATTAAATAAACCCATGGACTCTACTTACAGCAATAATAAACAATCAGAAAAATAAGTTTTAGCAAGATCAAGAAATAAATAAAATTAAATAACCTATTGCCTTTTTTAAGCCACTGACATATAGTCTAATCGACAAGTTAAAAATGGTACAAAATAGAGATACTGCTCTTAAAATTATGTGCGAAAGCTCATTGGATCCGGAATGACGTCTAGAAAAATGTGCCAAAAGCGTGTATTAGCACATAAAAAATTGCAAAAGTTATAAACAATTAAAGCTGAAAAAAATGGCATTTCGTTTTTTGCCGATATTTAATAAAATATTAATATTTAAGAAATTTCAAAAAAAGATTCTGAAAGAGGAGGAAATTTCCAATAAAAAACTCCCAACTCCTGGAACTCTATCTCCATTATTTATAATTTTAATTTAACGCTGAAAATAGGTTTGCGCTCGACATTTTTAGGTTGCGCGCGTGGCGTCAAAAGCGAGTACGGCACATTAATTAATTTATTTAAGATATTGAATTTTTTTTTTAAATTTGAAAAAATTATGGTGTGTGTGTTCTGAACACTATAAATAATTTATTCCCGTTGGAAACTTTACTTAAAGTTAATTTTTTAACAAGTTAAACAATTGTTAAGTAACAAAATTTTCTTGAACTTTCGTCTTAATTGTAAATGAAAAAAAATGTTTAAATAATTGCCGTATAAATTTTTCGCTTTGTAGAGCCATTCTTATACACATAATTTACAAGATCACGCCATAAAAGTTAAAAAAATATTCATACTTTGTTTATAATACTTTTTGCAATTAACCAAAAACTGAAAAATCCAAGCAATGTTGTTTAACTACAAAAATTATTATAAACAAAGTATAAATATTTTTTTAATTTTTATGGCGTGATCTTGTAAAGTATGTATAAAAGAATGGCTCTACGAAGCGAAAAATTTTTACGGCAATTATTTAAACATTTTTTTTTATTTACAATTAAGACAAAAGTTCAAGACTATTTTGTTAGTTAACAATTGTTTAACTTGTTGAAAAATTAACTAAGTAAAATTTCCAACGGGAATAAATTATTTATAGTGTTCAGAACACACACACCATAATTTTTTCAAATTTAAAAAAAAAATTCAATATCTTAAATAAATTAATTAATGTGCCGTACTCGCTTTTGACCTACACGCGCGCAGCCTAAAAATGTCGCGCGCAGACCTATTTTCAGCGTTAAATTAAAATTATAAATAATGGAGATAGAGTTCCAGGAGTTTGGAGTTTTTTATTGGAAATTTCCTCCTCTTTTAGAATCTTATTTTGAAATTTCTTAAATATTAATATTTTATTAAATATTGACAAAAAACGAAATGCCATTTTTTTCATCTTTAATTGTTTATAACTTTTGCAATTTTCTATGTGCTAATACACGCTTTTGGCACATTTTTCTAGACGTCATTCCGGATCCAATAAGCTATCGCACATAATTTTAAGAGTAGTATCTCTATTTTGTACCATTTTCAACTTGTCGACTAGACTAATACAGTTTTATTTATAGACCAGGGCATATAGGAACAAATAAATCGATTTTTAAATAAAGCACTTATCGACTTATCAACTTTTTGCATTGTGTTTGGAAAAAAGTCTATTGGAAATGGGTGAAAATGTATAATTTCATTTACAGTGCATGAAATCTAAAAGTGCAATTATGGGGCCGAATTTTATGAAAACATGTCAAAACCAGTATATTAAGGGCAAGACGCAAGATTTGGGGTTACTGAACATGAATACACTATATAACCAACCCCGGAGCACATGGTGCCCAGAATTACTGCTAAGACACGTCATATTCTGGATTTTTGAGGGTTTTCTGCACTAAATTGATGCAAACAGATTAGTCCGGGAATTTTAGGGTTTCTAAACAGGAGTATGATATCAGAACCGATCTTCGGTTCAACTGGTGACAAAGCACGTCATCTTTTGGAGTTTCGTAGGTTTTTAGCACTAAATTGATGCAAACATAGTACTCAGGAGTTTTTGGGGTTGCTGAACACGTTTATGATAGGTAAATGCTTCTGGAGTATCTGGTATATCAGGTGACAAATAACAACGACAATGCCTAATATTAACACGATCAAATTAGAACTACACTGTTTTTAATTTTCTCGAAAAGAACAAGGATCTGCACCAGCATGCAGAACAATTAAAAAAAATTGTATTGGTCATTTACTGGAACCAGGAGTGCAACTCTTTTAGGGTTATATGGTGCGCCCTTAAGTTTTAAATCCGATTACATAAGAAACGATTATCAGCTGGCAGAAATATTCCGTTGCACAATGTAGGTATAGTTTATCCAAAACCACTTGAATAGGCGTGGTCAACGCTCTTTTCGAATTTCCAAGAATTCTCTTCATGGGCGTACAGGTGTGAGTCGGGAAGTTAAAAGCAACATTAAATAGATATTTTACTAGGTTCGTTCATATAATGACGTTCTTTTGAGTTTTCCCTGGTAAAATCGTAAAAATAATTCCTATCCAAGTGGGTCTAGTTATACTATACATGGTGGTAGCTATAAAGTATAAAAAGCTAGATGTAGCTTAAATTATTCCTACAGTGGACGGAGAAGTACAACATATAAAAAGAATTTTATTTAAAAGTTTAGGCATGGTATGAGGATGCCTGAAACCCGTTGTAATGGGGTTAAGAGCTGGAAAACAATGAGATATTTCCCATACAAAGGACACAGTCCCCCTAGCATACCTAATCAAAATTATACTTTGTAACTGTACTACATATTGTGGAAATACCTATATGTGGGTGCCACCGGCGCCACGGACTATCAAGTAAAATTTGTTTAGGCAGCAATGCTTTAACCTCACCGTTCTAAATGCTGATGACAGTAGCACTGGCAAAGACGAAGAGAAATTTCTCGACAAAGATAAAAACTAATGTGATAAATCAAAAATGTATCAATTAATTATAAATGTTAAATATATCCTAAAATATTTAAATTATTTATTGACAAAAAATTAAAAAACGGGTTTTTAAGGAAAAACAATATTAATTAATGAACTCCAGATACTCCAGAGGCCTTCACCTACGTTGTAATCGTACACCGCAACCCCTAAAACCCCCGAGCACTGTGCTGGTATCAATTTAGGGTCAATTTAAAAGCTTAAAGTCAGAAATTATTGGTGGTTTAAAACGCACTTTGTTGTATAACTTTTGTGCATTTCTGATAGTTTATTATTATTTATTGTTCAAAAGTGTATTTTGCCAAAAAATTAATTTATTGATAACTTATTAGAAGTATTAGTGTAATTACGTCAAAAAGTCAAATGAAATTTGTGCATTACAATTTGAAGTTATGGAAATCGAAGTACAGACCTAGCATCGAGAGGTTAAAGAGAAAAGCTAATACACGATATGCTTATTTATCGAAACATGTCCTTTGTACGCTACCGTGAAAAATTGGATAACACAAATATTCTATTAATAATCAAGACCGATCGGAAAGGCCAGTTTTTGTGTCCACCTCTGTTAATAAGATGCAGTTCATGATATATCAGACTATTAAAATATAGGATAAAACGAATTTTTGAGGCAATAATTATTTCATAGAATCGCTTGTAGCATATAGTTTACGTTGATTTGGACATGAGAAAAATCGGCAAAATGGATTCTTATACGTTCCAATGTTGACCAGAAACGTGCAAGAATAGTAGCATCGCGTTAGGCGGCTCGCACACCGGAGAAATATGCAAATAGCAACTAGCAACATGCAATAAGCAACAGGTAACATATTTTGTTTTACTTCGCATACCAAAGCAATAAATATCACTTGTTGAAAATGTCGTCTAATGAAGACGATGTGATAATGGTGAGGCGAATTTTAAGGGTAAAGAAAAGAAAAAGGAGACGATATTGAATTCATCCAGCATTTGAAGCGTTTAGTAAACATGAAGCCAGTATATTATGTGCTCAAGAATTAAAGACGCATCCCACACAGTTTCAAAACTGTTACCGAAGGAGTCCGAGTACTTTTGAAACGTTAGTTCAGCTGATAGCACCTCATATTACTAAACAAGACACCAATTACAGATATGCAATCAGCCCACAGTAACAACTTATCACATTAAGGTAAAATAAATGAAATAAAACACACATAAAAAAAGTATTTTAGTGAAAAAACTAAGAAATATAAAAAAATTATATTATTGTTATGTTAAAGACGAATTCCTATTGTCATCAACTGACATATTGGGTGAAAAATGAAAACCCTTAATGATCTAACACTGCTCGATAACCGAAATATTGGCAAATTATGGGCGATATAGTTGCTTTTCAACTGGCACGTCGTGTTGCTAGCAACATAATATGTTGCTCTAGAAAAGCGATAGCGATATCGTATTGCGTCGGTGTGCGAGATCAACAAAAATGTAATGGAAAAACACATTGGCGATAATATTGCTTATTGCATGTTGCTAGTTGCTAGTTGCATATTGCTCCGGTGTGCGAGCCGGCTTAGATAAGTAAACGGTTTGAAAAACATGCAAACATCTTAAACTGTGTTCTTAGTGTGCATAAACTTGGGTACATTTCTAATACCTAAAAACAAAGCAGCAAAAGGAAGAGACTCTTCTTCTATAAAACTAAAATAATGTTCAAAATCAGCTGAAAAGTTCTTGTTTCAGTGTTTTGTGATTGCCAAAAAGTAATCATAATTGATTTTTTAAATAATAGTAAATGTAACTGGGAATTAACTTTCGATATTAATAACAAACGTACAAATAGTTATTTGTGACACAAGGACGGAAAATGCCATTTTGCAAGAGCGTGTAAAGTTGTGTAGCCGAGGAGCGTAGCACCGAGGCGAAACAATACGAGTATATTATACGCTGTTTTTAAATAAATTTAATTAAAACTTGTAGTATTTATTATGTATTTTTGATGACTCATATCGCCATCTCTTTAGATAATCTAAAAGCTACTTTGCCGGCCTAGGCCGGAAAATGTCATTTTCCGGACGATTTTGAAGTAATTAATAGTATTGTTTCTGGACGGAGGACCAAAAAAAATATGAAGAAAGCACTCACACACTCACAAGGATTTTGGTTTTACTGAACGATACCCCATAAAATAAATACATGTTGCCATTTAATAGTTTGCTTATTTACCAGATCTACTTCCTAATAAAATGATGTATTTTTTTACAAGAAAAATCTGATTCTATTTTTTTCACAAAGAAGTGATAGAAGATAAATCACACAGAGCATACAAACGTATAAGAATGTAAAAGAAAGATGGAAAGAATATTACAAGAAACTGCTGAGCGAGTAAAATGAGAGAGATATATATTTGAAGATGGTATGGCAAATTTTGAAATGGTAAAAGAAGTGAAGAATGCATTAAAGAACATGAAGAATGCGTTAAAGAACATGAAGAATACAAAGGCGGTGGGAGCAGATGCATAGTAGTTTCTTGGTGAGGATGAAAATGATATTTCATTGGACCTAATGAGAAACGTGATGAATTAAGAGAAAATACCGAGTAAATGGAGAAAAAGCGAGCTTTTGTCAATCTATAAACAAAAGGAGGATATTCAAGAATATTGTATTGTCATATTGTACTGGCATTATACTAATGTCGTATACTTTGGGAGAAAATAGTTGAAACGAGTAGGTATAAGTGAAGATAAATTTGGATTTATGCCTGGGAGATGAACGACTGATGCTGTTTTTGCTACGAAAAAAAAATTATGCAAAGATGTCGTAAAATGCAGCCTGGTATCCAGGCTGCTTTTATAGGCTTAGGGAAAGCCTATGACCAAGTGCCGAGATAAGAAGTGTGGAGATGTAGGCGACTAAAAGGTTTGCTGGTAAAGAATGTCCGACTAGCGCAAGAGATGTTTAAGGGAACAAAAACGAATATAAAAAGTAGTGTTGGCATTTAAGACGAATTTGAGATGTGGGGCTCCACCGCAGTCGGTGCTGAGTCTTTACCTATTTAGTATGGTGACTAAAGGGACAAGAGTTGAAGCTCCATGGGATATGGTTTATGCCGACGATATTGTGACTGTAGATTTTGTAAAAAGGAAAGAAAACTTGGGAAATGGTAGAAAAGCGCGTGAGAGTAGAGGGAGTACAAGAGAGTTGTACGACTAGCGTTGATGTATAATTCAGAAACCTGGTAAATAACGAAAGAGCAAGTTAGAAGTGGCGCAGATGAAGATGTTATGTTGGGTTTGTAGATAAACGAGGACAGAGAGTAAGAAATGATTGAGTAATAGGTACTGTGAAAAGAAAATAGGTTGAGATGGTTTGGTCATGTATATAAGAGGAGTGAGAATTTTGTGAGTAAAAGAGTAGATGAATTTGAGTTGGGAGTAAGACGAAAACCGAAGTTGAGGTGGATAGACATGAAAGAGAAAAAATGGAAAAGAAAGGATACATTAAATAGAGATAAGTGAAAAGGAGTAATATGGAAGGCATTATTATAAATTGTCTATCGTAATATTCCTATAAGTTTTCAAAAATAACTACGTTGGCATCAAAACGTTTTTTCGCTTTCGTTTGTTGTTCTCAAACTTGTCAATGTCAGTTTATTGTCAAAGTCATTTACGTTTAGAGTTTGTACGATTCCAAGTGTTACAAAATGCCGCAAATTATTCAAATCTAGAATATGCAAATATGGTGTTAGTTTCTGTTTTTTGTTATGGAAATGCTACAGCTACTGTTAAAGAATATCGTCGACGGTTTCCACGCCACAGAATTCCGGATAAAAACGTATTTATAAAAGTTTTCAATAAACTTTTCAGTGCATAAGAACCGAACGAAGTACTCGGTTTAGAAGAAGTAGAAAATATTCTGGACTTAGTTGAAAATAATCCAATGAGCAGTTCACGAAGAATTGCTATTCAATTGGGCATTCCTAAAACCAGAGTAATTAAAACATTCCACGAATAAGGTCTCTATCTATACAATTTACAGCGTGTACAGCACTTACAACCAGAAGATTATCGATGGATAAATAACAATCGTCGTATTGTATTGCACATACTTTTTACCGATGAAACAACGGCATTAATAATAGTCGCAACTGCCATGTATGGTGCGACGAAAATCCTCACGCAACAGTTGAAACTAATTTTCAGCACAAGTTTAGCGTTAATGTGTGTTGTGGTATGGTCGATAGTTATATTATATGGCTCTGTTATTCTTAATAACCCCACACAGGAGAGCATTACTTAAAATTTTTACAAAATGAATTACAAGATCTGCTCAAGAACCTTCCTGTGAACATCAGAATGCAAATATATTATCACCACGATGGAGCCTGTCAGGCAACATTTGAACGAAAGGTTTCCAGAGCGTTGGATTGGTCGCGGAGGTCCTACTAGTTGGCCACCACGATTCCCAGACCTCACAGCATTAGACTATTGTTTATGGGGCTGATTCAAAGTTGTAGTATACACAGTTAAAGTCGAAACTCGAGATGCAATAATTCAACGCATTATAAATTCTGAAGCCGATATCAAACAAAGACATGCAGCAATTAAACAAAGATACGCAGCAATCAAGAGAGCCACGGGTGTTGTTTTTAGACGAAGCAGAAAATGTTTGGAGGCTAATGGTGGTATTTTTGGGAACATATTACAGGAACGCTATTAATTAAAATGTAATCAATGTTGGAATAAGAAATTTTATAAAAACACTATAACTTGAAAACAAAGGAAAATCGGATAACAACATTTGAGTTTTTTTATTATTTTCACATGTACAATACACTCCTGAAGTTTGGTGCGATCCTCCCGACTCACCCTGTATATACAGGGTTTAAAGTATCCAAATCCTAATATGGCAGTCTGGAAACACTTAACACTTGAAGGCTATATTTCTGTCTTTTATTCGTTTCATTTTTCTTTGGCAGTTGTTTCCTGTTCAGTTGTCACTGACAAAAAATAAACTGTTTAAAATCAAGTTTTCAATAAATTCCTTATACACGATATTACAAAATGGTAGCCAAAATAAAAAAGTCAAAAAAAAATCTCTTAAATCCTTTTCACGCTTTCTTTTGGGACCTCATAAAGTTTAATCGCCTTCGCCAATATTTACTAAAAAATTGTGTCAACAATCTTTTACTCGTTTCACGATTTACTCAATATTGATTCCAATCATATTTATAAATTATATTGCAGATGGAATACTAGATGTGTACTATACGTGATCTATCATCTCAATCGAACCATGAACGTGGCCTTAAGTGATTTTTATTCCGATAACGTACCAACAAAATTGAATCTTCGAAATATTAACGAAATTAAATAATAATTTTCAATTTATCGCTGACAATCTGTAATAGGGGACCATTTATATAAATTTTAAATTTAAAGCGTGGATGTTGCTTTTTCTGATAATAAAACTGTAAGTAGCCATCCATGTGATAAGGTCAAAATAATTTTGACAAATACGAGAAATATGTAAAAAAGTACGTTTTTGAAGTTATACTTCTATTCGTGTACTCGGCGGAAAAGATTTGTGTAGAGTTAAATGGTAATAGTATATTACTTTACGAGTGGAGTATATTGCATATTACAGAGAGTGTGTTTGGCCCATGAGCGAGCTTGCGAGTACCTACTCTTGGTACTCGGCGGTTTTTGAGTCGCTGAATAGGATTATAATAATGGCGATGGTCTTCGAAATACTTGGTGCTTAAGATTTTATGCAAATTCGATACAAATAGAGTGTGCACTCGGTACTAGGAGATTTTTGGGGTCACTGAACACGAATATCATATAATAATTTTGCTAAATCATTCGCATACAAATTTATTAATTCGGGCGCGTGCATAGAAGTATAACTTCTACCGGCAGTCCCACTGACTGCCACACTCGTTTTTATTTGTTATTTATTAATTTCAATTCATCCGTTTTCTTTGGACATACAAGTAGATGTTTTAGTTCAATCGACTTACCTATTTTACTTTAAAAAAACCGGTTAAAAACTTCGGATGGATACCTACATTATGGATAGACTCCTTGAACGATCTTATAAAATAATTTGTGGCTGACCATCAAAGTATGAGGCAATATTTGTGAAACCTTTTAATATTATTACATCGTGAGCTAATATGGCTAAAAACTATATATAATTTTAGTTCAATTTTTGAGATAAAAGATATAGCTAAACTTTTAAAGTTAAACTTCTTTTGGAGCGACTGGTACAGTCTGTAGGTAATATCAATATGTAGGCTTAGTATGTATGGAGAACAAAGTTGGTTTAAAAGATTGGATGTGAGAAATAAATTTTAAGATACCCCAAAATTATGGTATAAAGCCAAGTTTATTTTAGTTATTTTAAAAGTGGAACATTACTATAATAAAATAGAAATGTTTATTTTATTTGTTAATAAATACCAACTAAGTATATGATGTGCTATATAGTAAAAGGCCGTACGCTCATAGATGTAAACTTGTATGTATCAGTTACTGACAGTTTAATAAAAACGAAAAATTACTTGTTTATTATTAAAATAAAACTCCAAAAGAAAACGAAAGCGCCCTTTCTGGATCCCGAGTATTTAGCAGACCCGTGCCATTCGTTTACAGCAACCTCAAAAAAAAATTGGGTTAAAAGTTTCCAAATTTTCATTATACTACAAAGGAAAACGTCTCCGCGTGCCATATATTCATGTCCAGTTCTCAAAAATACACCAAGTAACAAAATTAGAATTATTCTTTACTAAATAAACATTTTTTATAAATTTTACTTGTTTTTGGAAGCAACTGCTTTTTAATTGACGAAGTTTCAAAACCAGTAGCGCAAGACTATGAATTGTGTACGTTAATGTCACGTCAAATTTTAATAATATAATATCTCGATGATTATAAATTATAAAATATTAAAAAAAGTCTACCTAACCTCAGAAATTTGGGTTGCTGGTGGCCATTGGTGCTTCAAGCCTTTTCTAAACCACGTCATTGAATTAGCCATTCTTTAAAAACTTAAATCTTCGAGTTTATTCACAAAAAATCAATGAAAGTCAAAAATAAAACAAATTATTCTTTCTCCACGACCATTAATGAATGTAATAATTCCGGCTTCATTTTTAATAATAGAAAGTGTTCATTCTCACCCTTGAGATAGAATATTCATTCTGAAACACTTGCTTCTTATGTGTTTTACATGTATTTCCATTCTATAACTAGTAACTGAATAAAATTCTGTAATAATTATGCTCAACAAAAAACATAGATTACCATGAATTTCAAAACTGTCACTCAGTTTGTCAGTGCGGCGTTCTAATTGTTTTGCTACAATTTCAATTTAAATAAACAGAATTATTAAATAGTCGTGGAGAAAATACAGTCTGTTACACGATTAGAATGAAAATTCGATTTACTCGTGGTTCCTCTCGCTCGCTACGCTCGCGTTCGGAATTTTCCACTCGTATCGAATTTTCATTCTAATCTTGTTACAGAATATACCATTTTTTACCTCCAGAAAATATGTCCGATACAATAATTTATACAGTTCTTGTAAGTTCACAAAGTTGTCGAGATTCTCACGAATCCAACGCACCAACCCGCATTAAAATTCGACTTGCCATTCAAAAAGTCCGTTTTTTGTGCTATATTCACTGTCTTTTTTATAAGAGGAATTTTTGAAACAAGTTATTCTATTTAAATTATGGAAGGTGTGTGATTTTTTATTATTATTCTAAAATGCACACGAAATATCACAGGCAGGAATGTAAATATATACACAGACTACTGACAAGCACTACTGACCTTGAATAGACCACGTATCACTTCAAGTTTAGTACTAGAATGTCACCAATCTCTAACTAAGGCCAGCCGAAATAACGTGGTCACTCTCAGCTGGATCAAAGGACATGGAAACTCTAAAGGCAACTGCATTGCGAACAATTTAGCAAAGAGGGCTGCGGGCTACAAATATGTTAGCCCTCGCCCATCTACCAAGCTAACATTGTCCGCTGTCGGGGACCTTATCAAACAGCACTCTCACCAAAACTTTATACAGTGCTGGGATGAAACTACGAACTGTAGACTGGCCAGAGAGTTATTACCTCATCCTGGCGAGGAAACAGCAAACAAATTTAAGGCATTGACCAGACAAAATCTCCGAACAGCTGTGGGAATCTTAACAGGTCACTGCCAATTGCGACAACATCTCTTTAGGATGAAATTAACAGAATCGCCGCTATGCAGAGGCTGCGAACAAGAAGAGGAAACAGTAGAACATATATAATGTATGACTGCTCTGCTTTTTCTGAAATCAGAAGATCCGTGTTGGGCGAGTACTGGCTTACATGAGCCGATGTCAGGGAGATCCCCCTCGGAAGCCTCATCACCTATTTTAAATAACTTGGCCTGGTGACAGCCTGAGGTGAGGATATCCCTACACACGGGAGGATGCACAATTGCACATTGGGTCATATGTGGCATCAGTGTTGGCTGAGTACTAGCTCGCCCCTCCCCAAATTTCCAGATCCAGATGCACACGAAATTACTCCGAATATCAGTAGCCAGGTATTAAATGACTTCGTGAAATAATTATTGCATTTTCAAAATTGATCTGTTGTTTTCGAAAAAAGTTAAATAAGAATGTAGAGGGTATTCTATTTATAAAACAAATTTTTATATTTAAAATTAATGTCATATTGGCAAAAATGAAAATTTTAAATAACTTATAATTTCTTAATATCGGCAGAGACATTACTGATCAGGAAACTAAATAGTCTAGTCAACTTAGTCAAAATTAGGAGAGAATCTCTGAATTCGACATACCCAGCTAGAAACTCGTTTAAACTTGTATTTTGACATTCCAAAACTTTTTTCAAGATTCACATATCCTGAGATATTGGATTCTTAAAAAATTACAGGTCAAAGGTGGGTTTGATGCTATTTGTATTTGTATTTATTAGCAATATTACATTTTATACTTTTGTTAAAAACATTTTTTCATATTATGTCAAACTGTTTTTGAAATAGATAGCGGAGAAAGCGCGGTTTGAGTCTCATTTGAGGTCAATTCACAGTGCCGATTGAAAATTACATAAAGTTTATAAATTACTAGCTGTACCCAGCGCGCGTTGCTCCGCCAATAACTAAAATAAATTTAAGAAAAATAAAAGAGGAGAAGAGATAGAGAAGGAAAGAAAGTTTATAGTTTTGTTTTACTTATCGCACCAAAAATATATTTTTCGAACTTATATTTATACGAATTCGTATAGATATATATTAATCAGTATTGAATTTGATACATGGAAGCGCCATCTGGTGGTAACTTCCATTAATACGAATATCATATTCATCTTACCCATTAAAAATACATCATCATACCGATTTTCATGACAATTGGTTGAACGGGGCAGAAGTTGCTACTCTGCAGCGCCACCTGGTGGCGAGTGGCATCAATGAGCATATCATACAAACCTTCTCCGTAGAAAAATACATATACATACCAATTTTCATGACAATCGGTTGAACGGGACAGAAGTTGCTACTCTGCAGCGCCACCTGGTGGCGAGTGGCATCAATGAGCATATCACACAAACCTTCTCCGTGGAAAAATATGTGCATATGTATACTAATTTTCATAATAATCGGTCCAGTAGTTTTTGAGTTCATTGAGTACATACAGACATACAGACAAACATTCATTTTTATATATATAGATTGCTGAAAATATTATTTATATTATTATCACTTTTTAGTAACTATTACAAATTCAAAAATATATAAATTCACTAACAATCGTAATGTAAACAAGGGAAGAAAACATTTTTAAAAACATTTGAGAAACTTTCTAATTTGGATCATCTTCCTTCAGCATTTAAAGAAGAAAACTGTCCGGTTCAAAGATTATATTTGAAAGTGGAATATAAACCTTATTATCAGTTTATAATGCTCATAGACTTGTATCACTGTTTTTAAATATTCTACCAACAACTGGAGCAGCCACCAATATTTCAATCATGTTTATTACCAAGTTCAAACTTGGTTAGGGAATGATTTGGAACCTCAGCAATATGAGGTTCGGGTAATGCATAACGAATTCCTGAAACTAATTATGACAATTCTACCACCTGTCTGGATGAATTACTTAACACAATTTTTTGTAACTGCAAGAAAGGTTGTGGCTCAAAATGCTGGAAAGCAGGATTGGAATATTTTTTTAGCCAGTGTAGCGGGCAAGCTTGTCTCAATGCTGTACCATATCAGCCCAAAGCCAATGAATTACGGAAAAATGTCATCGAAAGCGATAACGATGAGGAACTTGAAATTCTACAACAGCGGGACGACGCCGACGATAAAGAATAGGAAGAGGAAAATTAAAATTAGAACTTGTTGCGCTCAAAATTATTATTCATTTATTAATTTTAACAATCATAAATGTATCGAACGACACTTTTTAATAAAAAAAGAGTGTGCGTGTAACCTTTACGCGCGATTGAAGTAAAACTTTTTGACGTACGTATCGAAAAATAAATATTTAATTACAATTCAATTATATTTATTGTCTGTATACCTACTTTACAAAAAATGATATAATGTTATATTTATATTATTCATTAGAAATAGGAATTTGAAAGTTATCATTATTTTTTATATATGAAATAATAGGTTTATGATAACTAAAATGTGAAACATAGATATTAATCTCTAAATACCATTAATTTATTTGAAACCGTTTGAAAATTTTGAAAATTTTATAAATAAATTTTGAAAATTTTGAAAATTTAAGCTCCTCCCATAGCTGAAATCACTCCGTTACTTCAATCAGAATCTTCCGTTAAAATATGACGACAAATTGTAACGTTCCGTTACAATTACTTCCGTTAGAAAATAAATCTGAGTTACCCCTAGTCGCGCCTAAAGAAGTTTTACTTCAATAATAGGTAAACAATATTAAAAATATACACACATTACGTTTAGAATGTGTGATTTTGTAGCTGTATCTACCTTATTGTAATACAACACAACACAAAAGCCTTTGATAGTTAGATAACCATTTCATTTTGTAGCATTTTATAGCATATTCCATAAAATTTAAAATCCTGAGTTGAGTTTGTTTTCTTCAGTTCTACGAAGGATCTGTTATTGCTGGTAAAAGATCAGCCATCCTGACAAGTGGTTTATGGCCTTTATGGCTACCTAACCAAACCTAAAATAAGTATAAGCAAGTGTTAAAACATTTCAAATATTATTATTTTATGAACAAAAACGTGCAACATGCTTCTTTACTTAACGTAAAGCTTCCCTATAAACAATTATTTACTAACCTAATATGTATGTATGTATATAAACTTACTTAATCAAATCATAATGAATGTCGCTGTCTCGTCTTTTTTTCATTTTCATTTTTCTTCAAATCTTTCTGGCGCTGATAATATGCCATTTGACGTTCACAATTTCTTTTTAGCTCTTTAAGTCTATAAAACAAAAATAGCTAGGTATAAATAATTAGGTATAAATAGTGTAATTACACACCAAAAATAAAATGTATGCATATAGAGTACTCACTCATTTTCATTTAATATTTTTTCATCACTTTCTTCAGTTATAAATCCACTTTGTTTGTTCATATTTAAAACAAACACTTTATACACAAATTTTAGGCGTAAAACTATTCACCAACAATGTATTTTGGTTGACAAGCTGTCAATTTGACAGGTCAGCAAAATATGTATATTATGTTGCCTAATAATATACAATTACAGATTTAACTTGTATTTAATATAGCAGGCGGAATCGTGTTAGGTATTTTGTATCAGGTTTTATTTCCGTTACATTAGAATGACGTCACGCCCGTTAGAACTACTGAGTTACCCCTAGTCGCGCCTAAAGAAGTTTTACTTCAAAAACGTTAATGAAAAATGTATTTCTTCTCTGTTTTATTTATTTATTTAGAAAGTCTAGTATAAGTTAGATGAGAATTAAAATAGGATTCAAGTTTATCTCTCAACAATTTTTTAACTACACGAATAGATGTAAGTGTAATTTAATATTTTGATACAGGAAATGAGGTATTTGCAAAAAATGGATAAGAAATCGATTTTTGTGAACTTTGACGTCCGATTTTTTAAGAAGCTAACATTTTACGATATGTGAATTTTGAGACAACTTCTGGGATGTCAAAATACAAGTTTATACAAGTTTTTAGCTGGGTATGTCGAATTCCCTATAATGGTTGGACTGAATTACTGTCCTCATACTGTTATTAAAAACCTTATATCATTATAGATAAGTGCAAAAATACAGAAATATTAGTCTGTGGTGAAATATGTAAAGTGATGTATTCAAAGTCACTGTAAGTACAATAATAATTTTAATGTTTTATATGATGTGTTCTAGCATGCAAAACATAAATACAGCATGTATGTTTTACAATATTTTCACACACACTAATATTTCGTTCACAACACTACGTAACTTACACAAAAATTAAAACGTTCATTTAATATTTTAAAATGTATGAAAAATTCAAACTCAATATAATACAAAAGTATTTTTTGTTAATTGTCTAAACTTTCTTGTTCAAAATCAAATATTTATTAACCCAAAAAGTTTTTCTTTCAGTTTCATTTTACATTTGTTGTTTAGTTCTCATATTCCTGTTTCTCGTCTAGTTTGTTTTCTTTACATTTCATTTACTTATAATTTTTACCCATCACCTGTTTCTTAAGCGTCCACTATACTTCCCTCGAAGTGAGTCAAAGTTGACCGAGCACGAGAGTGTAGAGAGGCACTTTGAATTTACTTCACCTCTGGTTACTTCCGTTCTGTGTCGTTTTTTGCGGCCGAGTCAAAGGGCCTAAAGTTCGAATACGAAGGGTCACCCTACATTGATGAGTTTGCAGTCACAGGAACAGACCTTCTTGTACATCACCCACCTTTAAAGTATACCTACCAACTGAGGTTCTTCTTAGCCCAACCAGTAGGTATGTAGTGAGTCTCTTCGCCTCGGCTAACTTCATTTCACACTTCGTCAAAGAACTTCGACCGAGAGTGTAGTGCGCACTTTATATTTATGTAGACTCCTAAATCTTCTTCCTTCTTTCCTCTTTGACTAGAGTATGGATTGTTTATCCTAATTAATAACCTGACTCCTACGACAGCAATGTCCAGGTATCTGTCCTTCGTTGGGGTATCTGTCCTTCGTTGGGGTGTCTGCCTAGTGGTCTTCTCTTGTGTGGCATTTCTGTTTTTGCATATTTTGTTAAAAGTTCTGTCTACGTAGTTTCTCCAGTAGAGTTCCTTTAATTATATCCAACTTACAATATCTTCTGTCCGTGTTTCTCCCTGATAGTTTAACGCTACTAATTTTTTTTTAATTTTTCATTTTTGGTGTTCGGAGCATTCGTTTTGTCGTTGAATTATCAGCTCTAGTTTCTGAAACATGCGCATGTTTTATATATTCTTGTTTTGCATTCGGTTGACATGTACCTACTTGTTCTTCCATATTACATCTAGGAGATATTCTCTTACACTTGTGAATTTAGTTAGTTATGCCCGAACTTTATTGGATTAGTTAAAGTTCAAGATCTATCGGATTCTTTTTTCAGATGGCGGTATGATATCTGAGTTTTATTGATGTGAATGATTGCATTGCATTTTTTATTTTTCTAATGATTCCAATGTACTTGAATTTGATACTGTTTTCTACTCGAATAACAATTCCAATTTGGAGACGTATTCTGTCAATTCTTTTTGTTGTCTCATCAAAACACGTGAACATTGGCTTATTGAATTCTTTTGATTTTTCCAACTTTTTTTGAGAATACACTATGCACTATGGATTTGTTCTTACTAAAGCCCTGTTGTTCCTCAGAGTACTTTATTTTCTTCTATATTGCTCCTGTTAGGAACTTTTTTAAAGATGGAATCCGTCTGATATATAGTCACCGGTCGCAGTGAATGTATGTTATGTTTATTGTACTTCCTTCATTGGTTCATATTACCCACTCTAGGATCTTGGTACACTCTTCTAGTTTATACAGGTGTAAAGTTTGGGTGCCATAAGTCTTTGGAGGCAATCTGACGTCTCAAAAAATTGACTCTCTTCTGCGATCCAGTTCTTCGCAACGTGTTTAAAAATTTCCCTGCCGCATAATCTGAAGCTTGGGTTTCCACTAAACAACAAAATTGCTTGCAGATATCTCTTGACCGGTACATGGTTCGTAATCCTGTAATGATTCGTAGCTGAGTCCTGCTATCTTTGTATCTGGCTCACAAATCTTTAATACACATCCTTTTTAGTAACAGTAGAGCTGGCTCTTGGTTTTGGTATATTGTAGCTAATTCTTTTCTTGTAACTTCATCAGCCTGCTCATTACCTTGCATTCTACTATGTCTTGGCATATAAACTAGTTTGACACGGTTACGTTAGGGTCGTACTTGTGCCCATCTAAAATATCGGTAATATAATGATTGTTTTCCATTTATATAGTATGTGTCCCATGAAGAATATGATTGTGTTATAATTTTTAGTCTCCAATTTTTAGTAACTCATTTAGTGTGTCATCTCTACCTGGAGATTGTCGGTGTTTCAATTATTTTATAGTTAAATATACATACTGTAGCGTAATATTCCCATTCTTATCGTCAGTATTGATCACATTCGGGAACGCTGTATTTGATTGTTTTTTTCTGTGTTAAGTGTTAATTTGTCTTAGTTCATTTAGTTTGCCTAGGCATTGCCAAACCATCTTTGAACTGATTGTGTGTTTATTCAGAGCTCTGATGGCTGCTTGACTATCTTACATGTTTACAATCTTTTGTCTACGATAATTCTTTTCTTAGAGCCGTCCGTATACCATTTTATAGCATTTTGGTTTAGCCCCAATATATGTCTTTGCCCCACTCAGATTTACTACCCAGTTTTATGGTGAATTTTCTCACTAAGTTTAATTTCTTCGGCCTGTTATCTTGGAGCATTTCATCAAATTAAAGTGATCGAAGTTTTTCCTTGATTGTTCCTTCTTTGTCCAATCTTTATATTTTTTTCTTCCTTACCCTTTCTACTTGAATGTGTAGTGGTGTGAGATTTAGGATTACTTCTATTGCTGCAGTGGGGTATGTTCCCTTAGCTCCAGTGTTGCACAGGCTAGTGTCTGAATCTTCGAGAGTGGTTTGTCCTAGTAGTAGTAAGATTAGCTCTCGTGTCCCAAGCTACTCTTCCATAAATGATTATTGGCCTCACTATTGCCGTCTACATACATTGCAGTGTCCTTGGGTCACAACCCCAAATTTTTTCCTACAATGTTTTGCTTGATGCTATTATAGTTGACAGATTTATTTTGTTCTTTTTACTTATTTTAACTTTTCTATGTTTTTACTTACTAACTTGCTGTCAGTTGTTACACTATTTTTTGTTATTGTATGTTTTTTACAGACGTATTTTGTTAAGGTTAAATTTTTCAAGTGGTCACAAGTGATTTTAAAGTAACTAAAAGTGGTTGCAAATGATCACAAATGAATGCAAATAATTGAAAGTGACTTCAAGTGATCACAAGTTATTTAAAATAAATACAAGTAATCACAAGTATTTACAAGTGATCACAAATGATTAAAACTGATCACAAGTGATTAAAACTGATCACAAATGATTAAAACTGATCACAAATAATTAAAACTGATCACAACTGATAACAAGTGATCACAGGTAATTGCAGGTGATCACAACCGAGGTTAAGTCACAAATGATTGCAGGAAATTACACATTTGCATGTTTTTTAAACGTATGTTAAAACTCCAGATCGTTAAGAAAACTATGCTCCTTTTATTCGGTCAATCCACATTGTATTAACGTAGAAATTTATAATTAAAGAATTTTGTATAACTATTATCACATTTCATTTCAGGACAAAAACAGCAAAATCAGAAACAAGAGAAACAACTGGAACGTAAACCAACCAAGACAAGCCAGATATTACAGCATTGACGAAACACCATCTCTCTCAATAAACGCCCCGATTCAAACTTTGAGGAAAGCCTACGCTATTGAAAGGCTCAGAGAAAGACTAAGGAACAACAGGCACTTTTTAGACAATTTGACCGATAGTCAGTAATTTTTCGCAGACAGGCAGGTCGGAATATAATAACAAAACATAGAAATAAACAACTTACGGTATTTATAGGTCCTTCCGGTGAACAATATCTACTAGTTTTTCTTTAATAATAGTAAAAATGTATTAGAAAATTCTTAGAAACGTGGCAAATATCAAAAATAGAAAATATTAATTAATTTATTTAGTAGTAATTGTAGAGCGCCTATATTACTTATCTACAAGTATTAATATTCTACGACCTTTTACTGTTGTACTATTTATTGTAACTTTCTTTTCTTGTAGTATTATATTTACCTCCTCCAGAACTTAGTCTTCATATGCTTTACCTATTCTACAGTTTTTATTTAGAAATTAATACACAATCTTAGAGTTGCTTACTCTTTTACATTATTTTTTGTAAATAAGATTTTATTTTCTACGTCAAAACAAAATATCTACTACATTTTCAGCAAATCTTTTTTTTTTTATTTTATGGTCTGACTTGATCTAAATACACATTTTAGTATAAAACTAATACTCTTTTTTCAACACCTTGGTTAATTACTTGATCTATGGCATTTTTTAACGATTTTGTGCCTATTTTTTACTCTGTACTCTATTTTGCATTTTTTATGTTTATCTACTTCTGTGTCGTCATTTTTTTTAATTAATCTGCGTTTTATATTTTAATTTGTCATTTCTCTTTGTTTTTTATCTGATTTATTGATTTCGATGGAAAAATTATTACATGGTCGTGGAGAAAATACAGTCTGTTACACGGTTAGAATATACTATTCTTTATTTCATGACCTTTCTCACTGAAGTGGTCACATAGCCTGCACTTTTGATAATTACAGGAATAATCTACATGCTGTAAAGTTTTATTTCTTATTTATCTGTTCTATTTATTTTATAACTGTATTCCTGGAACTTATCACAGAATACCTGCTTTTTAGGTCACTGAAATTTCTTTAGGAATACATCGTATAATAGATAACATTTTTATACTTTTCAATCAAATTTACTCTACTTTTCATTAGCATAAGCATTAGCATATTTAAAGTTTTTATATTGGAATATATTTGTCAGATATACTATGCTATATCAGAATGCTATTCATTCTAATATTTTTTTTGCATTTTAAATTATATGTGTATTTGTATGAACTTAGCTGTACGTTCATCATTAATGAATGATTATTACATGCAAATTTGAATTAGTCGATTCCGGGTGATAAGAATAGTATTTTACGTAACAAGCCCCGAAAGTGGTCTTTTACTGGGCGAGTGGACAATTGCAGGGCGAGCCGCAGACGAGGCCTGCAAGGCTGCGAGTCTAATAAAAGCACTTTTGGGACGAATTACGTACAATATTTTTTTTAACCGGCAAGAATTCAATCATCTCCAGTTTATTTTTGGGTCAGATAATCTCATTTTGTCGGACCGGGCCAGAAAATCATTTTTATTTTCTGGCCTTGTCCGACAAAATGAGATTTTCTGACCTAAAATTAAACCGGAAAGTACTAATTTCTGGCCAGTTTTAAAAAAACTTTTTTATTAAAAGTCATTTTGTTTGGGATTATGACCAAGTTAGCTTTAGTACAAATAGGTCTAGTTCTTCTACTTATTCTTGACTATTCAGAAATCATTGCACGAAAATCTTCTTTGACAGAATGAGCAGCTCGTTTCTTTTGTTGGACAAGCTATAAAAATGTCAAATATACTAATTTAAATTTTTTATTAGACAAATAATGAATATATGTTATTGTTATTTTAATTTCGCCTCTGATGCAGACTTTATTAAATATAATCAAAAAAACTTTATCCTATAGCTTGTAGATATGTGATATTTAAAACCCTTTCTAGTTGAACATAGAAAATTTCGCATTTGATTAATTTTAGGTGTTGTAAAATTAATGAAATTAAATTTGTTGTTAAAAAATTGAAAGTTAGAGTACACAGTATATAAAAATTAAAATATCAAGAACCCACTTAAATCTCAGCATGCCAAAAAATCTAGTCATATTTATTTATTTTTATTTATTTATTGTATAGTTAAATTATTATGTAGGTACAGTATATTTTAAACAGTATTAATAAAATTACCTCAATTTTGATGATTTTATTTTGTAACAGAAAGCCTACTTATAATAGTGTGAAATACAATGATTCCCACTCAAAATTATTACGCTATACCTACGTAAATAAAATAATATAAATTGTATTGGGAAACACTGTATTGTATTCGAAAATATTACTATTTTGTATGCCAATTTGTTTAAATGTATATGTTTGTTGCTACAATTAAATAAATTATGGTAAAAGAGCAGAGTATCTATTTATTTATATATTTCTATACAACAATTCCTTCACCGCACTATATCCAGAAGAAAATCGTCCGAAAATAAAATAACTTTAAATGAAAGTGGTATCTGAGAGGTAACCCATTAGACCAGGAGGTCAAATACGATTTTCTGTCCTTTGGAATACTTTAAGGTCCTTACAATTTATGGGTTTTCTTGGACATTTCCTGGTAAAATTAGATTTCCCATGTACAAAATATGGGTGTTGCAACAAATTTCTGTGTCCTGTCGTATTCATAGAACGACAGGATACCATCGATTAAAATATTTTGCGGATTCCGTGAATTTCTGAGTCCTGTCTTAAATGTAATCAGTAGGTACCTACTTCTTTTAAATTAGCAAAACGGTTAAAAGGTTTAAGTAAGGCCATTCGAGTCCTTAATTTGTAAGAAAATCTTAAAAATAACCACGATTTTCTGAGTCATGTCATTTTGCATATATCTCAAGATCGTTTAAATATCTTTTTACACAGAGGCAGGATCTAATCTAATCTAAGTAACCTGGCATGGTCTCACCTATGGAGCCCCATGTTTGAGCACTGCTTCCTGTGGGAATATTGTCACCAGGTTCGGCACCAAGAGTCCTTACATGCACCCGTGCTTGCAGGACTCTGGTTTGTTCAGCTGAAAATCAGCATCCCGCTGATCCTCAGGAAGGCTAGAATCCAGGTGTCCTAAATTCCTTAAGTCACTGTTGCCACAGGGCAGTTCCCTTTATAAGAGATTTGAGTCCTGTGACCAGCTCCTCAAGGTGGTGATAGGATTCAGGATTCGTGTCACCGAAGATGAGGAACCGTTTATAGTCCAAGGCCTCACTCTCGAATAGAATGTGAGTTGCCGTCTCATCGTCCATGTCACACAGTCGGCACTAGGTGGGTTCCTGTGTCAGAATCCCCATCCTCCGAAGGTGTAGTCTGAATGGTCCATGCCCGGTGAGCAGGCCCACTAGTACTCTGATCTGACTCCGTCCAAGATCCAGTATGTCAGACGTGAGTGTTTTGGAGTAGCCTTTGAGCATGAGCTTCGAGTGCCTCAGCCCTACAGTGTTACTCCAGTGTTTAGTCGACTCTTCCCAGACCCAGTTCCTAAATTTGGTCCTTACCCTGGCTCTAGGCAGTCCCAATACCGGTTCTGGACCAGTAAATCGTGTGTCCGCTCCCTTCTTGGCCAGAAAATCCGAGGTTTACTGTCCTTCAAAACCTTTATGCCCTGGTATCCACTCCAAGAAGACACTTTTTTGTCTAGCCAGTTCATTGAGGTTTTGTATGCACTCCCAGATCAGCTTGGAACTAACCCGGAATTGTTTAAGGCCAGCAGTGCAGCCTGGCTGTCTGAGAAGAAAGTTATCCTCTCCCCTCTACAGCCACGGTCTCGGGCGTGGTCGGCAGCCTTTAGTAAGGCGTATACCTCAGCCTGGTACACGGTTGACTCCGTTCCCAAGCTGAAGTGCTGCCTAAGGTTGCGTGGACCACAGACCGCTGCACCAGTTCCTTCTGACGTGCGAGATCCGTCAGTAAAATACTTGATCCCTGCATCGTCAAAAATTCTTTGAGAGCCGTCCACAGTCCATTTAGCTCTGTCTCTCAGCCGGACTTGGTATCGACTCTCAAAGTTGTAACAGGGGATCATCTGGTCAGTTGGCAAGCCTGTCAACAGGACCTGACAATCTCCAGTGAACAGTGTGCGATGACGATACAAACCATCAACATCACACCCCTTAACTCTCAGCCTGTAAGCTCCCGACATCGCCTCCCCTTTGATGTAAACATTAAGAGGTGGCAAGCCCAGGATAACTTTCAGTGACGCTGTAGGGGCTGTCCTCATGGCCCCAGAAATCTGCAGGCATGCAAGCCTCTGAATCGAGTCCAGTTTCCTCTGAACAGTTGATTGCTTAACCTTGTTCCACCATACGCATGATCCGTAGGAGACAATGGGTCTAACAACCGCTAGGTATATCCATCGGACGACCTTGGGTGAGAGTCCCCACGTCTTCCCCACAGATCACCTAAGCATGTTAAGAACACGCCTAGACTTGTCTATACTGTATTCTAAATGCCGATTCCAGGTAAGTCTCTTGGCAAGATAGTCGAAGAGTAATTTAGTATAAAAAAATAAAATTCTACTAATATTACAATGTTTTATACAAATATATTTGAATTACCACTATTTTTTAAACCATGCTTAAGAAACGATCATCTAAGACCATTTGCAGTGCGGAACTTTCATGAATTTTCTTACAAATTTTTCAAGTTATACTTCTATTCGTACACTCGGCGGAAAATATTGTGTGGAGTTAAATGAGAAAAATCATTACATATGTAATGGTGTGAGTAAGAGAGAGACAGAAACACTTATAAGGTTTATTGGTCGGTAAAAACAAAGATGAAACATTTACCACATGTTATTAGTCATAACTGTAAGTCCTTTGAAAACCGTTTCAACATTCAGTACATTAAAAAGGGATAGATATATAAAAACCAGTGTGAACTAATGTATGAATATCATAGTGACGGACCACATGATTATTTGACAGATTATTTTATAATTCTGTCACGTAAGTCTACATATAAAGTTTAGCATTTTATATTAATAATAATATTCAGTAATGTAATGAGTATTGTATTGTAGTCTAAAGTAACCTCCGAGTTTTGTAACGTCAGATGGATCGGAATGCGTTTTTTGCATTGGATTCGTTAGAGTATCAAGAAATTTGTAGCTATTTTTTATAATGTAAAAATGGGAAATTGCATTTCTCCATTCGAAAAGTGTTTTCCGATCAAACAATAGAGGGAAAACTTACAACTGGGTAGGTATTTATTGCTAAAAATGAGTTCAATTTATATACTCGGGGTTTGTGGGGTCGCTGTACACGAATATCATGGTGCCGAAAGTCTCCGCGGCACTTGGTGCCTAGGGTATTTACCTCTTCTCCTGGGGTTTTATGTAAACTCTGTACGAAATCAGTGCACACTTGGTACTCGGCGGTTTTTTAAATTGCTAATTACGTTTATAATAATGGCGATGGTCTTCGAAACACTTGGTGCTTAAGACGGACCTCGTCTCCAGGATTTTGCTAAATCATTCGCATACAAATTTATGAATCCGGGTGCGTGCATAGAAGTATAACTTCCGCCGGCAGTCCCACTGACTGCCACACTCGTTTTTTTTTTAATCATCCCTGGTATATTATGCTATTTTGAATAATATCTATTTGCATTATTTATTTTATACTAAAATATATTTTATGACTCAGAAATAAATTTACAAAATCAGAGATTTCCGCAAATTGTTTTTTAAGGAACAGGTACAGTTACACCATAGAAGAAGACGTCATGTCAACACTTTCTTTGATCACATTAAAATAAATACCTATTAATAAATTTAGTAGTCACTACTAAGGCTCCTGCCAAAAAAAAAAATCTTTAAAATTCGATGGTATCCTATCGATCTATAAATACGACAAGAAAAATTCGTTGCATTACCATTTTTTACATGAAAAATCTAATTTTCACAGCTTGATGTCCAAGTAAACCTTAGGATTTTTCCATGAACTACAAAATTACCTCCTACAACGTTTCAGTATTCCAAATGGCAGGAATCAAAAAATCGTGGTTGAACTTCTCTAATTTAGATCTCCTATTCTTGAAAAAATATATTGTCCGTCTAGAAAGTATCCAGAATTCATGATTTTTTATAGTTTTAATATATTTTGTTTTTGTAACATTCTAAGATCAAAATAAGGCATCAACAATGCTGATAGTAATCTAATCTAATCTAATCTAAACAAACCTGGCATGGTCTCTCCTGTGGAGCCCCATGTTTGAACACTGCTTCCTATGGGAATATTGTGACCAGGTTCGGCACCAAGAGTCCTTACATGCACCTGAAGCGTGCAGGACACTAGTTTGTTCAGCTGAAAATCAACATCACGCTGATCTTCAAGTAGGCTAGAATCCAGGTGTCCGAAATTCCTTGAGTTACTGTTGCCACAGTTCAGTTCCCTTTATAAGAGATTTGAGTCCTGTGACTAGCTCCTCAAGGTGGTGATAGGATTCAGGATTCGTGTCACCGAAGATGAGGAACCGTTTATAGTCCAAGGCCAAAATTTTTCTGATTAATTTAGCTGGTTCCTTAATAGGGCCCTTCTCAGATTTGGCAATAACCCAGAATGAAGGGCGAAGGCAGTCAGAAACTAATTCTGAATTTTTTAAGAATCGCAGATGAAATGAAAAAATTGAAAAATTATTCCACACCATCAAATGATAGGGCGCATTATCCATAACAAAATAGTTATTATCCTAACAAGTGCGGAAAGTTATACTTTCCCGCACGCGAACTGCCGATGCCCGAACGACGCGAAGCGGAGTTCGGGCAAGCAGTTAAGTGCGGGAAAATTAATTTCCGCAAGAGTTAGGATCAATATTTTTTCTACAAGCAAAATCACCTCGAAAATTATTTAGATACTTGAAAAGATGCGATTGTGACAATTAAATCTTTCATAGTGTCAATAAATACACGACTGTAGCTATAGCAACCCTACTTAAACAGGTGAGTTTGTTGTTGCTTTGAGTAAGGTTTACAGGGGTGATTTAATAAATTATGATTTTTTTAAAAAATTTTAAAAACAAACATTTTAAAAATCTCTATTTTCATGTAAAGTAATCTTAATTTTTTTTTACTATTTGTATGTAGTCCTACAAGATGAAGATAATAATACCTACAATAATTTGTCAAAAAGGTTATCGGAAAACATCACTAATTAATAAAAAAAATGCGTGCGGGAAAAATTCGGGAAAGAGATATTTTCTGAATTACAATGCGTGCGGGAAAGTGTTGTTTTACGCATGCTTGTAGGAAAACGATATTTTTCTTAAGTTTTAGAAGTAATGTTTTGGAACACCACTTCTTAAAAAGAAGGCTACCCATATATTGATGGTAATACAGATATGGGTCGCGACACTTTTGTAAAGTCTTTTTTACAGCATCTATGCCACGTATCATTCATACACATTTAAAAGTATTTGCTGAACATTTTCATTATAAAAACCGATAACTTTTCTTTCACCTTCTTCGACACCGTCATTAACTTCAACTATTAGATCATTATAATTCGAAATAAAAAAATAATTACCCTTATTTTCAGTTTCTGGTGCAAGCCAGGGCTGCCACATAATGATCGAAAATAATTAATAATATCAGATAACAGTAACTATAAAACATAACACCAATAAATAAAATAACAATAACGTCTGAAGAAGAATAACCAATATCATTTGCAACCTTTTGGTCCAGTTGAATAAAAAAAAATCTGAAAAAAGACCCGGTTTACTAAAGAAAACAATCATTTTTTATCAAGATAATGCACGTGTTTATACAAGATTGTTAACGATGGCAAAATGGAACAAATTAAAGTACGACTTGCTTGAACACCCACCGTATTTACCAGATTTGGTTCCCTCCGATTATTACCTCTACAGAAACTTGAAAGAATTCCTTCGAGGAAAGCGTTTTTTTCGTCGAATGACCAATATTTTGCAGAGCTTCCGGAAAATCTTTACAGAGATGGTATAAAAAAGTATAATGGTGTCGTGGGACACCAGGTAGGAACGAAGTTCCTTCGGCTAATGTAGAATCGACACTACTCGCTTGTGTATACGACTGTAGCACCTGCGCACGTCTTATTTAACGGTTTTATTCCACGCAAATAACTCCACGGACTTTTTCTTACGGTTTTACTATTACTATTTTTTAGTTCGGTCGCGCAGAAAAATCCCTATCTCCTCCAAGCCTGCCGTAAGGAACTTCCTTCCAAAAATATTGGAGGATGATTAAAATAAGTGTGTTTAAGCTAAGGGAGATTATATTGAATAAGAAAAAAAAGAATTTCATTAAAAAATACACATTCTCTCATTTTTGCTTTCAAAACTTTTCAACCAACCGTTACTGTACCTTGGATGTGCTTTGTTTTTGTATTTAATAATTATGAATTATATATATGTTATTTTAGTAATGTAGGAATATAGGTGCTATACACCTATTGTGATTTTACTATTTATTCTCTATTTATGATATATGAATCCTCCTTAATTTTCTGAATTTATCTGTTTTGTTTAGCTGGAATTCCATCCGGAAATAAGAATAAAACGGGCTGGTGGTCGTATTGGAGAAAACGGTGGTTCTTTATCTATTGTCAACTCTTTGGATGTGCTACGTAATAGGCTGCTCTTGGAAATTGCTAGAAAGAAGGCTAAAGAAGGTGCAACACGTAACAGACAAATGCTGATGAATTTAGGAAAAAGGGGTTACTTCCAAGGTGTTCGAGGCTTTTACAACGATGTTTAAGGAGATGGTTAATAGAGATATTCTTAGAAAACAATGAAGTTTTTGTTTTATTACAGTCTAATATACAGATAACTTTATTATAACCCATCATCAGATAAACAGAAAACAACAGTTTTGTTTCAAACTTTTATTATAAACAATTCTAAAGAATGAAATCAATGTTTAATATCAATTTAAAAAAACTTTTATTTTATTTTTTTAAATAAAATCCTCCTTTTTTATTAAATCAAATAATAATCTTGAGATCTATTCATAATTTATGTCGGAAAACTTCAGAACACCATTACTGGATTTATAAAAAAGATCTAACAAGCTTTTAAACCAAAAAAACATAAAGAAAACTGATCTTCTTGTTCACTGTTGATGGTTTATAATTTTCTGTTACAATTAAAATGGAAAAATTAAAATTATATAAGTAACATTGGAATTCAACCACCATCCCTATGGTAAAGTTAAACTCGTCATTATGATTTTCTGGTTACCAATAATTTTATTATGCTGGTGTTATATTTACAATTTGGTCGTGACCATGAATTTTATCAAGTTATAATTTTATATCAAATTTTGTGTCTGTGCAATCGTTTTATCCAACTTTAGAAATAAGATATTCTAAATTTCATAAAATATTATCGTAAATTCAGGAGTACCAACCTTAATAAAGATCAACAAGAAAATGTAAAGTTTTGATCAATTTTTGTTGTACGTTTTTAGAATTTTTGGTTATTAATATTTTATTGATATTTGGTAAGGCGGGTGAGTGTGAGCATTCACTGTTGATTTTGTATTGATTTCATGGAACAAGGAGTAAAAGATAAAAAATAAAAAATAAAAAAATAAGAAGTGAGAGGTGTCAAGGGACACCCGGATGGAACGAAGTTCCTTTCGATTAATTAGTGAAGGAATTGTAATTTGTAAACACAACAGAGTGTTTATACATACATAAGCATTTATTATTGTCTGTATTTAATCCCTTCTTACCTAAATCCATCAACAATGTCCGGAACTTGCGCAGAACAGAAACACTGTCAGGATTCATTATTGGTATTATTTTGTATTATTTTATTATTTATTATCTCCAAAAAACCTGTATAAACTTAACAAAGTCACGACACTACACTGTTCAAAGCAAAATAGAAAATAGTAAATTCATTATCACCTGAATATTTTCAACAGTTTGTTTTTTTTAACAAAAGTGTCCATTCATACAATGCCAGAGGTTTAGATGACATACATGTACCTAGAATTACTTTTTATTTTAATTTAAAACAGGAATTAACAATTAATACAAAATTTTAAAATATTTGACAGTAACTGACAGTTAAGGGTTAAAGTAAAGTACGGCTGTGGTTAAGATAATTTGACGTAGTCAAGTTACGAACTATTTAAAATGTTTATGAATTTATTAATTTTTAAAAACAGGATGAAATAAAATATAATACTATTATAGGTACTTATTTTTTTTCTACAGTATTTTCTTTTAATTTAAATTAGTGTCTTTTTAATTGTACTTTTATTAGTATTTATTTATGTATATTAGGGTTTCCTATTTAAATAAAGATAGGTATATCTATCTATGAGAGAGAGAGAGAGAGAGAGAGAGAGAGAGAGAGACTGACAGACAAACAAACATGCGTGTGTCGTGTCGTGACAAATTTTGGTCTGAATTTTTTTCGGCTAGCCTCAGTCCACGAATCAGTCGTACCTAACGCGCGAAAAGGAACTCCGTTCCAATAAAGTAGTGGTGTCAAACGAACGCAATCATGAAGATTATCTTTAATACATTCACAAATTTGTTTGTGAACTATGGCAGATTGTATACCGGTATTTCATTAACAATTTTATCGTGAATAAATTTAAACAACAAATTCTTAAATCTATTGAAGGTCTTTAACACGAGAGCGATTATATTACACTTCTATCAAAGTTCACCAAAGAGTTTGATGAAAAACAGGTTGACCAACATTTAAAGATTTTAGTAATTTAATTTATACTTTAATTGACAATTTTTACTCTTTATTCCATAAAATAAAAAGAACACCAACAGATAAAAATTCACAAACACCCAATATTAAAATTAACAATCAAATATCAATAATAAAAAATTCACACAAATTGACAATAACCGATATATGTAAAAGTATTACATATATGCAATAACCTTACTTGTTCTGTTTGTTGCCCTTTGTTGAGGTTGGTACTGTTGATTACACATTACATATTTGTCGAAAATTACAAGTAAATCAAATTTTAAAAATTACATAACAAGTTTGATGAAAACACAAAATTGTAAACTCTTTCCAAAACAAGTTGAAAAAGAGGCTGGATTAGGAACTGTACTACTTAAAAGAATATCTCTTCATGGGCTTTCCAAAATTATTCATTTTTTTAACTTATGTTTATTATTTTATTGATACTTTTTTTACTTACTCAGTGACCTCATATAGAAGTTTACTATTATAGTTTAACTAATATGAATGTAACAAGACAACCACGCCTCCTGACCCTAACAAAGGAACCGACTTTCGAATCTAGGTTGTCAGATATATTTCCGAAAATTCCTAAGTTTATATATTTTGAAAATGTTCTCTCTACTTTACTATTCAATTGTTCGCCAATGACTCTTAGAAAGATAATATGAAAACATTCTAAAAAAATATATACTTAAATTAATTAACTAGGTTCTTCATATTTAAACAGTTTTTACTAATGATATCAAATTTGTATATATTACTTATACTTAAAGACATTTTTGAGTAACGGCAACATTGTGTATTTAGTTTCCCATTTTCAAGTCGTTTCGCGCCGCTTCTATATTAATGTAAAGAAATGCCGACGGCCTTTACTAAGCGCGGTGGTACACAAACGAAACATCAGGGACGCAAATTGCAAAATGCGACATGAGTTAAATACCGCGCATAGACTTGTTCCGCATTACAGTACACAGTAGCGTCATTGATTTTTATATTAGATATCCGCTGCACTACCTTACGGTGGGCTTCATAGTACTTAATATAGTAAGAATTTCTCGTTTAAATATATGAGATACAGTGGCGTTATATTATTTGATTTAGAAAGGTATTTTTTGACTTTATTTTTTCCGCATTTTTTCTGTTTTTAATTTTCCACTTTCTTTTAGTTTTTCGTTTATTTATGAATCGAAATTCAACACTATCTTTTGGGTTTTCTTACAATCTAAATGTTGAATAACCTAGAAATCAAAATACAGTACCATCTACCGGGAGTCTATCTAACTTAAAAAACATTTTCCACATAAACACGAACACAAGAAATATATATATATATATATATATATATATATATATATATATATATATATAAGATGACGGTTTGGCGACCATTTGAAACGGGTGATTATTATCCATCATCGTCGCAATTATCAATAGATAACAATTATATTAATGACAGTCTCGAATTAAAACACAAAGATTTACAACTAAAATTTACAAGTTTTAATTTGAAAGAATTACTTTGTTATTTGACAATTTTCAAATTGATACAAAATATACAACAACCGTTTTTCTTTTGAAATTAAAAACAAAAATTAATAAAAATTTATGAACAGGCCCTTTTTATTTAATTACACGCCAATGGTCGGCATTGTCCCCAAAGGGATTAAAATTCCGACAAAGACCAAAGGATATTACATTGAGTTTGGAAAGAGTATACCAACCTGAATTATATCATCTTCGAAATCCCCCCAGAAAGCCATTTTAAAACAAATCCAAAAAGATTTACCAATCTTGGGTTAATCTTGTAATACTTGCTTTAACCTATATAAACGATTTAACCAGCAGTACTTGCGATTGTCCAGTGCGCAATACGTGACGTGTGTTAAGCTAGCAGTGCAAAATGAGCAAAGTCGATAATTAGTTTGCTTAATATTTAGTGCTAATTTTATAGCAGTATCGCAAATTTTGTGCTCTATCAGATTTGCGGAAATTGCAAAAACTGCTAGCTGTTTGTATATCAAGCTAGCAGTGTATATGTCTAGAATCCTACATCAGGATGACTTCAATTAATTAAGTGCTCATTTACTGCTCTTGATTTATGGGAAAAATATTATTATTATATTATTTTTTTATTTTTTACTATTTACTGATAGCTTAACAAAGTACTATCTTTAAGGTAGAAAACGTAGGAGGTAAACCGAATCATCAACAGTACATGAAAATTTAGTGCTCATTTCGTGCTCTTATTTTATGCCAAAAATAATTTAATTTTTTATAACTGAATTATTTATTTTTATTTTTTACTAGTTTACTGCTACCTTACCAACGAAATGTCTTTAAGATAGAATACGTCGGAGGTCAACCAAATCATCAACAGTACATGAAAATTTGGTGCTCATTTAATGCTCTTATACTTTATGCAAAATAATTTAATTTTTTATTACTAAATTATTTTTTATTTTTTAATTGGTTACTGCTTAACAAAATAATATCTTTAAGATAAATTACGTAGGAAGTCAACCGGAGCATCAAGAACACTTAATGAGCACTTAATACCTATGCACTGTCTATGCTTGTTAGAGCTCCTATCAACTCTAGTTCAAAGATATTACTTGCTAATTCCATCAAGGTAGCAGTTAATAAGTAAAAAATAAAAAAAATATTTTAGTTATAAAATTAAAATTATTTTTGCATAAGTGAGCACTAAATAGTTATTAATTCGAGTCATCCTGATGTAGGATTCTAGACATATACACCGCTAGTTTGATATAAAGCTAGCAGTTTTTGCAATTTCTGCAAATCTGAGAGAACACAAAATTTGCGATACTGTCATAAAATTAGCACTAAATATTAAGCAAACTAATTATCAATTTTGCTTATTTTGCACTGCTAGCTTAACGGACGTCAATACGTGGTTGCTTTTATTGTTTGCTAGCAAAAAGAATTTTCGTTTATTAGTAATAATGACGTTCTTTTAAAGTACCTCTGGTAAAATCTTAAAAATGATGGGCATTTAAAGTTTCTTATAAAAAACAATATATAAAATTGTAACCTTGAATAAATTCATGAACTTTTTCACGATAAATTTGTGGATGTAATTAATGCCGGTCGGTATTATACTAGTAAATACAGTTCATTTATATAATATATATGTATTCATTGTTTTTTAAAAATATGTATTCCAAATATACGCTGATATTTATACGCTTATTAAAATTTAATTAGAAGTAAATTAAACTGCTGGCGGTTTAATATTTTTTTGTATGTAAACTTTTATTAAAGTTTCTTTGTTACTTTACTAAAAAAAAACAAACCAGTGTTTAAAAAATATTCTTTATAGTCCAACGTAATTAGGTTTTTGTTTTGACACTAAATAGGCCAGGGTACTTAAGCTTTTTTAATGTATAATACTAATAGTCAGGGCCGGATCTGTTTTGAGTTGGCTGTTGCGAGGAATTTTGCTAACTTTTGTTAAAATTGGTTTAAACCAACTTATACAACAATAACTGAACTATTCTCTTTCTGGAAAAGTTGTGCAACATATAGAAATATTAAAAAAAACAGTAAAAAATCACTGTTTTTCATTCTTTTTTTGCTTATAACTTGTAAACTATAAATTTTGGAAAATGTTATAATAAAAGTAAATATTTGTAATTAAATTTTCTACAAGATGGGATTGGTTAGATCAGATAGTCCAAAATTTATTACCCTTGTTGCATAAATTCAATAATCATTACAAAAAGAATAAAAAAACATACAAAACAAGAATAGCTAATTAAAAATAATATGTAAATAAAAAGTTGCTGGTAACTTCGAAGACTGGCTATTAAATAACAAAACTGGTTACGAAATAGGGTTTAAATATAAAAACTATTCTACATTCGAATGCTGTCCTTCAATATACTACCCTCAAATTGCCACACACCTTTCTATACGCTTTTTCCTTTGATCAAAACAGTGCTGGACGTCTTATGCTTTACCGCTTCCATCAAATCAAATCAAATTTCAAAGCACCGGAAACCGTTAAGTCATCACGATACCGTGAATGTCGAAGAAAAAACGATAAACATTGCCATTTTGATTTGGATATCCTTGCTTTTTGATTCTGGACGATTCAGGTGTCTTCCAATATCGATTTCCGCTTTCTTTCAAAATCGTATTGAAAAATCCACGTTTCGTCTAAAGTAATAAGGTTGTTTATTTGTCCGGGATCTTTTTTTATCCTTTTAAGGAAATCTGAGCAGACCTGTTGAAGCATGAACTTTTGGTCAGATGTCATAGTCATTACTCGTGTAAAATTTTTCTAACCGTTTCTTTATCGTCGTTTACAGCCTCGGCAATCATCCGGATGCTCAGTCAACGATCTGCATGCACAATTCGGTTGATTTGGGTCCCTGTTTCCGGAGTTGAAACAATGTCAGTGGGACCTGAGCACTGGTCATCATCAGTGCTCGATGTAAGTATTGAGGTAAACGATGCCACATCACAGTTATATTGTTAACTGATATCACTCCAGATGAAGATGCGCCGTAATCCAACTAATCTTTTACATCATTTCATATCAAATTTTTTAATTCAAGACAACGACAAGCTCCCGAAATTCCAAAAACTAAGATTACCTATAAACGTTTTTATTACTATCTATAGCATATAGGCTATGGTACATTCTTTATGTTCCTCATCAGGAGAAAAAAGTTTAGATTTTTTACCTTTCATCAGATTTTTATTTCCAAAAAGAACGTAACTTGGGTTATTGACTGATATCAATATTATTTTTAATCACTACAGTGGTTCTCAACATCAAATAAATGATCCATAGCGACGATGAGTTAAATTTTTGTGACAACCATCCAAAATGTGCATGCGGCACAGATTCCTAAAATGAATTTACGTGATTTTCAGCTTTCCAATCCATAAATTTTGCATATATATTTATATATGTATTATTATATCTCTGTTTAGATTTTACTGATAATCAATCTAAAGAGGGTTTTTTTTCAGCTTGATTTGCTATTTCTGGTGCTGTTTTTGGATAATATGATTCAGTATCTGATTCAGAAATCTTGATGATAACTTAACCAACTAACAATACTCTCAGTACAAACTGACAAGTCTAAACACTTAACAAGAAATGTCAAACTAATGTAACCTGACAACTAGATATAAATTGTTTTTAAATATAACTTTCGTCACTAGTGATGAAAGTATCTATTACGTTACTTTTGTGGAAAAAGATATATATCACACCAAGAATGCTTAGAAAATGTTTCAATAAGTATGATACATTAAAAAAACCTTTAAGTACCCTGGCTGTTTGAGTATCACGAATAGGGTATATTTTTGCTTTATTACCATGGACTATTTATATAACCACAGCAACGTAAAACTCAAGATAGGTACTCCTAATCCTAATGTTAAAAAAGTGTAACTATGAATCATATTTAAAAAATATTTTATAAAAAGCAAAAAATCATGCACGATATTTTGAAAGTTATCTGTTAATTAAAAGTAGACTTTCGTATGTAAAATTTACGTTTAATCATTAATATTTAACATAAACGACTAATATTGGATTTACAACGAGTCACCTTTCCTGTTTCTGTCTAATTGTAACCTTCTGTAAAATTGTAGGGAGTTGAAAATATTTTATTTTAATAAAAATTCTATACATGTAGCTGTATTCTTATGTATTAGAAAAAATGTGAAACGTAGTATATAAACACAGTGAAACTTCTCCATAACTGACACCAACGGGAAAAAATAATTGTCCGTTGTGTGGAGTTATTGCTTAATCATTTAGAATAAAAAATAGGTTTAGATTTGCTTGATCTTTTATTATACATTTTTTATTTGCATAAGCATATACATGAATAAAATAATATGCATAAGCATATACATAAATAATTAAATTACTATTGTAAAAAAGCTAGGTATTACTTCTTAAAAAATCATCAATTTTGGTTTGTTTTTTGTTTTAAACAATATTTTTTACAATTTCTGACTCAACATTTAGAAGTACATCAGATATTTTTTGAGTTGCTGTTGCATCACCTTTATGTATAAAAAATTATTCCCAGTCTCTTCAGTTGTAGTAAGTTCTAGTTCATCGTCAATATCATTGTCGAAAACATTTGACACCAGTTCGTTTTCTTTAAAATCACTAACACAACTAACTGTGTTTACTTCAGGATTTTCCGTCAATGGGGCTGCATCAATCTCCAGGTAATGCAAAAAACTTTCAACTCCATGACTTTTGCAAAACGTTGACAATGGCAAATCATCTTCCAGGTCTTGTAGCTCCAGTTTCCACAATTTCTTCTCCATTACTATCGTTTTTTTAAAACCGCACCTAATAATACTTTTCAATTGTTTTGATTGAAACGTCTCTTCATGCTGCCACAATCCAAAGTAAGGCATAAGCAATCGTTATGGACTTCTCCAGTTCAGCCGTTGATAAAGAACATTCTATAGATGATAATATTCTTCTCATCAAAAACTTTCTATACAGGGATTAAAAGTTTTTAATTATTCCTTGATCTAACGCCCTAACGGTTAACAATGTGTGGTAGTATTAGGTGTCAAAAATATTGGGTGGTATTAATAAAAATGAGTACATGCTTATTGCTCAGGTTTTTGAAGCATCTACTCGATTTTGTATGAATAATAATGTGGAGAATATGCTCAGTAAGTGAGCACATCCTCCGTCTATGAGAAAGTGCTCAAGGATAAGTACCTGCTTACGCATTGGTATGAATTGGTAAGCACCTACTGCATATTCAGAGTACGTACTTCAGGTTTCGTGAGTTACCTCAGAAGGTTGCTCACATTCATCGGTTGTGTGTGTGGTGTGGTATTATGGCTGAATTTATGCCTGTTGGTCGTTCTATAAAATCCGTAGAGACACTCGTGTGGCTGAGTGTCGTGTGTTATATCGATTCAACAGAAAAAACGTCGATTGGATAACTCAACATTTCCTGGGAGACAACGATTTGGAAAGGAGGGGTGGAGCCATAAAGAAAAGTGAGAAGATGAGAATCTTCTTGCGATATATTGGAGATCCAGGTTTTCAAAGTGGTTTAGGGGAAGATATTGGTGTTCACCAGTCAACAGTGTCCAACACTATAACAAATGTGATGGCAGCTGTAGTATCAAAAACTCATTTGTGGATAAAATTCCCTGCAACCACAGAAGCGCTACAAAATCAGAAATAATAATGGCAAGAGAAATACAACTTTCCCTCAGCTATAGGTGCTATTGACTGCACCCACATCCCGATCGTGAAATCTACCCTGCATGGGGATGAGTATGTCAACAGGAAAGGGTTAAAGAGCGTTTTCATTATCGATATGTTAGATAACTGAATATCCGGATGGGATGTTGCGTTGTCTAGGAAGAAGAGAATTTTTCTATTTTGACTTTGCATTTTTCTGTCAAATTTGTGTCATGTGTCTGGTCATCCAAGCCTTCTTGTTGTAGTACCAGTCGACTTGGAGTTTATCAACATAAAACTTTTTAAAACATCGAAGATTTTTACTTTTACTTCCTATTTACCCACATAAGAAATGTTCGGTGACCTAAAAACTGTCCGTTCACCAGATGTTTCCGTTGTGAAGAGGTGTCCGTTAACAAAAGTTTCACTGTAGTAGACTTTTTGCTAATACTAGAATTCTGTTTATAAACTGCTGTATTTTTTGTATTAATTATTATAAGTTGTACAAATAAATGGTTTAACAATAATAAAAATGTGTTGCAATATTATTTCTATATTTTTTAATTGTTTTATTACTAATTAACCAATTCCAGAAACAATACATTCAAATACTTCTTTTCAATAAATATATAAATAAGTTAATTATAAAACAATTCAAATAGGATAACTGAAAAATATTATTAATAGCCACTAAAAAGTTAAAAGCAAACTCTATAATTTATTGTGAAGAGTATATGGAGTATCCGATTTATTATATTTAATTAATTTGATAGCTAGATAAAATATAGTTTAATGGATAAAAAAATATATACGTTTTAAATGTAAGTATTGCAAGCGGGGAGAAACTAGTAAAGAGTTTACAGGAGGATTAAAGGTAAAGATAGTATTTAGTAGATTTGTCTAATGTTTTTATTCGGCTTAGAGCCACTTAGATAGACATTTATTGGGTTGACTGTTAGCCTGTATCACTGCGACCTTTACAGATCTATTGTGAAGACCCATCATCTCTAGAATAGGATTAAAGCAACTTATCTAACCCTAGCCTTTTAATGACACTTAATAGCCTTGACAGGGGCCTCTACACGTAACTTGGAGCAGTCGGTTCCTCCTCTCCCAGTACTAAACACCGCGTAATTGCAAGGCCTTCACATTGGCATAGGACATGAAATGCGGTTTCCTCTCCTCTTGGCAGAATCGACAGATGTCTTCATCTCCCAATTTCAGCTGACTCAAGTATTTTTTTGAGCCGATAATGTCTTGTCAAGAGACTGACAATCATTCTGAAATGGTTTTGCTTTGTGGTAACAGCTTTGCAGTAAATTTCGCTAAGTATTCGTTTATGAAGAATTTGGCTTGTCGCTTGCCCGGTGATATTTCTCACCACTCCTGGGCATTCTCTAGCCGCCACTTCTCAATGGCTGCCTTTCTGAACATGTTATTAACCCCGCCGATGGTTCCGGACCAATTAATCAAATATTAGCTCCCGCTTGGGCCAATTTATCAGTCTTCTTATTACCCTGAAACCCTGAATCTACTGGTACCCATGCCAGTGTCAGAAAATTTCGACATGCGGCATGTGCCAGGACCCTAACGCAGTCCCGTACCAGCTGTGAGCTTATTTGTGCCGAGACTATTACCTTTAAAGCTTCTTGGCTGTCCGAGTATATGACTACGGTTTTACCCGTTATACCCTGACTTATGAACTCCGTTGCACAGTGTTGTATGGCCATTATTTCAGTCTGAAACACTGCACCTAGACTTAATTGAACTTGTATCCTGTGTCTTCTACTATATATACTCGACAGTCTTTTAGGCATCGGTATACCAGATTGACTCCCCCTAAATTTTCAGTAATTCTACTAGAAAGTTTCTCGCATAGTTATGACTGGAGACTATCCTGTACTGAGGCATACTCATTATTTCATCCGCCTTAACCCTATAAATCTGCTGCTATGGAAGCCTGGTCTTGTAGCAGCCTATGGACAGTTTCCATAGCCTCGCCCTGTATATGGATTTACAATGGTGGTAAGTTAAGCAGAACCTGTAATGCGTCTATTGGGGCGGTCCACATGGCCCTTGTGATATTCAGGCATGCCTGCCTTTAAATGCTTCCCAGTTGCATGATCGCCTCAGACTGTACTACCAGATGTTCATTTTGAAGTTTACGCCCCAGTTCTTGGCACACATTTGTATACACCTACCAAGCGCGATTGTAGCTTTGCGTATGCCTTTTGGTTGTGCTGCTTCCTTGATAGCCTCTGGTCAAATACCACACATATGTATTTGGATCAATGGCCATTGGTACCAGCACGTTATTCAGCGATATTGGTTTTAAGGCCTGCAACGCCCTTTTATTTGTGAATGGGACAACTGATGCTTTTTTGGATTGAATAATAGGCTTTGATCCTTGCACTACTTACACACCATATATATTCATTGCGGTCTGCAACCGCTCTGATACTATGCCCAGAAACCTCCCCTGAACTATTATGGCCACATCATCTGCCAAACCTAGGTAGTGAAAGCCCTCGTAGAGGAGTTTCTCAACAATGTCAACCACAACTGCTGAACACAGTATGAGTGACAGTACCCCTTTGGCATTTTGTAAATATGGGTGAAATGAGGTCCATATATAAATAGTGTCACGCCGGGGGGGGGGATAGAAGAATGTGCCATAGTGTTATAGGATGAGTGGTAGCTTACTAAAGGCACTTCCCACCCAGGTCGTGGTTATCTAACCCCTGGCCAGGTATCCTGCTGAAGGCAGAAAACTAACCAAGGGAAAGATAAGATAAACAACAGGAAACAAACAACAAATATATTATCGAATAAATAAGCAATAACAATAAATAACTAAAATATGAATATGAAATAACTAAAAACAATAATCTTACTAATCTTACCAAATAAAAGACATGGTGGCATGTCACACTTACTCACGCAAATACGTTAAGAGTCACAACGGCCCAGACCCAAGGATCTGTTTTAGGGACACCCCCAACCCTTACAGACAACCTCAGACTCCGAACTCTCCGTGTCCGACCTCAACAACTTGCTTTTATAGCCAATTCATATTCTACGTAAGAATAAAAATTAAACTATTTAAACACGTGTCAAGATCTAACGCAATGACTTTGACCTGGTAAAATGTAATACAAAACAATACAGTAAAATATAAACTAATAAATTATTATGTAGGGCAAAACTGCCCTCTCATCGTATGTTTGTTTTTAAAAAATTTACCTTACTCGATAAATTTGGTACATATAATTTTCGCCAAATGGCGTGAAAAATCCACAATTTGTTTTTTTTAACTTCCCGCTAAAAAAAATTAAAATTTTTTTTAAAATCGGGAAGTTATTGGTTTCACCCCGTTTTTCGAAAATCGAGTTTTCATCGGATCTCAACGTTTTGAGGTCTTAGGAACCTCCCCTGACTATTTTTACGAGGGTGTCTGTATGTCTGTATGTACGTGTGTATGTGTGTGTGTGTGTGTGGATGTATGTAAACCTCTTATAACTTTTGAACGGCTTGACCGATCGGAATGAAATAAAAAGCATTACAAAGAGTTTCATCTAACTTAGATACCCTGTAAGTTTGAACCGATTCACGCCGGTAGATTTCGAGAAATTTCAAAATAACCGAAAAAAACAATTGGTAAAAATGATGTTTTTTGGGCATATCTTTTTTGCTATTACATTGATCAATTTCAAAATCTAATCAGCTCTTAAACTTAAAAAACCACGTCGAATGCCGTTTTGCAAATTAAAATCGGTTGATTCGTTCGTGAGATATCGTTGTCGAAAAATTTCAAAAAATTGTTTTTTTTTTAATTTTTGAGATTTTTTTACTAATTGATTTTGCACTTCAAATAACATTTTTATGTCTTAAAAAACTGCGTCGAATGCCGTCTTGAACATTAAAAAAAAACTCAAAAACGTCAAAATAGCTTTGCGATTAAAATTAGCGGGAAGTTGCAAGGATGGCCTTTACGGTCAACCTCTTTTCGAATTTTTTCATGTACGGTGGCTTGTTGAACTGTGAACCACACTTTTTATGACTTTCTATGAGTTATAAAGTTAGGACTTAAATTTTTGATTAACTGATAGATAATAATTTAATATAGTTTTTTCTATTAGTTACATGTAAACTAATTGATGATTAATAGAAACAAAACGGTTTACAAAAAAAATGAAAATTGGTTCATTGTGTACAACCACTAGTTCAGTGTGTAGGTAGAACCAAGATTATTTTAACGGTTAACCACAATATATCCTTGTTTAAAGAATAGAAGATTTCAATAAAAAAGTTGGTTTTAAGTGAGATTTTTATTTAAGTATTTGGTACCCATGAACCACAATATAAATATTGTAATTAAATTTTTATGTATAAATTTTGTTAAACTATAAAAAATAAATAGTATTTGAACATATTTAAAATAGTTTCCCATTCGGATCTCCGGGGGGACAATCTCGGGGAAGTCATGATGGAAATAACATAGCCATCGATCAGTCTACTAGTAGACCAACCTCTAGTTCAGCCAATCTTACCCAGAAACCAAAACGCAAAACAGACTGCATATTAACATTCACTAACATATGCGGGTTAAATGCCAACATTAACGCAACCCATCCCTATTTACAGTCTATAAAACCTCACGTTCTTGTTCTTACCGAAACATAGGTTTCTGGAAAAAAAACATCCAAAAGCAACTTAAATTTCCAGGTTACGAACTTTACCATAACTTTAAACGGCACCATGGTGTATGTGTTTACGTAAGAAGCATACTCTCCTGCTCTAGACTACCTCCACTAGAAAACAACAGAGACAACATCCTCTGGCTAAAATTAACACTAAAAGCCTCTAGCAAATTTATATGTTGTATTTATCGGCCATCAGACTATAATTGCGACGAACTACTAGACTATCTATCACAAAAGATCGACTACCTTAATAGTGAGTACCCTTCTGCAGAGATAAATATGCTACTGTTCATCGAGAACGGATCGATTCGATCGTTCCTTCATCTCCAGGGTCTCCAGATTGTGTAACTCCTTACCTTGCACGTCTTCCCCACTCGTCCTAACTTGTAGGCCTTTAAATCCAAAATTAATAAATTCTCTTCTGCCTCAATAGATGTTCTCGGTACATTTGTATTTAGGTCCATACCTACGAGGACATCCTTAATAAAAAAAAAACATAATGCTCACCATGAAGAAACCTTAAATGTTAATACCTGTTCTTCGAAAAAAAAATTATAAAAAATACAATCGACATTAGAATATTAAACCTGTTTTACAGTTTTAAATGCAGTCTTTAGAAAACTTTATGCGTACATTATTAAGTATCTTATTAGTTTTTTTTGTACCCGTCCCTTAAGTAGGAAGAATATATTTTAGAAAGTTTTTTATATTTTCGCCGTGTTCTGTGTCTCTGTGTCATTCCGTGGAATTTGCAATCGAATTTAAACCTATTTCCCGACTACCTAGAGCTCTGAAATTTTCAGGATAGCTAAGAACTGGATGACAATGCATGTTTCAAGTGTGTTTAGGCATATACAGAGATTTTGAAATTTATACTGAATTGTTATTAAATTAAATATGTATACATATTATCATTTTGAAAGACTTCATATAAGTTTGCGGTGGCCTATTTGGATAAGGGGTGAAGCGGTAGATTGTGACAATTCTGTTGGGTTATTGTAATAGGATCGAACTCGTGAGAGAGAAGTTTTTTTCTTTTTTTTTTTTTTGTTTATACATGTGAAAACAGTAATTATTATTTTAACTGGTAATAAAATAAACTGTTTTAGAAAGTTTTTAGATACAACTACCCTTGATTTTGTTAACAAGGAAACAATCTTCTCTATGATCAATCACAGCGTTGTATGACTTAATCTTTTTACAATGTCAGGGATGCTGTGCATTGTTGAGATGACACAAAATATGACCTATAAATCAGTAAAAAACTTTCTATTATAAAAAGTTCTTTTTGTAAATTGTGCTTATTATAAACTCCACTTTAACATGCTGGCCTAATTTTATCCTTTAATTTTAAAAACAAAACACAATATTTTTTTCCTCGTCACCATCATCAAGCATTTTAGCTACCTAATAAATCATTTGTTTCTTACATTGAAATAATGCAAGAACAAAGTCACCAGCCTTTGGTGAGTACGATAAAGGTTTATTAATTACGACATCTGATATTTCCTGTGTATTGTCTTCTTCTGAGTATGATTCTACATCCAATTCACTTTTAATAACCATTTATTCTTCTGAATTTTTACTATCTGAACAATCTTTGTTTTTGGGGTTTGCTGGATAATGGGAAATTTTATTATCGAAGATTCCTGAAGAACTTTTCTTGATTTTTTAACAGCAGCCCGTTTTGCAACAATGGCATTTTTTCTGGTGTGTCTGTGGCTATAATACTGTTACGAGCCGCTCCGGACCTGTCGCCCAGACGGATTCTTAGAATTCTCAGAATTTTCGAAGAGTCTAGTTTGTTTATCGATCGATCGAAATTTCTAGTGGATGTTATAACGTCGAAATAATTCGAGAATTTTCTGCTCGAGATATAACTGCAGAGATATTTCTAGAAGGATGCAATTTTATATAAAGGGGACTGGTTCGGACGGGGAAGATTTAATTGTAATTGTAATAGCTGGCGATAAAGTGCGGATTGTTGTACGAGATATGTTAAAGACGTTATTCAGTAATTGTGGCTATAGTAAAGTTCTGTACAATAGTTTAGGAAATTGTTATCTATTTGTGTTTACCAATAAATTTTTAAGTTTGTCTGCTGTTTATCACTAATCCCGAATCCACGAAGGAAAAATTATAACAATTGGTGTCAGAAGTGGGATAAGTGAAAGAAGTCTATAGTATCCAGAAGAACTACTAATTACGACGAGATGGAAGAAATTGGGAAATTGTTGGCAGCTATGGAACTGCGTCTAGAACAGAGCAAAAAAGAAGAACGTGAAGCTAAGGAACTGCGTCAAGAACAGTGCAGAAAAGAAGTACGAGACGAGAGAATACAAGATCGTGAAGCTATGGAACTGCGTCTATAACAGCGCAGAAAGAAAGAACGAGAGGCTGAAGAACAACGCAGAAAAGAAGATGGGATGAAGGACACAGACATGCAACAAGCGTTGAGACTGGGACGTCACCAAACATTGAAGGATGTACTTGTTTAGGCTCTGGAGTTTAAAGCAGCGAAAAACGCCTTCTGCCAGTATCGCATGGTCCATAATGTAAGGATGGTGACGGGAAAGAAAAAAGTTGATCTAAATCAAACCTTATTAGCCATAAAAGAAGTTTTGGACACCTTGAAGAGACCCTCTCCAACCAAAACAGGAAGGGGTGGCCAAAATGTTTCAACTGTGGACGAGAAAGTCATCTAAAGCGGAACTGTCGGTCTCGATCAAGATCGGAGGAAATGCGGAACTGGCGACGTACTACATCCGAATCTGAACAAAAGGGTTCGGAAAACTCTGCTCAGCCAATGTAATAGGCCCTACATTGGCTTGTTCTTCTCAGGCACCCATTTATTCAATTTCGACAGCAAGACGTACCGGCAGCAGTCTAGTCGCAGATCGGTTTTTAAATGGCCATCCAATTCAATTTACGGTCGATACAGGAGCTACACGAACGATAATGAGAGGTAACGCTTCTGACCAGCGAAACACCAAGGTTGCCTTACGCACCCCCACCCTGAAAACTGCCACTGGAGACCGTATTGTATATGGCGAGAGCGAAGTAAAGATCGGTCTGGGATGCCTGGAGATGGAGGCTAATGTACTAGTGGCTGATATCGTTGACGACTTCATACTCGGACTTGATATCATGACTGCTCATGGGTTTGTAGTCTTGAATCTTGAAGGTTGGATACGAAGAGATTGTTTTAGTTTTAACCGTGCCGAACCAGCCTCTTGGAACTATTAAACTCATAGTAGCAGAAGATTCCAGAATACTTCCAAACACTGAGAGGAACATTGCAGTAGAGGTCGTTGGATCTGGTAGCCTGGAAATTGCTGTGGTAAAGTCATCCGAAAAACTCTTGGAGGTATGTGTGGCCAAATGCCTAGTGGACAGCAGCAACAAAGTCGTTCCAGTGCGAGTACAGATCGTTTAATGTATAATTCATCATCATTTTAAAAAAGTCCGCTTTAAAAAAATGAGCACAAAGCAGTGCGAATATTTAGAATAAATATATTCAGCTAATTAATAATGTTAATTTAACAAAAATATGAACAATCATAAAAAGAATTTATTGACCGGTATTGACAAAAGCTTATTTTTAATTATTCTTTTTAATAAATTAATGAAGAACAAACAAATGTTTATAGAGAACAATATAGAACAATCGTTGAACTAACGAAATAATAAAAAAAGTTTAAAAAAGATTCTTTTGGGGGCTAAATTTAGTGATACTCTTTGTTTTTACACTGATTATTATTATTATTTTATTTGATACAGATAAGCCCAATAAATAATATACAGTCGAAATACCTATGGTAAATACATTAATATATGATTAAATAAAAAAAAAATAACCTAGGGTATAGATACAAAATTAGTGGGAGTCTAATTTGTTTTTGAAACTGTTAACGCTTTCAGAGTATATTATTTCGTTTGGTAAACTTTTCCAGACATTCAAAATTCTATTACTCAGAAAACGCTATCTGTTATCGTTACGAAAAGCTTCCTTCTTCAGTTTGAATGAGTCTCCTCGGAGTCTGTCGTCACAATTGAGTAGAAACGCTGCTTGAAGATTACCCAAGTTGGATTTTATAATCCTGAAGGAAAGGATCAGGTCACCACGGAGGCGTCTTTCTTCAAGCGTTGTGAGGTTTGCGGTAGGAAGTCTTTCTTGATACATGGGTCTAACAGGACCAAACGAGAGTCTAGTTGCGCGTCTTTGCACTTTTTCCAACATTTCTCGATCCCGAACTAAGTCCGGATACCACGCGGGACCAACGTATTCCAGGATGGGTCGAACAAAATAGTTATAGAGCCGACAGTCGGTATCGAAGGATGCTTTGGGAAAAGCTTTTTAAATTAAAAACTGTTTAGAGTTTGCCCGTTTAAATACATGCGAAACATGATCACTCCACGCCAGGTCTGAGTTCACTATTAGCCCAAGAACGGTATGTCAGGAGACTGTGTTTAATGATTGACCATTAATAGAATACGGTAGTTGCGGATTGTTTTCCCAAGATGTAACACGACACACTTTTTAACATTCAACGGAAGCAACCAGTTTGAACACCATCCTTGAATACTGTCTAGATCAGCCTGCAACTTAGGTGGTTAACGTTTGGATTTCCATAGATTTTTGAATCGTCAGCGTACGAAGACATTTTGTTGGTGAGACAGTTTTGCAGGTCACTGGAATAAACAAGAAACAGTAAAGGCCCTTAGACGAATCCTTGTGGAACACCACTCATAACAGCTCTTTCCTTGGAGAATTCTCGCCCAACTCTGACTTTAAAGAACCGATCTGTGAGAAATTTTGAAACCCATTTGTTAAGCGTACCTCTTATACCTAGATGTTGCAGCTTTAGTAGCAGTCTACGCTTTCGGACTTTGTCGAAGGCCTTAGATAAATCAAGGTAGATAATGTCTGTGGGATATCTGTTATCGAGGTCTTTGGAGCAATCATTAGTGCAGTGTAATAGGTGTGTCAAAGTTGATCTCCATAAAGCCATGTTGATAGTTAGGAACCACCTTTTCCTGTAGCAAAAGGTCCACCATTTGTTCAGGAACAATGGATTTTAGAGACGACGGGTAAAATACTTATGGGACGGTAATTTCTGGTATCAAGGTTATTGACATGATTTTAGATAATGGGTAGGTATAGTAAGCTAAGAAATGAGCACATTTTTTAAGAAAAAAGAAAGGAATAGGTCATCAAGGCTTGGAAAATAATCGGTTTTGAGAGGCAGAAGACGATCCAATATTTGGTGTTGGGAAAAAGTACTGATTTCCAAAGATGCTGGCCAAACTTTTTCCATTGTAATCATCAAATAATGGTTGTTAAGATCACAACTGAATTTACGAAAATATTTGAAGAAATTAGAACATGATCTGGGTCGGAATGTTGAATAAAGTCAAAATTAAATATACTACGGTATTTGCAGTCCTTAATAAGCTAATGGATTACTTCAAAGTCAGTATTTTATAATTATTTCTTTATTTTAATGAAAGTTTTAATTTAACTTTAGAAATTAAAACGAACACACTTTCAAGCAAAGATTATTTCAACCTTCAACTTTGCAAAAGTTCCTTTGAACGGTAGTGAACGCATGCGCAGTTATTTATTTCTGAACGTATATCAGCCAGAAAATAGTTACTATTAATTACTTCAAAATCCTAGGCCGGCAAAGTAGCTTTTAGATTATCTAAAGAGATGGCGCTATGAGTTTAAATTTTAAGTCATCAAAAATACATAATGAATAATACAAATTTTAATTAAATTTATTTAAAAACTGCGTATAATATACTAAACTTACCTATAACTTTTTCTAAAGATAAGCAGGATTCTAATTTACATTTAATTTCTCTCACAACTTGTATTTTAAAATTTGACATTTATGTCAATTTATGAAAATAGTTCATTCTCTCATCTTTATATAAACATCTAATCTTGTATGTCACAAAGTAAAAAGTTTTTGAACTTGTTGTGTTTGCAACATATGTTAATTAAAACAGTAGTAACTGCTGAAGCTAAACACGTATATTAAGTATTAAACAAGTTATTACACAATACACAACAACACAACTATAATATTTAACATCCAATGTGGCGCTTATATCTGTAGGCTGTCTTCTAGTCAGTGGTCTTAGTTCAGGTAGCACAATCAGTCAAGTCTTGAACATAACAGAACTTTTGAAAATATTAAAAATTAGTCGGACCAAAAAATAGTGTGTGTTACACAACTTTACTCGCTCTTGCAAAATGTCATTTTCAGTCCTTGTGTCACAAATAACTATTTTGGTCCTCCGTCCAGAAACAATACTATTAATTACTTCAAAATCGTCCGGAAAATGACATTTTCCGGCCTAGGCCGGCAAAGTAGCTTTTAGATTATCTAAAGAGATGGCGCTATGAGTCATCAAAAATACATAATAAATAATACAATTTTTAATTAAATTTATTTAAAAACAGCGTATAATATACTAAACTAATAACTTTTTCTAAAGGTAAGCAGGATTCAAACTTACATTTAATTTCTCTCACAACTTTTGTTTTAAATTTGACATTTATGTCAATTGACAACTACTTATCATATGATTATGAAAATACATATCTCGTTTTTGTTATTGCTCATTGAACTATAATAGTTCATTGTCTCTGCTATTTTTATATAAAATTATTAGATATTAATATTATCAATATAACAATTTTTACTGTGCTGCTTATTAGCACAGTATTCGTATGTATAAAAATTGAGGATCGTGAAATCGATTATCAGATAATCATTCCTTATTACTAATTCTTTTAATCGTGCAATAGATGTCAATAATGTCAATATACACCTAATCTTGTATGTCACAAAGTAAACAGTTTTTGAACTTTTGAAAATATTAAAAATTGGTCGGACCAAAAAATAGTGTGTGTTACACGTCCGCAAAATGTTTTGCAAGTGCTCGTATTGTTTACTCGCTCTTGCAAAATGGCATTTTCCGTCCTTGTGTCACAAATAACTATTATATCACTGCGTGCGGAAAGCACTGCTTTCGACCATGCAGGACCGTGCGGAAAGCAATGCTTCCTTCAACGTTACGAAATTTCATTACTCCGTGTGGAAAGCACTGCTTTCGACCATGCAGGACCGTGCGGAAAGCAATGAATGACCAAAACAAAGTTGATAAGTGTTTCCCAATCAAAAATAAATGAGATAGAAAGTGAATTAAGAGAAATTGAGGAAGAATTTTCTAATAGTTTTGCATCTGATAACGCAGTAGTAAATGCACCACGATATAATCAATCAAACGTTTCATTATAAAATTTTGTTGATTCTCAATTATTATCTAATATAGGGGAAGGTCGCCTATGATGGCATACTTAAATTTAATAGTGAATATTTTTTTTGTTTTAAAAGTGATAATTAATCTAATGATAAATATTTATATGATATAGTACAGTTATTAATATTACATTATAACATTTAGTCTTCCAGTTATATTTTTAATGTAAAAAAATATTTTCTTTTTATCTACGTGTGCCGTCATAGGCAACACACTATGACTTTGATGGCATACCCTATAAAATGTAATAATTTCAACGAATTTCAAACATAAAACTTTATTTTCTATACCTAAACAATAAATTTTGGGTGAGTTACATACACAATTCACAAACAAATTTCTTACATTTTTTTTCTACACCCGCACAATCAGTGTGACACCAGGCTTTGCATGCTTGGCAACTGATCCAGAGTTCTTTTGAACGTGACTCTGAAAAGAGTTCATTACAGTATAAGCAAGCAGCATCTGATGTATTGTCTTCTACGTCTTTAAATGGATCCTCTATACTATCATCACTTTCATCTAACAATGGAACAATTTTTCTCTTAACTTTTCTTGCCAACTTTTTTCGTTCTTTTTCAACTTGTTCTTCTGCTTTTTGTTTCAGTTCCTCAATATTAGGAGTTGTATTTAAAAAACCAGTTTTTCCACGTCTGCGTTTTGCTGTGGGTTCAGATTTGGAAACTACAGGGATGGGTGATAGCTCAGAAATGGTGTATTTGAGCTTTTTTAAAGAAGACGGACCTGCATGCTTTAAATCCTGTTGCGAAATATTTTGGGGAGCTGGTAAAGGGGTTTCTAGAGATGGGGGTTGTTGATTAATTCCAGGCTCATGAGCTGGCTTCTGTAACGGTTTGTCGGTCGTTAATGAAGGTGCGAACATCCAGTCTTCAAAAATATTTGAATTGAATGGACTTATTCCTGTTTTCTTAAAAGCATTAATGGCGTTAGCCGGTGTAGCACTTTTTAAATAGGCGTTTTTAAAAAGACCGGTAATTTGAAAATCCGTAACAATTCTACCTGGATTCTGTTTAAGCCACGTTTGTATTTCTTGGTTGAAATATATTTGTAAAGGTCCAAAAAAGCCAACATCAAGCGGTTGAACTCGATGACTGCAATGTGCAGGAAAACAAAACATTACAATCCCCTTACTTTTTGCGTATTCCAAGACTTCCAAAGTTTTGTGGCTACCATGACCATCCAACAGCAATAAAATTTTATTATCAGGAGATGCCTTAGTATGGTTAGCGAAATGTTTCAGCCAGTTTAAAAAAATTTCGCCAGTCATCCAGCCCTTTTCTTGACAATATGCTTTGCTTCCTGGTGGGGCACCATCCATTAATTCATTTTTAAATCTCTTTCTACCAAAAATAAAAAATGGAGGTATAAAAGTTCCAATCGCATTCATTGCACACACCACTGTTGTATGTTTTCCTCGTTCAGCACTGCTAAGAGTACCAACCTGCTTACGCCCCTTGGTGGCAAAAATTTTTTGCGGTCTTTTTTGTACAGTATTTAAACCACTCTCATCAACATTATACATATTTTCAGGGGGAAAGTTATACTGATGTAACACAGCTTCTAATGCTGAAAAATAAGCCATAACATTATTTTCGTTAAAAGCTTGAGCTCGAGCATAAGACGTGTTTTCAGGAATTCTCAGAGATATCCTTGGATGTCGCTTTAAAAACCCCCTAATCCATTTTTTCCCCGCCATCTTTTTATCCTTATTAAATGTGTGTTTGATATTATTTTTTTCCGCAATTTCGTACACTAGCTTTCTTACATCCTTTGTGGTTAAGCCAAAAAATCTGGTTTCCATATCAACAATGTGATTCACAAGATCTGTTTCAATATCTGGACTCAGAACTGTTCTACGACCTCCTAAATCTCCCTTACAACTGTCATCCTTCTGAAACCTCCTACGTAATGTAGTGGCTGGAACTCCATAAGTATTGGCAGCTAACCGCCACCCCATTTTTTTTTCTTTAATTGCGTTTATTGCCTTCCTCATACCTACTTCGTCCCATTCCTGACGTTTTTTTTTGTCCATGTCTGAAAGAAAACATTGCATTAACTATACATATGCTTATAAAAAAATTGTCGAGTATATGACAAAATTCTCCTATATTTAAAACAGAAAAAAATTAGTAGTTCCTATGATGGCATACCTATGCCATCAAAGGAAACACTTGTGTATGCCATCATTGGAAACATGCAGTGTTTTGATTAAATCGTAAAAAAGTGCCTTCTATAAAATTATGACCTTGAATTAAAAACATGAGTGCATAGATTACTAATATGAAGCTTACATCAGTAAATCCCGCGTTGAAATGTGATACATAAATGTGAAAATTTTAGATGTATAAAATATTATTTCTTACTTCAACACTTACCGAAATTTTAATTATATTTTAGAAAACACCAACAGCTTCTGAGAGGCACTAAACTTCACTCTAGAGGTTAAATTACCAAACTAAGCATGAGAAGAGAGTATATGGCGCAGTGTTGTCGCATTTTTTAAAAATAAAGTATATATGCCATCATTGGAGCTATGCCATCATAGGCGACTTTCCCCTACTTAAGTTGAGTAAAAAAATATGTCTATAAAATTAAGCAACTGTTCACATATTACATTTAACGTATTTAACAAAGATTCATAACTATACATAATTTTGTAATAAAAAAAGTTTTTTTTTTTATAAAAATGTTATAATTTCTTAACTCTAAAATTTTTGTTTTAATGGGGGGGATCCGCCTCCCCCAACCCTCCTTCAGCGCCTTCGCGGTGCAGGCGGATCAGACCTAATACTACTTTTATTATCTTTCTTTCCTTTTATTTTAGACAAATTCAAGAGCTTTCCTCACGGAGTGATGAAAAATAGAATACGCAACTCGTGCGGTGAGCAGGTAATCCCATCACTCGTGCTTTTTATCGCGTTCGCCTTCGGCTCACGCGACAAACGCACTTGTGATGGGATCACCTGCTTTCCGCACTCGTTACGTAATGTACTATTATCTACTTTACCTCATATTACCTATGTATTAATTTTTAGTTCGTGAAAACTGTCATTATAGACAGCAGTGCGTGAAGGATTGAAAGTGTGCGTGAAATAACAATGTATTTTAAATGAGATTAACTTTTTCGCACTGTTTTTGACACACCTTTGCTAGGTGATAGTCGTACGAGATATAGGTCAGTAAAAATAGCATTTAACTTTGCACTAAATTTCCGATCCAAATTTCTTTTTTTATAAGGTTTCGGATAACTTACTGAGTATAAAATCACAAAATGCTGACAGATCCAGGTGACGCTAGAGGCGCCATCTTGAAAAAACGTTTTCGGCCGATATCTCGGAAACTATGCACTTTAGAGCAAAAGTCAAAAGACCATTATTATAGAAAATAAAATTTTGAATCTTTTGTTTACAGCAATTTTTTTTGTAAAACTTACCGTTTACGATTTATGGCCCATTTAATGAACCGATTTTTCGATCGCAGCCAATAACTCTTGAAAGATTAGATTAACCAATAAAATGCATCAATCCATTTTTAAAGATCCGTTTATTCTCTACAACTTTTGTTTTAAACTTTTTTTTCTAATGTCCATAGTTTTTGAGTCATAGGACGTTTTATGTTGGACTACCGAGCGAAAAGTTGAAAATTTCAAGATACGCATAGAATATAATAGTACAAATTCAATAAAAAAATATCCCGATTGTTTATGTAGTTAACAAATAATAGTTCAATTCCTTACCTGCAATAGTAACAAACATTTTTTTATTTTACTTAATTATATTTCGCTGCCGCGTCACCCGCCGAGCGTCGACATTTCTCCATTAAACGTCCTATAACTCAAAAAGTATAGACATTAGAAAAAAAAGTTTAAAACAAAAGTTGTACAGAATAAACGGATCTTTAAAAATAAATTGATGCATTTTATTGATTAATCTAATATTTCAAGAGTTTTTGGTCGCGATCGAAAAACCGGTTCATTAAATGGGCCATAAATCGTAAACTGTAGGTTTTACAAAAAAGTTTACTGAAAACAAAAGATGCAAAATTTTATTTTTTATAATAATGGTCTGTATGACTTTTGCTCTAAAGAGCTTAGTTTCCAAGATATCGGCCGAAAACGTTTTTTCAAGATGACGCCTCTAGCGTCACCTGGATCTGTCAGCATTTTGTGATTTTATGCTCAGTAAGTGATCCCAAATCTAAAAAAAAAATTTGGATCGGAAATTTAGTGCAAAGTTGACCCGAAAAAACGGCTTATTTTTACTGGCGTAATACACGGGTGTATTTTGCTCCGTTTAATTTGTTTATTTTTATCGGTTTTTACTTGATTTTACTGAATTAAAACTTGAATTATCGAAAAATAGTGAGTGGAATTTTGCAAAAAATTGTATCCTAATTATTCGAAAAGTGTTGTTGATTTGTGCGACGTAATTTCAAGAAAATCTTTGATTTTTGGTCAAGGAATAAATCGGTAGTTTTAAAGTATAAACATTTGGTTCACAAAAAACTAACATAGATAAGATAAGGTTAAATTTGTGGTATCGATACAAATTGCTAGTAGCTAAAATATTTTTGATTTGGGACTGGATCTACTGCACTTATAAATTGAAATGGATTACAATAAGTGTAGGAAATGTAAGAGTTCCGTTGTGTCTGGATTTAAATGTGTCGATTGTGGTATTGTTTCTCACAAGAGTTGTTTAAAACTTTTGAAAAATGTCATTTTCCTTGATGACAAATATGTAAACTGCTGTGCCTCAGAAGATGGTAGTGACGTTAAAGAGATGAGTCAGGGAGATCTTTTTGATAGACTAAAAAATTATCTAGATTCAGCTCTTGAATTGCAACTATCAGCTATTAGGAAGGAAAATGAAAAATTAATTCAAACCTATTCTGTGCGTATATGTAAATTGGAACAGGAAGTGATATCGTTAAACAATGAAATAAAATTGCTAAAGAATAACCAGTCTCAAGTGAATAATGATAATGTAGTTATGGAAGAATTACAACAACGTATGACTCGTGCATACAATGTTATGGTGTACAAAATTCCAGAATCATCTGCTTCGAACCCCACAGATAGAATTGCTCATGATAAACAAGCTATTGCCAGGATGCTAAGCCTTGCTGAAGTGGTACCTGAGGAAGTGTCAAGAGTTATTAGAATAGGCAAACCAAAACCCAATATTTCTAATATATATAGACCAATTAGGATAACCTTCAAGAGTTTAAAAACCGCCCAGGATGTTCTACACTCAAGACCAAAGCTGGTCAGTGGTGGTTTCATAATTAGTGCGGACAAGACCAAATTACAGCAAGATCAATATAAGAAGGTTAGGGATGATTTAAAAAGAAGGGTTGAAGAAGGTGAAAATAATTTAGTAATTAAATATAAAAACGGGCTACCGTATATTCATCAAAAAAACTAAGTAGCTATAATAACGTATCATTGTCTATTTCATTAAATTCTGATATTTTATATGTTAATGCACAAAGTATTTTAAGTAATTGGGATCAAATTTATATGAGCTTAGTTTGTTTAAATCCAAAGGTTATTCTGTTAAGTGAAACTAGAACTACTATTGATATTGTAACGAGCGAGACTCCCTTAGTACGCCCCTGTCGCCCTCCAGGTAAACAACGCGCTAATTGTCGAAACAGAATGATCGAGAGACTTCCTTCCTTTCTACGCGCGTCGAGAAATTGTTACCGAAGGACGTTCTGGAAGCAGTGAACAGGTATATAAGCGGAGAGCCACGACCCACAAGTAAGTAAAAAGTTAACAGCGACAGTCTAAATATTTGAGCGATCTACGAAGTGGAAATAAATAGTGAATATAAATCGAAGTTAATTGTTGTACATAAATTAGTGTGTTATAGTTAGTTTGGTTATTTAGTTATAATTCGTTTAGTTTGTAGTGTGTAAATAAATTAGACATTTTCGTTCAGCAGTGATTTTATTTTGAACCCCTAGAACGTAACAATATTGACCACTATGAAATTAGATTTGCTAACTACAGTTGTATTAGATGTGATTCATCAAGCCGGCATACTGGTGGTGTTCTATTATATGTAAAACGTGAATATGAGTATGATTTGTTAGAAACTTATGTTCTTGACAAAAATTATTGGTGTTCTTTTATTAGGGTTAAATTTTCGTCATCAGTTTGGATTATCGGTTGTATGTATCACTCGCCTTCGAGTTCTGATTCAAAGTTTTTAGAAGATCTTGAAAATATATGTGATGATATAGTTAGTAAAAATCATAATTTTGTGTTAATTGGGGATTTTAATTTAGATTATTTGAGGGATTCTTTTTATGTTAAAAAAATTAGGAATATGTTTGCAACATACGGCATTCAGCAGTTAATTAATAGACCAACTCGCATAATGAATTCTAGCCAATCTAAATTCGACGGATGTTGATCTAATTTATAAAGAATTGTTTATAAATTGTACACAAGTAATTAATAACATTGCACCTATTCGAACATGTAATTATAGTACTAATCTGCCTTGGTTTGACAAGGAAATCTACGATAAAATTAAAGTACATGATCGTGCATACATAGCTTTTAAAAAATGTGCTGAAAATATTAGGGATGAAATGTGGAATAATTTTAAGAAATGTAGAAATGAAGTAGTTAATATTTTAAAAAAAAAAAAAGCTCAATTTTATTATAATCGTATTGACTGCTACAGGAGTAATGCTAAGGAAATGTGGAAAACGTTAAAAAAGCTTATTAACTTTAAATGCAATGAAATGCCTGATCAAGTACAGTTTTTTAATGGAACAAATATGGTTATGGTTAAGAATAGGGAGGAAATTTCAAATAGATTTAATTCTTATTTTATTGAAAGTATTATTAGCATTATTGATAGTATAGAAAGTGATACATATTGGTATAACAGGAACTATAATTTGTATCTACCATTTGAAAATTTTAATTTAGTATCTTTAAATGAATTACGTTGCTATGTTAATTTACTGGACAATAAATGTTCAACAGATGAAGTACTAAATGCTAGATTACTTAAAGAAGTTTTTGAAACAATTGGACATGTCATATTAAATCTAATAAATACTTCACTTTATACTGGGCGAATTCCATCTAGTTTGAAAACAAGCATTATTATTCCTGTTCAGAAAATTGCGAATTCAGTAACAGCAGAAAATTTTCGACCAATTAATACTTTACCGCCTATTGAGAAGTTACTTGAAATAATTGTTCATGATCAACTTATGAAGCATATTGATAACAATTTTATTCTAATGAATGTTCAATCAGGTTTCAGGAAACAGTTCTCATGTGAATCCGCTTTGCAGTTAACAGTTAGTAAATTTAAAAAACTAGTGGATCAAAATAAATATGTCGTTGCAGTCTTTTTAGACTTTAAAAGGGCTTTTGAAACAATAGATAGACGCATATTATTAATTAAATTGAAGCAATATGGTATATGTGGAACAGTTTTGGATTGGATAACCAATTATTTGAGTGATAGAATGCAGAAAGTTAAATTTAAGGGCATCTTATCCAACAAGAAACCTGTTGACGTGGGAGTTCCTCAGGGCAGTGTCCTAGGACCACTTCTTTTTATACTATACCTTAATGACTTGAATCTTTTTGTTGATTGTGAATTTATTAATTTGTTTGCAGATGACACATTATTAGCATGTAGTGATTATGACTTGGATAAAGCTATAAGGAAAATGAATGTAACTCTTGATATGATGAATTCGTACTTAATGGAAAATAAACTTAAATTAAATGTGTCTAAAACAAAAGCACTTATTTTTAAAACTAAATATAAATACAAAAATATCAATATTCAGCATATTAACATGATGATCAATAATGAAAAAATCGATATAGTTTCAACTGTTAAGTACTTGGGCTTTCAACTGGATAATTTTTTTACTTTTGATGGGCATTTCCAGTATATTTATAATAAAATATGTAAGAAATTGTATTTTTTCTCCAGGGTAGCCAAACATTTGTCAATGGAGACAAGGATCACGGTTTACAATTCAATTATTCGCCCACATTTTGAATATTGCTCTTCATTACTATATTTATTTGGTCTAAATAAAATCGGTCAATTGCAAAAACTGCAAAATCGTGGTATGAGAATCATTTTAAAAACAAATCGTCGTACTCCTATAAATTTAATGCTACAATCCTTAAATTGGTTTTCTATTCAGCAAAGATTGTACTATTTTTCAATGATTTTCGTCTACAAAATTTTACATAACTTGGCTCCACTATATTTACAAGAATTTTTAAATTTTCCTAGTAATATTCATGAATATAATACACGAAATATAAATAATATATATGTAACTAGAATGAATTATTCGAGTTCAATGAATTCTTTGTTTTTTAAATGTTTTAGGGACTACAATGAATTACCGTATGTTGTTAAATCATGTAATACGTTAAATAGTTTTAAGCATCAATTAAAAAATTTCATCAGAAATTAGACGTTATGATTTGTATATTTTCTTTTATATTGGAATCGTGTATTTTTATTTTTATTTTTATTTTTATTTTATGTAAGAATTACTTTGTTTATTTATATTTGTATTAGGATAAACCTATTTCTTAAATAAAGATCTATCTATATCTATATCATATAGTCAAATATCCTTAGCATTCGCATTGCCATGGTGTTGCTATGAGAGCATTAGTTTTGTTAGTATCTTGTAAATGAATTGAAAATATATTGCTTTCTTGTAATTGGAACTATGTTCCTTACGGCAGGCTTGAAGTAGATAGGGATTTTGCTGCGTGACTGAACTGAAAAAAATGTAATAGTAACAAACCGTAACGAACAAACCGTAACGAAAAACTATTAAATGAGACGTGCATCAAACGCATTCTGAAAGTTATTAAACGTAGGATCGGTGGTTCATTGATAGAACGCTCGCCTGCCACGCGGGCGGCCCGGGTTCGATTCCCGGCCGATGCATTTTTTTTTGTATATATCTCTTAACTTTGACATTTTTTTGGTAAAGTAATATGAGATATAATTTTTAAAAATCTTGATAGTTGAAAGTAGTTAGGAAAGGTGAGAAAAAATAAATGTATACATTACTCTTTAAAGCTCACCTTGAATTTTAAAGAAGCTTCTTTCTTAACGCGTGCTTTTCTTCTGATGATCCGTCCGTTTGTGCTCAAGAGGTCTCCGATGTCATTCTAACTGGCATGGAAGCCTTTATTTCTTATTCCAATAAGCGCCCTTCTAACGGCAAGGCCTGGTTTAGCAAAAACTGCGAGCGCGCAGTCAGATCTAAAAATCTAGCTTACCGACAGTGGCGTAAAAATCCAACGGCTGAGAATCGCACCACCCTTGTTACCGCTCGAAACCAGTGTAAGCAAACGATAGATCAAAGCAAAGAGACGCATAACACGAGGATCAAAAACAAACTTCTTGCCAGTCCTAACGGATCTAGGTCTTTTTGGTCAGTCGCTAAGGCCGTCAGTCAAAATTTTACCAAATCAAATATTCCACCTCTATCACGTTCCGACGGCACAATAGCAACCACAGCCGGAGATAAAGCGAACTTACTGGCAGAACTATTTTCTTCTCATTCCAACGTAGACTTTCAGGGAAAAACACCACCGAACATTCCAGCAGTTCAATCGGAAATGACTGATATCGTATTCCGTCAGCGTCCTGTCAAACGAATTCTTAAAGTGCTCGATGTCAGGAAGGCTTCTGGTCCAGATGAAATTCCTATTATAGTGCTCAAGGAATGCGCTGATGAGCTAACACCAATATTTTGTAGACTTTTTAACCTATCCTACAAAAAAGGAATATTTCCATCTTGCTGGAAGAAGGCAAGAGTTCAGCCTATACCAAAGAAAGGCAAGAAAACCATGCCAAACAACTATCGACCTGTCGCATTGCTTTCAGTTATATCAAAAGTGATGGAGAAAGCTATTAACCAACAACTTCTAAAGTACCTAGAGAGCCTTAATATTATCAGCGACCATCAGTACGGCTTTCGTAAGTCCAGATCAACAGAGGAGACCTCCTAGCATATGTCACCCATCTTTGGAGCAACGCAGTCGAACATCATGGGGAGTCCCGGGCTATTGCACTAGACATTTCTAAAGCATTTGATCGTGTCTGGCACGAGGGGCTCCTAAGTAAACTGCGATCCTACGGTATGACCGGTCGATTCTGTTCATGGCTTTCTAGCTTTCTTCAGGACCGTTCTCTGCAAGTGGCGATTGACGGGTTTCTCTCGGACACCTTTACCATAAATGCTGGTGTTCCTCAAGGGTCCATATTATCCCCAACCCTCTTCTTACTATACATTAACGACCTTCTAGCGAAGACAGAAAATCCAATTTATAGCTTTGCTGACGACAGCACACTTATCTCATCGTTTACTTTGAATTCTCGAACATCGGCTGCTGACACACATCTTCGCAGACAGCATGAAGTATCACGACTCAATAAAGACCTGGAAGAAATTTTGTCTTGGGGTGACAGTAACCAAGTCGAATTTAACGCTAAAAAAACCCAGGCAGCAGTTTTCTCTAAGAAGGTGAACATTGCAGAACCAGATATAGTCATGGCAGGACACGCAATTCCACTGGCTTCGTCTATTAACTTACTGGGTGTCAATCTGGGAGGAGATATGTCTTGGCATAATCACGTGGTAACAATCGCCAGGACAGCTTCTCAGAAACTCGGTGTACTTTTCCGTACCAAAAAGCTGTATACACCACAACAACTTTTGACACTCTACAAAGCCCAGATTCGACCATCACTGGAATACTGCTCTCATGTCTGGAGTTCTGCACCGAAGCATACCCTTCGGTTGTTGGATTCCATCCAAAGGAGAGCCATTCGCCTGATCGGTGACCACGAGCTAACCAAGAACCTCGACAGCTTAGAACATCGAAGACAGGTTGGTGATTTGACCCTCTTTTACAAATATTTCCATGGCAAGTGTTCCACTGACATTGCCCGCTTGATTCCACCTAGAGCAATTCATAGCAGAAATACACGACAAACCACTTCCGCCCATCCCTATGTGGTTCAACTTAATACTCCTCGAACATCATTGTTTAAGAACTCTTTCTTCTGGAGGACATCCTCTTTGTGGAACAGCCTTTCTGAGGCCGTATTTCCCACCGAATATAACCTTCAACGATTCAAGAACAACGTGAATCGCTTTCTTCGCACACGCACCGCTCTCAGAGCGCCTTAAAGGATTTTTCCTGCAGTGCTTGTGCTTGACCATAAAAAAAAAAAAACGCCAAGATTTCACTGATTTTGATATATTGACCGTTAACGTATACACAAGCGAGTAGTGTTATGTGTCGATTCTACATTAGCCGAAGGAACGTAGTTCCTACCTGGTGTCCCACGACACCATTTTAACTTGTTATTTTTTATTTGATTATCGTAGATAAAATATTGTATGAAACTGTGCGTGAAGTGCTTTTTGCGCACTTACGCGTTATATAGAGCACTCGCTTCGCTCGTGCTCTAAACATCGCGTGAGTGCGCAAAAAGCATAGGTACTTCATGAACTGTTTCATAAATAACTATTATTAATTTTACCGTTTTTCACAAATTTTAGTTTTATTAATGCTAGCACCTGGCAACTTTGAGTTCAAGATAAAATTGTAGATGTATAATTATAATAAGGGTATTAGAATTAGAACTAGTAATTTAAATTAAATTTAATTTGTGTCTGACATGTTTTGCCAACTATGCAAAACTATTTACATGGAATTAACATATGCAACACGTAATACTACAACCAGAACTAATTAAAAAATATTATTCACGTTAATTAATACATTGTATAAAAAAAATTGAAATTTTTGTAATCTTATTTATAAATAAACTGTAGATGTAAGATAAGTATAAAAATGAATTATGATTAAATTCTCGAATTTATGTGCAATCTTATTTACGAATAAATGTTAGATGGAAAACCAGTATTATAGCTGTATACTTTACATCTTTACAAGCATAAGATTACCTATAATCTGTGTTTACAAGATTGACGAAAAAACAAAATTTGATAGTGCCATGGCAACGCTGAGAGTTTTCTTCATAAACTTATTCACGAAACAATTAAAGATGTCAAACCAACATATATGAAATTTAAATACATATATTTATTTATATTACATATATTACTTTTATATATATACCAAAAATTAGAATAATTTAATAAATGTATACCATGAAAATTTATTAGTAGCTTTTAAATCTGAACGCACTTCGATCTTTGACTTTGACAGACCTCTGTGGCAGTTGACAAATACGAAACTTTCTCTTTCCTTATTGCGCCTGTGTTTATTGCCGAGGTATGTTAGGTCTCTCATTTTTAAATTTATTAATATTTTAATAATCGTCTAACTTTTAACAAAATAAATCAAATATTAGTTATAAATAATGTCTACTAAAGTTATTCAGTATAATATTTTTTTAATAAATTTAATTTTAACAAAAAATATGAGTTTTGTGATAAAGTGAGGTTAATCCTCTTATTATTTTTTTTATTTTTAGTTCTTAAATTCGTTAAAGAGTCCCTAGACACAAGATGGGTAGGGAGGACAAGGCTACTTGGAAGTCTAATTACTTCGGAAAACTTATTGTGAGTATTTTTTACTTAAAAGTAATCTAAATTTTCTTAACTTCACATGATGTTGCATGTATTAACTGAAGTCTTCCGTCTCACACTAGAGCTAGAAATAGTTGAACCCACTAGTGTGTGGAAGACGCTGTTGAAAGAAATTACTGATATTTTTCATAAAATGTTATTATAAAAAAACTGAATAGTTCGGTTATTAAAAGTATTTGAATTTTGCAGCAACTTCTTGAAGATTACCCCAAGTGTTTCATTGTGGGCGCTGACAATGTCGGCTCAAAGCAAATGCAGCAAATCAGAATTTCTTTACGAGGTAAGAACACAAATTTTTTATATAATTTGTTGATTTTTTATAGTATTGTTAACCCGTCTTAGCAGTTGGTTGTAAGGTGTTCTCTTTGTCTAACCGTCCAACATTTCTACTTAGGCAGCTGTATGTCTGACCTACTCTATTATTTTACTTATCTCTGTGGCCCAATTTATGCCAAAAATTAACATTATTCTTCTACGTTTTCTTAGCCTAAAAATCTATGAATACTCAACTAGCCTATATTCATTTTGTCACTAAAATTGTCGGTTTCATGTTCATTTATAAGATTTTTTCCTAGCCCATATAAACTTGATACCAAACGGATTTTCTAATCGATGCAATTCAATTTGAACCAATTGCAGGATAAAAAGAAACTGCCTTTGTTTTATAAGAAATTTCTAGTTATAAAATTAGTTTCGTAAATTAGCCCTATTTTTTATTTTAGCACAGTCCGACAGGTTCATAAAGAGGATTAAGATTAGAAACCCCAATATTTATATACATAATCACAATTTAACATCTTCTACTACCGTGCCTCAACTAAGAGCAAGAAAACAGCCTGAATTTTTAGTAACCAATCATAATTATATAAACATTTCACAAACTTAAGTTTTACTGAGCTTTTAACTCTAACTAGAGTCCAACATTAAGTAAGATAATTACATTAACAAATGTTGGATATTTTTCATTCGGTTTAATGTAATGTACACAGCACAGTATTGGGTAAGCTCAACTTCTTTACGGTAAATACAAAAGTTAATTCATTGAGCATAGATTGATCCGTACTTTTTTTTCTTGTCTAATTAATACATCGTTTTATTAGGTTCGCAATTTCAAAACAAAGGATTAATAGTATATTACTTTACGAGTGGAGTAAAATGCATATTACAATGAGTGTGTTTGGCTAAAGAAACGAGCTAAATATGCAATTTGTTCCTCGAGTGAAGTACTATGCTTTACCCACGACTTACCAAATGGTTTTTTATAAAACTAAAAATAACAAACATAAAATTTAAATTTTGGCATAAGTTGTCAAAAATATTCGATTTCGCAGACAGTTCTATCTGAGAAATGTCAAATGTTGGTTTAATTTATACTGTAGGTAACCAAAATAATAATAATAATAATACAGGTTTCTATTTACTTACTCCACTAGTGGAGTAAATGAAACTATAACACAACTCCTCAATAATTTGACACTTACTGACACAGATATAGGTTAAAAAATAGGCAATTTACTTATGAGTCGTGGGTAAACCTTATTTAATAAATATTCTGAAAAAAACCGGTGTCTCAATTTGTTAACTAATTTTATGACTGATTTAACTCTGTAATTATTAGAACCCGTAATATTTTATAAATATTTTCAGTATATTATTAGTGCGAGCTATCAAGTTAACATACATAACTTTAAATTATAGGCAACGCAGTGGTCCTTATGGGAAAAAATACCATGATGCGTAAAGCCATTAAAGGTCATCTAGATCGTAATCCATCTTTGGAAAGAATCCTTCCTCACATCAAAGGAAACGTTGGTTTTGTCTTCACCCGAGGCGACTTGGTAGAGATCAGAGATAAACTTGTCGATAACAAAGTTAGAGCTCCTGCTAGAGCTGGAGCAATTGCTCCATTATCTGTTATCATTCCTGCACAAAACACTGGATTGGGTCCTGAAAAAACTTCTTTCTTCCAAGCTTTAAGTATTCCAACCAAAATTTCAAAAGGTAAATATACTGGCAGAAATATTAGTTTTCTACCATTCTTAAAATTATAATGAATATTCTAGGTACTATTGAAATCATCAACGATGTCCACATCTTGAAACCCGGAGATAAAGTAGGAGCCTCTGAAGCCACTCTTCTAAATATGTTAAACATTTCACCATTCTCATATGGTCTTCAAGTAGAACAAGTTTACGATTCCGGTACTGTTTTTGCTCCAACTATTTTGGATATTAAACCAGAAGATTTAAGAGAGAAATTCTTAAGTGGTGTTGCTAATTTAGCTGCTGTATGTCTTTCTATTGGATATCCAACAGTTGCTTCTGTACCACACAGTATTGCCAATGGATTCAAGAACTTATTGGCTATTGCTGCCGTTACTGAGGTTGAATTCAAAGAAGCTGCCACCATCAAGGAATACATTAAAGTAAGTTATTGTTTGATTAGGAAGAACGTTTGTTTTTTGTACGAGTACGAATATCATTTACAGTTCCTTCTCATAATTTACAATCATTAACGAGCATTTATCATCATTTACCAACATTTCGGATGTATCGCTTTTTTGTCTATTTATAGTGTGTACAAATTACACAAAATTTTTTTCCATATGTAGCTAACAACAATGTCGTTCAGTGTACCTTCGAAATATATGCATTATGATGAATTTCTATTACCTACTATGAACAGCTTTCATTCGGTACTAGAGCTAGAAATAGTTGAACCCACTAGTACCAGAAAGTTATATGTAAAAAACTAAATCTGATATTGTTTTATTTATATATTATTTGTATTCCTTTTTTTTTCACTTTATGTTAATTTAATATATTTATTTTAAGGATCCCAGCAAATTTGCAGCCGCTGCTCCCGTTGCTGCTGCTGCACCTGCCGCTGCAGCACCTGCTGCTTCAAAGAAGGAAGAAAAGAAAGAAGAATCTGAAAGCGAGGATGAAGATATGGGATTCGGTCTCTTTGATTAAGAGTATAACTTGTTGATTTTACAATGTAACTGTTTATTTGCTGTTTTGCTCAGTCAGACTGTCAAATAAATGATGAAACTTAATTTTTTGACTTTTAATTAATATCATGGGAATTTATTTTGTTAAAGGCCTATTGGACCTAGGAAAAGTATCAAAAATGTTTTATATTAACTTGATGTATACAAATTTTGAAAGCATTAGTTTACAATTACTTTTGAATCTGTTTTAGTTTACCTGTACTTACATATCATATATCAGGGAGAAATTTGTACTTCATCTAAATCCAATAAATGGGACGAGAAGCAAAAGATATCTGAAAAGCGTTGAGGCCTTCATGTAAAGCTGGGTAGGTTTCGTTTTTTTTTTTTTTTTTCTAGATGGTAATTCTATTAAAAATTATGATGAAAATATTGGTCCGTGTTTATGAAGTTTTATGATTTTAGTTTCCAATACTGACAATTAATTGATAAATTAAGGTTTTTGGTTGTAAAATTTCTATTACTTATCTAATTCTTTTATTTACAGTAAAGTGCTAAAGATGTGATTTGGAAAATGTCAAGAAAACTGCCGAGTCCAGTATAAAACTTTTCGAACCCAACAACTACTTCTAGATACATCATTGGAAGAAATTTTAATTTAACGCTGAAAATAGGTCTCGTGTAATACGTAAAGAATCAGAATATCACGTTTTGCCACCGTTAAATCAAATTATAATTCAACCAAATATTGATTCTTCTTCCGACGAATTTTCTGACAACTGATAACTATATATGTATTATTTTATTACTATGTATTTATTATTATCATTATATATTTTTAATATTTACTTTGTGCAGCATTATTATGTACTTATGTTTTTCTTCCAGAGCTTTTATATCAAGCGTTTTAGTAACAATAGTTACTTGGCATTAAATATTTTGTCATTTAATGAGAGAGGGTTTGGAGTCAAAAAATACCGTAAAAGTGACCACTTATGGGATCCTTATCTCTCTTTGAACAACAATTATATTTTTCTTGAAAGCTAATTTATGTTATTAAAATAGCACTTTTAACTGCCGAACTTTACTATAGTCCATTTCACCGATTTTGGACGATGACAGAAATCATACTCGAAGTAAATTTAGAGTTACATCTCTCTCATAGATACAGGCAAGTTAAAAATTTAAATGAGGACGTTTGTTTTTTAATACAACGCTTAAGTAACTGCATCTTGTTTCACCGGTAGATAAAATATACATATATATATATATATATATATATATATATAACAATATGTAAGAGATGATACAAAAGTATCTAGTGCCGTGCTGTCAATAATAAAAGTATTCAATACGGAAGTCTTGACTTAATTCACATTCCTAGTAACATGTACGTCTCGTTGTTGAAGGGTTGAATTTAATAATTATTAATGTCATATTTTTGTAGATGTCAAACCACACTGATGGTTTTAGAAACTTACAACCTAATTTAGAAAAAAAAACTCCGCCATTCTTAACTTGGATGACAGTTTAATCATTTCAGTGGTTTCTGATATCAAATCGGCCAAAAACGATGAAATGGACTATAACATACCTATCCCATTCCCTTCCCGGCAAAGGTAACTCGCACCTCTTCGTTGGTCTTTGCTGGACAGTGAACTTTTGTATTATGTCACTGACTAAGTGAGTAAAAATAAATTAAAAGAATCATATGAATAATTTTTCGTACGCCCATAAAAATAATTCTTAGAAATTCGAACATTCGTTGACCACGCGTATTCAAGTGGTTCTGGATAAACTTTACATGTGAGCGTTATTTCACATCACTAGTTACATTAACTAATTACGTTGTATATAACCGAATAACTAGTTACAAGTCAAATGATAAAGACGTGATTATATTGTTATACCCGTGACACTAAGCGCGGTCGTACACCAACGAAACATCAAACACGCGACATGAGGTAAATACCGCGCATAGACTTGTGTCGCATTAAGACAATAAAATCATCGTACACCAATGCGGCTGATGCAAGTGTCTCGCAACAAAAACTGCATGCGGTTTACTGTGCATGTCACGTCGCAGTATTTGTTGCGTGATTGAAGACGTAAGATCGGTGATTTTTATTAAAAATAGAAATATAGTTCAAAAAATGTCTGAAAATATTGTTTTTAATATAAATTTTGTAAAAGCTATTGAAAAACGTCCGTGCATATGTACTTCAGTCATTATATACATTTGGAAATGAAAATGAACCGAGAAAGCTAAATTTTGGATATTACGTGGGGGGCGGCTAGAAAAGTTTAAGTTCAAATTGTCGACCAAAATAACCTTGTGCGTTCTCCGCCGTCTTGAAAAAAGGGTAAAATTCAGTTTTTTCTTCATAACTCGGTTCCCTGTTGGGATACGAAAATTTTTATGCAATACTTTTTTGTTGCTCTTTGTACGATCTACAATTAAGTTTTTCTGAAATCGCTTGGAAATGTCTAGTTTCTCGGGTCAAATTCGAGCCGCAAAATACACTATTCTTCTATTTTAGTCCGTTGCTGAGCAACGAACTTTTCCGGACTGTACGGGAATATCTTTCAGTACCTACTGTACGGGAATGATCCATAAAACGTTTAGAAGCAAATTCATATTTTGCATTGGATTTATATGGCAATAAATTTAAAACCACATTAGTAGCGGTGTTTAGTAACTCTCGAGGCGTTTTGCACCTCTAGACATCATCGTCACTGTCCATTTTAAATATAATTTAAAATATTTTAACTATTGTAACTAACCGAACTGACACTTTTATGACATTAATAAACAATGATTAACAAACAATGTCAACAAAACGGTTTCATAGAAAATAACATGAAAATAAGATGATAATCAAAAACTGTTATGCATATATAAAACTTTCCCACTTTACGATTATATGTAATGCGATTTCAGAAAAAATAGTATGTGTATCTCGTAATAAAAGCACATTCCCGGACTCGGGAAATGTATCGCTTTTCCTACTAGATACACAATATACTATTGTATACATTTTTTACGTATCGATCATCGTTAATAAGATATCGATCAAAAAACCCACAAATTTGGGTAGAAATAATTGTTTTTCGCTATTTCATTTTTTCTCGTGAAAGATATCGAAAAATGTCCAGTATGAAACTTGTAGAGCGTGTTCAGACCTACAAATTAGTTTTTTATTGTCTACAACATCCTCCTCGCTTGACATTTTAAGTACTACAAATGTAGTTGTCACACTTGTCTACGCGGTTAAGCAACATGCAGTATGTATCTTATGTCCAGTGGCGGCCCGAGGGCGGTGCGACCGCACTAGGCGCCGTCATGTGTAGGGCGCCGAAAACTTTCGTTATACGACGGACGCTAGGAGCTAGCCAAAAAAAATTCATACCAAAAGTTGTCACGACACCACACGACGCGACACCCGCATGTTTCTCTCTCTCACAGACCAAAAAATAAATAACTCTCTCTCCCTCTCTCTCACAGATAGAAATATTACAATGGACTACAAAAGTGTGACGTCAGCTATGGGAGGAGCTTAAAAATCTTTCCAAACAAAACATATTTGCATTGAAAAAGCAATAAAAGATTTTTCTATTACTTGTAGTGGTTTCTAATCAAAAATCTTAGCGTTTTCCGGACACTTTTCATACGACCTATTGTATCCAATTTGTGATAGTGAATAAACATTGAAAGTTAGTGTAAGTGTTCAAATTTTATATGCATTTTAGTGGAATTGAGGTTATGTTTTGTTTACAAGTTTATAAATGGTCTATATGTTTATAAATTTTATTATGGTAATCACAGATTATAAGTAATAATCTATGATGGTAATCTTGTAATTAATTATATATTCTTTAACTATTAAATAGTATTCTGTTGCAGTAAAAATGGTGATGTGTTTCGTCCCCAATTGCAAACATTATAGCGATCAGAAAAACTGCAATTTTTTTACTTTTTCCAGAAATGATGTGGAAAGGAAGGAGTGGATTAGTCTTATCAAGTATATACATATTTCGATGTTATAAATAAAATAATATATATTTAAAGATGTTATAAACAAACAGGACAATATATTACTATATGTTTTGGCTTTTTTGTTTGTGGGTTTCCTTTAGTATGTTATTTTTTTTAATTTTAAGTTTATACAGGTTTTTGTAGATAATAAAATAATAGAAAATAATAACAATAAAATATCCTGACATTTGTGGCTCCCCACAAATTTTGGATATTGCTGATGGAGTTAGGTAAGTGGAGGTTTTATACAGACAATAATAAAGGCTTATGTATGTATAAACAATCTATTGTGTTTACAAATTACAATTCCTTCACTAATTAATCGAAAGGAACTTCGTTCCATCCGGGTGTCCCTTGACACCTCTCACCTTTTTTATTGATATTGTAGATTGTTTACGCGGTGGTGCTATCTTACAGGCATACGCCCGTTAAATTAACACTGCAAGTGATAAACAACAAAAGATTGACGAGAAATGATTGACACGTTGTGACCAGCACCTACCGCTTCCTCCATGAATGTACCTCGCGATCCTCGAGCCGGACAGGCTCGGGACACGATTACAGTATCGAAGTACCAGAGGGCTCAGATTAGCAAGGCTCTACTCTACTGTATATAGGTACTAGTGAAAATGGTGACTCACGGATTACAACCTTTTTTTAAGGCCGTTTGTTACATCTGCCCGGAACCGTCGTTGGTTAACCTTCATCAGGTAGGTGTCGGCTGTAGTGGAAATGTTTTATACACACCCTAACCGTAGTGTGGGACTCCCAGACCCCCCTACGAGTCTGTATACCCACTCAAAACCACTCGTCTATTTGTTCTTGTTTGTTATATCTTCTGAAATTTCCTTCCTAGGTGTCTACGCCTATATAGAGTTGCTCCTAGGTATTTCAGTGTTTAATTTGGGGAGACTTCGACGTCTCCTTATTTGAAATTTGTCCCACTGACGTACCGTTTCCTGTTTAAAATTATAATTTGGGTTTTACCCGGCGCCAAGTCTAGGATTTTTCTCCATCCACTTATATTTGCTATCGTCATTGCGTTATTGGTCCTAAGCTCTTACACCGTCCGAAAGGGAGCTCTTACACCGTCCGAAAGGGCGCCATCCCAACTATTGCCAGGTCGTCGGCGAATCCTACTGTTCTGAATCCTGTCCCGTAGTCCAAGTTCAAAATTTTATCATAGAAAATGTTCCATAGCAAGGGTCCTATGACTAAACCCTGTGATATTCCCGCGTTCATTGGGAGGTCTCCGTTTGTTTTATAACTAAACCTGATGGATCTATTTGTGAAGTAGTCGATCAGGATATTTATCGAGTATTGGAAAATTCCCAATTTCGCTATGGTATCGATGGTCCCACGAGGCCGAGTTAAAAGCGTTTCTTACATCCATGGAAGCTACAGCGCACCGTTTCTCCTCATGGCCTATGCAACGTTGTCGATTGACTAGTTTTAGCACCTCCTAAATTGCATGGATTGTGCTACGTCCTTTTCTAAAGCCATATTATTGGTTGTCCGATAGACCTCCTAGCCTGGCTCTGACTAAATGTTCATAAGCATTTCCGGTGCAATTTATTAGGCATAGTAGCTTATTGTAGGACCGATTGTCGTCAATTGGTTTCCCCGACTTATGTATAAGAACTAGGAGGGCTAGCTTCCATTCCAATGGCATTTTTTGGGTTTTCAATGCTTGATTGAAAAGTCCGAGCATCAATTGTGTGTCGCAATTATAAATCTCCTTGATGGCTTCCGGAGGTATGGAGTCAGGACCGGGAGACTTTCCCATCTTTATTTTTAAGATGGCCTCTCTCAGTTCTTCTGCACTGAAGGGCGTAGGTTTTGTATTTCTGGGTTTCGCGAGAGTCGTTACCGCCCTTCTCGGGAACAAAGTTCTTGCCACGTCCATTTCTCTGTTTTCCTTGCGAGTTCGTTGTTTTCGTTACTATTTTGTATCCCTGTCCCCATAGGTCGTTCTCAAGGTCCAAACAAAATTTTTTTCAGACTTGTTTTTGATTGGTCTATAATTTTCCTTAGTTTTTTCTTGGTGGGCTGTTTTAAGCGTGTCTGATTGTTCTGGATTCTTTTTTCTTGACCTTAAGTACTCCTTATTCCTTGCTCCGTTGCACGCTGATCTTTTTTCTGCAATTTCTTTATTCCACCAATATGGCGCCGTGCTTTGGAGTGGTCCTGCTATTTTGGAACTTTCGCAGCATTTCTTGAGTAGTTTCGCGAAAGTTCGGGGATCATGCCTGTCTTCGTTGTTTGTGAGACCTTCATATATCTACTCTTTTGAATCTTGAGGAGTCTATAGTTGTGTATTTATTCCCTTTGATCTCCAGTTTGTTCGGTGTGTTTATGTTAGTTATCTCGTAGGTGATGTCCATAGAGTCGAGGCTGAATGAATCATCCGTCTTCTTCCTCTTTACGATGTCCCCGGTCAATCCTCTTAAAGACGTTACGTTGTACGTAACCGCTTAATTGAAAATTTACGTTTTTGTTTCCAGTTAATGATTTCATGTCGAGCTGGTCATCCCCCGTAAGGTTTTGTTTTTCGTTTGTTAAGTCCATTTAGTTCTCACGAGTAGCTAGGGAAATATAATGTTCGCTTGCCCGAGTAAGGCTGATAACTGCAGAATCTCGCTTGGGTTCCCACAGGTATCGTTAGCGACCACCTACGCGTGGCCATTCATCCCTCGGCACGACAACTGACACCATAAGCTTTAAGATTTTTTGCCGCTGGTTTACTCCATAGGGTTTTCTGTCCCTTAGTCAGCGGGTCCCAGTTTTGTGGCGCCGGGAACTCGCCCTTCCCCTTTCTACATTCTGGAGTACGACTTGTTGGTTAGGTCGATGTTCGGAGCACGGATCCATACTTCTTCCACAGTCCTTTTTTTAGTCTTACTTATCTGACGTCAGTAATCCTAGACTGTGTCGTCCCTACCGTTTTTTGTGTGGTGCTTCTTACTTATATTTAAATTTTTAATATCAATTGGAAAACTTGTTAAAACAAGCAATCTACCTAAATTTCACTTTATTGTCACAATTTTTTCAAAGTTATTGTTTAGAAATATTAAACTAAACCGATATGTGAATCAAAGCAGTGATAACGAATGTGACTTGCGCCAAACCTCCTTAAATTTAAAGCTGTGGTATTATCTTGTTAAAGTATAAATTTTGTGCAAATACGGCCTGAACTTATCGAATTTTGCTAGTATGAGCATAAGACTTTATTGAGTTTTTTAATATTATAATTACAAGCAGATTAGTAACTGTTTTAATATTATAATGTAGTTTTGTAATTATAAGGTTTATTTAATAAAGGTAGAAAAAACAAAACTTTTATTGGATTGTCAATATCCCTATGATAATAATAGTCGTAATGTCAAAATTTTACAAAAATTTGTGGTTTAAAATATAATAAAAAACGAGAAATTTTAAAATGTTATCATATTTATATAAAGCTATCGGTAAAATTCTTGGTAGCCATCCGGATGACGATGATTTCGGAGATCCTCTAGATTTTGAATCAGGATTTCTTATGGACTGTGGCATTTCCTGGGTACATGTAAGTATACGTACATTAAAATTTTTAAATTTATATAGTTTAAAATCGGAAGTAAAAATATTTGAGTCATTTTATTTTTAGATGTTTAAAAAATTTATAATGCCAAGAGAATTAAGAACACATGGAAGATGTCCAGCTAAATGCGGTGGCAAACGATGCTTAACTTAATATGTCCAATGTAGTAAAGAGCTACTCCAATAAAAATAGGGAAGATTTATTGTATTACTTTTTATTTTACAAATCCACTTGCAGTTTCAGTAATTAAATACTTAACAAAAAGTTTCTTTCAAGCTTATTTGTATTAAAACAGTATTGATACCACAGTGTCCGAATACTACGCCTCATGGTTTCTCGTTTTAACGATAGTTCTTTCTATGGCTGAAGGGGTGATTTTTTTAATATCGAGTTCGGTCATTCAAATAGTGGTAAATGGTGGACCAAATGACCTTTAACATTTCATACGATGATAGTTAGGCGAGTGAAGCAATTCCATATCAATTATTGATATGCTGTTTGCTGTAACTCTAGTTGGCCATGTTATAAGATTGCTGATGTTAAAAGAAGAAAGAACATTTCAAAACAAAAGTATCTACATTAAAATCACCACATACAATAAAATGTATGTCTGGTTTATAATAGTTATTATCCTAACAAGTGCGGAAAGTTAATTTCCGCAAGTGTTAGGATCAATACTTTATACAACTACTGCTCTGGAAGTAGAATTTGAGAGGAATATAACAAATATTTTTTTCTTTTGACACATCTGGAAATAAATTTGTTGTTGCATTTTTAGCTGATTCAACTAGTTCAGGTGGATTTAAACATCTTGTTAAATCGACCATTATTTTAAATAGTACACTTTTTTTAATTACCTACACTTTCTTTTTGCGTTTAATACAGTTGCGTTGTGACATAAATTAAAAAGGGTTAGGACTGATCGAGTAGTCTCTCTAGTCAAATAAAAACGACAGATAGTTTAGGCGGAATCCGTGTTATGTGGTCATAACCAAACATGTGCGTTTATGAAGTATGCGACTATTGTGTATACTTCGGAGATGACATACTGCGCTCGAAAAGTCAACTTCTAGAGCAGGCGTTGTATAAATTATATTTATATATTATATTTATTATATTATTATACAACGCCTGCTCTAGAAGTTGACTTTTCGAGCGCAGTATGTCATCTCCGAAGTACACAATAGTCGCATACTTGACTATATGTATTTCATAAACGCACATGTTTGGTTATGACCACATAACTACACCGATTCCGCCTAAACTATCTGTCGTTTTTATTTGGCTAGAGAGACTACTCGATCAGTCCTAAACCTTTTTAATTTATGTCACAACTGTCACAACGCAACTGTATTAAACGCAAAAAGAAAGTGTAGGTAATTAAAAAAAGTGTACTATTTAAAATAATGGTCGATTTAACAAGATGTTTAACTTCACCTGAACTAGTTGAATCAGCTAAAAATGCAACAACAAATTTATTGCCAGATGTGTCAAAAGAAAAAATTATTTGTTATATTCCTCTCAAATTCTACTGCCAGAGCAGTAGTTATATAAAGTATTGATCCTAACACTTGCGGAAATTAACTTTCCCGCACTTAAACTGCTTGCCCGAACTCCGCTTCGCGTCGTTTGGGCATCGGCAGTTCGCGTGCGGGAAAGTATAACTTTCCGCACTTGTTAGGATAATAACTATAAGTACACTGTCCAAATTTTCTAAAAAGATATTTAAATTAGTAGATTGAGAACGATAGCAGGTCAATACAATAAATTTGTTTTGATGTTTGTCTTTAAAAGTACAACAACAAAATTCAGATTCCTTCTCAATACAAAATTGTTTGACATTAATAGCCTTATTTTCAACCCAAATACCTACACCACCACCTCTAACAGATGCATCACGACAAAACCTAGTTACTAAGGTGAAACCTTCTAGATGTATTTGTTTTATAGAGGTGGGAGATTCCCAAAGTTCCATCAGACACACCAAAGTCAAATTTTTATATCTGTTAATTTCTATTAAAATTTCATTTAGTTGATATTCACTGATACTTTGTACGTTTAATACCATTAACTTTGGATCAAAGATCACTTCTGGGATTGGGACGATTTCCGTAGGTATAAAAAATTACTCACACAAGCACCGTTTGGCCATATAGCTGGATCCATAGCTGTTTTGAAATGTTAATGGTAAATACGAATTTAAAACGAAGCATATAAATTAGGATAGCGGGAGTTCATACTTTCACAAACCACTTCAGGTAAATGGGGAGTCAACAATTGTTCCTTTGTAGATACACTGGAATCTAATCTATAGACATGCAAATCTAAAAATTTACACCTTTGATGGTTCCTGACGTGTTAGTTCCAATAACTTGATTTTGTCTTCTTCGTCTTTTGTTCTTAACTTCTTTCCATTTTCCATCAGATGTGATGTCTTCTTTCAGGTTTGTAAGGGTGTTCATAATATTTTCTTGCACCTTTTCAAAATCATTAGGTTTATTTTTAGATGTAGAATTTGATGGAGATTATTTAAACGTGTGTCTGAGGAGGGTTTGTATTCTAAAAAATTATGGTTATAAATCTAAATATTCAGTAGAAAATTCATTAGAATTAATAAAGAAATTAAATAAATGTAAATTACAAAATAATACTAAATTAGTATCATTTGATATAACTAATATGTTCTCTAAAATACCTCCTAAAGAATGTATAGTTCTGGTTAAAAAATTTTTAGATGAAAGAAATATCCATCCAAATATAATATCAGATATAATTGACCTATTTAATATATGCATTAATCAAAATTATTTTACTTTTGATAACAAAATATATATTCAAAATGAGGGTCTTCCAATGGGAAGTCCTATTTCTCCAATTTTAGCAAATATTTTTATGGATAATTTAGAAAACATAATCTTTAATTCTAGTTATAAAAATAATATTATATTTTGGTATAGATATGTTGATGATGTATTAGCAGGATTTATAGGTAGCGAACGACAGTTAGATATATTTTTTACTTACATTAATACTTTACATCCTGAAATTAAATTTACTTTAGAAATTGAAGAAAATAATTCAATTAATTTTCTTGATTTAAATATTAAAAAAGTTAATAATTTACTAAATTATTCAATATACAGAAAACCAACACAAACAGATGTAACCATACCATATAATTCAAGTCATCCTATAACACATAAATTAGCAGCTTATAATTCTATGATACATAGAGCATTTTCAATTCCAATGGACAAAATTAACTTTGATAAAGAAATTAATATAATAAAACAAATAGCAACATCTAATGGCTATCCAATTTATTTAATAAATAAATTAATTAATAAAAAAGAACAAAAAATATCACTACAACTAATATTTCCTAAACAAACTAAAGAAATTAAAAGTTATAAAAATATTACATACTGTGGAAGTATTTCAAATACAATTTCAAAAATAATATCTTCGGCAACATCAACATTAATGTCATTTAAAACACTAAATAATGTTGGTACAAAATTATTAAATGTAAAAACAAAATTACCCAATTTAAAAAAATCGGGTGTTTACAAAATTAATTGTCCAAAATGTAATGCGATATATATAGGTCAAACACAAAGAAAATTTGAAATAAGATTTAATGAACACTTAAGAGCATATAGATTAAAACAACCAGATAAGTCAAATTATGCAAAACACCTACTTGAACATCCAACCTCACTCTTACACAACAATGACATCCAAATTCTACACATTTGTAATAAAAAACAAAATTTAGATTTTCTTGAAGAACTTGAAATAAAAAGACATCTAGCAGATCCACAATTTAAAGTTGTTAATGAACAAATAAATCTTAGAAATTCTCCACTATTAAACTGTTTACTTTGATTGAGTCTTCATTTTATACATAAATAAGATATAATTGTAATACAAATATATTAAGTTATTGTAAAGATCAGCAGATATAGCTTTTTCCTGGTTTTTCTATATCATTGCACTTTTATACTGATCTTAGAGGGAGATACATCCAGGATAATCCCTTAGGGCTAATAACATCTAGGCTTTAATATTGTTATATCTTATTACTTCCATACTTAATCTAGCCTTAATATTACCTATTCAACATCAGATAGTTAGCTATAAACAAAATATAGCTTTATATGTCAATCTGACGATGCTTAAATGCGAAACATATGTCATTTTTTAAAATACATTTAAAGTGAAAGTTTTATATAAAAAACTAACGTTTTTTATTATTTTTATTATTCCCAATAAAAATGAACTTTCAAGTAGTAAGGGTCGATACAATTAATTTACTATTGTTATCATTATGATCAGGTTTTTTTTGCAGAAGATCCATTTTGGTTGATTTTTAGGAATTTCCATGTTTATTTGTTTTAAAAGCGTAATTTGCTGATTCATTAGATCTATTTTATCATGCAGTTCACAAATAATTGTATCTTTTTGTTTAACTATATATTTGAAAATATTTATATTAATCACCTTATTATCAGCCTGTAGATTTTCAATAGCGTCAAAAAACAACTGATAGGATATTCAATTATGGTTTTTACGTTCACTATTTTTTGCACAGCTCACATGATATATATTATCACAATTTATGCACTTAATTCCATTTACAACATTCTTTTTACATTTCTTACTAGTTTTATTTCGGAGCACATGTACAAAACGCACATTGGTTTTCGTTAAATGAAGCCATACGACTTAGTTCAAATTCCCATTAGCCGCTCTTACCTTCCGTAACGCAACCCATCTTCTCGTTGTTGCAGCTACCGATTCATATATTTACGGACTAACCCTGTATATCAATTATTTTAATTATCATATAAAAAAAGTTAATAAAATTAAACCTCAACAACCCACCAAATATATACTATAATCATTATGTTAATTTATTGTAAAAGGATTAAAATAGGAAACACGAAAATAACTTAATTATGAAATAAACATTTTATTATTTTTTTTGAACTTACTATTAACTTAAATCACAATATCTAAATACCTATATACCCACCAACTCTCCAAACCCTGGTGGTAAAATATCTAACAGCTTATTAGCTTAATTATTATCTTAAGATTAAATATGTGCACATACGCAGTTTTCTTAACTAGCAGAATAATCACATCTAATTTTAATGTCAGAAAACCCAGAATTAACTTTATAATTTTTTTAATCACAAGTTTATAAATCTAAATAATCCAGTTATACAATAAAATCATAATCAAGAAGTGTTGGATGTGTTTGTTAGATTCAATTAAAAGTTATTTTACAGATCAGCTCCATAAACATTCTCATCAGAATACGCAATGTACAAAAAGAAATCTTCCTCATGATGTTCCTGAAAAATAATAAATAAATAAATAAATAAATAAACAAATAGATATATTTTGTACGAAAATATTATTACTATTCATACAATTTAATTTAACCTTTTTTTTTAAGGTAGTTCCAGCGTGAAACCACTTTTCGACAGATTCTTCCCAATTTTTTTTGACAAGTTAAGACTAGTGTTTTTTATCGATTCTAAATTTTTTAGAATTTTTGACCGCTTAGATCGCGAGATATTCCAGGCCAAAGTTCGCGATTTCGAGGGTCACTTCCCATTCAAGGTATGTCTCTTCAACTATTTTCAATTGTATTAAAAGATTCTCAGGACAGAATTGGAAAGAAAACTATGAGAGCATGGAATAATGTTTGTAGAATAAGTTAAAAAAATAAAAGTACCATCTCACCGTTTTGTTTTAAAGATATTTAAATAAAAATATTATTTTTTTATCCACTTCCAACCTAATATTTTACACTTTATTGTGATCTGGCAATGCTGTACTCAGCGCTTCCTGAAATAGTGATAAAGAAAATGCGCGAAATTCAAATCTTTTACAGTTCTAATAAAATTTAGCTAAGGCTAAGGCTTTCAAATTAAATATTTAAATAAATTGTAAATAAAAATAGATAGATAGATAGATAGATATGTTTATTGTTTCTAATGAAAAATCATATAACAAGAGGTTGAGTACAAATTATTACACATAAATAGTCGACGCTTAATGGAGATTTAGTTACAATTATTCATTTAATATAAAAGAACGCAATCTGAGTGCATTAATAAAAAATGTACACAGTTCCCTAATCTCAGTGGGAGAATGGGTTGTATTTAAAAACAGAAAAAAGCTCTCGGTATTCTCTACAAATGATCGAATAAGGGGTGATCTAAAACACGAGTATAATGGACATTCCAACAAAATGTGGGAAAGAGTCTCTAATTTGTGTAAATTACATATTGAACAATTTTCAGTTTGGTCGATGTGATACGAAATCCCTTTATAATAAAATTTTATGTAAAGTTTAGAGCAAAGTCTGATTTGTGAATAAAGTCTTGTAATATATATGGGAGTTTTTATTCGTAAATAGCTTTGCGGTTGCCTATTGTGTGAGAAATGTTTATAGTACAAAGAATAGCGAGAACTTGTTAATGCTGATAAGTCATCTTGGAAGAGTTTTTCTTTCATTTTTAATAACAAACCGTTTCTTTGATGCCTCAGTAACCCCCATGATAAATTTTCCCAAGTTTCTATTGCATCAATTTCAGAAAAATAATTTTTTAGCTGAACTACCCAGTTATAATTCTCATTATTGTCATTATTGTTACATAGCTGACGAAGACGGTTATAACAAATTCTTGGATACCTAGAGGAGTCCATAAGTAAAATTCTCTCAAGCCAATTAAGTGATATTTTAAAAATTAAGTATTTTAAGTGAACTTGGCCAACTTCTAGCCTAACATAAGTGTTGGGGGTATTTTTTGGTAGGTGCAGCAGTCTCTTAAAGAAATTAGTTTGAATTTGTTCTAGAGTATTTGAGTAGCGCAGACCCCAGACAGATATACACTGAGAAAGACAGTTTAAAATAATGGAATTATATAATGTAATTCTCGTCTCCCATGAATTTACTATTGCATTGGACAAGAGGTTCATTACTGCTCCTATAGACTGCTTGGCTCTAGCAATCGTAGTAACGGCCATCTCTCGAAATAACGAGGAACCACTAAACGTTACACCCAGATAATTAAATTTATTAACGCTTTCAAGTTTTTGACCATTCAGTAGGAATCCTCGCTCTTTGGAGGGATGGCCACCCCTCGAGAAGACTAAGATTTTGCTTTTGGAAGTGTTTATAGTCAGTTTATTCTGTGAGGTGTAGGTTTCCAATATTCGTAATTTGCGGGTCATGTCAACTTCTGATTCTCCTAATATTATCAAATCGTCGGCATAGAGTAATAGAAGAATATCAGTATTACCATCAATATTAATTCCCTTTGCCCCTGCCTCCCTAAAAAAGGCCTCCACATCTGAAAGAAAAATTGAGAACAAGGTCGGGCTTAAGCATTCTCCTTGAAGAACACCTTCCGTTATTTTATATTGTCGTGACAATTGTGAATTTGATCGAACCTGGAAGGTAGCCGATGCGTACAGGAATCTAATTAATCTAATAAATTTAGCGCTAATGCCACACTGAAAAAGTTTGTTCCATAACAAGATATGTTCGACTGAGTCAAATGCTCTTTGGAGGTCTATAAAAGCAGCGAAGACTTTTCTTTTCTTAAGTCGCAGTTGTAGCTGAACAGCTGAAGTGAGGGTAAATATATTATCTAGACATCCCCTGCCTTGACGAAACCCATTTTGACATTCTGGAATAACGGAAGTATTGTCCAGCCATATCGTTAGTCGATTAGATAATATCTGCGTGAATAGTTTAGTTAAACAGTTTACTAGAGCAATTCTTCTGTAATTCTCTGGATCTTCACGGGAACCTTTCTTGTGCAACATTGTTAATATAATATTAGACCAGGCTGAAGGCATAGTTTCGGTATCTAGAATACGATTGTACAAGCAATTTAAATATAATAGCCAATTATTTGGGAGGTGTTTCAAGAACTCAAAAGTAATATTATCTAGTCCGGGGGCTTTGCCATTTTTGCATTGTTTTAAAGTATTGCTAATTTCTTTAAGAGATATAGGGGCGTCCAAAATAGGACAACGAACGTCAAAAAAAAGAGTATTATCGACAATTTTCTCTTGCGAAATGTTATTTAAAAATAATTCCCACGTGTGAATATCTAGATTAGTTTTAACTGTATTTCCCTTAAAATACTGGATCGTTTTCCAAAAGTTTTTTTGATCGCGAACGTTACTTAAAGCCTGCGTAAAATTGTTTGTATAAGATTTTTTCTTGTTATCAATCATTGTCTTATACTGCTTTTTACTAACCAAATAAGCATTTTTATAATTTGGTAGAAAGTTGTTGATTTTTGCGATTTTCAAATTTTGCTGAACAAACTTTTTTGAGTTGTAACATTCCTGATCAAACCAAGGTTTATTATTTTTTCTGGAGTTTTTTGGAGTATTAAATAATTTTTTCGATAAGCCAAGAAGCAAAGAGGTGTTAGTAATTGTTTCAACAAGCTTTTGGTATGAGTTTTCCAAGTCTGGCTCAAGCATACAGTTTAGTGAGTTTTTTAAAGTATGATAAAATTCTAATGCGTAGTTTTCATTCCAAGATGGAATTAATGTGTATTCTGGATTGTTGGACTGCTGTGTACATTTTTTATTTGTAGCTGACGGTAAATTTAATATCAGCCTTAAAGGGAAGTGACTTCCAGAGGAGGCAAAATATTCCAAAACCTGGAGACTTTCTACTAAAGAAATTTGAACATTTCGCATCCATAGCAAGTCGACAACACTATTACCTGCAGAAGCACAGTAAGTAAATTGACCCGGTATGTCACCTTTAGTTCTCCCATTCAAGAGAGTGAATGAATTTTCGTCCATAAAGTTGAGAAGAATTTCACCTTTGCGATTAAAAATACCGTCACTACTTATTCTATTAGCCAAAATATTACTGTAAGAAATTAGTTCTAGTGGTACTTCACCAGAAGACCCCATTCGGCAATTAAAGTCTCCACCTATCAAAACAGGAGTGTTTGGATACGCATTGTTTACTTCTTGCAAAGAAAAATTGAAAAGTTCTAAAATGCTATCAATGTCTAAGTTAGGCTTAAAGTAAACATTGCTTATAATTATCTCCCAACTATTACAGGATATTAAACAAGTTAACCAGTACAGTGACTTATCTAAAACACACACATTTAAAGGTTTTTTCACAAAAGTTATTAAACCTCCACTGGCCCTGCCGCGAGATTTATCACGAACGGCGTTAGAGAAACAAACATTGTAATTGTCCAAAAATATGAATGATGGCTGATACAACAACCACGTTTCAGATATGCAAAAAACCGAGATGTCCCTAGAAAAATTAGAATTCACGAAATCTTCAATATGGGAAAAGCCAGTAGAATTCCAAAAAACAATTTGTAATGATTGCTATTTTTCCTGTGAAGTTGTGGTATTTTTTGATGATTTTGATCCTCGGTGTCTTGGTGGTGATATTTCTTCATCCCTGTTTCTTTTGGAGCTGTTAACGTTTTCATTGGCTGCGACAATTTTTGGAACATTGTTAATGTAGCGAATGGTAACAGATTTTCCATCTCGCTTGAGAGAATCCAGTTCTTTTCTTAAATTGTTCAGTTCCTGCATTTGTAAAGGTGTTTGGTCTGCTTTAATAGATATATTTGGGTATGTTTTACGACAGAGGTTATTTTTATTGCGTAGTATGTCCCTGACAATATATTTTTTACTCATTTCGGCTCGTAAATAAAAATACACATAAATAAGCAAACATTTTTAATAATATGTAAATTTTTGTTCAAATTTTAACTTAAATATTTTTATCAAATAATGAACATAAAGAAATAAAACAAATTAACATTTCTATGTCAAAATAAATATTTAAATTCAAAAATTTTGAAAAATTCAAAAATTTTGAAAAATTCAAAAATTTTGAAAATTTTGAAAAATTCAAAAATTTTGAAAAATCCAAAATTTTGAAAAATTCAAATATTTTGAAAACTTCAAAAATTTTGAAAAATTCAAATTTCGAAAATTTTGAAAAATTCAAAAATTTTGAAAAATCCAAAATTTTGAAAAATTCAAGTTTTGAAAAATTCAAAAATTTTAAAAAATCCCAAAGTTAAAAAAATTATTAATATTATCACAAAGCGAAAAAACACGATTGTATCTACTCAGAGCAACGTTGCCAGATCAACGTAACTAAAAATATTTAACTGTAGTGTGAACGTCTGTGAGCCGACTAGATGTTCTGAATATATTATACCACGCTGGAACTACCTTAACTAATAGTTTTAAGTAATGCATTCATTTAAATTTAAAATATGCAGTTGTTTGCTACAATTTAAGTAAATTTTATTTACATTATAGAGTAAATATGATAGAAACAACTGCGCATTATTACTAAATACTTTTTAAATCAGTTTCAAATTATTTTTATGAAAATGTTGACACTTTTATCAAAGATATCCCAAAAAAATATTGTTTCCATTGAAATGTTACAAATTAAGGACCGAATATTGCATTTATTAGAGGGCGGCAATTTTATTTTTGGGGCATAGAAGCTTAACTTCAAGTTTGTGGGGTCGCCAGTCGCCACCCTTGTCCCCCGGCCGCCATCTTGGAAAAAGGGGTGGAGACGCTTTTTTGCGATATCTCGGAAACCATTTGTAAAGATATAATTTGTAGCAAATTGCTTTGCCTACAAATATTTTTATATTACTTTTTGCCCTAAATTAACAATTAAAGAAGTTATAAGCAAAAAAAAAAATTTTTACAAAATTTTTTTTTTGCTCTAACTTTTTTTTATACATTTTACAAAAAAATTACTTCACACTAATCTTGTAGATGATCTTTTGAGGAAAATTTTTCCCTATAATTTATTTTAATTTCATTCATTTAAACCGCTGTTACAGCGCTCCAAAGTTGACCGGGTTCGTCAATGCTCATGGGAATCCGGTCAAAACGAAATGTTTAACTTATTTTTGTTTTTTTTTTATTATAAATATATTCTCACAAAATCATCAATGTACTGAAATTAAGTTTGATAAGAGTACCGTACTAACAATATCAAAAGAAAAATTTCTTGGTAATGAAAAAAACAAATCAAACTTGATAGATCTTCTCAAAACTGCTCTTTCAGAGGTTGGTTTTTCTGTCGATCAAACTGAATCGGATGCAGATTCAATCTTTTCTGCTGCGCTTACTGCATCCCGATCTCATGATTCTGCTATTATTGTGGCGAGGATATTGATATTCTTGTATTGCTCACGGCATTAGGTACAAGACAGACTAACATATATTTTTCAAAACCTTCAAAAGGGCGCACATCTGCTCAGTTATATAGCCCTTCAAGTTTTATGTATGGAGATCTCATAACATGCTGTTTCTTCATGCTTTTTCAGGATGTGATACAACACCAGCAGCCCATAATATGGGGAACTTAAAATTTATAAAAATTATGGAGAGAGATCCTGAATTAGCTGGTGGTACCGCGCTATTCCTGAGTGAAAAAGTCGATCCATCTTTGCTCACTCTTGTTGGGGAACGGTTTTTCATAGCTTTATACGGCGGTAATAAAGACGACTCACTAGACGGCTTGCGATACAAACGATTTTCCAAGAAAGTGACTAAAAATTCATTTAATTTATCATCGCTGTCTCAAACACAAGATGCTGCTCGTTTTCACAGTCTCCGAGTATATCACCAGGTCCAGTCGTGGCTCGGAAGATATCAAAATCCTGAAGATTGGGGCTGGAAAAAGCATGCAAACATTTGGATGCTGATACAAACTTCCAAGCCTCCAGCACCCCCCGATCTCATGAAATTAATTTTCTGCAGATGCAAAGGAAACTGTGGAAGCATGTGTGGCTGCAGAAAAGCAGGCTTGAAATGCTCCATTGTTTTGGCGAAACATGCAGCAACATTATGGAAATGTCAAAGTTAATGGAAGAAAATGAATTTGAAGATGAACTTCCAACTATGACTCCAATTTTAACTCCTGTCATTTCTCAAACTTTCACATTTGACGTTGATTTAGATTCTGAGCCACAGCGAAGAGAAGTCGATTAGAAATAAGTGATTAAATAAGATGTCTGTGGAGTAGGCCTACTGGGGATACTACGTAAAAAAAAAGGCCTACAGGCTCTACCTATCTCCTAGGTGGCGGGGAAAAGAGTTAGGAATGAATGAGTGAAGTTGTACGAATTTACCAAAAATTTTGTAAAAACATTTATAATAAAAAAAAAACAAAAACAAAAATAAGTTAAACATTTCGTTTTGACCGGATTCTCATGAGCATTGACGAACCCGATCAACTTTGGAGTGCTGTAACAGCGGTTTAAATGTATGAAATTAAAATAAATTATAGGGAAAAATTTTCCTCATAAGATCATCTACAAAACTGGTCTGAAGTATTTTTTTTTGTGAAATGTATAAAAAAAAGTTATAGAGCAAAAAAGAAAATTTTTGTAAAAATTTTCTCTTTTTTTTGCTTTTAACTTCTTTAATTGTTAATTTAGGGCAAAAAGTTATATAAACATATTTGTAGGCAACAAATTATGTCTTTACAAATTTTTTGTGAGACTCATAGTTTCTGAGATATCGTAAAAAGCGTCTCCACCCCTTTTTCCAAGATGGCGGCCAGGGGACAAGGGTGGCACCACACAAACTTAAAGTTAAGCATCTATTGACCCCCCAAACATGTCCCAAAAATAAAATTGCGTCCTCTAAAAAATGCAAAGCTCATGTAACATTTCAATCGACTATACTACTATTCATACAATGTAATTTTATCTTTTTTTGAAGATAACAGATTTAATTGTTTAACTAATAGTTTTAAGTAATATATTTATTTAAAACTAGCAGTACACTGTCACGCTTCGCTGTGGCACATTGTGATTGAATGGTTGGGAAATGAGAAACAAAACAAAGAATACATGTCATATATTTAAATTTAATTTTGCAATACTTGTGGATATACAATATTTTTTGTTTTTCCACTGTCTGCGTAGATATAAAGACTATCTGGTTTGCCGACTCGGGAACACGCAACATACAGTTGACCATGTGAAAAGCAATCCGCATCTACATCTAAACCACACAATTCTAAAGATTGACCTTGAGCTTTATTGATTGTGATTGCAAATGCCAATCGAATTGGGAATTGCAATCGTTTAAATTAAAATGGTGTATCGGTCGGGATCATGGGTATTCAAGGAATGAGGATATCTTCACCTTTGAAACGCCCCGTTAAAATCGTTGTTTCCAATACGTTATTCATCAATTTCTTAACTGCAAGTCGCGTGCCGTTGCAGAGTTTTGGCTGATTAGTATTCCGCAAGAGGACAACTATATATATATATATTGTTTCTCATGTGACTGTGCCATTACTATTGCGGTTGTAGCGAATATTTTCCTCGCTTCCGGCAGATGGCGCGGTCATTGGTTCACAGCTTATCGTTAAAAAACTGTTTTTTCGCCTTCGCGGATATGTGACTGATGCAAAAATTAGATAAAAACAATCCTTGATGCAAATTATATATCATGCTAAAGTTTTAGCTCGATCGGTGCAGAACTTTTTGAGTTTTTTAAGCGTACACAAACATAACATTTATATATATATATATATATATATATATATATATATATATATATATATATATATATGTATATATAGATATACACTTGTTTGCTACAATTTAAGTAAATCTTATTTACATTATAGAGTACATATGATAGATACAACTGCGCATTATTACGAAATACTTTTTAAATCTGTTTCAATTTTTTTTATGAAAATATTGTCACTTTTAACAAAGATATCCCAAAAAAATATTGTTTTTGTAAGAAAAAAAATGGATTTTTCAGAGCTAATCCTCAAAAATTTGAAGCTTGACTAAAATTTATATTTATACTTTAAATAAACAAAATGAAATTCTCAGTTAAGAGAAAAAAATTTTAACTTAATTACTTGTTTTTATCTTATCAGTTTATTAACTTTTGAATGAAGTAAATTTTTAATTTTATGACCCATAAATTGTGTATTCATAGGTGAAGATTAAAATACCTGTATTAGGCGAGACAATGAAGCAATAAACTTACCATTTTCAAAGTTCATCTCGAAGAGAGGAAAAATGAAAAGTTTGGAGCTCTGAAACTATCGACGGAAATAATTTTAATTTTTTTACTAAGAGGTTTTAAGGTCGCTGAACATAAATTTCATTACGATGGTCTCCGAAGACCTAAGGTGGACCTAGTCGTCGTTTTATATTACATTTATACAAAATCAGTCGATAATCAATCATTAGTCGCGTGTTTTTGGGATCGCTGAACAAGAATGTCGTGACAGCGATGGTACTCGAGATACATGGTGCCCAAGGTGGATCTCGTCATCTGGATTTTATGTGAAACTCATTCAAAATCAATTGATTGCACAGTACCTCATGTGGATACTGAAAACATGGTTTTGTTTGAAACTTGGGTGCAAAAATGTTGCTGTAGGTAATTGCACGAATATTAGAAATTATACAGAAAAAGCATGAATCATCTGAATACATAAAATACCACAATTTTACATTATAATCCAAATAAACAAATTAATATGAATATTTAGATACCTGTGTAAATAATTTAATATATTCAAGATAATTTCAAACATTCGTAACGAAATTCGTCATGACAATCGTGTTCAGCGACGCCAAAAACTCCCCGAGTAATGATTATTGACTGATCTTAAATGAATGTAACATAAAACTACAGGCGACTAGGTCCAACTCTGGGTCCGTCCTAGAATACCGACGTAATGAAATTTGTGTTCAACGACCTGAAAATCACAGAGTTCCAAAATTTTTATTTTTCATCTCTTCCAGATGCACTTTGAAAATGCATTATTCTTAAATGGAATTTTTATCTGTCGGAGATCAATTTAGTTCATAAACTTTCCTGACGCTCTCCCGAATTCATTGCAAATTGTTACATGGCAATTCGTCTAGCTCCGCCAAATTGGTAGGTTTTTAAAATAGATATTGCAAATAGCGACAATCCGTTTTTTTCTTTTATATAACTTATTTTAAAAATATTCGATAGTGTAATGTATAAACATAAAATGCTTCCAATTTTTTACATTTTTACGTTTACCAACTTACCAAACTTGATCAAAGTAAAAATAATAAATAAGACAATAAAAAAATTATTCTTAAATTTTCACTATTTTAGTATTTATTACTTTTGAAATAACCTACATTGAAAAGCTAAATTCGATTGTTTTATTATAATGTAAAATGACTTCTATTATAAACAGATGCGAATAATTAATTGAGTGTTATCAACAACCTAACAAATCAATTTCCAACAGAAAGTAGGGCGTCAATAAAATTAGGACCGTAATAGAATTTTGTAGATTGTACTTATCTTTCTTCGTTAAACAAAATAAGATGAAATTTTTACATATTTAACCTTTTGCACCTCCATCAAGGTGGCTGACCCAAAGTGGAGAAATTTGTCGAAATGTATTTCAAAATTAGGTGCATTTTAGGTGCTATTTAGGTGCGCAAAACAAAAATTAGGTGCACTAACCGTTTTTGAAATATTTACGAAAAACCATGGGCCAGCCAGCCTTTAACAACCTAGCTGACCCATAAGAAAAAAAAACAAAAAACAAGGATTAAATAATCTTTAAATTAGGTGCTAATTAAGTGCTTTTTAAAACACGAAACATAAAATAAAAAATTTAAAAATTAAACGTCTTAAAATTGAATATGTTGATTGTGTATGGCAAAATGCCACATTTCTTCTTGCACTTTGAACCAAAATGGACATCGGCAGTTTAAGAACAGTTAGAAATCGGTAAAAATTTCTTGTCCTGTAATTTTTTTAATGGATAATTCGGAAGGTCACCACAAAATTTTTTTTTTATTTTTTTTAACTCGGACCGCTGAGCGAGACTTGCAACCGGTCATTTCCGGAAATGATGATTAATATAAAATTCACTTTGTCAGAGATTTAAGTGCTTATTAAGTGCAATAGTTTCACGAGCAAAATAAACTGCTAATGAGCAATTTCAACTGAAAATATTTGTCCAAAGTTTTCTTGCGTCTCAACTAAGAGTGTCAATCTGCACTTTTTAAGCACATGATCAAGATCAAGATCATTAAAATTTTCTTGTAATTCTATTACTTAATAATTCTCTCGTCCGAAATGAAATAATTTTTTTAATTTTTTTTTTAACTGGTACTGCTGAGCTTGTTACCGGTCACTTCCAAATATAATAATTATTATAAAAAACTTTTTGTCAAATATTTAAGTGCTCAGTAAGGGCAACAGACTCAATAACAGAACAAACCGCTGATGAGACAAGTCAACTTGAAATTCTTAGCCTAAGTCTTAAACCAAGTGTGTCATTCTGCACTTTCTAAGCACTTAAAAACTGGTACAAATAATCCCATAAAATTTCCATAGTTTTTTTGCGCGTAGTTCCGATAATTAATTGACTTTAATCTGGACTTAAAACTTCTCTGCCGTTTTTTATCTGTACTCAAAATGAAGCGCACCTATTTGAATTACTCAAAAATTATTTATACCATTACTTTTCTCCTCCAAGACATTTCAACTAAAAAATGCGAACAATTAAAAAACTTCTCAATAGGTAATTATTTTTTTTTTATTTAAATTTTAGCTAGAAATGTTTTATCAAAGGTAATACCACGAGTCCTTAAAATTTTATCGATAAATTTTTAGTTTCCACGAAAACTTTTTTATTTGGCAAAAATACGAAAACAAACTGAAATGTGATAAAATCACGAGTCCGTAGGACGAGTGATTTTATCATATTCAGTTTGTTTGATAACATGCGAAAACGTTTTGCAAACGTTCAAAAACATAGGCAAAATGAGGGTCTCCTGTTCAAACTACCTGAGCACATCCTACGAACAAGCAAAAATATAAATAAAGGTTTGATATCGAACAAGAAAGTCGAAAATTTCAAAGAAAATCCTGATTATTATCATTTTCATCAAAAACTTTGCATTAAAGTTAAACAATTTCCTACAAAAGATGCAAACGAGAATTTGATCGACGCTAATTTAGATTTAAAGTTGACAGAAAAAAAAAACAGAAATAAACCGAATAAAAGAAAAATTATTTCATTTCGGCGGAGAGAATTATTAAGTAATAGAATTACAAGAAAATTTTAATGATCTTGATCTTGATCATGTGCTTAAAAAGTGCAGATTGACACTCTTAGTTGAGACGCAAGAAAACTTTGGCCAAATATTTTCAGTTGAAATTGCTCATTAGCAGTTTATTTTGCTCGTGAAACTATTGCACTTAATAAGCACTTAAATCTCTGACAAAGTGAATTTTATATTAATCATCATTTCCGGAAATGACCGGTTGCAAGTCTCGCTCAGCGGTCCGAGTTAAAAAAAATAAAAAAAAAAAAATTGTGGTGACCTTCCGAATTATCCATTAAAAAAATTACAGGACAAGAAATTTTTACCGATTTCTAACTGTTCTTAAACTGCCGATGTCCATTTTGGTTCAAAGTGCAAGAAGAAAAGTGGCATTTTGCCATACACAATCAATATATTCAATTTTAAGACGTTTAATTTTTAAATTTTTTATTTTATGTTTCGTGTTTTAAAAAGCACTTAATTAGCACCTAATTTAAAGATTATTTAATCCTTGTTTTTTGTTTTTTTTTTCTTATGGGTCAGCTAGGTTGTTAAAGGCTGGCTGGCCCATGGTTTTTCGTAAATATTTCAAAAACGGTTAGTGCACCTAATTTTTGTTTTGCGCACCTAAATAGCACCTAAAATGCACCTAATTTTTAAATAAATTTCGACAAATTTCTCCACTTTGGGTCAGCCACCTTGATGGAGGTACCTTTTGCTCTTGATGAGTAACCATTAATCAAGATTTAAGGAATTATTGTTGTTTTAAATAAAATGACGATTTGTTTCTGTTTTATTTGCAGTTATTTTAAAAATCTGCATACAAATTACAAAAGCTGGATTTTCATTGACGTCTGTAGATATATTACTATTTTTTTTCTTGGAATCAAAATTATTTACGATTTATTTGCATGTATGGATGTATGTATATTATGCAGCTCTAATTGCCATTTCAGGGGATGTTTTTAAAAGGGATTCAAATCAAAACTTATATTAATATTCATACTTTGGAAATGTTTAACCAGGTATATATAGACATAAGTTTAAATACAAAAATTTTAAAAGTAGCTCATTGGCAGAAATAATAGTTTAGTGTAAAAGCAAAAACCCTACAGACCCCAATATATGCACGTGATTATATTATTACTTTTTTTAATTTCTAGTAAATCAATTGCTTTCAATTTTATTTCTCAATATAAAGAGAATGTTTACTATTTCAAGGTATGTAATTTTTTAACAAACCCTTACGGCAATTAGGGATACCTAAAGTTACTACATTTTGAGATTAGTGCGAAGTAACAAATTCGTGAAAGTAATTTTATGACTAATTTAGGTCATTGGGTACCTAAATTTAAAAAAGGTACATAGTACTTGTCTGAAAAAATTCGTGATTATATTGAAATCTACACATTTTTACATTAAAAAAGCGGCCAAGTGCGAGTCGGACTCGTCCATAAAGGGTTTCGTAGCAGCAAGTAACAATATACAAGTTCTTGTAGTTCGTTGTAACTTTGATCGATGTTTACAAAAAAACTACTTACATCTCGATCAAACCAATTATCGGTGGAAGTTTACATGTTAATGTACATCATATTTGTTTTATAATTCTCTTATTCCAAAAGTTTCAGAGGAGGGGCACATTTTACCTCTATGGAAGTATCTCACGCGCAAACTATTCAGTTTAGAAAAAAATGATATTAGAAACCTAAATATCACCTACCCGTAGATACCCCACACGTATGGGTTTGATTAAAAAAAAAAAAAAAAATTGAGTATCAGTTTTAAGTATGAGGAACCCCCAACATTTTTTTTATACTTTTGTGTATAGTTCATAAATTTTCGGAAATGGCTGTGACATACGGACAGACAGACAGTTGTCTTCGGAAGTGATACATGGAATATGGATGCTAGGAAAAACTGACTGAAAATTGTTAGAAATTTGGAAAAAAAGGTCTTGTCAAAAATATATAGAGGAAACAAAAAGTAGATAATTTGGAAGAGAACAAATAGTGAATTAATGTACTTAGGGTACAAAGGATCAAGTAGCTGGGGTTGGGATATGTCTGGAGAATACAAAGTGGAAGATATCCAAAACTGATCATGACAAAAACAATACGCAAGCAAAGAAACGGATAAGACCAAAAGAGTGATGGAAAAATGAAGTAGAACAAGATTAGAAGAAATGAGGATAACTAATTGAATAAAAAAGATAAGGAATAAGCAATGAGTAGATATAGCAAAAAAGGCTATAAATCTTTTTGGTAGAAATGCATTGAAGAACGGCATGTTTTAATTATGGCCCAATAGACCCTATTCTCAAAATTCAAAGCTAAATTTAGAGCACGTTGTGATTTTTTCATACTTAGGTATCCAATATCCATAATCAATCAAAAAACTATTGTTTCGAATTTATTTTTATAAACCATTTTTGTTACAATCTAGATTATTAGAAATCCTTTATTAATAGTGTGTAAATAAATTGTTAGAAATATATTTCAATAATATGTAAATGCACAAAAAATTAGTAAAATGTATGCTAACACAATTTGTAAATAGAAACTATTACCAACAGGTTTCTTAAAACAATAATTGATTGATTGATTCTAATATGAGTGAGAAAATTAACTGTAGATTTGAGAGTACCACCAACAAACAACTTTTTTTATTATAATTTATTTTGTTATTATCATTGCAAATAAATCTTCCAGTTAAAAGAAAAAAAAAAACGGCAAATTCTTGAGATTGCATTATATCTATATAGTAAACAGTAGTAGGTGAGTAATAAACGTTTTATTTTATAGTTTTCAAGGATTACTGAAATAATAATAGTCAGCAAATATTTACCTACTGACCCTTCCACAATATCTGATATTTTATTTATACCTGTGCCCTAAGTATCGACAATAAAGTTTCTCAACTTTCTCTTACAATGACGTCAAGACCTGAGAAAATCTTCTACAAATTTTGTTTGTCTGATAATTTGTTTGGAACCGTATTTCAAATTTCAAGATTATTTAAATAATATAACCGAATTGTACATAAAATAATAGCATATATGAAGTATTTCAAATACTTTACACTTGTAACAGACATTAGCTATTATACTATGGTTTCTCGGAACAGCTGTGGTAATAAAATTTCAAACACTCGAAAGAAGAACGATTTTACTTTCGGTAAATAAAACTTTGTTCTACTTTATAACATAACCAAATCTGAATATAAAAATATTTTTAAAAGTAATTATCATTGTGTGATTTACGAATAACTATTTGTTAAATCATTTTACCTGATATAAGGAGCCCATTGTCGCAGACGTAGGAGGAATTACATTGTTGACGAAGAAGAACAGCGCATCTTCTGGTCTTAGATGGATTCTTTTTCTAATAAGGAAATAAAATTGTCCTACTGTCAAGTCTGATGGAACTAGATATTTTTTCTTGTCAACATCTCCAATACGAGCTTTCGGGGCTTTTTCAACAATAACCTGTTACAAAAAATAAAATCGAGACCTTAAATACCTACACAAACATTTTTAAAAATCATAATTAGACACACACACACAAAGATTGACGACCTTGAACGCCATTTTAAAACGTAAATATAAAAGTAAGGTGCCAAAACCACCTACATTTATCTACAAAATCCTTGGAAATATGTAATTGACAACAAATAAAAAATCAAAAATATTGTTTAAGCATAATAATTTTCTTATAGTAATATTATTGAGTATTTCACAATATCAAATGTCAAAATAAATAGAACTTACAGGTACTCTATCAGGGTATTTTCTTCGTATTTTCTCTCCTTCAGATTTTCGCTTTTCAAATGGGTGTTCTTCTTTATACTGAAACTTCATCGCACCAAATTAAACACCGAAATTTAAAAAAATACAACTTTTAACTGATATTGAAATTACGTGTCTTCTGTGTATGTTACTTTTTCTTGTTCTGAAACAAAAACAATCGATAAACTACCTACGTCAAGTTCGGGTCAATGAAGTAACTAAATGAGGTAAAAATTTATTTTAAATTCAAACAATTGCAAAAAAAAATAAGTTGAATCATATTTTATTAAAATTGTTTGATTATAACATAGAGGATTCCAAAAAAAAGCTAATATTACTGTTTTTGTATTAAATTTTAAAGTTTAGAATTAGATAGTGATTTGACTTCTAAAATAACTATTGCGCATTACATTTTACAGCTGTTAGTATTTTTAGGGTTTTTCGGTGACAATACTGGTTATTTGACATTTGACAGTTCGAATTTAGAATATATGCTTTTAATTAGTTTTAATCAGTCGGAGTAGAGGATATTTTAAAATTTATTTTGTGTTTTGATATGATTTGATATTAATTTTGTTTATAAAACGTACTAGTTAATACGCGCTATTTTAGCGCTCCCGAGTAGATTATAAACAAATATTGAGCACACAGTTGCCAAATCTAATTATAATATTCTAATATGAGTTCCGCGATTTAAATAAATCAAGCAGAGGTTCTTTTAAATTCAAAAAATATAAATATACTGCAAACTATAAACAATTCGAATAATATATATAAGTATGATAATAAAAAAATATGAATAATCACAAAAGTATTAAATATTGTAAATTATAAGAAAAGATATTTAAAAAAATTGTAAGGAATATTTTATTTAAAAATATAAAAAAACGGAAAAGACAGAATCAAAAAAAGTAAAGAATATTTCGAAATCGTGAAAAAAAACACATGGTCGTAGTTGATATCATTAAATAGTTATTTATGATATGAGTGTTAAAAGTGAGGTTTTATTTTGTGAGTGAAAACGTTTGTGAAATGAGCGGAGCGAATTGAACAATTTCACGAACAAAATAAAATCATTTTTAACACAAATACCATACAATGTTTTTTGTACAACTTCCCTATTTTGATAATGAAACGAGCGAATTTGCAATGACAATAAACCAAACCGTGTTAAAAGTAAACTAAACCGTGTTAAAAGTAAACTTGTTTACATGGCAACGTGTTAAAAGTATTTTTAACACGCTGCTATGTAAACAATCGTTTTTAACATTGTTTGCTATCATTAAAAGTGTCACTTTTAATGACAGTTGTACAAAAATATAATAATCGCATTTACCCATAGACAATTACAAATTTACAAAAGCTGGCAACAATGTACGCCAATTATCCAATAATCATCATGGGCCTTGTATATTATAAGAAATCTAACATAAAGGCTTACCTACCGGTAATAACCTACAATTGAAAATTCACAAATCTACCAGAAGTTCTGTTTATTACTAGATATGACCCAAAAAGTTTTATTTGTGTGTCTCGGGAATATCTGTAGGTCTCCTATTGCGGAAGCAGTATTCCAAGATTTAATTAACAAAAAAGGATTGTCTGATAAATGGGAAGTTGATAGCGCAGCAATCGGTAATTGGCATGTTGGAAAACAACCTGATCAAAGGGCTAGGACAATTTTGAAAAACCACCAGGTTGAGTACAACGGCAGAGCAAGGCAGGTAAATATTTGAATTTATTTTCTTGATAAATGGTAATGGATATTCTTGTTTCATAGATAAAACAAAGTGATTTTAATGAATTCGATTATATATTTGGTATGGATGAAGAAAATATGTCAGATTTATCTAATGCAGCTCCTGAAGGAAGTAAAGCCAAAATTTTAATGCTGGGTAATTTTGATCCAAAGGGTGATAAAATTATTAGAGATCCGTATTATGTAAGAAATTGGCGTAAATTTAATTCATTTAATACAAAATAATTTTTTCCATTTTAGGACTCTGATTCAGAAGGATTTGAAAAATGCTTTCAACAATGTCTACGGTCTTGTGAGGCATTTTTAAAACAATTTTGATATGTTTTGGTTTCTTATAACATTTTATGATACGTGTAACTGCTGTGAAATGTTTGAAATAAATATAGTTTATGATAAAATATTCCACGAAAATATAGATACTACGAAAGTGTTAAAAACTGAATCAAGGATATTACCTTAAAAGTATCACGTAAAGGTTTCTCTCACAAATCGCTTCTCAAAATTTGAGCATTTGAAACTTTTGATGTTGAAATCTCCTCACAAATATATTTTTTAAATATTATTGTCTACATTGGAGTACGTACAGCTTATTACGTAGATTGTAAATATAAGATGTTTATACTAAATCTTTCTTGAGTAGATTTATAATACCAGTTCATATCTAAACTAATATAAAAAGAAAACATTTGTGTTTTTGTATGATGTTTGCACAAAAAATTTACTGGACCGATTTCCGAAATTCTTGACATAGACTATAGTACATTTAAACAAATGAGATTCCTAATAAAAAATACAATAAAGTAACCCAAGATATAAAAACCTGGAAGAATGGATTACTTGCCCCTCCCCAAATTTCCAGATCCAGAACCCAAGGTATGAAAAAATTCTGTCATTGTTTGCACTGCGTAAACTATTGATTATAGAACAAAAATAATGTTCTATAGTATTGTTATAATTTTCCTTCGTGGATTCGGGATAAGTGATAAACAGCAGACAAATTTAACTTAACAATTTATTGGTAAACACAAATAATTAACAAATTCTTAAACCAATTTACACAACTTCGATACAATCACAATTTCTGAATAACGTCTTTAAAATATCTCGTACAACAACCCGCACTTTGTCTCCAGCTATTGCCATTACAGTTCCTCTTTTTCCGTCCAGAGCGGTCCTTATATGCCAGATTAATTCCTCCTAGAATGTCGCTAACGTTACATTTCTAGAATCGAACAAAATAGAACATTCCAGAGCTACTCGATTTATCTGGATCTTCCGCAGTGTACTCAAGTCGCCGGAGCTTCTGAGAATTCAAACAAAACCTCACATACACCTTCGTCTGGGCGACAGGTCTGGACTGGCTCGTAACATTATTATAGAACGTAGCAATAATATCTACAAAAAAGTCAGTGCTAGGCCTGCGACTGTTAAAAAAAATATTGATGTTTAATAGGGACTAAGTAGTTCCTTATCATTTTTTAGTCATTGCACCTATTTATAATAAAGCTTATAAGTATTTCAAAGTACAAATGTTCTAAGAGGGTTAAAAGTGAAATGAACATATGAATGTCTTAATTATTTTAACACACCCGTGGATTTAAAGTTAGAAAGTAAACAAAAAGTATGAAATTAAAGGTACATATACTCAACTTCAATTCTTTAATCTCAAGAGTAATGTCTAAATACTTCACAATGATTAATAAGAAAAAATTTCTAGAGACAGTTAAGAATAATTATTTTAGAGATAAATTAGATGCAGCTAAAAGTGACTTTAAAAAAACTTGGAACATAATCAATCAGGCAACAGATGAGAAGCAAACTAACGAAAGCAAAATAGCATCTATCGTCAATGAGCATGGTACTGAAGTTGATACGGATGCAGAAGTGGCGGATGCCTTTAATGTATTTTTTAGCAAGATTGGAAAGATAATGGCTGAAAAAATAAAACAACCAAAAATTAAATTTAATGTTGACAAATCTATACCTCATTCCATGTATCTGCGGCACATTACAAAAAACGAACTAATTTTGCAAATTAATTCACTTAAAAATAATGCAGCACCAGGCGCAGATAAAATTCCAGTACGGCTGATAAAGGACAATCATCTTACTTTGCTGAACCCACTTTTGCATCTGGTAAACCTTGTATTTGATACCGGCATTTTCCCCACGGCTTTTAAACATGCAACCATCATTCCGATATTTAAAAGTGGCGATAAAAAATCTTTAAATAATTATCGGCCAATTGCACTAACTAGCAGCCTTGCCAAACTGGTGGAGAAATGTATGAAGTTGCGACTGAACGAGTATCTTAAGGTAAACAGCATACTTTCCGATAGACAATACGGATTTAAGGAAAATTGCAATACAGAAGATGCTGTCACCTACGTCGCTGAATATATTAATAACTGTTTAAACAATAATACTAAATGCATGGGAATATTTATTGACTTGGGAAAAGCATTCGACACTGTGACTCACCGAATTCTAATGGAGAAAATTGGATTTAGACATGTTACATACAATCTGTTTAAAAGCTATATTAGTTATAGAACACAAGATGTGAAAATTAATGATGTTCACAGCTCCAAAAGACCAGTAGAGTTCGGTGTGCCACAGGGAACAGTTCTTGGCCCAATTCTATTCTCAATATACATAAACAACATTATGAAACTCCTAGATGATGTAGAAGTAATATGTTTCGCAGACGATACCGTTATTTTAGTCAAAGCTAAAAGCTGGAACAAGGTTAAAGAACTAGCTGAAAAAGCAATAAAAATTATAAAATCTTGGTTTGATAAAAATTACTTGTCCCTTAATGCAAGTAAATCCAACTTTGTATGTTTCTCCATGACAGGGGCTGGCGCTGCTGGAAGAGATGAGTTAGACGATTTAATTATCCATGACCATGATTGCTTATCTGATAAAGGGTGTAAATGCGCAATTAAGATCGGTAGAAAAGATCAAGTCAGATACTTGGGAGTTGTATTTGATGCTAATTTATCTTGGAGATATCATGTGGACACTGTGTCTAAAAGAGTTAGAAAATTGATCTTTAAGTTTTATCAGCTAAGACAAATTCTGAACATTAAACTCTTAAAAACTGTCTATTTTGCACTAGTTGAGTCTGTATTAAACTATTGTTTATCGGTATGGGGCGCAGCTTTTAATAGCATTCTAAAGCCTTTGACTATAAGTCATAAATACATTTTGAAAGTTATACATAACAAAAATAAAAGATATTCTACCGAGGCTTTGTTTAAAGAGGCTAAAGTATTAAACATTAATCAACTCTATATAAAATCTGTTATCCGACTTGCCAATAAAAAACCGTATTACCTGCAACACATCACGCATCATATAAACACCAGAAGTGCTGCAAACGGAAAAGTGATTGCTCCGAAAACTGTTTTTACAAGGTATCAAAGATCTATCTCTTATACGATACCTAAAATTTTTAATATGTTACCAAACAGATTTAAAAATATTCCTTTTCGAAAAATTAAAAATAATTTAAATAACTGGCTATTTGAAAACAATATCGAATGTTTTTCTAGTTAGTTTTGGTTGGGATTGAGTTTCATTTAATTATTTCTTTTAGTAAGTAAGCTTAATTAAGTTAGACGTAAGATTTTCATGTTATTATTTTTTATTATTTTAGTATTTTTATTTTTTTATATGACGGATGGTGAACACACAGACACCAGTCCATTGTCTGCCATCTGGTCATATTCATAGTAAAATTGTATAATGTTTTTTTTGAAATATATATTTTGAATTTGAATTTGAAGTGTGGCCAAACTCACTTTCAACAAAACTTTTAAAACCAGACTTGTTATACTGAATTTATAACATGGTGGTTAAACCAAGAGTCACATTTGCGTCTTTGGTATGGTAGTCAAAGATACAATGCTAGGGAAGGTCCAAAGACTTGAAGTACTGTTAGACCTTCCTCCTATTCGTGAAGGATAAGGCAATGATAGGCTGCAAGAAGATCTGAGCAATATTATTGTTTTATCAGGACAGAACAAAATCAGACCGCATGGTTTCCAAATATTGCCTAAGAAAACATTCCAGGTAGAAATACATTAACGCAAGAAATGGCAAAACGCGAGCAATAAACCCAAGCGTCAGGGATGTACCGGTGGCTATTGGAGCTTTAAAGACTCCTGGGGAAACATAATAGTATCAAACTAATTTATGTGGCAAGACAGATGAATAGAAGGCAACGAAAAAGCTGAAATACTTGCAAGAAAAGGATTAGCAGTAATATTCTACGGTCCAGATGTCTTAGGGTGCCAAAAAGTATGGTCCGGAGCCGAATGAAAGCCTAGATCTGTAGACAACACAACACATCTCTGGCCAAGCACCCAGTAGAAAGTGTATTGGATAGACGTTTTCCAGAAAAGTTAAAACCTTGCGCAAAATCAGCAAGAATCAGTTACCTGTTTAATGAAAACCCAACCTGCTGATTATGCTGCAGGGAACCTGAAACAGTTAAACATATAATGTACCATTGCGAGGCACTGGATCACAGGAGACAGTCAAATTTTGGTGACTTTAAAAGTGTATAAAATTATAAAAAATTAATAAAAAACAAATTACATTTTTTTATTTAATTTCTAAAATTTAACAAAGCTATTTATAAAAAATAAATAACATAATGAACTACTTAATTAGCTAAACGATCTCTAAATATTATATTTATATATAAATACTAGCTGACCCGGCGGACTTCGTACCGCAAATCATTTACGTCATTCTTCCATTTTTCGTTTTTCAATTTATTTTGATTTTATCGTTTTCATCATATTTTCTCGTTGGTTATTGGTTTATTCTATTTTTTTTTTCGTTATATTTTTTAGTTTATCGATAAACTATATTAGATGCATCACAATACTTAATTTAGTAAGAATTTCTCGTTTAAATATAAGTGATATTAACTGCGCCACCTTCCGGTCGCGTCACAATACTTAAGTAAGGATTGCTTGTTTAAATATGTGTGATATTAACTGCGCCACCTTACGGTGGCGAGATATAAAGTAATCAAATATGTAGTGGTTGCTCGCTTAATGCAAGCGCCATCTGGTGGTAACTTCCATTAATACGAATATCATATTCATATTAACCATTAAAAATACAGCATCATACTGATTTTCATGACAATCGGTTGAACAGAAGTTACTCTGCAGCGCCACTTGGTGGCGAGTGGCATCATGAGCATATCATACAAACCTTCGCCGTGAAAAAATACATATGCATACCAATTTCCATGACAATCGGTTGAACAGGGCAGAAGTTGCTAGTTTGCAGCGCCACCTGGTGGCAAGTGGCATCAATGGGAATAGCATATTGGTTTTCTCCGTGAAAAAATACATATACATACCAATTTTCATGACAATCGGTTAAACGGGGCAGAAGTTGCTACTTTGCAGCGCCACCTGGTGTCGAGTGGCACCAATGGGCATAGCATATTCGTTTTCTCCGTGAAAAAATACATATACATACCAATTTTCATGACAATCGGTTAAACGGGGCAGAAGTTGCTGTTTTGCAGCGCCACCTGGTGGTGAGTGGCATCAATGAGCATATCATATAAACCTTCTCCGTGGAAAAATACATATATATATATATATATATATATATATATATATATATATATATATATATATAAGTTATAGGGACAATACCTCCGGCGCCAACTAGAAAACGCTGACATCGGTACACGTGTTTCCTAGTGTAATACATTTTATTATTATTTAGCATTTTTTATTATAATCTTTTTAATAGAATAATTCATTATTTTAGTTAGTCAGAGTTTTACCGCAAAACTTGTCGGGTGAATTTAATTGTAGATTTTTCAATAAACGTTTTTTAAAAAACATTTCAAAGGACCTTATAATTTAAGTGGCGCAGTCAGTAGGATTGTTACACGTTATTAGTGAATATAATATCGGTTCGTTTTTACGATTTAGTAACAATTCAAAAAACTATATTTTGTGTCGAGTTCGCGATTTTCCAGTTGGGTGAACTGAGTAGCTCAACGTGAAGACAGCTAAATAGGAAGAGGGAATATCTACCTAGGCAAACTCCACGGACACCTGGAAATCAATTCTATGGACTTGAGACTACTTTTACTGTAAGTGTTTTTATGTCGTTTAGAGAAATTTCTTCACATTACCACACAGACGATTCTGACTCAGATTTAGATTTAAATTTACCTAGACCCCAAAATATTCCAAACACAATGCCTATTCCTCAATTAAAGAAAGAATATTTAGAAATGATCCCAGAATTTACTGGTGACATAGCTTTATTACCTAGATTTATAGAAATAAGTGAAAAACTAGTTCTGAAATTTTATAATACTGCTGATGTTAATGACTTTCAAAACGAATATTTGATGTCAAGCATTCTAGCTAAAATAAAAGGTCAAGCCGCGATTAATATAGCATCTTGTACTATAAGAACTTGGGATGATTTAAAGAAAGCTTTAGTTAATACTTATGCAGACAAACGAGATATTTACACGCTAAGCATAGAAATTTCCGATTTAAAACAACACAACGATTCTCCTTTTGAGTTTTATAATAAAATTCAACATTTATTAAATTTACAAATTTCATTATTAAATACGCACTCAAACGTAAACGAACAAACTATACTAGGAAATTATTTCAGAAATTTAGCTCTTAGAGTTTTGCTTAGAGGACTTAAAGAACCGTTAGGTACCTTAATGAGAACCAAAAACCCAGACAGTTTAAATTCTGCCTTGAATGTTCTAACTAACGATTTTCAAGTTTATTTAGGTTCAAATCAAGATCATAAAAACAGACTTCCTAAATTTACATCGTACAGTAACTCCTCAACTACTAGCTTTAAAAATAACAATAATAATATCCCACAAAAGAATAAAACCTATAATAACAATAACTTTAATCAACAAAATAGGTTCAATAATAATAATAATCCTCTTCCAAACTATGAACCACGACCGAGTTCAAGTAGAAATTCGAATGTTTTCAAATCTAACCCAAATAAAAAATTACCAAATCCAACGCCTATGAGCGTAAATACAACCAGTACTTATAGACAGCCTCAAAATTCCCAAAATTTGAATTGGGGACATAACCAAAACTATTCCCAAAAGAAAAATTTTAATGCTGAAGAATTAAACTATATCGACGACGCGGATTGCATAACAGAAAATAATGATTTTTTAGAGGAAGCAGCCTCGGAACTAACGGAATAGATAAAATCGAATTATTAAATTTAGATAAAATAGATAGCGAATTACCGTACATAATTTTCCCAGAACAAAATTTAAAAGTACTTATAGACACGGGAAGTACTAAATCATTTGTAATACCTAATATTGCAGAAAAATACTTTAAAAAATCTTTTATTCGCAAGCCGTTCCAAGTTTCCACCGCACTTGGAACAAAACAAGAAAATTATCGTACAGTAATTCCCGTTTCGAAAATATTTAACTTGAAAAACAAAATCAATCTTAGCTATTGCATATTTAAATTCCACAATTATTTCGATTGTCTCTTAGGATTAGATAACTTAAAAAAATTAAACGCTAAGATAGATTTAGTAAATAACCTTTTAATAACCCCGTTTAACAAAATAAAAATCAATTATTTTAAGCCAAAAAGGGAGTGCATGAATTGTATAGTAGTGCCACCCCTTACGGAACAAATAATTAAGTTAAATATAAGCAACATAGACAATGGCGAAGTAATCATTCCTAATATTAAAATTAAAAATTTGGAGATTCCCGAATGTATAGCAAAAGTAGAAAATCATAAAGCTTTATGTACACTTATTAATCCCTCGGAATCCCATTATAAAGTTGATCTAAACCCCGCGATAGATGTCGAACCGTTCGATGAATACGAACAAATGATTTTTCCTAACTTTTTATTACACAGATAAATTTAAATTCGATATTACTAAAGTAAAAACCGATCATATGAATTCGGAAGAACGCGAAGCAATAACTAAATTGGTGAAAGAATACTCCGACATTTTTCATGTTTGTAGAAGGCAATCAATTAACCCTTTCAGTCCCAATGTCCATTGCAATGGACATTAGATTCAGGCAACCAATAATATAAGTTTGTAAATTCTAATTGAGTTGCCTATCGTTCAGGAATCTCCGTCTGTATTCGTAGTAGAATATTTACGTAAAAACAAATCAGTCTAAATTCGATAGCCGTTAGTGAAGTTTGGTTTTTGTATCGAGTGCAATGGCGATGTCAAGAAGCAAGAGAGATCGTAAGTAAAAGTTTAATTATTTGATATTAAAATTTGTAATAAATAACTGAAATGTGTAAGACATGTTAGAATAACCATTGAAATGTATTAGGAATTTGATAAAAATACAGAACATTGGTACATAGTGTGAAGGCATACATTTGAAAAGTAATGTCCACTGTAATGGACAGTGGGCCTAACTTAGTGAATTTTTTCAGGTTTTAACTTAGATGATCCCGAAGATCAGGAAATATTACGATCACTTGTGTTTGATGACGAAGAGATCGAGGAACAAACAGATAATATACTAAGTTCTTTGGAATATGCATCTGATTGGGAAAGTAATGATGAGAGACTTCAGGAGACTAGAATAATTGAAAGAACGGGAGTTGATAGAGAAATAATCAACTTAGCAGAATTTCCTAAGGTAAGCTAAAATTACTGGACTATGTAATGGAATATTAAATCAAAATATATACATTTTAGGATAAAAATATTACTGCCGGGAAGAAAAAACCTCAAAAACAAAGGCCAAAATCTACAAATAAAAAAGTACAAAAAATAAAACTAGATATAAGATGGTCAAAAAAAAAATTTGTATCAAGGAAACAATGCGTCAGAGCCGCAAGTTTTACTGCAAACCTAAATACATCCGATTTAGGTGAAGACAAAAATCCTATAGATTATTTTTTGAAGTATTTTCCGGAAAGTATTTTCGAAAATATGGCTGAAATGACGAATATCTACAGCTTGCAGAGTGGTAATCAAATAAAACCAACTGATAAAGTAGAGATAAAAAGACTTGTTGGATAACATTTGCTAATGGGTTGCCTATCGCTGCCAAGAATAAGAATGTACTGGAACAAAAAATTCCAAATATATATATTTCGCAATACAATGAGCCGTAATAGATTTTTCCAATTGCGAAAAAATTTACATATTGTAAATAATCTTGAAAAACCTGAAGGTTGCAGAGACAAACTTTTCAAAGTTCGACCAATCTTAGAAAGTCTCAGAAATCGATGTCTTCAGTTGCCAAAAGAAACAAATCTATGTGTAGATGAACAGATAGTTCCGTTTACTGGGCGTTTGGAAATAAAACAGTATGTAAAAAATAAACCTTGCCCATGGGGAATTAAAATTTTTATTCTTTGTGGAGCCAGCGGTATTGCTCATGATTTCATTGTATACCAAGGTTCAACAACAGAGTTACCAACAGATACATTGACAAAATTTGGATTAGGACCGTCAGTAGTATTATATCTTACAAAAGATGTTCCTGCAAATAGTTTTGTTTTTTTTGACAACTATTTTTCAAGTTACCTACTCTTTGAAGAGTTATATAAAAAATATATTTATTACGTAGGAACTGTAAGATTAGATAGGTTCCAGCGACCTCCTTTTACTTCGGATAAGGAATTTAGAAAATTTGAGCGAGGTTTTAGTGAAGAAGTAGTCAACAATGAAGGAACCGTTGTTTTATGTAAATGGCAGGACAATAAACCTGTCACGGTAGGGTCAAACTTTGTTGGCAAAGGCGAAGAAGATATCGTGGAGAGATGGGAAAGAAAAGAAAAAAAGTTTATAAACATAAAGAGGCCAGAGTCGATAAAACTTTATAATAAATCAATGGGAGGCGTTGACCTCCTGGACCAGCTTTTATCGTATTATAGAGTTTTAATTAAGTCTAGGAAATGGACATTGCGGGTTATTTTCCACGCTTTTGATGTAGCTTGTGCGAATAGTTGGCTAGAATATCGGAAAAATAATGAAAACACACCTCCAAAGAATGTAATGGATTTATTGGAGTTCAAGTTACATATTGGCGAATCTTTAATTTCGATGGGAAACCCGATAAAGAGAAATTCTGGTCGGCCAAAAGTCTCTTGTGAGAATTCACCTCGGACACAAAAACGGAGAGTAATAGAAGCTAGACCAATAAAAGAAATTCAGAAAGATATGGTGGACCATTTTCCCGAGTATGATGATGAAAAGGAAGCCACAAGGTGTAAACAATTTTCATGTAAGGGAAAAACTCATGTTTTTTGTACCAAATGTAAGGTACACCTTTGCTTCGTAAAGCAAAGAAACTGCTTCAAAAGTTTCCACTTACGATAATTTTTTCTATTAATTTTTTTTATTCTTTATAATTACTCTCACTTTGTAATTTTGTTATATATAATATGTTATAAAAATACAATAAAATGCAATTTAATTTTTTTACATTTATTCAATATAGACCCAATGTCCACTACAATGGACATCCTGTCAATCGTTAACTGTCAATCGTAAAAATTCAGGAATGCTTTTTTTTGTACTTGGTAACTCCCTAAAGGTAACTAAATGTAAAAATATTTTTTTTGCTCGAGTTAAAAAAGTTGGGTCTGAAAGGGTTAACCCTCACTAGTAAAATAAAACATCATATAAAAACCACTAACGATATACCTATCCATTCTAAATTATATCGATACCCAGAAATATATAGAAAAGAAGTGCAAAAGCAAATTCAAAGTATGTTAAATCAAAAGATCATTAGACCCTCTCATAGTGGTTATTCTAGTCCTATTTGGATTATTCCTAAGCGTTCCTCAAAAGAACCAAAATTTAGAATTATTATTGATTATAGACGTCTTAACGAAGTTACAATTAGTGACAGGTATCCTATACCAAATATTAACGACCTTTTAGATAAATTGGGACGTTGTCATTACTTTACCACGCTAGATCTAGCTTCGGGCTTTCACCAAATTGAAATGGCCGAAGAAGATATAGCTAAAACCGCCTTTAATACGGAAAATGGGCACTATGAGTTCCTTCGCATGCCATTCGGGCTACGAAATGCTCCAGCCACCTTTCAGAGGGTGATGGACAACGTACTTAGAGGGATTTTAAATGAAAAATGCTTAGTCTACCTAGACGATATCATTATTTTCAGTACTAGCTTGCAAGAGCATATTAACAATTTAAAAGAAGTTTTTAAAAGGTTACGTGACGCAAATTTCAAAAATCAAATTTCCTTTGCAAAGAAGTGGCATTTTTGGGCCACATTGTCACGCCACAAGGCGTTAGGCCCAACCCTGATAAAATAAAAGCAATTAAAAATTGTAAAATACCCACAAATAAAAAACAATTAAAAGGATTTTTAGGATTGTTAGGGTACTATAGAAAATTTATCAAAGACTTTTCCAAAATCACTAAACCACTCACAATCAGGCTTAAAAAAGACGCGACAATTAATATCAAAGACACAGACTACATTCAATGCTTCGAAAATTGTAAGAATCTTCTAACAAATGAACCTATATTGCAGTACCCGGATTTTAGTAGACCCTTTAATCTTACCACTGACGCAAGCAATTTTGCTTTAGGCGCAGTGTTAAGTCAGGGCAAAATTGGTTCTGATCTCCCGATTGCGTACGCAAGTAGAACTTTAAACGAATCTGAAATAAATTATTCAACTGTCGAAAAAGAACTTCTTGCGATCGTTTGGGCAGTTAAATACTTTCGCCCATATCTCTTCGGTAGAAAATTTACCATAGTCACAGATCATAAACCACTTCAGTGGTTATTTTCCCTAAAAGATCCTAACTCAAAGTTGGTTCGTTGGCGATTGAAACTCGAAGAATACGAGTACGATATCGTATACAAAAAAGGTATTCTAAATACTAACAGTGATTACCTATCCAGAATAGATTTAAATTATAACGAAACCAATAATCTTCCTAACACATCAAAAAACATTTTCGAATACATAGAAAAATTTAATGAAAATTTAAGTTCAGAAACAAAAAATCGAGAAAATGACTCTCTTATAGTAGAGGCTGAGGAAGCTGAAAACGACATAGAAGATGACAAAGATACGGTTCATACTAATAGAGAAAATCCCCTCATTGGCATACCAATTTCGGATAGCGCCGTTAATATCGGTAAAAACCAAATAATTGTATCACAAGTTAATTTTGAACCAGCTACTCCTCAGATCATAAGACCTTATGAAAACAAACAAAGAATACTAGTGCAATTATCTAAAAATGATTTTGAAAACCATGTTGTTAATTTCATAAAAAATTACATAGTTCCCAAAATCAAATATCATATTTATTTTGAAGATCCCCTGTATGAAAAATTCAGCACCATATTGCAAAAATATTTTAAAAATTCACAAATATCGCTAATTCGTTGCACTAAAAAATTAATAGACGTTCCCTTAGACGAAGTACAAGAAGTCATTCAAAATTACCATGAGGCGAAACAAAATCACAGAGGTTTAGATGAGACCGAAAATAGAATCAAAAATACCTATTACTGGCCAAACCAAAGAGCTTCTATTCAAACGTACATAAATAACTGCGAAATTTGTTTACTCACGAAATATGACCGTAAACCAATTAAACCTACATTTAATATTACCCCTACAGCTACGAGACCCTTCGAGATTTTGCATTTAGACTCAATTACATTAGAAAACACAAAGTTCCTATCTATCGTAGATTCATTTTCCAAGTACGGTCAAATGTACAAAATAAACTCATCGCAAGGAATCGAAGTAGTTAATGCCCTTGTTAAATATTTTACTCATCACTGTATACCCAAGCAAATTATATCTGATAATGGCACGGAATTAAAAAATAGTCTTGTCAAAGAATTATTACATCTTCATAAAGTAGACATTCACTTTATAAGCTCGCAACATCCAGAATCAAATGGTATTGTTGAGAGGTTCCATTCTACTATAATAGAACACGTTAGGCTATTGAATAATCAAAAGGAATACAAAACCGAATTGATCGAACAGAAAGTAAATTACGCACTTCTTGCCTATAATAATAGCATTCACTCAGCTACAAAATTAAAACCTTATGAAATCGTCACAGGACATGTAGATAGTAATTCTCCTTTTGATCTCAATTTAGACCATCAACTAATTAACAGTTATATTGAAAATCATAAAGATAAAGTAAAACTTTTATATTCCAATTTAAATAAAACATTACAAGAAAATAAAGAAAAAACTATTCACAAGGCAAATGAAAGTAGAGAAGAAATAACACAAACAATACCTACCAAAATATATGTTAAAAATAAACAAATTAAAAGCAAAACAACAAACAAATATCAACCAGAACAAATTAAATCAACCAATCTCAAACATAAAACCGCGAAAATAATTACAAGACATAAAAATACTGCCGAAGATATCCATTTGTCAAATATTAAAAGACCAAAAAAGAATACTTATAATTTTATTTCAGGTGCGTCACAATCGGACACGCAACCGCAACAATCGGAATAAAAGACATCACTCACAATTTAGGGATCCTTCCCATCAAGTTAGGACCAGCTAAGTTACAAAAATCAACCCACACGTTCATTCATTTCTACGACCTTAATCCTCTGTTAAAAGAATTTAATAATCTAAACAAACAATATGAACATCTTAAAGCCAATTTTACTAATTCTACCTTTTTCCTTATCGAAACTAGCAATATAATCGATATAATTCGTACTATCCAAGATAACATAATAGAAAAATTTAATAATTTTAATATTCACTCACAAACTAGAAAAAAGAGAGGTTTAATAAACGGGTTCGGTTCTATCATTAAATCAATAACAGGAAACTTAGATTCACAGGACGGAGAAAAAATAAACAGAATGTTTGAACACTTAAAAGAGAACCAAATTAATTTACAAAATCAATTAAATATGCAATACTCCGTTAGTAATAACATAATCAAAAATTTTAATAAAACTGTCTTCGATATTCAAAAGAATGAACAAATTCTTAAAGATAAAATCTTAGAAATCAAAGATATCATAGACTTTCAAGCTAACTTCGAGAACGTATCGTACTTGAAAGATTTACTAAACGAACTACTTATTATTTTTAATTTAGTATTAGATGTAATGGAAACCGTAGAAAACTCGTTAACGTTTTGTAAATTAAAAACTATGCATCCGAGTATTATAAAATCAGCTGATCTGTTTTCAGAGTTACAAAAAATACAAAGTCACTATAAAACCCAACTACCATTCGAACTAAAATACGAAAACATTTTGGATTTTGAAGCTATAATACAGGTAAATTGTAGGATCGAGAAAAACCAGATTCAATATTTCCTATCTATTCCTATCGATTTTGAAACAGAATTCGACCTATACCATTTATTACCTATCCCTACTAAATTTGATTCAGAATATTTTACAATTATTCCAAATTCTAAATACATTTTAAAATCAGAAAAATTAATTAAACCTTTAAACGACATATGTACACGAAGTAAAGTATTTCATTGTCCAAACTACCTACAAAATAACAACGAAATAAAATGTGAAGAAGAAATACTTTTAAGACACAACTCCACGAATTGTCAATACACTCGACTCGATGTACTAGGAAACCATATGGAAATACTTCATGAAGCAATAAATTTCTTTCGATATTTCCTTTTGAAGAAAAGTTATCAATAAAATGTCCCGAAGCCACAGAGATGAAAATCTTGACCGGAATTTATCTTATCGATAATTCGAAATGCAAAATAATCTTTAAAAATCAAGAATTAACATTTCAAGAGAGAACACTTGGACAACCAAACATCATAGAAAACCCTAATCTTCATTTTAAACAAATTAGATTGGCACCAATGAAAATCAAATTGGAGAACTTAAAATTAAACGAAATTCCAATCAATCACCTGAGTCCTATTACAGAAGAAAAGTTCAATTTACACGTGCCCAGTTTATGGACCATATTATTGTACATAATTTTAATTATAATAGCAAGTGTTATAGTTTCCCGAATCAGAAGTTCCAAGAAATTAAAAAACTCAACAGCTGATACCGTTAACGAACAACAAAGGAGCATTCACCTACCACGAGAGGCTTCATTCTAGGGGAAGAGGAGTTATAGGGACAATACCTCCGGCGCCAATTAGAAAACGCTGACATCGGTACACGTGTTTCCTAGTGTAATACATTTTATTATTATTTAGCATTTTTTATTATAATCTTTTTAATAGAATAATTCATTATTTTAGTTAGTCAGAGTTTTACCGCAAAACTTGTCGGGTGAATTTAATTGTAGATTTTTCAATAAACGTTTTTTAAAAAACATTTCAAAGGACCTTATAATTTAAGTTATATATATATACCAATTTTCATATTAATCGGTCCAGTAGTTTTTGAGTTCATCGATTTCGTACATAAAAACACATCCTTTTTTATATAATATATAGATTATAGTTTCTGATTTAAAAATTGGCATACCGGTTAACGAGTATCTATATGTTAGCTGCTTCGGCTAGAATTATGGTTATCCTTGTTTCTTTTCTTGAAGGTTTGTCAAAACTAATATCTACTTATACTGGAACTAAATTGGGAACTGTGGATATATGTTTCATCTGTATAATTATTTATATTTCTTCAACGTGATTCTGCATAATTAGTTCCAAATAATTAATGTGGTTCATCCGTACATAAGCTACTCCTCTTATCAGTCGTTTGTAATGACGCGAAGGATTAATATACAAAATGACAGATATAGGGATTTGAAGAGCAATGACGAAGTTGGTAGTATCAGTCTTGGAAAACAGGGAATTTACGATTAAAATGGGTCCAGTAACATCAAGGTATGGAAGAGCAGAAGCAGGAGTTCCAAAAAAAGCAGTGCTATCCCCACTGCTGTACACATGAGACGTACCTAAGATACCACATACCATGTTGTCTTTATACCTGACGACACTGCAATTGCAGCAAAGGGTACACAACCAAGGATGATTACCAAATAAGTACAAAGAGCCATGGAGGAAATGATAGAATAGTGCAATAAATGGAAAACAACGATTAATAAGGAAAAACCCAGGCAATTTTGTTTAAGAAAAAACACCACCAATCATATGAAGATGTACCGATGTAAGAAGACAACATCAAGTGGATTAGATCAGTAAAATACCTAGGAGTCAACATGGATCAAGGAATATGATTCAAAGAACCCGTCGATAGCGTAGTGAAAAAGGAAAATTAGTAAGAAGCAAGCTTGGAGGACAGCCAATTGAAGTTAAGAATAAAATTAAGACTGATCCAAACAATAATAATCTCCATGCTAACGTATGCATCGGAGGCCATGCATGCAAAACTACGCCGATAAAAGTACAAGTCCAACTACACAGATGTCTACGGAAAACCGTGAAAACCATGAAAAAAAAAGAAAAACTACAGATACCATAAAGGAAAAGTCAAGAATATCTACGAAAGCACGAGGAACCATATAAACCGTAATCTGAGGAAATTAACAGAGTACGACTCGGACGACGGACCTTGGAAACCGAAGAGGACAAAAATGAAGCTCCGGCAGCAGTACAGAACCAGAAAACAACATAACGCCCAAGTGATAAAAGAATGAGAAAATGCTACTGAAGACCACATAACACAGAAGAACTCACAAAGAGAAAAGCTCTCAACAATAGCCATACACCAGAAAGCACTCTGTAACGTTAAAACGTCCTTAAAGCTAAAAGGCGTTATTTTCATAGCTAATTCAACTAAGTCTTGGGTTACCTCTAAAGAGTATTATCAGTCTCCCTGAAATAAAGGCCGCCAAACTACAAACTCCACAAATTATACTTAAACACCCATTTTAAAAGATTTATTACAGAATTTAATTATCTAAAAAACTAATTATTTAAATAAAAAATAATGAAAACTTGAATTTTATATCAATAGAAAATTAATTTGGTAATTAAAGATTTAAGTATTCCCTTATCTCTTTAATGGGAGTCTTCAGAATTCCCTTAATTTGTTCATATGTAACGGTTACTTATAGGAATGGTTTTTCTTCTAAATTCCAAATTTAATTGTTTAAGATTCCCTTTCACTATATTAACTCCTACCTGTTCCTTCAAAATGGTCGAAACTTATCCAATCTAGTAATTGTTTAGCAACTCGGGTAAATCTCTTCGGATTAATTTGCAAGTATCTTGTATTTCGAAGATGCTAAGCCGAAGTATTCACAAATGAACCAGATTTTTTGGCGTACGAACTCGTAAAGGAACGAGAATTATCCGCTAACAGCCAATTTTTAAACTACAAATCTTTAAATAAGTAAATCGCACCGATATATAGACGGTAACAATAGTCTGGTGAAATCCATAATACAAATCGATCAGAAAGATCATTATAAATAGTACTGTCTTGGTAGAAGAATATGTATATCGCAATTTCTTCCCCTTTGACCCCCTCATAAGTGGTGGTGAGGGTGTTGGAAGGAAGAAGTGAGTTAGCTGTTGCCAGAATGACATACTTGTCATTTCGGGCTCAGTTTGTACCTGCGTGCGTGAGGCGTTTTTACCCATTATTGAAAACCAAGTCCCTTCCAAACTTTTCTAAGAGTAATAATAACTTAATTAAAATTAATTTGAACTTCTTGTATGCTCTTTAACGACTGGAATGCGACTTCTCTAATACAAAAAATATATTAACAAGATTCACAATTCGCTTACCTTGCCCTTCTTACTAAGGATTTTATACATGGCCGCTCTGTAGATTATTAAGGAGTCACTCATTTCTGGTCCTGCAACAGAGTCCAACTTAGCAGCTTTACATCTAAAAGGTTTTTTCGACATCCCAATAGTAGCATTAAATATACCTACTAATCTGTATTTGTTTTAATACACCGTTTTTGGCCTCATTTTTTTTATAAATTTAATTAAAATTGTTTTAATTTGCACAGTTCTTGGAGCAAATCTTTTTTTTACCCTAACTAAAATATTTGTGAAATGTATACAAACATTTACCCTATTACACTGCACGACACTGACTTTTAAGAAACCTCCGCCTTTATTTTGTGCAATATCTCACAGCACGCCAGAAACACCATCGCTCTTCCAGCCCCAAAAATTTCTTTAAAAAAAAAATTGTTTATACCTATTAAAAGAGCTTAATTTGCACCTTTCAAAAATGTATTTTTCATAATTTGCACCCTCAAACTTTTTTTGATAAATTTGATTAAAAATTTGCTTTACAAACCAGATTTAAATACTCATTTCTCACTCCCTAAAGAGTTTTTCGATATCCGTCTTTTACCAAAAATTTGCAATTTTAATTTTCTAATTTGCACCTTCGTAAAATTTGCGAAAAACGGTAACAATTAATAAAATCATTTCCTGGCTGATGTACGTTCAGAAATAAATAACTGCGCATGCGTTCACTACCCGCATTTACTTATTACTGACAGCCAGAGATAATAGAACAGATTTGTTGATGCCTAATATAAAGTTGGCAACAAGTTCCGACATCAGCGCGCCATTGTCCTATGGTAGAAGCTCATCGATTTAAAAATGGGCGGGATATACCAGCATATCTATAAACTATTATACAGGGTGTCTCATTATATTCTGACTGTTTTTAAAAGCTTATATCTTCGAAACTGTTGTAGATAATAAGATGCGGTTTTCACAGTTAGGTTTGTAATTATCTTAAGTTTTGTTGTGACACCTTTATATAAAAATGGCCTAATTCCGGTTTACCTGATAGAAAAATGGCGTATTTTCAGAATACAGTAGATGTAATTTTTTAATTTTAACTTCCCATTCTGTGCACCGATTTTAAACTTTAAGGTATTGTTATAAAGTAAAAATATGCGTCTTTTAGGAAATTGCTAAATATACAGGGTCTCCCATTAAAAAAATTACATCTACTGTTTTCTGAAAATACGTCACTTTTCTAGCGGGTAAACCGGAAGTAGGCCATTTATATAAATGTGTCACAACAAAACTTACGGTAATTTTAAACCTAACTGTAAAAACCGCATCGTATGATCTAGAACCGTTACGAAGATATAAGCTCTTAAAAACAGTCAGAATATAATGAGACACCCTGTATATTGGAATACATACGTTTATATTTTAAAATTTTATATTCTTACTGTGAATATATAAATTTTAAAATATAAGCTATATATTTTCATACTAGCAGAAATAAAATCAAAATAAAACAAGGATTAATAATAATAGTTTTTATTTGAACACATAAAATATTTAATCATAAGAAAAAATAAATACAATAATGAAAACAAATTTTATTTATAAAAAAAATATTTTAAAAACAACATTATTAAATCAAACATAAAAACAAATTTTAATAAATACAATTTTTATTTGAACACAAAAACACATTTAATCATAAGAAAAAAATAAATACAATAATCAAACCAAATTTTATTTATAAAAAACATAGGTATTTTAAAAAGAGAACAGTTTATTTAAAATAAAAAATATTCTGTAAAACAATATTTATTAAAAAAATAAAAATACTTTCTACTCAGACTAACAGAAGCACATCTTTTAAAATATCTGTTTATCTATAAACTCAAATAATATATATACATTTTGAATCTTAAATTTAATAATAAACAACATAGTTATAACTTAAATACTAATATCCCAAAAAAGATAGATTTTATACTATTATCACACAAACAGGTACAAGTTAAATTATTGCCGCAATAATATTAAAAGTGACCAAAATAATAAATGATAAATTGTAAGGTACGAAAAAGTTGTTTAAAATTTGCTTATAGTTACAAATACATATGTACATATTACACTAATGTCACAGAAATGTACGATAATCACTACTTTTATAACAAGTTAAATTTTATATTGTAACAACAACATTGAGTGCGCTGCATTCCTCAACAGCTAGAGGCCACTGACGTTCCCTCTACGAAGAGAGAAGAACGTCACTCACTATTCATTCATTCATTCATTAATCATTCATTCACCGTAAACGCATTTACATGACAATTTGTTCTTTAAAATTAATATATTTTCACGTGTATTGTATTACATATCAAACAGTAGTGTTATATTAAATACGTATTCCTGTTCATCAGTGTGTCTCTCTGTGTTTAGTGTAGTAATTGCTCATTGTTCCCTACGCAGAACCTCACACCACACCCGTTTGTATTAACATCCTTACAATACCCCCACATCCTGTCGCCCAACTTGAGGCCGTAGAAACATTGAGACATTATTTAGTGAACTGTTAAGTGAACGCAGGACTGCAGACTGGATTTAAACAGGTTGTATTTATATTATTTTATTTGTTTAAGCATTACGGTTCGTTTGCTAGAATCAAACATAACCTAATATTTCGCATAATCGCGCGCTTTCTCAAATCATTCGATAATTCGATTTCAGACAATCGATTTACCGCATTTCACTACTAATCAGTGCTATCGCTGCAATTTCGTCTCGCTTCAACGCGCTGTTGCCGAATTTATTTTTTGAATACACGTTTACGGACTTTTTTTATTCAGTTTAATCGCTGCTATACCGTCTCGCTTTAGTGCGCTGTTGTCACGTTTATCAAATTATTGAACATTTGCCGACTTTTTCGTATTTATTTAAAATTTGTGTTTTTCTCGCTGGAAAATACATTTATTGTATATTTTCGTATATATATGAAATCTGGAATTAAAAGTAGGTTACGTAGCCACAGTTTCGAGATGACTAATATAACTTTAACCGACGAACAATTCCGAGCGCTTCTTCAAAATATAAGTGTTACAACTACTAATCAAACACCTACTACACCGAACGTAGGCAACTTTTCAAAGTGTAATAGTCGCTTTGCAGGAACAAAAGCCGAAGATGTAGAAGCTTTTATAGATGCAATCACGGTATACAAAGAGTGTTTGCATATTACAGATGACAATGCTATTAAAGGCTTGTCAATGCTTTTAGACAATCATGCAGCTGTTTGGTGGCAAGGAACCAAAACTTCTTTAACGACTTGGGACGAAGTTGTTATTTCTTTACGACATGCTTTCGGAAATAGTAAATCTGCACCAAAAATTTTCAGAGAACTTTTTTCCAAAGAGCAGGGTGATAAAGAACCTACCGATGTTTTTGTTAATAAATGTCGAGCACTTCTTTCATATCTTCCTTCAGGTGAAAATCATCCGATTCTTCACGATACGTTCAAAATTGACATGATTTATAGTCTTCTGTCTCATAAAATACGTGAGCGTTTACCTAGAACAGATATTATTACTTTCGATGATCTCATAAAACGAGCAAGAGCAATTGAAGAATCTCTAACTGAGAAATCTAGTAACTCCGTAAATGAAACTAATACGAGTCACACGAAGTTACGTCCAAAATGCACATTTTGCAAACACTTTGGTCATACACAGAACGAATGCAGAAAATTTGCCGCTACTAAGCAGAGTGCTAACACATTACCTCGCTTACGATCAACAAATGCTAATAATGATTTAGATTCTAACCGAAATTCATTACGTACCTCAAACATTGTTTGTTATGGATGTAATACTCCAGGTTTTGTACGATCAAACTGTCCAAATTGTAGTAACAACTTACGTTCTACAACATCTGCGGAAACAGCATCAGTTGAATTATTAATGGCAGATACAAATTGTTTAAATCGCCGTCCTCTTCTTCCAATCACAGTCTATGGACTTAGTGGATGTGCTTATGTTGATACCGGTGCAAAATGCACTATAGCAGGAAATAGACTTTATCGTCATTTTCTAGACCAACAACTTTCGTATTCAATTAAAGATATGACTTTAGTTCTGGCCGATGGTGAAACCCGTATAGCATCAGCCCATATCTTCGAATGTGATGTAATAATTTTGAATAGAACTGTTCAAACGACTTTCGTCGCTTTTCCTGAACACGTATCTTCGAAAACACTTCTTGGTGTTGATTTTATTACTCATGCCAATCTTCTTATAAATATCCCACAAATGAAATATTCGTTTGCAGACATGCCTTTGGTTCAATATAATTTTATAGAGGAACCTTTTACTTTTAATATTACCGTTGATTTACTTGACTTATCTTTGCGACAAGATGAGGCCCTACAACTAAATTGTACTGACAAGAATCGATTGCAGTGCCTTCTGTACAAAAATGCAGAACTATTTGAGGAAAGGAATGAACCTACTCCAATTTTAGAGCATTCTATAAACTTGACAGATGATACGCCTATAGCGGTCCCACCATATAGAATGACACCGATTAAAACAGATATTTTAAAATCAGAAGTTAATACGCTTCTAGAAAAAGGAATTATTGAAGAATGTGATTCGGCTTATGCCGCTCCTACTGTACTGGTCCCGAAAAAAGATGGAAAAGTTAGAATGTGTGTTGATTACCGACGCCTAAATAGGATCACTGTACCTGATAGGTATCCATTGCCAAGGATGGATGATCTTTTACATGCTGCTACCCGTACTCGATACATGACAACACTTGATTTGAAAAGTGGTTACTACCAAGTGGCAGTACGCGAGATAGATAGGGATAAAACTGCATTTATAACACCTTTTGGCATTTACAGATTTAATCGCATGCCGTTTGGCTTACGGAATGCGCCTGCGACGTTCCAAAGATTAATAGATCGATTTCGCAGCGGATTACAAAATATAACAATTTTAGCGTATCTGGACGATATTATTATAATTTCCGAAACTTTCGATAAGCATCTTGTAGACTTGAGCAATGTGTTCGAAAAGCTAAAAATATACCAATTGTGCATTAACCGAAAGAAATGTACTTTTGTGCAGTCTTCTGTCAAATATTTAGGGCATATTATAACTCCGGATGGAATAGCCCCAGATCCTGGAAAAATAACAGCTATCAGCGAAATGGCATCCCCACGAACTGTCAAACATGTTCAGTCATTCTTGCAAACGTGTAGTTGGTTCAGGCGATTCGTGCCTAACTTTGCTAAGTTATCCAAACCACTATCTGATCTTACCAAGAAACATGCAAGATTTGTCTGGGAAACTCCACAGAAAGAAGCATTTGCTACTCTCAAATTACTTTTAACTACAGCCCCTATTCTTCGACAGGCCGATTTCACTAAACCTTTTGTGCTTAAAACTGATGCCAGTTCATACGCATTGGGAGCATGTCTACTCCAGGGGGAGGGAGAAAATGAATTACCTGTTGAGTATGCTAGTAGGTTGCTAACGACATCTGAACAAAATTATAGCACAACCGAACGCGAAGCGTTAGCTATTGTTTATGCTGTTAATAAATTTCGAGGCTACATTGAGACCTCGCCTATAATAATTAAAACAGATCATCAACCCTTAAGATGGTTAATGTCTTTAAAATCGCCAAGTGGTCGACTAGCGCGATGGGCATTAGAATTACAAGGTTATGATCTCCGAATAGAATATATTCCTGGTAGAACAAATCGCATAGCAGATTTACTGTCCAGACCACCTTGTCAACCCGACATGGAAAACAAATGTGATGTTTGCACTATCGCCTTAGATTTCCCTACAACTGATAATAAGAGTCTACGGGAAGAACAATTATCTGACCCTTATGTAAAAAAGATAATTGACATTTTTGAATCAGATAATCCTGAATTAGTTGATTTAAATCGGTTTATTGATAGAGGATATATGATGAACCATGGTGTTCTTTACCGATATAACCAAGATACTGATTCCGATGAGCCCCAACTAATGGTACCACAATGTAAGATTGCAGCAGTACTAAAGGAATGCCATGATGATCCTTTAGCTGGCCATTATGGAATAGCCAAAACCATGCAGAAAGTGATTTCACGATATTATTGGCCTACGATACGAAAAGATGTAACTGAGCATATTAAGAAATGCCTGGATTGTCAAAGATTTAAACCCAGTAATCTTAAGCCAGCTGGTCTGATCCAAACACCTGTGCTAGCACAACGATTCGAATGTTTAGCTGTAGATTTGGTAGGACCCTTACCAACTACTGATAATGGTAATTCTTGGATTTTTGCGGTAGAAGATACTGCCACCAAGTGGATTGAATTATTCGCATTGAAACGCGCCACCGCTGAAGAATGCGCTAAGATACTTGTTGACGAGATATGTCTGAGGTATGGTACTCCTCGAAGAATTATAAGTGACAATGGTCCACAGTTCGTTAGTCAAGTAATGCAGCAGCTTGCTTATTGCTTTGGTTTTAAACAGTCACTTACACCAGTATACCACCCAGCATCTAATCCTGAAGAAAGGAAAAACCGAGACCTCAAAGTCCGACTTTCTATTTTGGTACAAAATGATCACACCAAATGGGACGAAATGTTGCCTAGTGTTCGGTTTGCAATGAACACTTCATCTACATTAGCCACTGGTTATACACCTTCTTACTTAAATTTCGCTCGTGAATTACGTACACCCACAGATGTACATAACGATTTACGCGCAGTGATTATGAACGAGAACATTATTCCGGAAATTACGCCGTATTTGCGTCGTCATGTAGAGACATTACTCCGTGCCAAGGAAATAAACGAACTTAGACAAGATGCGTCAAAACATTATGCTGATAAACATTATCGCGTCGTAGTGTTCGAAGAAGGACAAAAAGTGCTCGTGGACACACATACACTTAGCAATAGTAGTGCCGGTTTTACTTCAAAGTTCGCGCCGCGACGTGACGGTCCTTATCTTATCCTTAAGAAGATTTCGCCTACTTCCTATGAGGTTGCTAGCCTCACTAATCCCAACGTTCCTCTGGGCAAATACCATGTATCCGCTTTGCATCCTTATCATGAGGTCAACAAAGAGAGAGATCCATCACCTATTCAGCAGATTCGCAAACGAGGGAGACCTGCTCTGAAGCCCGTAGCTGTTCCGTCGCATGAGACAGCAACACATGCTTCGCTTACTCGACCAGAAACTAGTAACACACTACCTGTTTCTCGAGTACAACGTAAACGACGACTACCTGAGCGTTATCGAGATTCCCATGAATTCATCCAGTCGGTGAATCTGAAAACTCGTGACGACCATTAACTGAAGAGAATATACACCAAACGTCTTGTATCAGCCTCCACTTCATTACGCCTGATCCAAAGGGGGAGGATGTAACAACAACATTGAGTGCGCTGCATTCCTCAACAGCTAGAGGCCACTGACGTTCCCTCTACGAAGAGAGAAGAACGTCACTCACTATTCATTCATTCATTCATTAATCATTCATTCACCGTAAACGCATTTACATGACAATTTGTTCTTTAAAATTAATATATTTTCACGTGTATTGTATTACATATCAAACAGTAGTGTTATATTAAATACGTATTCCTGTTCATCAGTGTGTCTCTCTGTGTTTAGTGTAGTAATTGCTCATTGTTCCCTACGCAGAACCTCACACCACACCCGTTTGTATTAACATCCTTACAATACCCCCACAATATTAATTTAACGAAATAAGAATTAAAATTTACATTACACATTGCACAAATTACATAATATTTAATAAACACATGAAGCTCCTTATTACGAAAATGTTTATCATAAACAGGATTGAAAGACTCACTTTTACACTCTACAACACAACATTTATATCTAAAATAACCTGGTAGTGACATGTTTAAAACTATTCACTATACTTTTGCACCCTTTTTACGCTAAAACTACCTTTAATTTATATTAAACTAAAACCACTTGCACTTCCCTGTCACTTATGCCGCCATTACTGTTTTTTCGCGCTACCGCTACCAGCTGATCAGATTTTTGGTTTACTTCCCATTTTCACCACTACAGAATGCGATTGCGCCCTATGGGTTGCGCACAAACATGTTGGCGCCTTTGGGCTATGTTTCAAAAAGTCTCTTCTGACAGCAGTCCGAAACTAATTTTATTAATTTTTGTGATAATTGTTACCGTTTTTCGCAAATTTTACGATGGTGCAAATTAGAAAATTAAAATTGCAAATTTTTGGTAAAAGACGGATATCAAAAAACCCTTTAGGGAGTGAGAAATGAGTATTTAAATCTGGTTTGTAAAGCAAATTTTTAATCAAATGTATCAAAAAAAGTATGAGGGTGCAAATTATGAAAAATACATTTTTGAAAGGTGCAAATTAAGCTCTTTTAATAGGTATAAACAATTTTTTAAAAGAAATTTTTGGGGCTGGAAGAGAGGTGGTAAATTCTGCATAAATCAGTTACAGTTATTTTACTAAAATTGTGAATCAACCCAACAACTTTTGCGGAAGTATTTAAATTCGCATTTAATACCTCAATCTAAAAGTGACATTTAACAATAGAAAAAGAAGAGTGACGTACGTGTAGAAAGTTCAGTGGTCTGAATGTAAAACCCCTTCCACACGATACAATTTTAATGTCAATTTGACCACCGCTCTTCCAGCCCCAAAAATTTCTTTAAAAAAATAATTGCTTATACCTATTAAAGGAGCTTAATTTGCACCTTTCAAAAATGTATTTTTTATAATTTGCACCCTCGTACTTTTTGTGATAAATTGGATTAAAAATTTGCTTTACTTAAACCAGATTTAAATACTGATTTCTCACTCTCTAAAGAGTTTTTCGATATCCGCCTTTTACCAAAAATTTGCAATTTTAATTTTCCAATTTGCACCATCGTAAAATTTGCGAAAAACGGTAACAATTATTACAAAAATTAATACCGGACCTGTCCCGGCGCACAATATCAGAGATATATAAAAAACAAAAATATCTATGGATAGATCTCAATTTGCTCCATTCATCTGGGCTATTCCGGTAATTTGATCCCATCTCAAAGTCTGCAAAAAAATTGCTAAACATACGCTATCAATATCTGCGTATAATTCAGGAACAAAGGCGTCTACGGTGTTGATTCTTCGACTAATAATTTGCTCCGTTGCTAATCTAATTAGCTCCGTATGAAAAACAACGAAATTTTCATTATTTTCCATGAAATACTTACAAAAGAAACTTAGGACGTGCATACATACTGCGCATGTGCGCAGATCATTCGGCTCGCGTCTACGATCGGACGGCAACTATTCAACATTACAAGAAGAAATAGATAATTATTTATCGAAAATTATTATGGGTTTGTATGTATGGATTCACAGAGACGAAGCTTATACAGCTTCACACTACGCAGGAGAGTGCAATGTTGATGCTGAGAACTTGACGACTAATGTTGAAAACTTACCAACCCAGTTGAATATTAGGAATGAAAATTTTATCTTGAGTGGCGTGGTTAAATATATTCCATCAATATATGGAAAGATGGGACATTATGTGGCGTATTGCAGAAAATTGAATAATACGTGGGTGGTCAAAAATGATCTCGAGAAAAATGAAAGATTGTGCAATGAACATTTGAAAGATATAAAAATATCTGGTTTATTGTACGTTAAATTTAATAATATATAAAATATATATTTAATATTTGTGTAGTTGTATACGTCAGCAATAAAATAATTTTCTACAGTATCTACGTTCTTCTTACAATCATTCACATATATATACCTATTTAAAAATGAACTCTAAATTATAAAAATCACAGATGATGAACGTTCGTTCTATGAATAAAATCGTTCGATTTTTTTCTTTTAGATACAGAATATCAATTTCATGAAATAGTATCAGATTGTTCCTCAAATAAATTAGATCTTAAGACTCATTTTAACAAAACTGTGGACGCGAACCGAATGATCTGCGCACATGCGCAGTACGTATGCACGTCCTAAGTTTCTTTTTTAAGTATTTCATGGAAACTAATGAAAATTTCGTTGTTTTTCATACGGAGCTAATTAGATTAGCAACGGAGCAAATTATTAGTCGAAGAATCAACACCGTAGACGCCTTTGTTCCTGAATTATACGCAGATTTTGATAGCGTATGTTTAGCAATTTTTTTGCAGACTCTGGGATGGGATCAAATTACCGGAATAGCACAGATGAACGGAGCAAATTGAGATCTATCCAGAGATATTTTTGTTTTTTATATATCTCTAATATTGTGCGCCGGGACAGGTCCGGTAAAATTAATAAAATTAGTTTCGGACTGCTGTCAGAAATAAGTAACTGCGGGTAGTGAACGCATGCGCACTGGAACTCCACACCGAATTTACCTAATCGTTAATACCTCACTGGAACTCCACACCAAAAATTTTGCTACCTGAATACTGTACTAATCCCACACTGGAATTCCCCACCGAATAAAATTATATTTTTAAAACCAGAAAATATAATTGCGCTTAGATAAGGACAAATAAAACCATAATTTAATTATAAAACTATTTTTTAATTAAATTTTGAAAATTTGTAAGAAACAGCTATTACGAATTCGTATAAACTAATTGCATTTTCTTTTAATTGTAAAACCTTATTATTTATAAAATTAAAATTATGTAAGACCTCCTTTCTAATTGTTCTTTTTTCATTAAATTTTGCACTATTTATTTTAATATACGTATCTTTCTGGAGCTCTTCAAGTACTTTCAAAAAAGTGTGAATATTAGGATGGGGAGAATTACACATTTTATTAAACTTGGAATGATACGATTCGCAAGAATTTGTTGTCCGGTTTAAGTCAGCGGTGTTAGCTGCCCAAATGTGTGGAGGAAACAGAGAGTTAGTATCTATGTACGTTTCTACCAAGTAATCGCTGAATCTCAAAACCCGATTGTCTTGAGGCATATCTGCTATAAAATTGAAGCAGTACACATCATTGACATTGTCTGCTGGTAAAAATGTGAGGCCAAATAAATGTTTCAACCACTTGCCAATTTCAGAATTATTTTTATATTCTCCAGACAGCCCAACTTGCTGAATCTTTCGCCACCTAAAAGATATTATTGTTATGTAACATGTTGTGACATATTATAATTACAATTATACATATATGTATATGAATAAGTTAATAACCTACCATGCTTGAGCAAGATGAAATCTACAACCGATTATCTCTGCATCCGGAAATACTTCATTAATCGCCGAATGTATCGCCACTTCAAAATCTACCACAATTTTTTCTGGCCGCCATGACTGGATTTTTTCATCCAATAATTGAAAAAGCTTTTCATATGTACTCTTATTTTTATTTGGTAAGAGACAGAAAGCTGTTGGCACATAGGTGTCCTTTACATATGTGTGAATAGTAAATAACTGGCAGAAATATTTACAACAATAATTATGTTCCATCCATAAAAAATACACTGGATTCTGTCATCAGTTTGATATTTGTTTCACATGAAAACACTATTATATTATTTATATTATCATTAATAAAAAGAAAATCTTCAGATTTATAATCCATTCGCTTTTTATTTCAATCTCAGTAGGCTCTGTTAGTAACATGAATTTCGCCCTGTATAATACACGTCTGAGTTTACTGTTCTGTGGTCTTGTTAATTGTAAGTACGATGTTGTCACGTCTTCAATAAAAATATGTGTATTCAGTACAAATATCTTAAGTAATTAAATTTGCAAACCAAATTTAGAACTTGCAGGAAATAAGTCAATATATTTAATATTAAATTGAATATTAAAGTAGATATGTCAGTTTTCGCTGCAAGTAGTATTAATATCCAAGAATGGTCTATTTGAATTCACATGAATTTTGACTGATACTAAAAATAACACATTCCTTTACACAGAACAGATCCCTGTTTATAGTCAATTATTATTTTATTGGTGTATAACAAAAAATATACTTTTATTATTTACATTTTATTACAAGTAAATAAGTACAATTCAAAATGTAGCACATATACATATATTAACTAAAAACGTTTAATACAACTTTTAAATTAATCAAGCAAAAGTAAAAAAAATCATTTTTACAAATGTATAAAAAAATTTTAAATTATTCAAGTAGTGGTAAAAAAATTATTTAATCATTTTTGAGTTTGACATAAAAACACAGTACTCAAATATTATATCCATCTTTTTTAAAGTCTACTATTTTACATCCAAATGGCATCGTAGATTATTGTAATAGTGGCTGGTAATAAAATTTCACATCCAATGGGTTAATTAAGGAAACTACTCCAGTACAAATTTAATTTTCCTGGTCCGCCTCAAGTGGAGTCGCAGTTGACTTATATATGCAGATGTTTTAATAATGTGTTCTTTATAACAGAAATTCTTCAGAAATTTATCAAACCGATACAATGAAAAAATATTTTAATAAATTACATAAAAGCAAATAAAAACAAATACAGATGCAGATTTAGATGTAACGTGTAAATGTTGTCGATGTATTTGTATGATCAATCCTCTTCCATTATTTCACTGGAAGAATCAGAGTCACTATCAAATCCAAAATCGGAATCGTCAGAATCTGATTCCTCCAATGAAATAATTAAAGGATGAATATTGTCATGTGAGCAGTTTCCCATGTAGGTAGTCCAATCTGCCAAAATAAGTTCGTCTGTATATCTACAAAAATTTCGCCACATGTCTGGTGTACATTTAGTCAATGCTTCTGTCCACGTTTTTTAACTCTATCCTGGTCAAGATAAGTAGATGTTATATGTTTGTTATAATAAATATGTCTTAGTAAACCCCCATGCTAGTTCTATTGGATTGTAATGACAATGGTATGGTGGTAGTCGAAGTACTTCATGGCCTCGTTGTTTTAAAATTTCATCCACTACATATATCTTTTCGTCAGTTTTATAAGGTAAGATTATTGAGTACAGTTGTTTCTTTGTCATTTTTGTGTCAAACATAATGTTATTGTTAATCAACCATTCCTGCAATATCGCTTTTTTCGCTAAAATAGGGTGGTTTGTTAAGTTGAACTGAATGGTATGGCGCGTTGTCCATGACCACCACACCTTTTTCTTGAAATACAGATAGAGCAGGAATGTGTTGATTAACAACCCAGCTTTTAAAAAGGTCACTATTCATACTTTTGTGATAGTCAAAGTCTGTATTCGAAGACTCTATAGTAACAAGTCACTTCCTTCCAAAAATCATCCAGTGACGTGTGAGCATGTAAAATAGTAACTCGCTTTTTTTCGGATTTTACACGAGCTGGATTACTTTTCAGGTCAGAATCGTGTACCCACTGACGCACTGAGCTACCGCACTTTGATAGATCCATGTTTCATCTAGGTACAGGAATTTAACACTTTCAGTAAGATTGTTTAGTTGTTTATATTTCCGAATGAAAGTAATTTTACTAATTTTAACGTGTCGTTGTTCACATAAAATATGTCGTCCATTTACTTTTTTAAATTTGTATCCCATTAATTTTATAAGTTTGTATAGTGTAGTGCGTCCCCCTTTAAAATCAAAATTCTGTTTAGCATCATAGCATCAGTCCAAAGTAAAATGTTCATTTTTAGAATGGTAGATCCTAATCTGTCTCTGTAAGTCTTTTTTAAAATAAACTTCTCAAATGTATCAGTTTTACTTCTTTTATCTGCGACTTTCTCATTATTTTTCAATCCTTAATAATTCTCCGTATTTTCCAAACACTGATCTAAAAAAATTAAGCATTTAGAATGTTTGTCATATTAATTAGTTTCAAAAAATATACCTCAGTTACACAAAGGTAGATATGAGATTTAAAAATATTTAACAAAATTTTGAATTAAATTATAGTTACAAAATGTTTAATTTAGAAATGTGAAATCGAAATAGAAACTTTGTGAACGTGAATTATAAAAAATACATTACAGTTTGTAATTAACAGTTTGCCAACAAGCTGTGAGAACAAACCTTTATGTGAGCAATATAATCGATTATATTGGTAAAGTTACTACATCAACTATGGCATTTTTTGGATTTTAGGTTTTGCTGAATTTTTGTTATAATGCGTTTTAAATACATTACGTGAATAATCTTAAGCGAAAATAAATGTAATGTAATAAATATAAAAAGTTGTAATCGATATGTTGTGGTTTCGAAACTGTTCGATGCAGTAATTATCGATGTGCAACGATACCAATGCCCAGCGGTAGTATATCCATATTATCCATTCGGATTTTGTCGTACGACGTACGACTATAAGCGATTTAAAATTTAAAATAACGAATTATTATTATTATTGTAGTTTTGTGCTTATGTGTGTCGTTAGAAAAAGTCATGTTCTAAAATTTATCATTTTATTCCAGAACATACGGTATATTAGGTGTTTGTTCCGTTCCATTTAATATGGATAAAAAATTAAAGAAAGCAGGAGAATATGTTGATACATTAAATCTACCAGATGATCTGAGACAAGAATCTGTAGAATTAGTTAAAAAAATTGTCACTCATGACGGTTTTTCAAACAGGTAATTTTTCGATTGTATTAAATTATTGCATAAAAAGTAATTTCTTACAATTTAAGTACTTGACACTGTCACGTTTACACTTTAGGAGGTTCGGTTTTATTTTTTATAAGTCGAATAAACCACTTATATGGGTCAATTTAATACAGGTGTTTGATATGTGTGTGTCTGAGAGAAGTTGACGGTTGGTTTGGTATTTTATAGATTTTTCAATAAGGTTATTTAAGATGCTTGCGATTCTTGTGTAATACGAAGTTTCGTATCAAGAAGTATACGCAAGCATCTTAAATAATTTTATTAAATATGAAAAATGACCAGCTACAACTGAAACACTAAACACGTCTATTAAATTGACCCATATAGGTTGTTTATTCGACTTTTTTTATTAAAAAAAAATCGAACGTCCTAAAGACAGTAAAAGCGTACTTGAGGCATTTTAATTTTTAACAATTTTTTTACATATCAATCTTTTTTAAATTGAACTGACCATAAATTTAAATTTGTAGCTATAAATGGTCAATAGATGATTATGAATTAGGATATAGGTTGGGTAGAGGAAAGTTTGGTCGAGTTTTTGTTGCTCGTGAACGAAAAACTGGTTTTATTGTAGCTCTTAAAACACTATTAAAGAAAGAACTCGTTGAAGGACATGTGGAGCGTCAACTTTTGAGAGAAATTGAAATTCAAAGCCATTTAAAGTAAGTACTTAATAATAAAAAAAAATATTTTATATAAAGTTTTATATTTTTTAGGCATCCTAATATTTTACGTTTATACACATGGTTTCACGATGATTACAGAATTTATCTTGTGTTGGAGTTTGCTGGTGAAGGGGAACTTTATAAACATTTAAAAAATAGTAAACATGGGAGATTTCCTGAAAATTTGTAAGTTATAATATTTTATGTTTAAACTGTTTGCTATAAATATATGATTGTAGAGCTGCTAAATATATATATCAAGTAGCAGATGCTCTTCATTATTGCCATCAAAATGCTGTAATACATAGAGATATAAAGCCGGAAAATCTTCTGTTATCAATTACTGGAGATATTAAAGTTGCAGATTTTGGATGGTCTGTACATGCTCCTTCATTTAATAGACATACCATGTGTGGTACTTTGGATTATTTGCCACCCGAAATGGTAAGAGGACAGAATTATAAACATTTTGTGGATCATTGGTGTTTAGGTAATAATTATTTTTTTTTATTTTTATTTATTGGTACACTTTACAAACACCTTGAGAGGTAATTACTTGCAAAGGCTAAGTTAATAAAATTATCTAACAGTAAAAGGAGTAAAATAAACAAAAGTTCAACATTAATAATAAAAATATGACTTAAGATCCAAAACAACATATTTACAATAAGATTATACAAATAAAAAAAGTAATCACAAAAACAATCAAAATCAAAACATTTTGTACCTACACCTACATTGTCATCATACGTCTAACATCCCCAACTGTTGTAAGGTTAAAAATGTCAAGTTGATGTGAATTGGAAAAAATTCATTCAAATCCAAGTGCATTGGCCATAGGTGATATATTAATTGAACTAATATGGAAGGTTTCCACGTTAAGTATTCATAAACAAATTTTGGGAACTTTAAAGTTTATAAAGTTGATGAAACCACAATTTTTATATTTAATGTTATTAATAACATATAAAACAAACATGAGTGCTTGCTTGTTTCTTCTGTCATGTAGTGCTATAGTTATTACTATCCAGCATAGACTTATATATCATTAAGGGATATGCATTGTTCTGCCTGGCATAGATGTATCTTAAAAATCTTTTTTGCACCTTTTCAATAAGATTGATATTTACTGCTGCAGTAGGTAGCCATACTGTGGATGCATATTCCAAGTGTAACATTATAAAGTTTCACAACAGTTACAATGTTAAATTGTTTACTAACCAAGAGCTTTATATGCTTTATTAGTGATATACAGAAAATGGCTATTAAACCTCATGCTTGAATGGAAAATTACACCTAAGTCTTCGATTTCGGTTTCTACTTTTAACTTTGCATCGCTGATATAGTAATCATCTACAATATACTTTTTTTTTTTTGTAAAGGTAACTGCCCGGCACTTTTCAATGTTTAAATACATGTGATTTTTTTCAAACCACTCTACAACCTTGTTTAGCTCAGACTGAAGTATGTCAGTCATTATGGCAAGAAATTTGTTTAAACAACTTGAAGGCATCTGCATATAGCAGGCATGTTAATTCTGAAACACAGTCAGTTAAATCAATTATAAACAATATAAACAACAAGGGACCCAGATTGCTGCCCTGCGGCACCCCAGATGTTGCAGTGAATTCTTTAGAGTACGACCTACCAACCTTTACTACTTATTTTCTGTTTTTAACCAAGTAGTTTTTTACAAAAAGATAAGCCTTCTTTAAGAATCCAAAATCAACAAGCTTGCTCAGCAGTATGGTATGGTCTACCTTGTCAAAAGCCTTTGCTGCATCAGTGTAAATACATCAAATTTGTTACCGTGGACATGTCAGGCATGAAACCATTCTGACATTTGCTAATCTGATTTTTGGTAAGTTCAAACAAATCTTTGTACAATGTAGTCTCAAATATTTTTGATAATATATTTAAAAGACTTACAGGCCTATAGTTAGCCACATCATTTTTTGTTCCAATTTTGAAGATTGGTGACACTACTGATTTTTTTAGTACACTAGAAAAATGATCTTGCTCAGTTACTAAATTAAATAAATAAGCTAGCGGTTCCGCGAACAATCCTGCCAAGCCCTTAAATACATAGACTGGAATCCCATCTGGACCCGTTAACTTTTTTGGTTTCAACAGTTTTATGCTCTCCAGAATAACATCAGTTTCGCTGATTCGAGAGAATGAGAATTTACCCCATCTCTCCTCACTAATTTCACCGTCTGCATCATCTGGTACCTGATACACTGAAGAAAAATGAGCAGCAAAAGCATTTGCTATCCACTCAGGTTCGTTAAACAATGAGTCACCATGCATGACTTCAGATATGGTATCCCACTCCGATCCTTCTTATTACGTATAAAAGATCAGAAGCTGCTGGGATAAGCCTGTAGTTGTTGCTCTACATTCATTTGATGGGCTTTATATTCTCTTTTTGTTTGATATTTAATTGTTTTTCTTAAATTTAAAAATTCATTGTGTAGTTGGGTACTTGCAGTTCCCCTACTGACTAAATTAGGTAAATGTTTCTTTTTTCTAATTTTCTGTATAAGATTGATAGAATACCATTGGGGGTAGCTCGGCAGCTGTTGATATTCCCTAACCATGTGCTTAGGAATGGACCTATCCAAGCATTCATAAACTTACCATAAAATACCTCATAGGCACAGTCTGTATCTTCACATCGCAGAACATCTTCCCAGATACAATTTGATATTAGATTATATAATAAGAGATAATTTCCTTTAGAGTAATCATAAACATATTTTTTTGAGTATGTTACCTGTCTATGATTAGATTCAATGAGTATTCCCACATTTATGGCTGGATGATATAAATCTTCAGAGATGAGTGGACTATCAGCGGCACGGGAGACACAGACCTGCACATCAGAAAATCCAAGCACCTATTCATAAAGTTGGGGATGTCATTATATTGCTCTAAACCAAACAAATTTATACAAATTTTAACAATAACATTTTTATCACAGTTACTGTTTGCAAAGTGAGGTAAATTAAAATCACCCAGTGTAAACAAATTTAGATTATCATTCATCAAAATATTTTCAAATGAGTTTAAGTAAACTTCATAAGTTTCTACATTTGCATTTGGAGGAAAGTACACTGCTGAAATATACATACTAAATTTATTTAATGTTATCTTTACTAAAACGCTCTCTACATCTCAGTCAATTTCAATTTTTTTATAAAACAAGAAATTATCAATAAAATACTGAATTAAGTATTGTAAGAAGTTTTATTATTAAATATATCAAACTAGTGACACGAAATTACTAAATGAATAATTTTTTTTAGGTATTTTATGTTTTGAATTTTTGGCGGGTAATCCCCCTTTTGAGAGTAGCGGCACTGAGGAGACATATGATAAAATTAAATCTTGTTGCATTAACTATCCTCCATATTTCTCAGATGGAGCTAAAGATTTAATTTCTAAGGTAAGGGTATTATTTTTTTGTAAAGATAATACAAAAAAATGTTACTAACATTTAATGATTTATTAGGGTGTTGGGGCGTGCATTGGATTATAATATCAATTTTTTAAAGAAAAGAATGGTAAATACTCAAATTTGCAGAGATTAATTAACAATATAAAAGATCATTCCTCTCAATTCCAAAACGGCTTACCAGTCTAGAAATAACATAAAAAAAGTACCCTGTTGAGGTCTAGTTAAAAACCTTTATGTTTTCTTAAGTTGTTCGATGGACTTTTTAAGTAATTAACAATTTAGGACCAAAAACTTAGCAGATAGTTTACGGGAATGATTGCATATCCCGTGCCAGAGTTTTTGAGTGGTACAAACGTTTTAAGGAATGTAGAGAGGATTTTGAAGATGACGAACGCGTCGGGTGGCCTGTAACGTCTTTGATTTAAAAGTTCAAAAAGTGACCGAAATGCTTAAAAAAGAACGTCGATTAAGTATTAGGGCTATCGCTGAAAATGTAAATATTGAGTATTTACAAAGAAACTAAGACAATCATAATCGTGATCAGCGACCTCAAAAGCTTCTGGGGACCTAACTTGGGCGAATTCTGACTCTTATTTACAAAGTTATTGAATTAGCCAAAAACCCTCTTAAAAAAATGCATTTTTTTGAATGCATGTTTGGCTGCAGCAATGCAACTTCCCGTTTGTATTAGGTAAAAAGTAGGTAGGAATGGCATAAATAATTTTATCTACTCCTTTGACAGTAAATGTTATTTATACTTATTGTCACCGGGCAGGGTAAGTAAGCTATATCGCACAGTTGTGCGTAATGAAACGTCATGTTGGAATGATGTTTCATTACGCACAACTGTGCGTTATAGCTTACTTACCCTGCATGGTGACAATGAGTATAAATGACATTTACTGTCAAAGGAGTAGATAACAGTACAGTACGTACGTCATATATTTTTTTAGAGATGTCAAATATTTAGAATTGAAATTAAAATATTGAGTCGTAGATAAAGCATAGTACATAACTCGAGTGGCAAGAGGTATTACGTACTCGTGTAATTACGCACTCGCCGCTACGCGGCTTCGTGCCTAACTTTTCCACTCGTACGTAATGTCCTACTTACCACTCTTGTTACGTAATATACTATTTGAAAGCAAATGCAAAAAACCGCATTTCGATCCGTCCTATCCTAAAAGATTTCCTAACATAATGCTTCATTGCCTCGACTATAAGAGATAGACATTAGACATATACCATTTTGGACTTTTTTTGCAGACCTTTTTAAGGTGTACAATACTGTATTACATTATTTTGATCTACCTCGTAGGGTTCAGAAAAGGTTTGCAAGTAAACGCAAAAAAATGTGTTTATGTACGACATCACACTAGAAAACTTTAAAATCCTCAGTGTTTCTCTGCTAAATTATGCATGTATTATACATACAAACCTTCCTCTTGAATCAATCTATTAAAAAAAACGTTGCGTAGTTTTAAAAATCTAAGCACAAATAGGGACGGATTGAAAAGCAACTTTGTTTTATAATAATTTAGTGAGTTATCGAATTAAAATTTTTTTATTCTAAAAGTAGAATAAAAAAATTAATTATAAACATAAACTTTGAACTCATATGGTACATGAAAAAAAAAACAAATTTTATTATTTGATTTAGATTTACAGATTTTATTAAAACAATTGTATTTTTTAGCTTTTAGTCCCACAAGCTGAATTAAGAATGTCTTTGCCTAATGTAATGGCCCATCCTTGGATTAGAGCTAATAAGGGCGAGAAAAATATGAAATAATCTGTTTTAAGATTTTCTCTCAATTTTTTTTAACTTTACCCAAAAAAATATTTATATTTTAATTTATAAATATGGTGATATTTTTTTTTTATATTCGTAGACAAATTATATTTTGATAGTACAGTAAAACCTCTCAAAATAAGGCCTTATTGGAACGGGAGTTAAAAAAAGCATCGCGTTAAAACTCTGCGTTGTCGTTTGTCGTTTTTATATCGTTTTATAGTGGCAAATTATTACCAATAGCTATTTAATTTGCTAAAAGACCAATCAGAAACCAAAGGCATTTTGTGTACATAGCACCTAAATCCTTTAAAATCGCTAGCATACCGACAGATATTTGAGGAATTATTTGTTTGCGTTTAACGGACGCTAAAAACTTCCGTGCCAATGAGGAGTGAACTTAAGAAAGAAGTTTTCTGTATTGTTTGTGTAAGTTTATATGTGTATGACACCTTAGAAATATTTGAACATGAAGAACAATATCTAACTTTAATTATGTTTTCAAATATTTCTATCTGAGATATTTTATTGTATTTTATTATCGTACCTCCCACTTACATGCCTAAGTATTTTTTTAGAATAAAATGTTTTCTTGAAAATAGTTTTGTTTTATTATTTCAAGTGAAATAAGCAGTGAATACCTCTAAACTGTATAATAATTGGTGCAAAATCTTTCTACAAACATCAAATATTGCAATAATAAATTGAAGCAGACGTGTGCCGTCTCTACAGATACGAAGGGGTAATTTAGCGACTTATTTGCTTACTTTGCTACTCTAAAGGGTGTTAATTTTAACTAACATCGTCACAATTGGGGGAACAAAATGTTATAAAATAATCATATTGCCTTAAAATTTTGCAAAATGAGGCCATTTGGCAATGAGATTTAAAATTGTAAATTAAAAAAAAAGACAAAAATTATTAACATTAATACCGAGTACCTATAGCTCTTAACAGGGCTTGTATGCGATTTCCCATATACTCTATCATGTTATCAATCATTTCTTGTTCTTGAGGTAAATTATTCCAATCTTTCACTAATTCCAGGTTTAGCTCTTCCGGCATTCCTAGGAGTTGGATTTCACTGCCGAACTTCCCAGAAGGCCTGTTCTATAGGATTCATGCCCGGTGATCGCGCTGGCAAGTTCAATTGATTGATACATACTTCACAGAGGTAGCCACTCAAGATACACGCGCAGTGTATGGGCATAAAAACAAAATTTTAGCATGTCAATGGGACAAAAGGCATGACATATGGTTCTAGAATCCTTTTTACGTATCTATGTGCTGCTACAAATTTATTTTTAATAAGTTCTAACTCTTTGCCACCCCATACCATCACTGACTCTCCACTTTATAATAAGTTCATCTGGATGGATCGTTCACTTCGATACCTTCACATCCTTTTCCTCCCATCCACTAAATTTACGATAAAATTATTCTCATAAGTGAACAAACACGACTCCACCTGTCGAATGCTCACAGGACAACGATAATTTTACCATACAATGAGCTGCGTCGAGTTTAGGTGATTTTGCTGGCACACAATATCATAATCCAACTTTATTTAGATATATCCTAACATTAACGTTACGGACCTAACCAGTTGATTTCTGGTCTAAACAGCCGTTTGTCAACATTTTCTTAAAGTATGCAAGGTGATACTACGATCATCAATGGCCGTGTTGCTCGATTTCTGCCTCCGAACGTAAAATCCCATAGTCTTAAACCATACCATAAATCACTGAAGTTTATATACCCAAAGCTAGACTTTCTGAGCGGTAGGTAGGTAAATAAGCAAAATCGTTCTATCGTGCAAAATAGTTATTTATGAAACAGTTCGTGAAGTATGCTTTTTTCGCACGCACGCGATGTTTAGAGCACGAGCGAAGCGAGTGCTATATACCGCGTAAGTGCGCAAAAAGCACTTCACGCACAGTTTCATACAATATTTTATCTACGATAAACAAATAAAAAATAATTATAAATTCAAATTCAAACTACAAAACTGACAGAAGAACTTTTGTTGAAATTTAATGCTCTCATAGCAACACCATGACAACGCGAATGCTAAGGATATTTGATTATATGAAGGTGTGTCAAAAACAGTGCGAAAAAGTAAATCCCATTTAAAATACATTGTTACTTCACGCACACTTTCAATCCTTCACGCACTGCTGATTGATACATATATAATATGAGGTAGAGTAGAAAAAATATATTACGAAACACTTAAATTTAAAATAACAAGAATGTAATAATCTGACAATAAATTAAAAAATGATCTATTAAATAAAAAAAAAAGATCAATTCCAAACAGTAAGTGCTAACAGAGTAACAATTTGTTTATTTTTTAAAAAATATACAATTATAGGACAAAAATAAAATTATATCAAACATTGACAGACGCAAAATCGAATTTCTTAAACAAAAATTAAAAAAATATATATTTTGAGTTGCTAACTTCAGAGAAGTCAAAAACGTAACGTAGCTCTTGTTCGCAAGAAATGACAGTGGACCACTTCTTCTATTTCCATAATGTTGAAGAATAGTTTGACAGGTAGCAAGAAATGTAAATAAAATAGTGAATCATGTTCAAACGAAACATTATTTTAATTATTAATTTAATATTTATATTAAACTTTTCAAATAAAGGTTAGTTATTTAGTTTATGAATAATATTGTTCCAGCAAAAATTTGTTTTATAAGATTCGTTTATATAAGATTTCTATTAAACATCTAAATAACTCTGGTTGACTCTTAATATCTATTTCTTATCATTTTTTAATTATCCTTCTTTTTGTAGTTAATGGAGATCGAACGAAAGATAGGATGTATGAAGAAATAGTAGGGGCAAGTGCCTGTTTCCGAAAACTGAATGGTACACATCAAATAGGATGTTCTTGTAAGTTAGTCTATAATATTTTTCCTCTTTTTTTTTAATACGATTGGTATTAACAGCAAAAATAGGTGGATCAACAGGAGTAATTCATTTCTGTGAAACTGAGGACGACTTAAAAAATATAATGTCTGAAGGAAATTCAGATACGTACATACCAATTTTACCAATATACCTCTTTAATCCAGCAATTATAGACCTACTGACAAATAGTAAAATTTCTGGGCTTATTCTTTACTCTCTTAATGACTCAATAAAATCCATAAATAATTTTACACACGAACATCAGTGCCCAAATCCATATTCTAGTTTGGCCGATACATGTAAGAAAGAATCTACTTGGAATCCTTGGGGTACAGGGTTACTTTATAAAGACATACCGTTCCCTATATTTTATGTTGACAATACGCAAGAGGTTGTTCTTATCAAGGAATGTTTTAAGAAATTTAATAATTATTCTTATGAAGAACAAGCATCTAGACCTTTATGCTCATTAGAATTGAATTCGTTTATGTACGCTACTACCAGTACTCCAACATGTATAAGGTGCGTACGTTTTTCATATATAAGGATAAATACACCAAATTATTTGTTTTCTTTCAGACGGTCAAATATTGTGTCAAATTTAAATCCACAAAAGTTTTGCGATCCTTTAGGTAACAATAATGTGTGGGCTAGTTTGTTTCCATTAGTAGAAGGTCCTAGAGGAAATGAAACTAAACCAATCACTGATCAAAGCTATATTGTAGTTGCTGCTAGGTTAGATACAACGTCAATGTTTGAAAAAACTAGTGGCGCTAGTAGCCCAGTCACAGGAATTGTTACGTTGCTTAGTTTGGCTAAATATTTAAATAGTACTATTCAGTTAGAAGATATTAAACTAGGTATGTGTCAGAAATTTACCATCGATTTAATACGTTAAGTGGTCTTAATTATATTTTTTTAGCAAAGAAAAATATTCTCTTCTTTTTATTCAGTGGTGAAACTTATGACTACATAGGTTCTCAAAGAATGTTGTATGATATGTTACATGGAAATTTTCCAATTCATCAGGCAAACAAAAGTCATATTTTACCACCTATTAGTGTAGAAAATATAGATCTCTTTATTGAAATTTCTTCTTTAGGAAACGCTGATAATAAAGTTTATGTACATGATTTAAATGAGATTTCAGAAGTAAGTTGTAACCTGTATTTTTAGTTTTGTTTTTGTAAAAACGAAATATATAAAAACCCTATTCTACCCTTTAGAAGTAGTGGTGTTATGGTTTTATTTGTACATTCTTTTTGGCTTTTGTTCTTGCTTATTCCCATGAAAAAACCCATTTTTGATCAATTCTGATGTTTCCTTATTTCAGGTCTTTTCCGGTCTTTTTTCACTTTTTTTTAATTTTTTTTTTGTTTTCATCCACGAAATGAATTGTCGTTGTTCAATTATTTCTGTTAGTGTTTTTAAATCTAGCTATTCTTTAATTTGTATGTTTCTTATTCTTTCTCTCCGCGTTACTCCTTTAACTGGTCAAGATCTTCGTATCTTGTAATTTGCTCGTCTGCCTTTGTGTTAAGGTTTAAGTTTCACATCCATACGTCAGTATTGATCTGTATATAGCGTGGTATACATTTAATTTAATTTTTCTTGATATTTCACGCTTGCTAATAAAACTTTTATTTAGAGCGTAAAATGTTGATGGTGCTTTGTCGATTCTTCTATTAATTTCTTCATCTTCTTTTCTCGTGTGTTCTATTTCCACCCTTGGGTATTGAAATACCTGTATGTATGCTCTAATTTTAGCCTTTCTATTTCTATGTTTAGTTGTTCTAGATTTTTTTCCGCAAATCTCGTTCGTTTTTTACATTCACTATTATATATATATCTTTTGCTAATGCTCTTTTTCTGTACATGTATTTATTATTTTTTCCATGAAAATAATAAAAAGGTATGGACTTCCTTGTCTTAGTCTCTCCTTTGTTATGAATGGTTCAAATTTTCTGTTTTCACTTATGACGTAGTTCATATTTCTCGTATACAGACTTAGAAGGTCTATTAAGGCAGCTATTTTGCTGAGACGTATTTTATATTATCTGTTTAATCGAAAAAATATGATCTTGCATGTGTCTGTCTTTTCGGAAACCAATTTGTTCTTCGTTGAGCTGTTGTTCGGTAATTGTATTTAAATTTTTATCTTAAGATCTTCTCAAACTTTAACGTTGTTTACAACAGAGTCATAGTTAACACAATTCTTTTTTATAGATTGGTAGCAACAAAGCTACTTCTAACTCTACAGTTTTCCCCTCTATTCATGCCATGTTTAGTAACCTCAGTTATAATGTTGCTTCTTCTCCCATATTTTTAATTATATCTGTTGTAATCTTATCATTTCTTGGAGCTTTTCTCACTTTAAGCGACTTAATTGCTTTTGTCAGCTCTTTAATTATTATTTTTACTTCTTCATTTCTGTCCCTTTCTTTAGAAATATTCTTTGGGATTCACTTCAAGCCGATAACCAAAATAAAATGATGTAAAATTTGTTGAAATGTGCACACACATTTTTTTCAAAATTTATAATTATAATAGAAGTCTGTACTTTTTGGATGCTTATTATTTTTGCCAATTAACTTGTAAAAAATTCTTAACAATATTGTTTCTTGAAGTTAAAAGGATGGAGAAAACCGAAAGTGAAGGTCTCAAATGGATGTTACAGTAACTTCGGCATATTTTATTTTAAATATTTTGAGTTTGAATTAAAGCTTAAAAAATTATATGCATATCCATGTCCACTAGAAGTTTAAAATATCAACAAATTTCACAAATTAATTTTATTTTGGTTGTCTGCTTGAAATGAAATGTTCCTTCCATCTATTTTTTATTTTTGTTTTCTGTTTTAATATAACACCTGTTTCATGCTGATAATAAAGTTTATGTAAATAATTTGATTGAGTACTCAGAAATAAGTTTTTCATATCACATGCATTGAAACAGCTTGTTTTGATCCCTGTTTTGCCAGTCGAAACAAGACAATTTCAGACCAATGCAACTGTCAGTCAGAAACTGACAGTTTTTTCTGCCCTAGGGAAGAAACAACGTTATTTCTGCCCGGCACATTCATTTATTTATTATTTATGTCTTTATTTCAAGTCTGTCAGAATCGCATTTGTAATAAACAAAAGCGAATCAAATCATAATCAACAAATGTTACAGAATGCAGAATATTAATTATTCTATCAAGTCGAATTTTGGTTTGCCGTTAGAGGTGAAGATGTCACTACTATCACATCTTTTACACTTTCGTTATTGAAAGATATATATTGATTGTGATTTTAGTGTAGTCTTCAGTCAGTGATAATGCTTTAAGCTCGCTGACGGATAACATATTTATACCTTGTACTGACGAGGTGCAAATACACCGAAACCGGTCTACAAGTTATGTTGTCCCTTCTAAATACAAACCAAAATGGTTGGTTTAAATTATCTATTAGAAATGCCAACCCCGTTTGACTTTGAAGTATAATTCAGTATCCGTCAGGGCACATAGCCCGGGAAGTAGTTGTTTCTTCTTTGTTAAATGGTCAATGTCTTTGAAAATGCTTTTCAAAAACTCGTAAAGCGATAGAATAATTGATATTCTGCAAGATTTGTTGATTGATAACTCGCTTTATTAAATAAGACACTATTACAGTTTCTTGTAATAATACTTTAATCAAATCATAATCGTCTGACAGCTGTCGTCAAATCGTTTTTAAGATATTACTACGCTATTTGTCTGAAATAGTCTTACTTCAGCTCGCTTGAGTTGACTGCCCGAGTTCTATTTACTCGTCTTTTTAGTTTTGTTCCTGAAAAATTAGAATATCTGGATGTTTTCAGAGATTTTAAGAGAAAATATATTTTTCATCCATCTTACAATTGTTGGAAATATCAACTTTCATTTTATGACTGGTATAAATTTAATATAATATTACAAAAATTGTTTTATTTTGTATTTTAGGTTGTTAGTTTCATTTCCATACTTCAGAATCACAATTCAACGTATTTGGCATTTGAAAGAGTTCCTGGAAGTTTGCCTCCGTCTTCTCTTCATACGTTTTTAAAAAATACATCCAGTTTTCCTGGATTGTTAATAGCTGATCACAAAAATATATATTCCAATCACTTTTATAACTCAATATACGATAATTCTACTAATATAGGTTTTCAATATTATCCCAATCTCACACAAAAAGATGTTGGAATTATACCTAAAGATACTATACAATATTTAATAGCTAACGTTACAGAAATTGTAGGGAAAAGTATTTATCAAGTTATTACAAATACTGAGTATAAAGGTGATATCAGACCTGATGTTATTTTAGTAAATGAACTGTTTTACTGTTATTTAGAAGATCCTAATTGTAAGGTACACAAGGCTATTCAGAAAGGTTTGGTAAGTTATTTTAAATTTACCGACCAGTGTTTAATTAGTAATTCACTTTATTATCTTATTGTTCCTTTCAGAAAATACCAAAGATACCTTTAAGTTTATATGTTGGCGTTACGGTAACAGACCATTTTGCCACAAGTTTAGCTGGACTGACTTTGGGGTGGTTTACAGGAAAAGAAGTAGGACCAGCAAATATTAATTGTACAAATATTCCGAGAAATTATGTAAGTGATTGTTTAGTTCTAGCTATTTTCTAACGCCCGACGCAAAAAAGAGTGTTGTAAGTTTGAACTCTCTCACTGCCTGTCTGTGACACCGTAGCTCTCCTGATTCAATGAACCGATTCGAGTGCGTTTTTTTAATCGAAAGCCTTGTTCATATTTATGTTTTTTGAAAATCAGATTAGCAGTTTAAGAGCTAGAAGCACTTTGTCCAGATGAGGTAGTTAGTTTTTACAAATTATTTGGACTTGCAAACGAATGGGCCGATTGTATTCAAGTTCAAATAGTTTTAAACGATAGACTCGTTCGTCAAGATCAAGATATTTTTTTTTATTTATATGGAGTAATGAGTAGTTGTTCTAGAGAAGATCGTTGGATATTTGTGTAGGTACTACCGACGATTGTATAAAAAAAAACTAGAAACACCAAATACTTTACAATACCGTTTTATTAAATTTAGTAAGAAATATAAAAAGAATGAAATAAAGAACCCGATTAAAAACTGTAAAAAACCTCCGGCCCAAAAAATAACTCTAAAAGTATAAAAATAATCTTTTTAGCTCCTTTTATAACTTGATTAAAATAACCTGTTTGTATTTTTAAGATGTGAATCGGGGAACCGCTAAATTCTTAGCTCAATAAATACATCCAACATTCAAATAATGAAATAACACTGGCCAACAAAATTTTAACTTTGTCATGCCACACGAATTTTTTTGATGTTTTACTTTAATTTAATGGTTGTAACTAAAAACAAGCTGTTAGCCAATGATTTTATTCTATCGAGTAATTCAACATAATGAAGGAAAAACAATTATCTCGTAAATAAAAAGTATATTTATTTTATTGTTAAGTGATGATTAGCTTAATAATTTTCCCTTTTATGGGATTATAACCCTTGGCTAGCTCAATTGAGTTCGTGGCTTCTTTTCTGAGTTTTATCAATTTTTTCCAAACAAAAATTACAGGGCGCCAGAGTACAAAACAAAGCAAATAACACTCAAACACCAGATTTATTTAAAAAAATCGTTCAATAATAACAACATTAATAATTAATGCGAAAAATTAATTAAATCTCGTATCTTCGTTTTCTTCAAACGGTTTCCATAAAGGTATTTCTCCTTGGGATGGACTGAATACTCTTCGGAATTGTAATGCGACTCCGGCTCTGTCCTGGTTGGCCATATGGGCTAGTCCGACCAGCGGGCGACGCCGTGGAATGTTCTATTGAACCATATCGAAGATTCCGGACTTGTCACATACGACTGGAAAAATCTCTGCCCTTACGTTACATCTTCTCGAGATGATTCTCGATTGTTTGAAGCGCATATAAATAGACTTTTATTTTGAAATATAGTGCAGTTTAAGTTTTTGAGTTGAATCTAAGTAAATAAGTGTTTATATAAATCAGTATTCAGTGTTCATATAAATTAGTATATTGTAAATAAATTGTGTTATAACATAAATTAAGTGTATTAGTTGTATAAATAAATTAAATAATAAACTGTGAAAATAAATAAACGTTACATTGGTGTCAGAAGTGGGATAGTGTAAATAAATAGTGTAGAAAAATGTCGAAAAAACTTTGTGATTTAAAAGTGGCAGACTTGCGTCGGGAACTTGAAGACCGTGAATTGGACACTACAGGAAAGAAGTCGGAGTTGGTGGAACGACTTAGACAAGCGATAGTTGATCAAGGATTAGACCCGGAGGAGTTTTTATTTGCTGACGATACTTCATCATTAATGTCTTCTATAAAAAATATTTCTTCTGAAATATCTTCTTTGGAAATTAAAGTTTCTTCTGAAATATCTTCTTTGGAAAATAAGGTTTCTACCAATATGTCTTCTCTGAAAACAGACATCTCTTCTGAAATTTCTTCTTTGGAAAATAAAGTTTCTTCTGAAATTTCTTCTTTGGAAAATAAAGTTTCTTCTGAAATTTCTTCTTTGGAAAATAAAGTTTCTACTGAAATTTCTTCTTTGGAAAATAAAGTCTCTTCTGAGATTTCATCCATGTCATCAGATATGTCTTCTCTAAAGAATGAGATGACTTCATTCGAGGAGAAAATAAAAGAGATTGAACGAAAAATGGAAGAAATGGGAAAGGGAGAAAGGATTAGTGTGGAAGAATCAAAAGAGAAAAATGATGAAGAAAAGACAAGCTGTAAAGTGGAACAAAAACCAAAACTGGAAAGCAGTGAAAGTTCGGTCCGCATTAAAGCCCCAACCTTTGATGGAAAAATGTCATGGGAAAATTACCTTAAACAGTTTGAAACAGCTGCACGAGCGAACGGATGGTCAGAAAAAGAAAAGGCTGTAAATCTCACGATCGCTCTTAGAGGAGATGCTTGCGACGTTCTTCAGACTATACCGGTGGAAGAGACGGATGACTTTGAACAACTTAAGAAGAGATTAAACATGCGATATGGTCATGAACATCTGGAGAATTTGCACCGGTCACAGTTGAAGATACGAAAACAGAAGCGAGAAGAGACCCTTCAGGAATATGAAGTAGATATTGCCAGGTTGGTCAGATTTGCCTATCCTGCAGCTGATGAAGGAATGATAGAATGTTTAGCAGTAGAAGCATTTCTTGATGGGCTCCGTGATCCTGAAATGAACAAGACTCTTCGTTTAGCCCGTCACAAAACTTTAGTGGATGTCTTGTCCGCTGCGCTTGAGTATGAAGCGGCTTCGAAGGCTTGTGGGGGATACAGTAAAGTAAGATCTGTAAAAGACGAAGAAGACGAAAATAAATTGGACCAATTAGTTAACATGATGAAGAACTTTGCTGAAAACAAAAAGAAGAGGCCCCGCGTGTGTTACAATTGTGGCGAAATGGGACATTTTATCAAATCATGTAAACGTCCAGTGGCCAATGCAAATCGAGAAACAACTCCACAGGAAAAGTACCCTCTCATACTCATAGCATCTCTAAAATGTCGCGATGACAGTGTATATGTAGATGGTGAAGTAAATGAACCGATTCGAGTGCGTTTTTTTAATCGAAAGCCTTGTTCATATTTATGTTTTTTGAAAATCAGATTAGCAGTTTAAGAGCTAGAAGCACTTTGTCCAGATGAGGTAGTTAGTTTTTACAAATTATTTGGACTTGCAAACGAATGGGCCGATTGTATTCAAGTTCAAATAGTTTTAAACGATAGACTCGTTCGTCAAGATCAAGATATTTTTTTTTATTTATATGGAGTAATGAGTAGTTGTTCTAGAGAAGATCGTTGGATATTTGTGTAGGTACTACCGACGATTGTATAAAAAAAAACTAGAAACACCAAATACTTTACAATACCGTTTTATTAAATTTAGTAAGAAATATAAAAAGAATGAAATAAAGAACCCGATTAAAAACTGTAAAAAACCTCCGGCCCAAAAAATAACTCTAAAAGTATAAAAATAATCTTTTTAGCTCCTTTTATAACTTGATTAAAATAACCTGTTTGTATTTTTAAGATGTGAATCGGGGAACCGCTAAATTCTTAGCTCAATAAATACATCCAACATTCAAATAATGAAATAACACTGGCCAACAAAATTTTAACTTTGTCATGTCACACGAATTTTTTTGATGTTTTACTTTAATTTAATGGTTGTAACTAAAAACAAGCTGTTAGCCAATGATTTTATTCTATCGAGTAATTCAACATAATGAAGGAAAAACAATTATCTCGTAAATAAAAAGTATATTTATTTTATTGTTAAGTGATGATTAGCTTAATAATTTTCCCTTTTATGGGATTATAACCCTTGGCTAGCTCAATTGAGTTCGTGGCTTCTTTTCTGAGTTTTATCAATTTTTTCCAAACAAAAATTACAGGGCGCCAGAGTACAAAACAAAGCAAATAACACTCAAACACCAGATTTATTTAAAAAAATCGTTCAATAATAACAACATTAATAATTAATGCGAAAAATTAATTAAATCTCGTATCTTCGTTTTCTTCAAACGGTTTCCATAAAGGTATTTCTCCTTGGGATGGACTGAATACTCTTCGGAATTGTAATGCGACTCCGGCTCTGTCCTGGTTGGCCATATGGGCTAGTCCGACCAGCGGGCGACGCCGTGGAATGTTCTATTGAACCATATCGAAGATTCCGGACTTGTCACATACGACTGGAAAAATCTCTGCCCTTACGTTACATCTTCTCGAGATGATTCTCGATTGTTTGAAGCGCATATAAATAGACTTTTATTTTGAAATATAGTGCAGTTTAAGTTTTTGAGTTGAATCTAAGTAAATAAGTGTTTATATAAATCAGTATTCAGTGTTCATATAAATTAGTATATTGTAAATAAATTGTGTTATAACATAAATTAAGTGTATTAGTTGTATAAATAAATTAAATAATAAACTGTGAAAATAAATAAACGTTACAGAATATTATCAAACTAAATTTCTTCCAGGGATGGTATTGATTTGGCTTCGGTAAATTTTAACAATATATAACAAAATGGCTGACGGCTCGACACGTCCTCAAATTAAAATTTCTATCTCCTACTTAGGACTCCTCTAGATGTGGCATAAACCCTAATAATGAAATCAACAATCAAAACTCCATCCTTTAATGAATTACAATCAAGTAGAATCACTATCTAGTTTCTCCATATTATCAGAAATAGTTAATTTAAATACACGTGTATTATTCAATCTATGATCAAAATAAAAAACTGATGTTTGAAGATAGCGTGTCTACTTGAAATTAGGTGTTAGTAATATTTAAAAAATCAAAATTCACCACAATTTGGACAATTTAATACAAATGAAATTAATAACTGAAACGATATAATTACTTACATTTATACTGAGGAGTTGTTCGAACGGAAACAGATATTAAAATGAACGCGAAATATTGTAGCGAAGAGAACGCTTCGGTTATCGGTTGTCTCGCACTTAATCGCGGCGAAAAACATTAAAATAAATCTTTTCGAATAGTCAGGTGACTAAAACGATCCACTAGGTCGTTACATGATCTAAGATTTTCTTGAAAATTCAGCTCCTGGTTGGTCCCTTTTAATTGCCCAACAATAATCTGCTAACATATTTAGGCTCCACTTGCCCTGGTATTGCTTTTCCATGTTAAAAATATCTTATACCTCTCATCGTGCTTGTTGCTAACAGCCCCTTAATTGCCAGGAAAAAAAACAGGTGTGAAGATAAAAAATGGATTTTAAGTGATATGTTGCAACCCAATGCTTGATAAGCCAAAAATAGCTCGCTATCCAATTCTCTGTAATTGTCACTTTTGCTACCCAAAAAATTTGCCACAACATTTTTAAAAGCCTTCCATGCAGATTTCTCTAAACCGCTCAATTTTTCTTCAAATCTTGGATCTTTTATCAATTCCCTAATTTAAGGGCCCCTCACTTATTTTGGGGAATATTAGATACAAAAATCCACCTCCATTGCGATCCATTGCCTTTATAAAAAATTATTAGTCCTAATTTGATTTGTAACGGTAGTAAAAATACTTCACTTGACCAAACAAGGGGTTAAATATATTGTTATTTTTTTGATGTTTTGTTTATAAGCTTTTTTGTGTTCAAGATAGGTATAGGTATTGCTTCATAAAAAAAACAGTATTTTAAGTTACTTTTTAAATTAAATAAATATTTACAAACTTGTTAAAAAAAACTGAAATGTGAAAACTATTGAATTTAATGGTGGAAATAAGAGATAGGGGTAAAAATGCACCCCTTTCAGGTTTTCATTAAATTTTGAAAACAAAAGCAAAATTTAAAATTCTAGAGAATGAAATTTCCCTTATGTCTTGGACCTATACTTATCTGAAACCGAAAAAAGTTTATTAAAATAATGCATTTTTATAAAAAAAGTAACACAAGCGCATTTTTTAAATTCAACTTTTTATTTTAACTGAAATCTCCAAAATGGAAAAAAGTTCAATTTAAGAACATTTCAAGTTTTTAAAAAATACCGAAAAACAAAAGAGTTGAATTTGCATATCTCAAAAAAAGATAAAAATTGTTGATTTTAATTTTCTGAATGCACGATTCATCGCTATCGAGGAATATTTTAAATAAGAAATAAAACACTCGAGTTTGAATATACTCAAAAATAAAAAATAAACTTTCGAGTTTTTGAATTAGTTTAGTTTCATTCCCATACACAAACATGTTAAACTTTTGATCAATTAAAAAAGATACAACTCGCCTTTTTACAATTTTGCATATCTCAAAAACAAATAAAAGGATACAAATTTGAGGATCCGATTTTTTCCGAATATGAGTTGAATTCCGATTCAGGATTTTTTTAAATTTTTAAAAAATTTCAGAAACTAGCGAGTTACGACAATCTCGATTTTTCATAATTTTGAAAAACTCGATTTTACGTACCTTCGCTTTAGTTTAAGAAGTAAATTCAGTTGTGTAGATTGTTACTAAGTTAATTAATTTATTTATTTATTATATTAATTTTTTTATTTTAGGCATTCAAGTATTATAACATCTCCAGAAGTATATACGATTTAAATACAACCGTATGTTATCAAGTCACTATGAACACAACTGAAGCTGTGAGTCCCGCATTTTTAATTCCAGGTAAAATTTACTTTTGCCGTTTGTGTATAAGTTAATGTTAATTTACAGTATTTGTTTATTTATTTACTTTAAATCGCGAATAACAAAATTCTATACTTTATTTATTATGTGAAAATTTAATTACTCCATTACTTTAATATGAAAAAAGAGCTGCTAATACTCATCTATTTTAGTGAAAGTGTGTGGTGAACATGCTCTAGCTGAGCAAACCTTTCGAAAGGGGTTTGCTCGTTTTAAAGCTGGTTACTTCTACTTGGATGACAAGTCGAAAATTTGAAGAGACTGATTCGAAGGCATTTTGTAACGTTAAAACGTCCTAAAGGGCGTTATTTTCCTAGCTAGCTCACTAAGTCGTGGGTTATTGAAGTTATACTTCTATTTATGCACTGGATTTGTGTGGTGTTAAATGGGAAAAATCATTACATATGTAATGGTGTGAGTAAGAGAGAGACAGAAACACATATAAGATATCAGTAAGTACTACAAATGGGTTCAATTTATGTACTCGGGGTTTTTGGGGTCGCTGAACACGAATAACATGATGTCGAAAGTCTCCGCGCCACTTGGTGCCTAGGGTATTTACCTCTTCTCCTGGGGTTTTATGTACATTCTGTACAAAATCAGTGCACACTTGGAACTCGGCGGTTTTTGGGTCGCTGAATACGAATATGATAATGGCGATGGTGTCCGAAACACCTGGTGCTTAAGACGGACCTCGTCTCCAGGAATTTTATGCAAATTCGATACAAAATGAGTGTGCACTCGGTACTAGGAGGTTATTGAGGTCGCTGAACACGAATATCATTTAATGATTTTACTAAATCATTCGCATACAAATTTATGAATCCGGGCGCATTCATAGAAGTATAACTTCTGCCGGCAGTCCCATTGACTGCCACACTCGTTTTTTTTTTAAGAGCTAGTCTCCCATACGTGTAATTAAGGGCACCAAAGTACAAACTAAACAAATTTTACTCAAACACCCGTTTTAAATGATTTATTACAAATTTAATAATTTCAAAAAACAATTAATTAAATAAAATATTGAAAACTGAATACTATATCAAAGAGGATTAATTATGTTAATTAAAGAATTAATTATTCTCTTATCTCATTAATGGAATTCTTCCGAAACCCATTTATTGACTCATATGTATCGGTGTCGATTGTACAGAAATAATTTTCCTTCCAAAACTCGTACGGGATTAAAACTATTTTCCTATTCCTCCAAAAAATGGCTGGAATATAGTTATAGTTTAATAACTTAGTCGGGGCAAACTAACATAATTTTAATCGAAATTTGGAAAAATTAATACCTGGACTAGCCCAACGGGAAATGGTTAAGGGGGTTACTAACATCGAAAAAAAAAAAAATGAACCCACGGCCCATGGGGACTAACTTAGGGGGGGGAGGTTAAGTGAAAAAAAACTGCGGGCAACAGTTTGGACGCGCTTTCTGAGAAAATTTGAAGTCGGAGACAAAAATGTTCAACAGCAAAGTTGTAGGTAATAAAAAGATCTTCAATTTTTGTTAAGTGTACTTTTTGACATAACCTCAAAATTATCGAGAAATTTGTAAATTTTCCAATCAATAGCCAAATTTTCGTTTTTCATTTTTAATTTTTGTAAAAATGAATGAATTAATATGAAACTTAGTAAAAGGATACCTTTATATATTATAACTAACCAAAAAAAAAATTCAAAAGCAAATACTAAAAAATGTTTGAGTTTGAACTTTTTCAAAAAAAAAGAACCCATTTTTCAGACGAAAATTCTCCGGTGAAAAATCATCGTAAATGGATTTTTCAAAGCTCGTTTTGTTTGTTTTTACGTTAACTTTTTGATAAAATAGAGAACCAATATAGCTTATATTTAAGAATATGCTAAAAAATGCAATATACGCAAAAACTCATTTTTGAAATTATTTTTTTTCAGTAATTGTTGATAATTTTGTTTAAATTTTAATAAATTGTTATAAATAACTTCACCAATAAATTCTACGGCAAAAAATACTAAAGAAATCGTTTTTTATTGTTAATAACTGCTCCAACATTTAGGGACATTAAAGGGTTGTTTTTGGGGAGTGAATAAAGTAATAATTGTTTTCATGCACTTTTCGGCTAAAATTGACGTTAAGCGAAAATTAGTATTCAGTAAAAGTTGTAGATTTTAACAAATTATACAAGATTTGTACAGGTCATTTTTACCATAAACTCAAAATTTCCCAAGAAAATGCAAAAAATCGAATTTTCTTAAATTTTTGACTTTTTTAAACTTTCTTATCATTTTTTTCTTATTTTATATATATATATATATATATATATATATATATATATATAAAAATATGGTCAAATAAAAGCATTATTCTTAAATATAATTTTGAAAAAATTTTTAAGAGTTTTAGAAAACCCATAGGAAGTTAATGCGGAAAGTCATATATATGTAGTTATTTTTTAAAAATATGATCAAAACTATAAAAAAAGAACGTTTTATTATAAAAAAAAATGAATAAATTTAAAAAATACACCCATGCGATACAAATGATAATCTTTTTCTTTTATGTAAATGTTTAACTTCTTCTTTTTCTTCTTCGCCCTCTGATTCTTCGGTAGACTGCAAATCTTCCCACTCCACTTTATCTTCTTCAAAATCATCTTCGACTTCACCTTTATTTCTGTCATTTTCAGAAGTAAGCTCTTCGTCTTCGGCATTGCTTAAGTCTTCTGAAACTAGCTTATCATTACAACAATTACCAGAATCTTGACATGTCGTGCACAGATCTGTACATTGTAGACCAACTTTTCTACATCCGCATCTGTTGGTAGAACACGTCGTTTTGCAGCAGCAAGAGACTGTTTTTAACAAGCTTTATGGTATTATTGGCATTTCCGTAAAGCGAGGCATTAGCCACGTTTGAATTTGAAAATAGAATGCTGCGTTCCTCCGCCAACAGTTGGAGGCAAGTTTTCTAATTTAATCTTTTTTTTTTTGGACATAGAACTATTTTTGCATTTATAGATGGATGAAATTATTGCACAACCGTTATTAGCTATGGCGTTCGGAGTTGTATTCGGCTCATAAAAAAGTTTTACTAACTCTGACAAGTTTGAAGTTGAAATATTTGAGTCAACTATTGTTTTTCTTCCATTACCTGCAAATCCAGAGGTTGTATCGCAACCAGAGAAGCAGTGTAAAAAGGTCCAGGTAAAACAGTTAACTGTCACAAAAAACTTCACAGTTAAATATATATATATATATATATATATATATATATATATACATTAAGTCTGCGCATACTCGTTCATCATACCGTAATATTTTTTCTAATTTTAAATGTTTAAAATTATGACTATAATGCTTTTATTTAACCATTTTTTTTATTGTATACACCAGAAAAAGAAGAAAAAAAAAGAAAGTTTAAAAAACTGAAAAATTTAAGAAAATTCGATTTTTTGCATTTTCTTGGAAAATTTTGAGTTTATGGTAAAAATGACCCATACAAATCTTGTATAATTTTTTTAAATTTACAACTTTTATTTAATACCGATTTTCGTTTAACGTCAATTTTAGCCGAAAAGTGCATAAAAACAATCATTACTTTATTCACCCTCCAAAACCAACCCTTTAGTACCCCTAAATTTTGAAGTAATTATTAACAACAAAATACGATTTCTTTAGTATTTTGTTCCATAGAATTTATTGGTGAAGTTATTTTTAAATAATTAATTTAAACAAAATTATCAACAATTACTGAAAAAAAATAATTTCAAAAATGAGTTTTTGCGTATATTGCATTTTTTAGCATATTCTTAAATATAAGCTATATTGGTTCTCTATTTTATCAAAAAGTAAACGTAAAAACAAACAAAACGAGCTTTGAAAAATCCATTTACGATGATTTTTCACCGGAGAATTTTCGTCTGAAAAATGGGTTCTTTTTTTTTGAAAAAGTTCAAACTCAAACATTTTTTAGTATTTGCTTTTGAATTTTTTTTTGGTTAGTTATAATATATAAAGGTATCCTTTTACTAAGTTTCATATTAATTCATTCATTTTTACAAAAATTAAAAATGAAAAACGAAAATTTGGCTATTGATTGGAAAATTTGCAAATTTCTCGATAATTTTGAGGTTATGTCAAAAAGTACACTTAACAAAAATTGAAGATCTTTTTATTACCTACAACTTTGCTGTTGAACATTTTTGTCTCCGACATCAAATTTTCTCAGAAAACGCGTCCAAACTGTTGCCCGCAGATTTTTTTCACTTAACCTCCCCCCCCTAAGTTAGTCCCCATGTGCCGTGGGTTCATTTATTTTTTTTTTCGATGTTAGTAACCCCCTTAACCATTTCCCGTTGGGCTAGTCCAGGTATTAATTTTTCCGTGCTCAAAGTTAGTTTGCCCGGTCTAACTCGGGTGGACTTCTTCGAATAAATTTGGATGAACCCTTAATAGAAAAGAATAATCAAAAATGGATCCCTTAACGAATTTACCACCAAGTAGAATCAGTTTCTCGCCAAATCGGATTTTTCCATTTTATTAAGAGAAAATTAATCCTTACAGCACGTGTAAAAACCGCCCCTTAGATTTTAGATGCTTTATTGGGTTGGCTGTTAGTCTGTATCACTGCGACATTTGCAGATCTATTGTGACCACCCATTATCTCAAGAATAGGATTAGAGCACCTTGTCCAGCCCTGCCCTCTTAATGAGACCTAATGGCCATGACAGTGGCCACTCCGCATAACTTGGAGCAGCCGGTTTCTCCTCTCCCAGTACTAGTTACCGCGTCCTTGCAAGGCCTTCACATTGGCATAGGACATGAAATGCCGTTTCCTCCTCCTCTTGGCATTATCGACAGATGGCTTCATCTGCTAAGTTCAGCTGACTTATGTGTTTCCTGAGCCTACAATGTCCTGTCAAGAGACTGACAGTCATTCTGACATCGTATCGCCTTTGTGATAGCAGCTCTGCGGTAAACTTCGCCGAGTGTCCCTTTATGAACACTGTGGCTTGTCGCTTGCCCGGTGATTTTTCCCACCACTTCTGTGCCTTCTCTAGCCTCCATTTCTCGATGGCTGCCTTTCTGAATGTGTCAGCAACTCCGCCTAATGGTTCCGGGACAATTTTGGGGTATTAGCTCCCGCACGGGCCAATTCAACAACATTCTTATTGCCTCGAAACCCTGATTGTCCTGGTATCCATGCCAGTGTCAGAGAATTTTGACTTGCGGTATGTGTCAGGGCCCCAACGCAGTCCCACACCAGCTGAGAGCGTATTTGTGCCGAGACTATCGTCTTTAGAGCTGCTTGGCTGTCCGAGTATATGACTACGGTTTTACCCATTATACCCTGACTTAGATCTCCGTTGCACAGTGTTGTATGGCCATTACTTCAGCCTGTGGCATACCATACGCACCTAGACTTAGTTGGACATTTATCCTGTGTCCTTTACTGTATATACCTGATCTTTTGCCTTTCTCAGTATTGATCCATCGGTATACCAGATTGACTCCCCTTGGATTGGGGGGTCATTTTTCCATGAGTCCCTTTCCAGTATTTCTACTCGAAAGTTTCTCACAAAGTTATACCTGGGGGCTATCCTGTCCTGAGGCATGCTCATTATTTGATCCGCCTTAACCCTATCATATAACTCTGCTTGCTTTTTCCCTTTTAATAAGGTAATGAGGGCCTGGCCTTGTAGCAGCCTGTGAGCAGTTGCCACAGCCTCGCCCTGTACGTAGATATGCAATGTTGGTAGGTTGAGTAGAACCTGTAGTGCGTCCGTTGGGGTGGTTCCCCTGGCATCTGTAACATTCAGACATGCCTGCCTTTGAATGCTTTCCAGCTTTGATGACCCCGGACTGCTGCGTTCTACTCCACCACACCACCGAACTATAGGTTAACATTGGTCTAATGACTTGTGTATACAACCAAAGGTTCATTTTGTGGTTCAAACCCCAGTTCTTGCCACACAGTCGCCTACACCTACCAAGGGCTATTGTAACTTTGTGTGTGACTTTTTGAATGTGTTGCTTTCATGATAGCCTCTGGTCAAACACCAGGTATTTGGCTTCTGTGGCCATTGGTTCTAAGTCTAACAACGCTCTTTTATTAGTGAAAGGGACAACTGATACTTTTTGTGGATTGAATGTTAGGCCTTCCCTTGCACCACTTGTTCACCATATTCATTGCAGTCTGCATCCGCTCTGAGACCATATCATCTGCGAAACCTAGGCAGTGAAGGCCTTCATTGAAGAGTTTCTTAAGGAGGTCATCCACAAGTGCAGACCACAGCAGAGGCGACAGTACCCCTCGCTGCGAACAGCCCCTTCCCACGCCTCACCTAACTTGGACACTACGATCCTATGCGTTAGGTTGGCATACAACTCATTCGCTTATTAGTGGGGTACTCCTCACCTTGAAAGTGCGTCCGGCCCTGACTTTGATGATAATAAAAAAACTGACGTTTGGTTCATGTGAAACTACTTGGTTTTGGTTTGTATTAATAAAATATCACCCACTTTAGACACTCACAATAAATAAAATAATACGAAGAGAATTAACACCAAGATCAGATTGTTTGACTTACCAACTCTTAATGGGCCAAGAATTACTAATCACAAAGAGAAAGAGTCGAGAATTTTACTGTAACACCGTTCACGGCACATTTTTGAACTACCAGTATTAAGTAATTCTCACCGATATAGACATGGTAACAATAGTCTGGTGAAATTATTCTTTATACAAAACGATCAAATAGATCGTTACAATTCCTCAGTAAAGATTCAATTCAAAAACTTTAAAAATCATCTCACCTATTGGGAATTGACTTAGCTAATGGTAGGAAAACGTCTTAAAAGTTTGGGCTGAATCCGAATGAAACCAAAACAGGAAATCGATACCAACTACAATTAATGTGCTTGAGCCAGGCATTAAAAGAAAAACGGCCGAAACACTAAAAAACACGACAGTCATTTTGCTACACGACAATGCTCGTTCGCACGTTGCAAAACCGGTACAAACTTAATTTGAAGCAGTATATAATTACCATTTGTATCGTTCGATGGCTTATAACCTGTCTTCTTACAAATTTTCTCAAAAGTGGGTTGATTCGTGGATTGCATCTAAAAACGTTGCGTTCTTTCGACTGTTTGTTCTCTGACCAAACGATGATCAACAGTAGTAGAAAGCGATGGGCAAGATTTAAAAAAAATGTGTTTTTTTACTTTCCTTTAAATTAAATGTTTTTTCTTATTAAAAAAAACGCTACGAATTAATTATTTATTCATTTTTAGATTATGATTGGACCTCTGGACAATACAGCACTTGGTCGGAATCCACGTGGAAAGAAATTAACGTCAGAATGTTTTTAAAACCTTCAGCTAACCAAGAGAGATTGACCGTTACTCTTGGATGTATTACTATGTTGTTTTCTTTCGTCGTTGTATATTTCATAAAATCTAAATCTCATATACTATTTACTGTTTCTGTTCCAAGTGAAGCGCCAACAAATTGTTGAAATATTCAATGTAATAGATGATAATTACGCTCATTTTTTACATTTTTCATGTAATATTTAATTTCATTTTGGTAATTTATTCATGGTTATAAAATGCATCTACCTATTGTTTATAACTTGTGATATAATTTTTAATTCTTGTAATTTTAACTTATTTAATTTTAGAGTTTAAAATATTATTTTTATTTATATCTTATATTGGATTATAATTTCAAATACTTTTTTGTTAATTTTTACCATGCACTCATGTACGACTAACCGAAATTCTATTGGGTTACAAATTACTAAACGAGGTTTATTTTTTAGAATTAATATAACTTTATTATATAACCTAAAATTAGAAAAAATTTGTCCTTCATTATCATTTTTTTGGTTAAAAATTTCATTTATGGCTACAATGTTTAGAAAATGTTTGTTTCTAAACATTTGTGTGCATTATTCTAAAGTACTTTCAATCACCGAATTTCTATTTTTTTGAAATTTTGAAAATTTTGAACAATTTGGAAATTTTGAAAAGTTGGAAATTTTGAAAATTTTAAAAAATTTTGAAAATTTTACAAATTTGAAAATTTAAGCTCCTCCCATAGCTGAAATCACACCGTTACTTCCATCAGAATCTTCCGTTAGAATCTAACGTTAGAATATGACGTCAGAATTGTAACGTTCCGTTACAAAATCTAACGTTAGAATCTAACGTTACAATATGACGTCAGAATTATTGTAACGTTCCGTTACAATTACTTTAGTTAGAAAATAAATCTGAGTTACCCCTAGTCGCGCCTAAAGAAGTTTTACTTCAAAAACTTTTTACTTCGTTCAATACCTCAAGAATATATCTGAAAAGATTGTGTTAAAATTTGAGCCCGATTAGTTGAGCCGCCTCTGAGAAATCTTGCTCACCGACTCTGAAAAGACAGTTTTAAAAAACGCGTTTAAAGTTTCAAAAGTAGTTTACACATACATAGTTAAATTTTTTTCTTTCTTAAACTTACATGGTATCATCGATTCCAGGCCCATAAGAGGGACCTTGTTTAGGCTCCGTAGCTTCCAATAAGTCCAGATGGTGTTGTCGTCGAGCCATTCTTCCATTCTCAGCTAGTGCGCGTCATTAGTGCAGCTGCTCTTCCAGTTCTTACTATCCCTACTTTCTAACACTCTGACGCAGACTTACAAATTCACTTATATCTCCGAAAGTATTTATCGGATTGACTTCAAATTTTCAGAGAATATATTTGAATATATGTACATTCCGAAAATGAAATTAAAAAAATCGTTTTTTTGAAAATTCTAACTGCATAAGGGTTTAAATAGGAAAATTCTTTAAGAACAAAATCATAATTTTCCCACCGACCTCTGCGTGTACTTTCCAAGAGTGAGGAAGAAAAAAGTGTAAATTTTACAAAGAAAGAATTATGTAAGGATAAATTACAAACATTGGTTAAATAAAGAAAAGGACGTGACTGAATTCTAATTTACTAGCATTCGTTTTTAAGTTTTTTATTCTTGATGAATTTTAAAATAAAAATAAAACATTTTGATGTAAAATAAAAACTTTTGTCTTCTTATGTTTAGGACAAGAGTATGGATAATAAAATAAAATTAGTATGATTCAGATACGAATAGTTTCTTTGTAAAATAAATTTTCAGATATTTTCAGTTTTTATCAGCCAAAAGAAGTTATATTGCAATATTAGTATTTTCACGCCTAGGGGGGAATGGAATGGGAATGTAGAATGTGCCCTAGAGGTTAGGGATGAGTGGTAGCTTTACTAGAGGCATTTCCCACACAGGTCGTGGTTATCTGACCAAGTGGTAGGTATCCTGCTTATGGCAGAAACCTACCCAAGTGAAAAATTAATTCTTAAACAGCGTGATAAGGTCTTAACAAAATTTATAGCAGCAAAAAATCAAGAAAATTGAAATTATTATAAGGAATGCCGAAATTACGCTCTAGCTTCAATTAGAAGGGAAAAAGCGGCTTATTTAAGTAAACTTAGCGAAGAAAAAAATTCAAAATTTTTGTGGCGCGGTTTAAGGGACTTGAAATATTCGTTTTTCACGTATTAGTAATGAAGTACCGAACCATTTATGCAATCCCAATGAAATTAACGATTACTTCATTAGCGTATTTAAGAAATATGATAATTGTCAAGAAAATATCGACTTTTACACGTCAAATAAATTTAATCAAAACATTTTTTCTTTTACTGCTGTTACTCAAAATATTATTCTTGATATTATACACTCTATCAAATCAAATGCAGCCGGCAATGATGGCATTACGTTATATATCCTACCATTTTAGATCACATTACACATATAATTAATTGCTGTCTAGAGTTTGGATATTTTCCTAAAGCTTTGAGAGAGTCTATTGTTTGTCCAATACAAAAAGTGCCCAATTCAGATACAGTTCGAGATCTGCGACCTATCAGCCTGCTTCCGATAATTTCTAAGATTTTAGAACGGGTGGTTTACCTCCAATTGAACGAATTTCTCATAGATAACAATGTCTTACCTATTGAACAATCTGGTTTTCGCAAGGGTCATAGCACTGCTTTATTAAATATAACTGACGACATCATTTGAGCTATCGACAAGAAAATGAGTGTTTTTGTGGTTGCCCTGAAGTTTTCCAAAGCATTTGATCTTATTGATCACACATTATTATGCTCAAAACTTAAATATTTTGGAATAGAGAGTAATGCACTTTCATTTTTTAAATCTTATTTATGGAATCGTAGTTAACGTGTGCGTTTTCGAGATAACTACTCATCTTCTAAAGTTATACTCTCAGGTGTTCCACAGGGATCCATTTTGGGCCCATTGTTGTTTCTTTTATATACTTCTGATTTACACAAAGTGGTAACTACCAGTAAAATACAGTTGTATGCAGACGAAACACAATTACTGCATTTCTTTAATTCCTCTGAGATACAACAGGCTAATGATGCAGTTAATCATGATTTAAATAAAATTTTACGGTTTTCAAAAAAAACATAATTTGACTATTAATCCGTTAAAACCAACGGCCGTTCTACACACACCGGCATATTTAAAGGAACATATATAATATGCAATTATTTCCTCTATAATATACATATCGTTAATATTTCTTACCACAAAGTTAGGTGAAGTAATTGGGACAATTCTTACAAAAATTTATTATGTGCAACCTGTTGAAGAAGAGAGCAAGTCGAAGATGTTAGATTTAAAATAAAATACTGGTTTTAAACAGAATAACTTTATTGTACATTTTGATCTTATTTCAATAATTAAATTCATTTTTTCTTTTGTTTCAATACCGTGTGTTCCCCCCACGAGCCCTTATAACTGCAGTCATTCGTCTTCCCATACCTCTGATGAGGTCATCGATCAGATGTTGAGGCAATCGGTCCGATTCCTCAATCGCTCTCTGTTTTGAACAGAAGGAATTCGTGTTCTAATTCTTCTGCCTAGCATGTCCCACACATGCTCGATCGGGTTTAGGTCCGGGGAGCATGCTGGCCAATTCATTGTTGCTATATCCACTTGGTTTAAAAAGCCAGTTATACAGTTGGCAACGTGAGGGCGCGCATTATCCTTTATTAAAATAAAATTGTTTCCGATATATGGATCAAAAGGTACAACATGATCTTGGAGAATATCTCTGATGTACCTGTCTGCAGTTAATGCTCCTCCATCAATCACCACTAGTTCTGTTTGTGCTCCCAAACAGATGCCGCCCCACACCATAATTGAACCTCCATCAAAAGATACAGATACAATCTTTCTCTACCATCGATTGAATTTATACAGAAACGCCTCTCATCCGTAAAGAGAACTTGACCCCACTATCACCCCAATTTTGATGTTCTCTGTAGTCGCGCTACACGATGATGTCTCTGGAGTCATGGGGCTCTTATTGGCGTATATGACTTGAGACCACTTTCTTTAAGTCTTCTTCTTATTGTGCGCTCACTTATTGTTGTTCCACGCACATCTTGGAGTATTTTTCTGGTTTGGACTGCCGTTTGACGTCTGTTTCGCAGTGTTTGAATCGTTATAAAATGATCACCTACAGCCGTAGTTGAGCGTTTCCTGCCTTGCCCTCTTCTTCTTACATACTCCCCGGTTTGCTTCCATAACGATTTACACTACGGTGAATAGTTGATGGTGATTTACCTAACATTCGAGCCATTATTAGCTGCTCTTTGCAATACAAACAAAATTGATGATAACAAATAAAAAAATAAACAAAAGGAACAAATCCAAACGATTTGGGATAAACAACAGGAAACAAACAACAAATATATTAACGAAGAAACAAGCAACCTTGAATACTAAAAATATGCATAAGAAATTACTCAATACAATAATCTTACCAAATAAGGTACATTGTGGCGTATATCATTTACTTACAAAAATACGCCAAGAGTCACAACGGCCCAGACCCGAGGGTCTATTTTAGAAACACCTCAAAGGGTGGCCCTCAGACTCGGACTCTTCGAGTGCGACCTTAACGACGCTCTTTTATAACCAATTCAAATTCAACATGAGAATAAAAATTAAACTATTTAAAAGCTAGCCTTGAGATCTAACGTACTGACTTTGACCTGGATGATTGCAATATAAAATATGAATATATGTAGGGTTAAAATACCATTTCATCGTATGTGACAGTATAAATGTAGCTTTATGATTTTCGGCTATATTTGCTTCAGCGACGTTTCCTTGTAATGTGCAAAAGTAATCCGCTTGCATATTTGAACTCCATTTGCCCTGATATCTTTTTTCTATTTTAGAAATGTCTTGGCTTAATCTTTCACTGAGTTCATCGCTTACTGCGTCCAAATTTTAAGAGGAAAGAAGTTTTAATGTGAGCGAAGAAAATGTATTTTCAACGACATATTACAGCCCAAATGCTTTTAAGCATATAACAACTCTTCGATAATACTTTTATATCACTTGATCGAGTTCCCAAAAAAATTTTAAGTAACTTATGAAAAATTCATAAGCTGATTTTTCCAAATCACTTAAGTCTTTTTTAAATGTAATATCTTTCATCTGCTTAGTTTTTGTCTCAGGCAGTTTAGAAATTTTTCTTTCTTATTACATCTATCCACAGTTTTTACGAAGTTTTTCATGAACACAAGTTTTATATGTAAAGGTGGTAAAAATAAATTATCAAGCTGCTCTAATAGAGGACTTTTTTGTCCTGGAGTAAGAGATTTTATTTTCGATCTGTTTTTCCAGTCTATGCTGACCCACTTACAAATAAAACAACTGGATTTTGTTGACTCTAGTTATAATCCTAAAATTAGAGCAATCATCTTTAAATTTCTACATATTATACTTTTCAGTTGTTTCGTTATATTGATAAATTTCATACTATCATAAGACTCTTTCATGAAGAAGCTCCACCTAATGGTATAGAGGAGAGTTTATTGCCGATATGCTTTTAAAGTTACTTTTGAACCATCAATAAATAAACGTCATTCTTCTGTTTATATTCTATATCCTAGCCCTAGACAGTATTGTTATAATTTTTCCTTCGTAGGTTCGGGATAAGTGATAACAGCAGACAAACTTAACAATTTATTAGTAAACACAACTAAATAACAATTTTCTTTAACTAATTTACGCAACTTTAATACAATTACAATTACTAAATGGCGTCATTAAAATATTTCGTATAACAATTCGCACTTTATCGCCGGCTACTACCAATACAATTAATTCTTATCACAAACTAATACAATCACTACTATTATTTATCGCCGACTATCTTCATATCTGTTAAAATAGTACATTTATGTACAGTTACTCCATCTACCGTCGAATGCTTTTTATGTTAGGGCGGTAGTGCTAGGTACCTAGATTAGTAATTGAGAAATGACAGATATAGTTTCAAGGTGTTCGTCTCCTCGAGCTCGAGACAAGGAAGGATTATCTCCAAGTTTTTGTAATGGAATGTTTTCCAATTTTTCAGTTGTGTTAATAAATAGTTTATTTGAGTATAAAAACCAAGTTTTATTAATATGGTAGCAGAGCGTGGTTTCGCTGGTTATTCTGGTTGATGGTTAGTGTGGTTATTATTATTAATATAAGAAGGACTAACTTAAAAGGTTGAAATATTTGTAACAAAGAAAAGCAATTAAAAAATGGCGAAAATGGCGGATATAACTATACCGGTATTTGATGGTGAAGATTATGGAAATTGGAAACAAAGAATAGTAATGTATTTAAAGATGAAAAAATGTTATACAGTAATTACGAGAGCAAAAATTTCGTCGGACGATGGCAAATGGGATGAAGAAGATCTAAAAGCGATAAATTATATATATGGTGCAATTACAAACAGACAATTGGAATTTGTTAGTGATAAAACAAGTGCTTTTGAAATTATTAAAAAATTTGATGAACTCTATTCAAAAGAATCTACAGCACTTCAAATTGTATGTAGAAATAAACTAGAAAAATTGAAATTAAATAATTTTACTGATACCGGAACATTCTTTAATGTTTTTGAAAAAACTATAAACGAATTAAAAAGTGCAGGAGCTAAAATAACCGAGAAAGAAAAAATGAACTACATGCTAAGAACTTTACCAGATTCATTAAGTCACATTGGAGATTTGGTCGATGTATTAAAGGAAGAACAGACAGTTGAGTATATAAAAAATAAAATTCAGCTAATTGATATTAAAAAAGATAATGAGCATGGAAACACTAAATCAAATGCATTTTACACTGAGAGAACAACTTCAACAAATGGTATGGAGTATTTATGCTATAAATGTGGGAAACCAGGGCATTTTAAGAAAGATTGTCGACAAAATAGAACATACGGATCAAGACGAGGTGGATATATTCAATCCAGCAGTAATAGAGGCCAATATAACGAGCAACGTGGTGGTTATGGAAGTTACAATAATAGATCATGAGGTAGAATGGCACATCGAGGACAAAATAATACAAGAGGTAATAGAAGTTATCAGAGTGAACCCAGTATGAACAGCTTTTTAACAGAAATAAATTCAAATATGGTTGAAAATGTAGAAGAAAGAGATCTTAATGAAGAAACAGGTAATAATGGTAAGATAAAAATTGATTGGTTGTTAGATAGTGGTTGTACAGACCATGTAATAAATAACGATGAGTATTATTCTGAATGTATAACGTTAGATCAACCCATAAATGTTAAAGTAGGTGATGGCAAAATCTTAAAAGCCACAAAAGTTGGCAATGTGATTAGTAAATTTTCTGTTAATAATAAAATAATTCCAATAAATATGCAAAATGTTTATTATGTAAAAGATATGGATAGGAATTTAATTAGTTATGCTAGGATAACAGATAAACACAAAATAATTTCTGAAGGTAATGATTCAAAAATTTTTAATAAAGAAAGAGAGTTGATTGCAATTGCATGGAAGGAGGATCGATTGTATAAAATGACAAGTATAATAAATAAAAATGAAATATGTGTAAATGTAATGAATGAAAGTAAAGAATGTATGACAGTAAAAGAAAAGTGGCACCGTACATTAGGGCATATAAATTTTAACTACTTAAAAACTTTATGTGAAAATCAGATGTTAGATGGAATACCTGCAAATTTAGAGCCTGATTATATGAAATGCAAAATTTGTATTGAGAATAAAATGCATAATTTAAGTTTTAGAAATAATAGAAGTAAAGCCAAAGAAATTTTAGAAATCATTCACACTGACTTAAATGGTCCTCATTCAACTATTGGATTAAATGGAGAAAAATATTTTATCACTTTTATTGATGATTTTAGCAAAATAGGTAGGGTGTACACAATTAAATCAAAAGATCAAGTTTATAATTGTTTTATGGAATACGTGAATGAAGTTGAAAATTTAACAGGAAAGAAAATTAAGAAGATTAGGTGTGATAATGGTAAGGAATATTTGAATTCTAACATTCATAAATTCTTAAGTGAAAAAGGAATAGTATTAAATCCATGTCCACCCTATGTACATGAACTTAATGGAACTGCAGAAAGATATAATAGATCCATCATGGATATGTCACGATGTTTATTAGCTGAGGCAAGGGTAGATAGGAAATTTTGGCCTGAAGTAGTATGCGCAGCTGCATATATCAAAAACAGAACTTTAGCAAACACCATTGAAATGAAAACTCCATATGAAATATTTTTTGGAAATAAACCTAATGTTGAACATTTCAGATTGTATGGAAGTAGAGTTTTTGTCCGTACACCAGAACAACTAAGGAAGTCAAAATGGGATCGAAAAGCTGACTTGGGAATTTTATTAGGATACAATGAAGTTGGATATAGAGTATTAATAAAAAACAGAGTTATAGTTGCTAGACATGTTGACATTATAGAGGAAGGTACGAAGTGCATTGGTCTACAAGATATTAATTTAGAAGAGGAAATCATAGATAATCAAAATATTGAAAATAATTCAAAGGAAGGTAATAGTGATGAAAATTCTTCGGATGATGATGATAATCAAATATCAGTACCTAGAAGAACTGATAGAATTCGAAAACCTCCAATAAGGTTAAATGATTATGTTCAAAGTAATTTTATTTATGTAAATTTTTGTTGCGCTGATAATCCACAAAACTTTGAAGAAGCAATTAATTGTAAAGAATCTAAATTTTGGAAAGCAGCGATGGATAAGGAGATCGAAAGTTGGAATAAGAATAAGAATAAGACATGGGAATTAGTGAACAAACCGAAAGACAAAGATGTGATTGAAGTTAAGTGGATATATACAAGGAAAGCAGATAATAGATATAAAGCAAGATTGGTAGTTAGAGGTTTCCAACAAAAGGAATTTGTTGATGATATCTACTCCCCAGTCGCAAAAATGCAAACATTAAAATTATTATTATCGTTTTGTTGTCAAATGAATTTAATTATAGAGCAAATGGATGTGGAAACTGCATTTTTGAATGGTAAAATAATGTCAGAAATTTATGTAACACAACCTAATGGCTATGAAGATGGTTCACAGAAAGTATGTAAATTGTCAAAAGCTTTGTATGGCTTGAGAGAGAGTCCCAGAGTATGGTATAACTGTTTTCATGATTTTATGCTAGAATTAGGGTTTGAAAGAAGTGAATTTACGTATTAAAAGACAAAAAGGATATAGTATACTTAATTATATTTGTCGATGATTTATTAATTTGTTGTAAAAATTCAATAAAAATTAAAGAAATTAAAAATCTGTTATCAAAGCAATTTCACATGAAAGATTTAGGTGAAGTAAGAAATTATCTTGGAATTAACATTAAATATGATTGTAAGAGAAATACCATGACTTTAGATCAAGAACAATACATTAAATCGTTAGCTACTAAGTACAATATTGAAAATTCTACATTATATAATACTCCATTAGAAGTAAATTTAAAATTAGAGCCAGCCTATGAAGTATGTACTGATATTAGATATAGAAATTTGAAAGGTGCACTTTTATATATAAGTTCAGGAACTAGACCGGATATAAGTTATAGTGTAAATTATTTAAGTAGGTTCCAAAATTGTTATAACAGTACTCATTTTAAATATGCTTTAAGAGTTCTGAAATATCTGTATTTAACGAAAGATTTGAAACTAAATTATTGTAAAAATGAAAATAGAAAAATATTAGATTGTTTTGTTGACTCGGATTGGGCAGGTGATCATTTGGATCGTAAATCAACAACGGGATATGTAATTAGATTTTATGGTAACGTGATATTTTGGAAATCTAAAAAGCAAGGAAGTGTAACTAAGGCGTCAACTTACGCAGAATATGTTGCTTTATCAGAAGCTGTAAGTGAATTACAAATTGTAAAAGATATTGTTAAAATTTTTGATATTGGAAATTATTATCCAATTGTTATATATGAAGATAATCTAGGTACATTAAATATTGCAAAGTATGGAAATTTTACTAAAAACTCAAAATATATTGAGGTACATTATCATTTTGTAAATGAATATTATATGCAGGGTATTATAGATATTGTTAAGGTGGCTTCTGATGAAAATATTGCAGACATATTTACAAAGTCACTATGTAAGGATAAATTTGTTTATTTTAGGAAAAGTTTAAATGTAATGTAAGTATTTAATGTTATATAGCATAAATGTAAGGAGGGGTGTTAAAATAGTACATTTATGTACAGTTACTCCATCTACCGTCGAATGCTTTTTATGTTAGGGCGGTAGTGCTAGGTACCTAGATTAGTAATTGAGAAATGACAGATATAGTTTCAAGGTGTTCGTCTCCTCGAGACAAGGAAGGATTATCTCCAAGTTTTTGTAATGGAATGTTTTCCAATTTTTCAGTTGTGTTAATAAATAGTTTATTTGAGTATAAAAACCAAGTTTTATTAATAATATCAACTACTGTCTCTCCGTCCAACCGGTCCTTATATATAAAATTAATCCTAGAACCATCTACATAGATCCCACAGTAACAATTCTTCTAGAAATTCGCTACGTTAAGTTTCTAGAACGTAGAAGGTTCTCGGCTTCCAATCGAAGAATATCAGGTTCCAAGAACTGCCCCGTCTGTCTCGTTTAGTTCCTGGGCGGCAGGTCCGGCTCGAGTCGTAACAGTATTTACGCATTAGATATTACAAAAGGCCAGCTAATCCTCTTGTGTCAAAAATCTTTTAGCTTTTCATCTCGATTTCGAAAGTTGTTTTTTGTTGTAATAAATTCCGTCTCTTTAATCAAGAGCCCAAAAGTTTTGTCTGTTTCTTATATAGGTTTAAGTCTAATATCTGTTTCTTCTAGTCTTTGGATTTTTAAGTTCAAACGAAATAAAGATACGCTACAAGTACCTATAGTAGAAATAGTTACAAGAGTATTGGTATAAAAAGTATGTATGTATGTTGTGTAATTAGGGGTGATAGATACGAATCCAACCTATAAGATCTATTGTGTCCCCCCTTTCTTGCTATAATTCTGATGTTTCCTCAGACTTATAGCAGTCCTATTTTTATTAGAAAGTTGAAGATATGGTTGGGCTTCAATTTAGACAGATCTTTCTCTTCTATTTCGTATGATCCTAGGTATCTGACTCTAGAATTATGTAATGAAATATAACTTTTTATATAAATAATCAGCAAAGTTTGAAAATTTTAATTGAGGATCAATTAATACACCTAAGTATTTTATTTCATTAATTAATTCAATCTCCTCGTCATTTATACAAATTTAACAATTACTTGAATAATATCTTAAACAATTTATTTGTGATCCCAATACCTATCCAATACCATACATTTAGATTTTGCTGTATTTAACTTTAATTTATTTATACATAGCGAATTAAATAGTATGTTTAATTCATTATTTAAAATGCAAGTCAATGTTTTGGGGTCGGTGCCACATATCGATATAACTGTGTCATCAGCAAATAAATTGACAAGAGAGTTTTTTAAATCTTTATGCAGATCATTTATATAAGTTTTTTTCATTAAGAAATCGTTTTTCAATAAAAATGGTTCTCTTGTCTATGGGGAAGTTTACTTCTATACCAATCATCTCGTGGTCAGAGAATTGTGGAAAATTTCTAGGCAGTTTGTTTATACAATAATTATTATTAGTGACTATCCAATCTATATATACGTGTAGCAGATGTATTTGTTATCCGCGTTGGTTTCGTTATTATTTGTTTAAATCCTTGATCTTTAATTTTGTTTTTGAATTTGCATGTTGTTCCATTGTCACTCTTATAATCAACATTAAAATCACACATTATTACAGTGTCGTATTTATTTACAATATCTATATTCAAAAGAATGACAGGAATTTCTCTACATTGCCACTAGGGGATCTATAAATGGATCACACTATTAATGTACCTTTTTCATAACTTATTTTTACACCAATAATTTGAAGAGACAGAAACTGTTTTTAAAATTTGGTAGCTTACACTTTCCCTTAGGTAAATTATGCAACCGCCAGTGTCTACTACGTGACACATTCTTTATCAAACACAGAGTGATTGTAGTCTATTCCCGCAATTTTTAAGATTTCATATGCATATGTACAATTTGTGCATTTTTTAAAAACACTTCATTACATTCGGAACTTCTATGGTCCCCATTACATTCCAAACACACAACTCTGGAAGACTTAGTTTTCAGCCTGGTGGTTAAACCGCCAACATTTAAAACAACGTCGAACTCCTATGTGTTCATACACCGGGTAACTCCGCTATCCTGCAAATATACGGCCCTTTTTAATTACGATATCAAATATTTTGGGTGTTACTTTCATAATTACATTCATATGATTTTTATTTCTTGATTTGTATTTTAACATCATCAATAATTATTTCTTGCATCTCGGAACAATTTTGACGTTTTATATCTGCAATAAATTTACTTTCGGCATCGATAAAATCTTTTTTTACACCATCAATTAATATTGTGGGTTTCAAAATTGAGGTACTTCAATGTTATATTTATCTGATAATTCATTTTCTACAATATTTTTAATTTTTTGTAAAGTCATCGTTATCACATTTTATCAAAACATTACCTTGACCAACAGGTTTAATTGTTTTGACTGCTACGGCAATCTGAACTTGTTTATTTTTTTCTCTATTTCATTTCTTGTTGCTGAACTATCTTCTTTTTTCTTCGGTTTTATTATTTATGAAATTTTAGATTGGGAATGATATTTATCTACACACGTTTTACAAGTAATCATTTTTGAATTTACTATAAAATTGTCTCCAAAGTGGGCACACTCGTCCGATGTGCTCGCCATGGCGACCAACACACAACTGGATTACTTCCAATGCATCAGTGATACATGTTCCCATTGCTCCAGTGATGTATGCACACACTATTCTCTGAGTTCTCTGAATCTTCAAGAGGTTTCCCCTCGAAGTAGTCAGATTAGCTCTCGTAACCCAAGCTACTGTCCCATAAGTAATGATTGATCTCACTATTGCCGTGTACGTTCATTGCAATGTCCTTCGGTTACAACTCCAAACTTTTCCTGTTTCTGCACACCATAAGGGCCTTTGTATGTTTGTGTACTATTTCGTTTTCGTGTTTGTTCCTGAGTAACCTGTAATCTAGGGTTAGCCCTAGATATTTATCCTGCGATATTTTCACCTACTTTGACAGTTTTTGGAACTAAGTTCCTTACGGCAGGCTTGGAGAAGATAGGGATTTTGCTGCGTGACTGAACTGAAAAAAATGTAATAGTAAAAACCGTAACGAAAAACCCGTTAAATGAGACGTGCATCAAATACATTCTGGAAGTTATTATATGTAGGTGGTTCGGTGGTTCATTGGTAGAATGCTCGCCAGCCACGCGGGCGGCCCGGGTTCGATTCCCGGCCGATGCAATTTTTTTTTTGTATATATCTCTTAACTTTTACCTTTTTTTGTTAAAGTAATATGAGATATAATTTTTTAAAATCTTGATAGTTGAAAGTAGTTAGGAAAGGTGAGAAAAAGCTCACCTTGAATTTTAAAGAAGCTTCTTTCTTAACGCCAAGATTTCACTGATTTTGATATATTGACCGTTAAATGAGACGTGCGCAGGCGTTACAGTCGTATACACAAGCGAGTAGTGTTATGTGTCGATTCCATGGTGTAAGTATATACACTTACACCATGGTCGAATCTACATTAGCGAAAGGAACTTAGTTCCTACCTGGTGTCCCACGACACCATTTTAACTTGTTATTATGTTAGATTTCTTTTTCCTTGTAAAGACTACTAAAGTGATCTTGGTGGGGTTGATATTAGGAATTACACCATTGCTTTGCTTTGTTCATACTTCCCTTTTGCGAGGACAACCACGTTATCGGAAAACCATTGGCAAGGTTTATCTAGCTCGGTCAATTGCCAGAGTATGCTGTCCACAGTAAGACCCACATGACTGGCGATGCAACTCCCCAGCCTCTGGTCGTATTGATGGAGATAGTGTCTGCGATTTTTCTGGATATTCTAGAAAACAATTGCGACAACCAGTCAGATAAATGTGGGAACGCAGGACGACCAGCCTGCAATCAAATCCAATATAAGAATTGTAGATATAAATAAGCTAAATACATTAGCTGCTCGCCTTCATGAAACCCTTAGTTCATTGCAAATAGTAGACGTTCCCCGCGTAGATAATTTTGTTGAAGTCCTCACGAAAGGACTGGTAAGCATAACTAATAAGTGTTGCAAGAAAGTACGAATCAAAAGAACTGATTGCTTGTGGTGTACGGGGTGTCTTGACACCCTAAAGTCGGATGTCAAAAGGCTACGTAGGAGATATCAGTTAGCTAGGCGCAGAGGCCTGCGCGTTGATGATGTACACGCGGAGCTCCTGAGAGCTCTGCAAGCGTATAAACTTGGTATTAGAAATGCAAAACTTAACTCGTGGAATACTTTTGTCGAAGAGGATCTTGGAGCGGATCCCTGGGGCACAGTCTACAGAATGTCTTGCAATAAGTATAAGATAAACACATTAACTACAAGTGTTAAGAGGACAGATGGAACATCCACCCTCCTCATGAGCGATACTCTGGATGAAATATTATGTAGATTAATGCCTGACGATAATCTGGAAACAGACCAAGAATATCATACTAACATAAGACAATTAATACACTCCTACACGGGAGACACGCAAGTACATAGTGGATTAACGTTGGATGACCTTGATAGAGCCATCACAAGAATAAAACCATACAAAGCCCCCGGCATTGACCAGGTGCATGGTAAAATACTAGTGCTTTGTTACCCGAGTATTAGAGAGAACCTTTTGCGATTATATAAAGCATGTTTAATGCTAGGATACTTTCCTACAAGTTGGAAGATTGGTAGTCTAATAACAATCTTAAAAGCTCCCGATAAAGATCCCTCGGATCCCAAGTCGTTAAGGCCAATCACCCTGCTAAGTGAGTTGGCCAAAGTATTAGAAAGACTCATTCTGCAGAAAATTTATGATGTCCTGCCGGAGGAGCAGTTCTTTCACTCCTCACAATATGGCTTCAGAACAGGTCGCTCAGCAATATCCGCTATTCGAGACTTAACTTCCCACATTAGAGACACTACAGATCACTCTTTGGTCCTTTTTGTAGATATATCAGGAGCGTTCGATAATTTATGGTGGCCAGGTTTAATTAAGTCGCTTCACGACAAGAGAATTCCTTACAATTTGTTAACACTTATTAAAAGCTATCTTAGCGATCGAGTAGTTAAATTCAAATCTATCCACTCAGAAGCTTCAAAGGAAGCAACCAAGGGCTGTCCCCAGGGGTCCGTTCTGGGACCTTTCCTGTGGAACGTAGTAATGAATACGCTTCTGGAGCTCGAATGGGCCGACGGAATTAAAGTGGTTGCCTACGCAGATGATGTCGCACTATCCATCCATGGAAGAAGTAGACGAGAACTTGAACTGCTAGCTGAACGATGTACGAACGTGCTGTCAGACTGGGCTGACAGGAATAAGCTCGAAGTTTCTATCAACAAGACCAACTTCTCACAACTTTCACATGGGAGAAATCCTGTAATAAGATACAAGAATCGCCCAATTTCTAGAATGACTTCGGTTAAATATCTAGGTATCTACCTGGATGAAAGATTAAACTTCCTTTGCCATGTAGAATATATCAGCAAAAAGTGCAGAGCTATTTTCCAGACCCTTAGACGCTTTACCTATAGAAATTGGGCTAATCTATCCAATCTCCAAGAAAGTCTGCGAACCCTTTATGAGAGAGCAATTATTCCCATCATGTCCTATGGAGTTGAAATCTGGGGACATAGGCTGAGCAGAGTCGTCATCAAGAGAAATATTAGAAGCACACAAGCCATTTGCCTTAGTGCCATTTTGGGTGCATATAGATCAACGCCCGCCGAAAGTCTATGTGTCTTAGCACAAATTCCACCAATACATCTAAAGCTGGAAGAAATAAAGGTAATACGAGACGTAAAAAGCAGCGGAACAGGGTTCTTTCTTGGGCACAACATTAACGCTCAAGAATACAGATACTGGATTGCACTTAAACTAGACATACAACGCATGCTGAAAGAAAAATGGCAAAGTGAATGGGAGACAACTGAGAAGGGCAGATTCCTGTTCGAGTTGATACCATCTATAGAGGAATGGATTACCTCCTGTACTGTGAAGCACGGGCACGGAAACTTAGGTGTGCATCTTCATCGTGTGGGCCGGGGAGAACAGGTCTGTAACATATGTTTTGTAACTGACTCACCAGCACACAGGATAATGAACTGTGTAAAATTCAATGAGCAAAGACACAATTTAATGCAAGAAGTACAGCCCTGGTCTCCCCATGTAGACCAAGTAGTTAATAGATTAGGAAATAATATTAATATACTCAGGGAATTCATTCAAGAGGATAACAGAGCTTAATAGTAATAAATTTTGTATAATAGTAGAGTAAAATGTAAAATAGGCAAAACACAATGCTGCAGCAGACAGTATGTAAGAAATTCTGGGAAAACAGAGTTGGCAAAAATTATAGACTCGTTACCCTGCCATAGGTAATAAATGTACCTCAGAATTAAAAGACGTATGCTGCCTTTTAGAGTAAGTTAGATTTAAGTAAATAGATTAAAAGTTGTTGGATAAAATTGTTAATTTAGGGAAATTAGTTAAATGATAGGACGGGGATATGTTAACAAGGTGCCCCGATTTAAAGATGCTAAGCATCTAATGGTTTTTCTGAGCCCTATGTGATATTAGCAGATAGTGGGACAGACTAAGGAGAGGGAATAAATAAAAATGTGCATGTAACTTGAATATTGTAATCATAATCTAATAAATTGTAAACTTCTTAACAGTCCTGTTTCCCATGCTTTTCCATGGCTAACTTATCCATTATTTACCTGTTCGAGTGAGGCGCAAGGCTGCTAGCCTTGGGGGTGGTGTTGGGGCTCCTCCTCCTCCCTTCCTTTTTTTTTAGTCGTTCTATCTACTCCTCTATGAGTAAGTGCCCTTTTGACATTCTCGTGTAGAGTATTGTCAAAGGCCCCTTCTTTGTCTAAAAAGGCACATATCACAGTTTCATTTTTGTTTAGAGCGTCTTGGATTTCAACAGTCAATTGTATCAAGGCGGTCTCCGTGGATTTGTCCGCTTGATACGCAGGTTGACGAGGGTACAGTGGCACTCGTTCCAGGACTTCTGTCTTAAGAACAAATTTTGTAAAGCAGATTGGTCTAACTAAGGGATGTTACAAAAGGGTTTTGGTGTCCCGTTTCCATGCCTTTGGGTTGAAGGTGATTCTATGGCTCTCCTCCATACTTCTGGTTTATATCCTAGTTAAAAACTGCTCCGACTGATTCGGGTATAAAAAGTATATTATCATGTATAAAAAAAGTAAATTATAAATTATAAATAATTATAAATAATTTGCCAAACAATATTTTATTAAACATATTGTACCTGAGTTATCTTGTTTCAACTTCAGCAGAAGGTTGAAAAGATTTTGTTCAGGTACCTATTTATTCATATATTTTCTTAACTAGAACTCATTGTTATATTTTCAAATTCTTTATTTCCATCGAATTGTTGTTTTACAATCAAATTAACTTAACATTTAATTTTTCTAACAACTCTGATTTTATCTTGATGACAATCTGTCAAAAACTCAACTTATTTATCCTCCGTCCCTAAGGTAACTTCTCTATACTTATATCAAAACAAAACAAAATTTTACAAAGAACATCCTTTTTGAAATATAAGACAGTTGTCTGTTACGCAATAAAAAAAAATATAACCAATCAAATCATAATATATAAAAGAAGTATTTTGATGAACCACAACACTTCTAATATTAATAATAGTAGAAATAAACTTCAAATGGAAGATTGCAGAGCAACGATACAAATCTATATGTAACAATGTGAATTTTAGCTAATAGAAAACCATAAAAAAATACAATGAAAAATGCAGAGCTACAACACAGATCTATGACATATACCTGGAATGTGCGCAGTCTATTGATGCCCGGGAAATTAGCAAACACTGAAGTCGAAATGAACAGAATGAAAATGAAAAGATGGCTTGGCTCCGGAAAACAAAAGAAAGGTGAGATAACGACGATCATTGGAGACTTTAACGCCAAAATTGGCTGTGGAGTTGAAGGGGACAACGTAGGAGCATACAGGCTGGGCACAAGAAACAAAAAAGGAGACAGACTTGTGCAGTTCTGCGCAGAGAACAATCTATCAATAGCCAACACCTTCTGTAAACAGCATCCCAGAAGACTATATACTTGGAAATCCCCCACAGACAGAGAAGAAAGAATCAAATTGATTTCATTCTACTCGACATAAATTTTAAAAAATATATGAAATCTGTAAAAACCTACCCTGGAGCAGAAATTAATAGCGACCACAATCCACTTGTAATGGATTTTAGACTAAAAAGATTTTTAAAGGTTGAAAGAGAAAAAGGTGCAAGAAAGATAGATATCGCACATCTGAAAAACTCCTCAAGAAAGAAACCAAATCGAGAAAGAGATAGAAACGATTGCAAACTCGATACAATAAGAAAACATTGTAGGTACATGGAATATTTTAAAAACAAAAATAACAAAGATGCGGGAAGAAGACATCGGATTCACGAAAAATAACTGAATACAGGAATGGATAACACAAGAAATAATGGACATCATGAATGACAGACGAAAACACAAAGCAAACCCAACAGAATACAAGCAAATCAATAAAATAGTTAGAAGAAAATGCAGAGAAGCTAAAGAAATCGAATAACTTCAGGAAAAATATGACACCTCCAGTGTCCAGAAGAAAATAAAAGAAATGGCAGGTGGACACAGAAAGCGACAACAAACATTCTTAAAAAATAATGATAACGAAATAATTGTGGGGGCAGAAGGGAAACTTACAAGATGGAAAGAATATATATATATAAATTAGCGTTAGGTCTATCATCGTTGAAAAGAATTTATATATATTCTTTCCATCTTGTAAGTTTCCCTTCTGCCCCCACAATTATTTCGTTATCATTATTTTTTAAGATTGTTGCATCATTGTCTCATCATTTACAATAACTTAAAGAGCAGAAGTTCAGGTAGAACATTCATTGCTGCTGTTGACATGCCTCTGTTGTACAAAGAAAAACAAGTCTTTAAAACTTGGATCAGCTAGATAATGACATATTTGTTAAACTTTTGTATATCTAGATAACTCACATTAATTGTTGAGTCTTACTATTACAATAACAGGGATGAAAAAACTTCCGTTGAGAAGAACAACTGGTTAATGTCCGTGTCAATACTATGTCTCCTAGCAATATTAAATGTATAACATGACTTTTTAGCCAGTAACTGCAGCTTGTTGTGTCTATGTTCTTTGGACGAATACCCTTGTGATCGCTTCAAAGGCTCACTTCATGTCTAGAAAGGTTTGTTTTCCATAACGTCCTCCACGCATTGTACAAGGTGTTGTAGAACTGTTACTTTAAGTATTTATAAAATAGACTGTAAAGACTGTGACAAATGCTACAAAGGCATGACAAAACAATATTTAAAAAATCGTTTATATCAACACCAGTACGACTGTAGAGAAAAGAATAGGGAAGAAACTGATAAAACACCACTAGCAAAACACCATTTTGATATTGGTCATAATTTCGATTTTAATCATCCTACAATATTAGACAGAGAATCAAATTGTTATAAAAGATCCATATATATATATATATATATATATATATATATATATATATATATATATTATAACATATATAACTTGCTATGGATATTTATTATAAGTTAATATGCTATAAATAAAGTTTGCCTTTAAATTTATAATTCTAGAAAATAAAATTTTATTTAAAATTTTTATAAAGGCAAATTGTTTTTTAGAATTTTAAATATTATAAATTTATTTTATATTTCCCGACAATGACTCTTCTCTCATGGGCAGAATTCAATGTTTAAACTAGATTAATTATATACTTTTGTATGTAAAATATAAAAAAATGTATGCTAATGAACCAAATGATATTATACTGTTGAGATTTAGGAAAAGAAGAAGCCCTATAACCTAACTTCGCTATAAACGATTGAATGTTTAACGGATTTCAAAACTTTACTTATAAAATTGAATGAAAATGAAAAATCTTGTAATTATTATAATGTGAAACAAAGTTATGAATCTTATATACTAAAGAAATAGTGTACAGTGAAACAGTGAGAAATATTCATTAAATATAAAAAATAAAACACAGAAAGTTCTTTATTGAAAAAAAAAAATTTATACCGGTTTCTGAAGTGCTCCTTCACCCCTTACTGTCTCAAATCTAGGTCCAAATATGAATATCTTCAAAAACCATACAACTCGTTAAAACCTCTGGATAATCTGCTAATTCTGTATAAGGTACTTACGCCTAATAAGGCCCAGTTCTTAAGATGGCCCACTTTTAATATTTTGTACGTCTAAAAGTTCAAATGAATTTAAATTTTGCCCCCATGTTCGGTTAGTGCCATAGACAAAATTGCAACTTCAGAAATAAGGAAGACAGTCGTCATTTTTGCAGTGGTTGCCAGTTTTTTAGTGTCGTTGCAAAGGGCTGACGATTTATAATCTTCTAATTTAAAACTTTTTAGTATTTTCTTAAGAAAACAAGAAGTTTTCGTGTTTTTTTTTAAATATAGCGTTACTTGGGTTTATGGGCACTTGACTCAACGTAAGAGTTGTTTATATTATTTGTTAATTTTCATTTATAAAAAATAGTTCTTGTGTCGGGGTAAATTACCCTATAAAGGCCCATCACATCCTATGATGGCTCGGGTCAATCGAAGATATGAGACAATTCAGATGTTTTTGAAAAAAATATTTGGTCTTTAAATAAACATGTTTTTTCCAAAAGTGATTATTAGAATAACGCCACAACATTGTTATTTGTTGAGTCTATGTAGACTATGTAGAGGTTTTTGTTTATTAGGTAAATTAAATTTTGCTAAGTAAAAGATGGCCCACCGTCCAATTTGTGACCAAAAAAAACTTTTGTATCAGACTGATTACCTATAAGAATATCATATAATATTAGTTTTACATAAATACTTTTTTTTTGTTTTGATAGGGTTTATTGATTACATAATTAATATCGGGCTATGATAGGTGCCTATGTTCCTAAAAAAGCCCACTTTGAAGGTTTTAAAAAACAATTATTATCTTAACGAATGGTTTCCAAACATGTTGATTTGTATGATTACTTTATTCACAAATAAATGAACTATGTTGTGATAAAGGCAGTTTTCACAAATTTATATTTCTTTTCCAGCTATTAAAATTTAGCAAAAAGTGGGCCTTACAGGGCGCATGTACCTTACTGCTACTCTGGTAAGTAAATTCTGGCACTTTTTATCTATTATCTGCTACTATATTCTTCTAAATTCAATTAAAATATGACTCGTACAATCTGCTGCTTTGCTCTTGCCTTTCTTGACTTTATTTTTAATTATAAATCAAATTCTCTGCTTACCACATATATTCCATAACCTCTTCTTAGTTTTCTTAATGTTTTTATTACAATTTTACTTCATATTTTTTAAAAGAAACTCAAATTTCAAACAGGAACAAATTTAATACGACTTACTTCTTTCAAGATCCAAAAACAAGAGAGAGAGCGATTACAAAATCAACAAACAGACAATTGAACAACTATAACAATATTCATCTACATACCTATCTAAATTAAACCTACTTGATAACATCTCAATTATAAAAATTCGAAAAGAAGTTGACCTTAAAGGCCATCCTTGCAACTTCCCGCTAGTTTTAACCGCAAAGCTATAGTAACGTGACGTATTTTGACGTTTTTGACTTTTTTTGAAATGGATAAAAAGCCATAACTTTTTAACGCGTTACGATTTTGATGCTCAAGATGGCATTCGACGCAGTTTTTTGAGACCTAAAAACGTTACCGGGAGTGCAAAATCGGTTAGGCAAAAAATCTCTAAGTTATTGAAAAAAAAAACACTTTTTTGAAATTTTTCGACAACGATATCTCACGAACGAATTAACCGATTTTAATTTGCAAAACGGCATTCGACGTGGCTTTTTAAGCTTGAGAGCTGATTAGGTTATGAAATTGATCGATGTAATACCCAAAAAGATATGCCCAAAAAACATAATTTTTACCAATTGTTTTTTTCGGTTATTTTGATATTTATTTCTCGAAATCTACCGGCTCGAATTGGTTCAAACTTACAGGGAATCTAAGTTAGATGGAACTCTTTGGAATGCTTTTTATTTCATTCCGATCGGACAAGCCGTTCAAAAGTTATAAGAGGTTTACATACATCCACACACACATCCACACGTACATACAGACACCCTCGTAAAAATAGTCAGGGGAGGTTCCTAAGACCTCAAAACGTTGAGATCCGATGAAAACTCGATTTTCGAAAAACGGGGTGAAACCAATAACTTCCCGATTTTAAAAAAAAATTTAATTTTTTTTTAGCGGGAAGTTAAAAAATTACTTACGTTTTAAATAATTAATATAGGTGTTTCAAAGCCATATAGTTGTTTTTAATTGAATTAATTTTGAAGAAAATGAAAAATCCTGAAATTGAAAAGTAGGTATTTTAGATTATAGTTAAATAAATATAAAATTGTAAATTCATTATGAATGTCATAGTAATTTGGATATAAATAATTGTGTAAATTAAAATCAAAAAAATCAAGTATTCGAATTTTTTTTAACTTCACGCTAAAAAAAATTAAATTTTTTTTTAAAATCGGGAAGTTATTGGTTTCACCCCGTTTTTCGAAAATCGAGTTTTCATCGGATCTCAACGTTTTGAGGTCTTAGGAACCTCCCCTGACTATTTTTACGAGGGTGTCTGTATGTCTGTATGTACGTGTGGATGTGTGTGTGTGTGTGGATGTATGTAAACCTCTTATAACTTTTGAACGGCTTGACCGATCGGAATGAAATAAAAAGCATTCCAAAGAGTTCCATCTAACTTAGATTACCTGTAAGTTTGAACCGATTCGAGCCCGTAGATTTCGAGAAATTTCAAAATAACCGAAAAAAACAATTGGTAAAAATGATGTTTTTTGGGCATATCTTTTTGGCTATTGCATCGATCAATTTCATAACCTAATCAGCTCTCAAGCTTAAAAAGCCACGTCGAATGCCGTTTTGCAAATTAAAATTGGTTGATTGGTTCGTGAGATATCGTTGTCGAAAAATTTCAAAAAAAGTGTTTTTTTCAATAACTTAGAGGTTTTTTGACTAACCGATTTTGCACTCCCGGTAACGTTTTTAGGTCTCAAAAAACTGCGTCGAATGCCATCTTGAACATCAAAATCGAATAAGGCGTTAAAAACTTATGGCTTTTTAAACATTTCAAAAAAAGTCAAAAACGTCAAAATACGTCACGTTACGATAGCTTTGCTGTTAAAACTAGCGGGAAGTTGCAAGGATGGCCTTTAAGGTCAACCTCTTTTCGAATTTTTTTATTTGGTTCTTGCTTTAAATTATTCTTTATTTGAAATTATGTATCTTTATTATTAATGTTTTCACAATCAATTTTCTTGTTTTATTTAATTACAATTCTTCTATTTAACTTCTTTTAAAACAACAATATGTATCATTGTACTTTATATAAATCCTTTTTTTTTTAATATTTAGTTTTCCTATTTTACTCAAAAGTAATCCTCTTAACTTTAAAATATCACAAACTATTATATGCACTTTTAAAAATAGATATATTTAAAAAGAAAACTACTTTTATATTCTATTTTTATATTTTGATTTCCCTTTTTAGGAATATATATATATATATATATATATATATATATTTTGAGATGATATATGTTACTATGCTATTTCAATTAAGTAAATATAAAGAAAATTAATAAAAATAGAGAAAAGGAAATTATATTCTCATTCCAAGGTAGAGTGCAAATGTAGTTAATTTGGGATAATTTATAATCGTCGTCTTCTTCTCAATACCTAAAAGGAAAAAATAAAACAAAATGAGAAATTAAAATACACAAGTACACATAAAAATATTTAAAGAATCAAAATAATATAATTTATCTATAACATATAAAATTCTAATAATCATGTATCAAATAGATAATGAGAGTAAATATAAAAAAAAAATTTATAAAATTTATGATACCTTAGTAATTAAAACCGATTATAAATAAATTAAGATAAAATGAAATAAGAAAACCGAATGTTAAGACATCAAGGTAAAGTTTTACATAAATTTCAGTATAAAATATTAAAACTCATAGAAGGAAATAAAAAAAAAGTTTGTACTTACTTTTAGAATAGACAATGTTTGTTCTCAAGACATATTATGATTTGTTATTAGTATAATTTCCAAATGAAAAATTCTGAAAATAGAAAGACATTAGATTATATTGTAGATAAGATATTATAAAATTAACAATTCATTTAAAGTATAGTAGATTTGAAAAGAATGATTTTTGTATTAAATGTAAATGATTAGTTAAGTATTAGATTTTTAGTAATTTGATTTGACAAAGAATTAGTAGGCAAAAGATATTATAAAATTAACAACTCGTCAAAAGTTTAGCAAATTGTAAAAAGATGTTTATTGTATTTAAATGTAAATAAGGAATTAGATATTAGATTTTTTTTGTAAGTTTATGTGATTAATAATTTAGTAGGCGAATAGAACCTAATAATGATAGTGTAAGATTATTTGGGGATTCAGTTGTTAAATTGTTGATTCTCCATTCTCTCTCTTGTTTTTCGGCTTTTGAAGTGATAGCATGTAATAAAATTAGCTCTGTTAAAATTTCGATTTTTTTATTTCAAAACTTATAAAAGAAAGATAAAAGTTGTAAAAAGTGTTAACAAAGCCACAAGACAACTCTTGATAGCCACTGGTAAGAATTAAAATTCATATATATGGATAAATAAATGTTAGGAATGGTGTGCTGAGCAGTTTAGTTATATGAATGCTTCTTGAGTAATATAACTAAAGTAAAACTGGTTTCTGATAAGACAGAGAGTAATAGTTTACTTACCAATTGATGCAATATCAAGTTATTTCCGGATGAAAAGCGAATTTAGTCGTCTACATCTATAAAGTGTCCGTATATCATTGATGTTCCTGGGAAATGGTTGGATTCCAATAGGAAATGATAGCCTGTGCCTTCTGTTGTCGAGAGAGAATACCAAAACTTCAAAACACGGTATCTATTTCCAATTTTTTTTAAAAAATAAAGAACATTCCTGTGTTTGATTTTTTTGTAGTTGATGAACATTTAATTTCACTTGTACACTGTTTCATTGTTTAAATAAGTTGTTTTTACATTCTTTAATAAGTTTAATTTGCTATACTGATTACAAAATTCAGAATTTTTCATAACCCTTGATTTAACGATATCTGAAATTTGAAGGTAATGTGTTTATGCGCACAAACAATAAGAAAAAGTGAGGTTAAGGTCAAATCGGAATTGTAGTACAAAATTGCAATTTGGTATATGATTGTTGAATTTTATGATATTTTTTTTTTGAAATTTTCAATATTAGTTAAATTTGAATCCATTTATTAGTTGAGATTTTTTGAACTCGCACCCTTAGAAAGAGAATACATAAGAACTTATGTTAAAGTAACAATCATTAAAATAAAAGAAATTAAGTTGAATCTTACCTTATCCACATCTATATTAAAATAAAAAATTTTCAAGGTATTTTCATATATGTTATAATATATATATATATATATATATATATATATATATATATATATATATATATATATATATATATATAACGAAAGGGAGAAAATTATGGGCATGTACGCAAAAAGGATCATAGGGTCACGAATAGGGAATGGTAACCGCAGACATGCATGTTTCTGGCTCGTTAGCCGTCATCAGTGCGGCATAACCAAGTAAGGTATTGCACTTGGCCAGCAAAAGTGTTGAGTACTTGGGAGCAAAGGATGGTAGCGAAACATGTATTAAAAACCAAAAAACACAAACAACGAAACTCACACAAGAGTCCTATCGCCATTTGTGGCTTCGGCCAGCTGTGCCCACATTTCGGGGCTACGAACAGCGTCACCGCGTTGGCGAAACGGACTCATTGTGTTTGAGCCGTTCCAAGCCCAGGATGTAAAACAAAATTTTCCCCCTTTCGTTTGTTATAGGTACGCATACTTGGCACCCTTTTTTATATATATATACAGGGTGTCCCAGAATTAACTACGGAAACTTCGTATACGTATTCCTTGATGACAAATAAGTAGGGTCTTTCCTATAAAAAAAATTTTTTTAGAGACTCCTGTCAGAGTTATAACCCTTTAAAGAGGGGTGGTAAAATACGGTTTTAATTTAATATCTTCTGATTGGTCCAAGATAAAAAATTAAAAATTTGGGTGAACATCATTTTTATAAAGACGCATTTCTCCTGCCACTTTTCACCTTGACACGTATTTTAATGAATTTTAAAACACAAAATCAAATTTAGAAAAACAATTAAATTTACTAATTGAAATTCGACTCCAGCTGAGTTCGGTGGTGGTTTCTCTACTGGCAAATTATGCCCAGCTCAGCCGTAGAGGGTAAGTGCCAAAATAAAGTGAGTGCGCCACCGATTTTGTACGGTTAAAATCGGAAACCCCTGATGTTCCAGGCACCACTTCACCCACTGGAGATAATTAAATAAATTCAAAATTTTAACCGGTACTATTTGAATTGCTCAATAAAAAAAAAAACGATAAAGTGAGCTAAATAAAACTAAAATATCAACTAGACCCTTCTTTAATGAAAATTGAGAATTTACACAACTGTCAAGCCTCGTGCTTGACAACGCTATTGATATTTATAAAAAAAAAATATGTGAGTAATATTACAAGTTAACTACTTGATTGCAGTTTCCTGCTAATCAATTGTCATTTCAGTAAAACGTTTATCAAATAGATGTCAAAGATAATAATAGTATACCTAATACTATTATGACGTTTTACAGAGTCTTTGAAAATCAAAGAACATATAGACCGTTTACTAAGAACCAACAACTACTTCCCTGGCTATATGCCACGACGGACATTGAATTACAGTTCAAAGTTAAACGGGGTTAGTATATCTGCAAGATAGAACTAACCATTTTAGTTTGCAATTCGATAGGATATCACTTGTAGACCGGTTTCGACGTTTTTTGCGTCTCATCAGTACAAGGTAGATATCCATCCAGAAGCTCTAAGAGCAACTAGATTGGAGATATGTCTGAAATCACACAAATACATTATCTTTACTAAAGATAATGTATTTGTGTGATTTCAGACATATCTCCAATCTAGTTGCTCTTAGAGCTTCTGGATGGATATCTACCTTGTACTGATGAGACGCAAAAAACGTCGAAACCGGTCTACAAGTGATATCCTATCGAATTGCAAACTAAAATGGTTAGTTCTATCTTGCAGATATACTAACCCCGTTTAACTTTGAACTGTAATTCAATGTCCGTCGTGGCATATAGCCAGGGAAGTAGTTGTTGGTTCTTAGTAAACGGTCTATATGTTCTTTGATTTTCAAAGACTCTGTAAAACGTCATAATAGTATTAGGTATACTATTATTATCTTTGACATCTATTACAAGTTAAATTAACTAGAATGTGTGATCACACGCAATACAAAGAACAAGAAAAATAGATTTTAACTAACTAAGTTACGACTTAATCTAATTAGGCTTATCTGTTAGTCTAAATAAGTTTCCGCAGTCCTTGGCTTCTCCAATACTTAGGCCGGTACCAAAAATCAAGCCTGTTCTAGAACCAATAGGCTTGCACCAATCACAATAACTTAAGCTCGTACTAAGTATAGGGTCAGCAATCAAAATTCTGCCTATCTAGGACTTATGCCCGTATCTAGGACCCTAAAATCGTAATTTAGTATTAACATTAGCTTAAACAGATTTTAAGGACTCCTTGAATTAGTTTGACTTAATAACTTTAATACAATTTGAACACATTAACTTAAATTTATACTACAATGAAAGAACAAAATGAATTTAAATGAATAATACAACATTTAGAAGTTGACTTCTCTGAATTTACAATTAATGAGCAAAACTAATGATTTAAGTGTACTCAACAAACCTAAATTTGACTTGCTAGTCACAACAAAACTATAACAATGAATTAAATCAAAATTTAACATAAAATTAATTAATAATAGTAAAAGAAAATAAGCAAAAAGGAGTCTAGTTTCACATTAATAACCTACATAAGACACAAAGAAATACATATGCAAAATAAAGATATTAACCAAGATTGTGACCATATGGCGTTATTAATCTTATAAAAATAAAATTTCGTAACTCACCTATTAAGATAGGGTTTCTTTCATTAAACTAGTGACACCCTAGCTGATAGACGGGTAAATCAATCTCCTCGTTGCTAATTGCGGGTATTCTACCACAGCTCACCGCCTGAACGGTTTTAAATCTCCAAATCTACCTACTGTTGTTTCTTGATCTATCTACGTTTCGTCCGAAATAAAACAAGGAAAGAGAAAACCATAAGGATTGAACAAACCACATGAATAAAAGGTGTGTTACTTACCACAGAAGATCTAACAAAAATCCGACACGCGGCTTTTCCAATGAATCTGTCCAAAAATAACAACAGAATCCAACTCAACAACGATTCAAATGGAAAATGAGGTTTAGTTTCAAAAAATCCAAAATTAATTGTTACGGATTCACCGCGATTTTAAAACTTAAACCAAAAATCTTCTGGAGCATCTGCTCGAGACGAAGGTTGACAGTAAAAAGGAAATTTCTATGTTTCGCAATTCATGAGATTGACACACCTCAAAATAAATGGCCTCTACTACTATAAGGACAATAAACGTAGGATCACAGCTACCAACTTACAAACAAACAGTAATCGTTTAATAACAACTGATCTTATTACTTAACAAGGTAACACCAAAATCTCAACATTACTTAATTCCCTCGTTTATTTTCAATCTTGTTACGCAAAACAACAATTCCACGAAACAACTGGCCGTAGAACCCAATGCTAATAGTTATCGACAAAAGGAAAGAAGTAGTACCTACTTCAGTCAGATGAAAGCGAAAAATGACAGTAATTTCAAAAATAACCTGGATTAAATAAATTTACTTTCAAAACAGTATTAGCAACATTAGTTATGGCCAGAATATATTTATAAGTTGATGATTAACTATAATCGATCTAAAAATCAACTGGAACTTGTCACGATTTACTCTTTAATAACGGAGAATTCCTAAGGTAAGCAATTAGTTATACTATTGTGAATTTAAACCCGTGACAACCTGCCCTACCCCATTCTAAGGGTGCAAATCAAGGAACCCCTCTTAATATTTTTTTTTGTAACTTTCTTAGCAATTAATATTTGCAATAACAAAAAATTATTTTAGGAAGTTTTGATTATTTAGAAACTTTTTTGTTCCTTGTCGTTTTTTGCGAAATAAAAATGATTTTTCACCCAAATTTTTAATTTTTTATCTTGGACCAATCAGAAGATATTAAATTAAAACCGTATTTTACCACCCCTCTTTAAAGGGTTATAACTCTGACAGGAGTCTCTAAAAAAATTTTTTTTATAGGAAAGACCCTACTTATTTGTCATCAAGGAATACGTATCCGAAGTTTCCGTAGTTAATTCTGGGACACCCTGTATATATATACAGGGTGTCCCAGAATTAAGTACGGAAACTTCGTATACGTATTCCTTAATGACAAATAAGTAGGGTCTTTCCTATAAAAAAAATTTTTTTAGAGACTCCTGTCAGAGTTATAACCCTTTAAAGAGGGGTGGTAAAATACGGTTTTAATTTAATATCTTCTGATTGGTCCAAGATAAAAAATTAAAAATTTGGGTGAACATCATTTTTATAAAGACTCATTTTGCCTGCCACTTTTCACCTGCCCTACCCCATTCTAAGGGTGCAAATCAAGGAACCCCTCTTAATATTTTTTTTGTAACTTTCTTAGCAATTAATATTTGCAATAACAAAAAATTATTTTAGGAAGTTTTGATTATTTAGAAACTTTTTTGTTCCTTGTCGTTTTTTGCGAAATCGTTTCGGTTTGGAGTAAAAAAATAAAAAGTAGGACCATGTCAATTGAGTATCGTGTATCGCGATCAAGTAGCGCACATTTTACCACCCCTCTTTAAAGGGTTATATAACTCTGACAGGAGTCTCTAAAAAAATTTTTTTTATAGGAAAGACCCTACTTATTTGTCATCAAGGAATACGTATACGAAGTTTCCGTACTTAATTCTGGGACACCCTGTATATATATATATAATCTAAACTTTTTTAAAGGATGAGATTATTCATTTATAGAGGAAGAACTGATATTAGATGGTAGGTGGTTATTATCTGAGTATAATAAGAAACTATAAATTTCACTGAGATGTTGTATATCAGTACGTTTGTTGATGCTGTTAGGTTCTTGTAAAATATGTCATCTCTAAGAAAAGTCTTTTTTTGTAGTTATTACAAGTGGAAAGAATCTTAATAGAAGAATAGTCAAAGTTATGGTTGGTTTTGTTAGTTTACATCTATGTTCATCTTCAATAATTCATAATAATTTAATCCTCTAAGACCTTGGTAATTATTAACAAAATAAATGTATTTAAAATAAAAAAATACTATTTATTTCGTCAAAACCTAACATTCGATCTTCTTGTCTATCTTCATACTAAATAATCTAGACCTATTAAGTTAACCTTAACAAATCAATAATATTAACTAACTCTCCTGGCTTTGTTCTTATATTTTTCAAAAAATCGAAGTAGGTAGTTACGTCTCTATTTTATGTTAATCCAACATAACGATGACGTCTAACCCAAAATCTGTTTTTCAACATTTGTAGAGTGTTTCTAATAGCATTTTCTCCTGAGAAGTTTTACTAATAGTTTAAAATATAGTGATTGTTTTTAATATCTTATTTTCATTATACCTACGTCCTTCTAATTCCATCGTTGGCTTCATCCTCACAAAAGTAAGTAAAACATTATCAGAACATAACTAGTTATTGTATCAATGGTTTTGGGCTATTAGGCCGGCGTCGATTGTCTTGCTGACTTGACGTTTCGCCAACACGAGCGGTTGGCATCTTCAGAAGTTGCTTCCTGGTTGACAGTCTGCGACTTACTAAGCTTTGCGTGATCGCAGGTCGTATTTATACGTCGGGAAGGAAGTGGGCGGGGCCACAGTTGCTTTCGATTCCAATCGGTTCTGGTCGGTGTTGTTCGTTGAGGGTAGAGTTTTCGCACTCTTTATTATCGGGACCCATGTTTTGTTAATCTTGACTGCTTCCTCTTTTTTATTAAAGTTGTTGGGGTGCTTCTCTATCTCTATGGCTTCTCTATAGAGTCTGGAATGGTATGCTGATGTAGTAGCGAGGACTTGGGTCTCCTCAAACTTAATCTGATGGTCCATAGTGAGGGAATGTTCCGCTACGGCGGATTTGTCTGTCTGCCCCAGACGACAATTGGCCTTGTGCTCTTTAATTCTGGTGTTGATCGAGCGTTTGGTGGTTCCTATGTACACACTTCCACATGTGCACGGAATGCGGTAAATTCCCGAAGCCGACAGTGGATCTCTTCTGTCTTTTGCCGATCGAAGACATTCTTTGATTTTTCTCGTTGGTTTGAAAATAGTCTTCACATTTTTCTTTCTTAGCAATCGACCAATTCTGTCTGTCACTCCCGGAATAAAAGGCAGAAATGCTTTTGCCACTGGTTGGATTTGCTCATTTTCCTTGGGTTTACGATTTGTTGGTCCAATCGATCTTTTGATTTCCCGTTCTGCATAACCATTGGCCCTTAAAGCATCATGAATATGAGTTAGCTCTGCGTTTAGTGCCTCGGGTTCGCAAATTCTTCTTGCCCTTTCTGCTAAGGTTTTGATGACTCCATATTTCTGACATGGGTGGTGGTTGGAATCCCTATGTAAATACCGATCCGTATGTGTAGGTTTTCTGTACACTGTGTGGCTCAATGATCTTCCTTTTCGTGATAATAACACATCAAGGAACGCCAGCTTGTTGTTGTTTTCGATTTCCATCGTAAACTGTATCTTTTCATTGATGCTGTTAATGTGTGTCAGAAATTCTTGCAATTTATCCTGCCCATGCAAAAACCATTGATACAATAGACAATGGCCGCGAAAGCCTTTCACAGTTTATTTGTCGCCTCTATGGGGAGGAGATAGCAGCGTTGCACCGGCAACTGGAACAAGGAAGGAAGAAAAAAGCACAGTTATTAGCCTCCTTGGCTTTTCTATCTCGTTGCAGGGAAGAGGATGTCATACCAAAGTTCTTGAAAGCGAAACAAGTAATAAGATCTGCTCAAGCTCGAAGAATTTATAACCGAACGGAAAAAGCTCTGCTCAGAGAGAGGATACAAACCACCAGAAGAAATTTAGCAGAGGTCGATACTAAACTATTAGGAATCTTTTATCAGCTAAGCAACAGACTTCACCGAACAGACTGGGATAAAATTGATGCAATATCATATAGAAGCATGGAAAATGAACTGCAAAGAAACACCGACCGCCAAAAAGACAAATTTGAAAGATTAACGAGAAACATTGGATCAAAGCAAACGCTAGACACTCAGAGAACAATGATTAATGTTAGCAATCGGAACCTGTCTCCAGATGAGGTCTCTGTACTTGCTAAGGGCGGCAACTTTGCTATAACGCCAAAAGATGTGCCAAAGGAAGACATTATCGCAAATCTAGAATCCGCACTAAGATGTCTGCCAGAAGAAACAGCTCAGGAATTACGCACCGAATCAGCAAGAATTTTACAAAAGGCCAAACCACCCAAAAGTAACCTAAAGCCTAGGGAGTTAAGAGCAATTCAAGATCTAAACAAGGATGAGAGTATACTGGTGTTAGCAGCGGACAAGGGAAATGCGACTGTCGTAATAAATACAGCGGATTATAAGGAAAAAATAAATGATTTACTAGATCCTAGCAGTTACAAGGAGTTACGCAATGATCCAACACAACGCGTAATTAGAACAACAAAGACCTTAGTGAAGAAGTCAAGTCTAGAAGAACAGACAAAGAAATTAATTTGTAAAAGTGAAGCTGCTATACCAAGACTCTATGGTTTGCCAAAGATACACAAAGCCAACATTCCGCTGCGTCCCATTGTAAGCACCATTGGTTCACCGACATATGATTTAGCTAAACACCTGTCATCACTCCTGCAACCATACATCGGACTTACTGATACGTATGTCAAAGATTCCACCCATTTTATTTCAAAAATTAAAGACTTAGTTCTTGAAGGGAATGATATATTAGTAAGTTTTGATGTAGTATCTCTCTTTACAAAAGTGCCCCTAAGCAATGCAATGGAACATATAGATGATAAATTCCCAGAGGACATCTCCAATTTGTTTAAACATTGCCTCACCACCACTTATTTTTCATGGGACAATAAGATTTACGAACAGATCGAAGGAGTAGCAATGGGAAGCCCTCTCAGCCCAGTAATAGCAAATTTCTTTATGGAAAAGTTCGAACAACTTGCGTTGGACAGTGCCCCATACAAGCCAAAAGTTTGGTATAGATATGTAGATGACACATGGCTCCATATTATAAATGTGTCATCTACATATCTATACCAAACTTTTGGCTTGTATGGGGCACTGTCCAACGCAAGTTGTTCGAACTTTTCCATAAAGAAATTTGCTATTACTGGGCTGAGAGGGCTTCCCATTGCTACTCCTTCGATCTGTTCGTAAATCTTATTGTCCCATGAAAAATAAGTGGTGGTGAGGCAATGTTTAAACAAATTGGAGATGTCCTCTGGGAATTTATCATCTATATGTTCCATTGCATTGCTTAGGGGCACTTTTGTAAAGAGAGATACTACATCAAAACTTACTAATATATCATTCCCTTCAAGAACTAAGTCTTTAATTTTTGAAATAAAATGGGTGGAATCTTTGACATACGTATCAGTAAGTCCGATGTATGGTTGCAGGAGTGATGACAGGTGTTTAGCTAAATCATATGTCGGTGAACCAATGGTGCTTACAATGGGACGCAGCGGAATGTTGGCTTTGTGTATCTTTGGCAAACCATAGAGTCTTGGTATAGCAGCTTCACTTTTACAAATTAATTTCTTTGTCTGTTCTTCTAGACTTGACTTCTTCACTAAGGTCTTTGTTGTTCTAATTACGCGTTGTGTTGGATCATTGCGTAACTCCTTGTAACTGCTAGGATCTAGTAAATCATTTATTTTTTCCTTATAATCCGCTGTATTTATTACGACAGTCGCATTTCCCTTGTCCGCTGCTAACACCAGTATACTCTCATCCTTGTTTAGATCTTGAATTGCTCTTAACTCCCTAGGCTTTAGGTTACTTTTGGGTGGTTTGGCCTTTTGTAAAATTCTTGCTGATTCGGTGCGTAATTCCTGAGCTGTTTCTTCTGGCAGACATCTTAGTGCGGATTCTAGATTTGCGATAATGTCTTCCTTTGGCACATCTTTTGGCGTTATAGCAAAGTTGCCGCCCTTAGCAAGTACAGAGACCTCATCTGGAGACAGGTTCCGATTGCTAACATTAATCATTGTTCTCTGAGTGTCTAGCGTTTGCTTTGATCCAATGTTTCTCGTTAATCTTTCAAATTTGTCTTTTTGGCGGTCGGTGTTTCTTTGCAGTTCATTTTCCATGCTTCTATATGATATTGCATCAATTTTATCCCAGTCTGTTCGGTGAAGTCTGTTGCTTAGCTGATAAAAGATTCCTAATAGTTTAGTATCGACCTCTGCTAAATTTCTTCTGGTGGTTTGTATCCTCTCTCTGAGCAGAGCTTTTTCCGTTCGGTTATAAATTCTTCGAGCTTGAGCAGATCTTATTACTTGTTTCGCTTTCAAGAACTTTGGTATGACATCCTCTTCCCTACAACGAGATAGAAAAGCCAAGGAGGCTAATAACTGTGCTTTTTTCTTCCTTCCTTGTTCCAGTTGCCGGTGCAACGCTGCTATCTCCTCCCCATAGAGGCGACAAATAAACTGTGAAAGGCTTTCGCGGCCATTGTCTATTGTATCAATGGTTTTTGCATGGGCAGGATAAATTGCAAGAATTTCTGACACACATTAACAGCATCAATGAAAAGATACAGTTTACGATGGAAATCGAAAACAACAACAAGCTGGCGTTCCTTGATGTGTTATTATCACGAAAAGGAAGATCATTGAGCCACACAGTGTACAGAAAACCTACACATACGGATCGGTATTTACATAGGGATTCCAACCACCACCCATGTCAGAAATATGGAGTCATCAAAACCTTAGCAGAAAGGGCAAGAAGAATTTGCGAACCCGAGGCACTAAACGCAGAGCTAACTCATATTCATGATGCTTTAAGGGCCAATGGTTATGCAGAACGGGAAATCAAAAGATCGATTGGACCAACAAATCGTAAACCCAAGGAAAATGAGCAAATCCAACCAGTGGCAAAAGCATTTCTGCCTTTTATTCCGGGAGTGACAGACAGAATTGGTCGATTGCTAAGAAAGAAAAATGTGAAGACTATTTTCAAACCAACGAGAAAAATCAAAGAATGTCTTCGATCGGCAAAAGACAGAAGAGATCCACTGTCGGCTTCGGGAATTTACCGCATTCCGTGCACATGTGGAAGTGTGTACATAGGAACCACCAAACGCTCGATCAACACCAGAATTAAAGAGCACAAGGCCAATTGTCGTCTGGGGCAGACAGACAAATCCGCCGTAGCGGAACATTCCCTCACTATGGACCATCAGATTAAGTTTGAGGAGACCCAAGTCCTCGCTACTACATCAGCATACCATTCCAGACTCTATAGAGAAGCCATAGAGATAGAGAAGCACCCCAACAACTTTAATAAAAAAGAGGAAGCAGTCAAGATTAACAAAACATGGGTCCCGATAATAAAGAGTGCGAAAACTCTACCCTCAACGAACAACACCGACCAGAACCGATTGGAATCGAAAGCAACTGTGGCCCCGCCCACTTCCTTCCCGACGTATAAATACGACCTGCGATCACGCAAAGCTTAGTAAGTCGCAGACTGTCAACCAGGAAGCAACTTCTGAAGATGCCAACCGCTCGTGTTGGCGAAACGTCAAGTCAGCAAGACAATCGACGCCGGGATAATAGCCCAAAAACCATTGATACAATAGACAATGGCCGCGAAAGCCTTTCACAGTTTATAACTAGTTATTATTTTAATTTAATTGTAACATTTGTAGTAACAAATTTCTGCAGTCAAAAAATTTTTTTCGTTATTTTTCACATTTCTATCGATTTGTTAATTAAAAAACTCTTGGAATCTTTTATCATAAGGCTACTGAACAAAGTTACATAATAAAATTTTAAAATTGTTAAAAATTGAAATTGTTATTAACAAACAAAGTAAACAAATGCGATTTTAGATGTGAAAAATTAAAATTTTTTTAAACAATTGTTTACAGTCGTTTTTAATACGCAATAAACAATATAAATCCAATTTTTTTTAATTTTTGTGACCAATTGTTTAAAATTTTTTTATAAACAAATGGCTTATTTAACAATTTAAAAAAATTTTTTTTTGCCATTCTATTTTTTATTAAAAACCATAATCATAAAAAAAATTTTTTCTTCAAAAATTTTTTTAATTGTTAATTAACGTTATTGTTTATTAACAATTGTTTAAATTTAATATTAAGAAATGAAAAAAATTCTAAAAATCATAATTTTCTCTTCTTTACAAACTAGTATTTTTTTCGAATTTTTTAGTTAATTATTTGATTGTTTATTAATTAAACAATTTGTTATAAACAATTGCATCAACAACTAATATTTTTTTATAACACCTTACAACATACTGAATACGATGATATACGTTTAATTTTTGAAAAAAATTATTTTCTATGTTTTTTTTAATTTTTAAAATTTCATTTCTCATTTTTTAATCTGAATTTATTATGCAGCAATTGTTTATAAGCCTATAACTCATAAACAATGCAAGAGAGGTCAAAAACTTTTTCAAGCAATTTTGTTCAGGATTCGCTAACAAATAAATCTTGACTAGTTTTAAGTCGATTACATTATTTGTTTAAAAGTTATACTCATTTGTTTATAAAAAATCACGGTTTTTTCCATGTTTCACCCCCTATTTTCATTTATAACTCATGAACGGTGCAATTTACGTCAAAAACTTTTTTAAGCAATATTGTAGAGTATTTATAACTTAAAATTTTGAGCCCAACCGAAAGTCTCTATCTTTATTATTAAAAAAGTTATGATTAATTGTTGCTTACCTGTAAATTTTTTTTTATTAAATTATGTTTATATGTACATTTCGTGAACATTTATGATTGTAAAAATAATTTTATAGGTTCCTATATAAAATAATAACATTTACAAACTTTTTTTAAATTTTCATACACTAATACAACAATACTTACTACTGAGAAAAAAAAAATTAGAAAAATAAAATTGATTGTTAAATAAACAAAAAATTATGAAAAAAAGTTTGTAAATGTTATTATTTTATACAGGAACCTATAAAATTATTTTTACAATCATAAATGTTCACGAAATGTACATATAAACATAATTTAATAAAAAAAATTGACAGGTAAGCAACAATTAATCATAACTTTTTTAATAATAAAGATAGAGACTTTCGGTTGGGCTTAAAATTTTAAGTTATAAATTCTCTACAATATTGCTTAAAAAGTTTTTGACGTAAATTGCACCGTTCATGAGTTATAAATGAAAATAGGGGGTAAAACATGGAAAAAACCGTGATTTTTTATAAACAAATAAGTATAACTTTTAAACAAATAATGTAATCGACTTAAAACTAGTCAAGATTTATTTGTTAGGGAATCCTGAACAAAATTGCTTAAAAAAGTTTTTGACCTATCTTGCATTGTTTATGAGTTATAGGCTTATAAACAATTGCTGCATAATAAATTCAGAGTAAAAAATGAGAAATGAAATTTTAAAAATTAAAAAAACATAGAAAACATTTTTTTTAAAAAATTAATCGTTTACCATCGTATTCAGTATGTTGTAAGGTGTTATAAAAAAATATTAATTGTTGATGCAATTGTTTGTAACAAACTGTTTACTTAATAAACAATTAAATAATTAACTAAAAAATTCGAAAAAAATACTAGTTTGTAGAGAAGAGAAAAGTATGATTTTTAGAATTTTTTTCATTTCTTAATATTAAATTTAAACAATTGTTAATAAACAATAACGCTAATTAACAATTAAAAATTTTTTTAAAGAAAAATATTTTTTTTAATGATCATGGTTTTTAATAAACAATAGAATGGCAAAAAAAAAATTTTAAAAATTGTTAAATAAGCCATTTGTTTATAAAATTTTTTTAAACAATTGGTCACAAAAATTAAAAAAAATTGGATTTATATTGTTTATTGTGTATTAAAAACGACTGTAAACAATTGTTTAAAAAAATTTTAATTTTTCACATCTAAAATCGCATTTGTTTACTTTGTTTGTTAATAACAATTTCAATTTTTACCATTTAAAAATTTTATTATGTAACTTTGTTCAGTAGCCTTATGATAAAAGATTCCAAGAGTTAAAAAAATTCTTGTGTTTTTATTTTACTCACAGTAACGAATTTAAAGTTAGTAACAATGTAGATGTAATTTTTTAATTAACAAATCTATAGAAATGTGAAATAATCACAATTTATAAAAAGTTCTTTTTATAAAAGAAAGTTTTTTTTTGGTGATTATAAGTCATATTACTATTATTAAATTATTACTCCCTTGGCAAATAGCGCTTTACCGAGATAGATTACGGCATAGTCCACAGTATAGTCTAAAAAAATTTTCTAAATTAGTTTATTTTATTAACAGTTAAAATAATAATTACTGTTGTCACATGTGGAACAAAAAAAAAAACTTCTCTCTCGCGTAGTCGATCCCATTATGATAACATAACAGAACTGTCACCTTGACTCATATTCGACGCTTAATCAACTAGGCTACGAACCACATACTTAAAAACTTTCAAAATGATAACATGTATACACAATTTATATCATATTTCATATCAATTCAGTATAAATTTCGAAATTTATGTATATACTTAAACACACTTGAAACATGCATTGTCATCCAGTTCTTAGCTATCCTGAAAATTTCAGAGCTCTAGGTAGTCGGGAAATAGGTTTAAATTCGATTACAAAATTCCACGGAATGACACAGAGACAAAGAACACGGTGAAAATATAAAAAATTTCTAAAATAACGAAAAAAATTTTTTGACTGCAGAAATTTGTTATCTGATATGTTCTGTTAGTGCTAAAATTTTTTTTATTTTTTTTATTAATATTTACTTACTCAAAAAAAATAATTTATGTCATCTGGTCGTTGCAGCGGTGATGCGCTGCTGCCGCGCCGCCCGTTTTTTATGGCTTTTTCAACATTAATTTACCCCTGTTAATAATTGAGCTACAATTCGGGAAGTTAGGAATGTTTGTTGGAAATTTACTGCCCTTTAAGAATCCGTTCAGTTTTTTGTTCTAGCTATTATAGTTTTTGAGTTATTAGGAAAAATGTAAACCCCCTTTTTTTAAAATCTTAAATTGTTAATAACAATAGGAAACTCTTTAAAAAATATTTTGATATTCAGGAACATTTTTCTATTTGTCATTACAAAAATAAAACAAATTTATTATCATTAATATTTAGACAAATATAGATTACTAATTGCATTAAAAATTTAAAGCCCGTCTCTGCAAAATAAAGGTCAAAACATTCTCTGATATTTGCGTAAATTAAAGTATATACAATAAAAATACACTTATATCTTTGTTTAATATCAATAAAGCAGTAAATGAAATTTATAATATTTTTGCGAGGAAGTACAGAAAACTTACTCATAGTTTATTATATGACAGGTAGTTCTTTATATCAATCCTATTATGTGTAAAAACCAGTTTTATATTCAACGTTTGGTTTGAACTACTTGTTTGTGTTGTTTTTGTTTCGAAAAGTGTATAAAGAATTTTAATCTTGATTTAACATGTTGTGACGCAAAATAAAATTTATGTGAAAAGAATTAATTAGAAAGGAAGATAATTTAATATCCAAAAGGTAAGTTATAATTTTATGGTTGTTTAAGTATACTATCGACTATAATTTATATACCTAATTTACTTTTTAATATATATTATATTTATTAGTGCGTAATTAGGTAATTACAATTTTTTATACCATATAAAATAACAAGGTTGTTTGGCTGTATTTAGTTCAAATATTTTGCAGTTTAGGTCGTATAAATTCTGATGGAAATTACATGTAGTTTATGTCCATGCTCTATACTCTAGTCAACATGTTAATAAACGTAAAAAATAAAGATAAAGGTCCTAAAAATATTAGCGATAGCTCATTGGATTCGGAATCACTTCTTGAAAAATGTTTTTGAAGGATTTTGGTGCAAGTAAAAAGTTGCAATTATTTTTAACAAAATAAGATGAAAAAAAAATGATATTTATTTTTTTGTTAATAACTCGAAAAATATATTATATAACCAATTTTGAAAAAAGCTCGTTAAAGATGAAGAAATTTTCGAAAAAAGGTACTCCCGGAACTCTATCTCCATTATTTATAATTTTAATATGACGTTGAAAATAGGGCTCCGCGCGGCTTTTATGGCATTCGCGCGCCGTCGCTAAACGGGGTTTATCACATAAAATATTTTTTTTATAAACAGTAGTAGTAATTTATTAATAACCATTTAAAGAAATAACGGGATAACAATTTAAAAAACTTCTTTGTTTATAATAATTAAGAAACCTAACTAGCGGCATTCGAAAGCCAAAGAACAATATTTTAGCGAATAAATTTTGTTAATAAAAAAATATACGTTTCCAATAAAATACGTATAAAGTTAATTGTAATGTATATATTTGGTTTGTAACACCCTGTATTAGTAAATTCTATTTTATTTATGTTTTACGACTGCTTATCAGTTTTGGAAGGTATAGGTATAAAAAGTAGTTTTTAAATGTATCGGTGTGATTGTTTTATGTATTTTAACAGTTCTGAATAAACAACTAAAATGAAAGTTTGTATTATTATTTAAGACTCATTTCTTTATGTAATGACCATCAAATTATGGCAAATATATTACATGTGGCGACGAGAATTATTTCATAGTGAGTCTTGTTAGTGATTACAGTGATTTTCAAATTACAATCTAGTTAAAAATGTCAGTGCAGATTCAGTATACCGGTCACTTTCAGGAATTTGTTCCCGGCAGTGCGGATTGGTCAATATATAAAAAACGTTTAGAAAATTATTTTTCTGCAAACGAAATTACCGATGACGCTCGCATAAAGGCAATATTGTTAAGTCTCTTAAATGAAGAAGCTTACAAACTTTTGTATAATATGTGTATACCGGGTGAACCTGAAACTAAAAATTATGGGTCTATAATTAAATTATTGGACGAACATTTCAAATCTACAGTGCCAGTATTTGCAAACCGTGAAAAATTCTACGAAGCTCGAAAAACGTCTAACGAATCGGCAAAAGAATGGGCGGCTCGTTTAAGACATTTGGTATCGAAGTGCGATTTTTCCGGTAGTGAAATTGAGCGTGCCTTAGTGGACCGTTTCATTATCGGTTACGAGAAAGGTGCTGTTAAAAATAGACTGTTCGAAGAAAAAAAAGACGTTAAATTTGTGGATATAGTTGACATAGCAGCGTCGAAATCTTCAGTGCAGTCATTTTGTTCAATGGTTGTCAAAGAAGAACGGCCGGAGATCCACTACGCAGGGGCAAATGCGAAGTCCAAACACCATGCTACGTCATCGGCGAAAGCTTCGGGCTCTCGCAACTCCAGGGCAGCCACGAGTAAAGTATCTTCAGCGTCATCCACCTGTCAAGAAAAGTGCGCAGTTTGTGGGCGCAAAAATCATGTGGCGGATAAGTGTTCGTTCCGTGAGTGCTACTGTCATAGTTGCGGTAAGAAAGGTCACCTGGCTCCGATGTGCTCAAATAAAAAGGTAAACACATCTAAACAAAACAAAATTAAAAATAATTTTTTGGAGTCGGAAGACTATTCTTTATATAACATTGAATATAATACTAATCCGGTTTCTTTAGATTTGTTAATCGAAAATAAAATGTTTACATTCAATTTAGACACAGGAGCTAGTTTTAGTGTCATATCAGAAAATTTTTACAAACAAAATTTTGTAAATAAAAGTTTATACTCTACTGATAAAATTTTTAGTTTATATAATGAAGATAAACTTAAACCGTTAGGATATATTTCTTGTTTAGTTAAATTTAAGAATAACCAGAGGAACTTAAACTTTTTTGTCATCCAAAATGGGGGACCACCCTTATTAGGACGCGATTTTTTCAATTTATTTGAATTAGGAATTTTTAATTTAAACTGCCTTGATTTACCGAAAGATTTGCATTTCTTAATGAATAAATTTACCAATTTATTTTCTCCAGGTTTAGGTACTTTTAATAAAGGAGTTATATCAATTAAATTAAAAACAGATTTACAAGTTAGTCCAAAATTTTTTCGTGCACGTCCTCTACCGTTTGCTATGAGGGAAAAAGTAGAAAAAGAGTTAGAACGGTTATGTAATCTTGGAGTGATTGAATCTATAGATTATTCTGAATGGGGTACTCCTATAGTGCCGGTTTAAAAAAAAGACGGTTCTGTCCGCATTTGCGGTGACTTTAAGGTAACTTTAAATCCGTTTATTGAAATTGACCAGTTTCCATTGCCGAAAATTGAGGATTTATTTGTTAAACTACAGGGCGGTGTGCATTTCTCAAAGCTTGATCTTTCTAATGCATACCAACAAATTTGTTTAGATGAAAAGTCAAAAAAGTTAATGACTATTTCAACTCATAAAGGGTTATATCAGTACACACGTGCTCCATTTGGAATTGCAAGTATTCCGGCGAAATTTCAGAAAATTATTGAAACTTTATTACAAGGGTTAAATGGGGTTGTTTGTTTTTTGGACGACATTTTGATAACCGGTAAAGATCGTCAGGAACACTTAGCACGTTTAGAAATGGTGCTCTCTAGATTACAGAACGCAGGGCTAAAACTTTCTTTAGAAAAATGTAGTTTTTTTAAATCAATAATTACCTATTTAGGACATGATATTGATAAAGAAGGTTTACATACTTCTGAAGGAAAAATTTCAGCCATCGTCAATGCACCCACTCAAACTAATATAACTTCTTTACGCTCATTTTTAGGGCTTATAAATTATTATGGCAAATTTGTTAAAAATTTAGCAACAATTTTATATCCTTTATATAATTTGCTTAAAAAGAATAGTAAATGGGAGAGGACAGATGATTGCAAAAATGCGTTTGAAAATATTAAACAAATATTAGTTAAAGCTCCAATTTTAGTTCATTATAACTCTGAGCTTCCGGTTCGTTTGATTACGGCCGCAAGTGACTATGGGGTAGGCGCTTTAATTTCACATATTATGCCCGATGGTTCCCATAGGGTAATCGGTTATGCATCGCGCATGCTCTCTAGCGCAGAACGTAAATATTGTACTTTAGAAAAAGAAGCTTTGGGAGTTATTTTTGGTCTGTGCAAATTTCACAATTATTTATTTTTGCGGAAATTTACCTTAGTGATGGATAATAAACCTTTATCATACATTTTTCACCCTAACAAAAATATTCCTCAATATTCGGCAAATAGATTAAAACGGTGGGCTCTAATTCTAGCAAGCTATCAATATGATATTGAAGTTGTAAAAACCGACAAAAATCCAGCGGATGCGTTATCACGCTTGCCATTACCTTTAGAGGAAAATTCGTTACTTGATGTTGATTTAAATTACGTAAGTTACTTTCAAAACAATAGTGATTTTGTCCTAAATTTTGAGGATGTAAAAGAAGCTACAGCAAAAGACGAAATTTTATGTAGAGTGTTAAAATTTGTTAAAAAGGGCTGGCCTATAAATAGATCATTTAATAAAGATTCTACGTTACATAATTATTATCGAATAAGAAACGAATTAAGCATCGAATCAAATTGTTTGATGTGGAACAATCGAATAATAATTCCCTTTAGTTTACAACAAACAGTATTACAAAGTTTACATGCTTCACACATGGGGGTAGTTAAAATGAAAAGTTTAGCCCGATCCTACTTTTGGTGGCCTAAACTTAATAAACAAATTGAAGAAGTTTGTAAGACTTGTAATAATTGTTTATTAAATAAAAAATCACCAGATAAATCAGTGTTGCATACGTGGCCTTATCCTGAGCAACCGTGGTATCGGCTTCATCTCGATTTTATGGGGCCATATCTCAATAAGCAATTTTTAATTATTTTAGACGCTCATAGTAAGTGGATAGAAGTTTTCCCAATGAACTCAATTACTTCAAGATTGACAATTGAAGTTTTAAGATCATGTTTTGCACGTTTTGGATTGCCAAAACAAATTTGTACTGACAATGGAAGTTCATTTTGTTCTGTTGAATTTGAAGAATTCCTATCTAAAAATAATATAACTCATTTCACCACTCCACCATATAATCCTGACTCGAATGGCGCAACAGAGAATGCAGTGAAAACAGTTAAAAATGCACTAAAAAATATACTTGGAGAAAATAAATCTATTGACATTAATTTAGTTTTAAATAATTTTTTATTTCATTACTGTTGTACTCCTCATTGTACCACGCAAGAAACCCCAGCTAATTTATTGATGGGTCGTGAGTTACGAACTCGTTTTAATGAGCTGTTGCCTAATTCAAATAAAAAATTGACAGAACGCGTTACGAAAGTTCAAAACAAACAGAAATTGTATCGTAGTGGAAAACGTTTTTTGTGTTTCGAACCAGGTGAAGCTGTTACTGTACGCGATTACCGTAAAGTGAATTTAAAAACTTGGATAAAAGCTATTATTTACAAAAAAATCGGTAAAGCTACTTATATTGTGACGATACCTGAATTAAATGTAAAATGGAAACGTCATTTGAATCAGATTAAACAATTCCATATTGTGGACTCTGAGATCAATGATAATAAAATTGAAAATGATTCCACAATAATTGATGATACCAATGAGGTTACCACAGATAATCAAAATGATTCTACTGAAAATGTTACTATAGTAGTGGTGATAATACAAGAGTTGTAGATAGACCTAAAAGGAAGGTTAAACCTCCTGAACGTTTGAACTTATGAAAATGAATTTATTTTTATTTCAATTTTTGGTGGAAAAATAATTTTATTATTTTTTTAAGGGGGGAGATGTAATGTATATATTTGGTTTGTAACACCCTGTATTAGTAAATTCTATTTTATTTATGTTTTACGACTGCTTATCAGTTTTGGAAGGTATAGGTATAAAAAGTAATTTTTAAATGTATCGGTGTGATTGTTTTATGTATTTTAACAGTTCTGAATAAACAACTAAAATGAAAGTTTGTATTATTATTTAAGACTCATTTCTTTATGTAATGACCATCAAATTATGGCAAATATATAGTAATCGAATATAAAACGTGCTCGTCCAGAAGTGAAGACAAATTTATATGAAACTGTATAATTTCATGGTCACTATAATGCAAAAGGTATTAAAATATTCACTCAGGTATTTTAAATTAATTTTACCAACGTTATAACTAATGCAAAAAAAAATATGGTGATTAGGTACCTACTATTTTCAAAAGATATTAATTGAATATTACATCTATTATATTTTTATAATCATAGAAAATACGTAGTACAAGAATAATATTTTTTTAGATGCAAAAATGGAAATTAATTGTAGGTACAACCATGGCCGTATCTGCTATTGTGGTGTTTTTAATAGTGGGAATAAAAGCTATTCAAGTGAGCATTGCTGATAATGACAGATCATTAGAAATGGTCCATATTGTAAGTTTTAGAATAAGTTTCTATTAAAATTATGGTGTTAATCTACATTCAAAAACAAATACTAACAGTTTCAAATAATTTGCTGTGTAATTTCTGTGATATATACATATATGTATGTAAAAAAATATTTACATAAAAAAAATTGTTTAAAAACGGAAGTCCCACAATCAATTCTATAGTCCAGTGCCCATAAAAAAACTGAAACTGTAATTTATGAGAACTAGTAAATGAATAAATAAATTGCTTCATCCAATAAATATTTTGTGCCAAAACTTTTAGGACAAGTGATCGTGTAATCCATTAGCCAACTTGCACTGAAGAAAATAATTTCAGATTTTCGTAGTCAAGAGATAATATTTTTTTCTTGTGTCTCTGGTCTTCTTATCTTTTATACTATTAACTGAAATTTGGTATGTATTCGAAGTGAGAAATAAAGTAAAACCAATAAAAATATTTAATAAAATAATCTGTCAAATATTTTAATTGCCCAACGTCTTTTGAGGATAACAATTTCTCCTGGCTATAGTATTCTAACCGGAATTGTAACTCATCATTCAAACTTGAAACAAAAGAATTTTTAGTTGATACACCTAAGAACTTCTTAGACCAAGAAAAGTTAGCATAATATATATATATCACGTTTATTCTAACGTTCAGCAATCTTCAATGAATGGTTTCCATTAAAAATGGAGAGGATATAAAAATGTTAGCGATTTGGGTACTTCACCTTTATTATCCAGAGATGTATAAATAGATATTTATTGGGTTGGCATTTAGCCTGTATTATTGTGAACAGATCAATTGTGAACAACCAAAATCTCTAGAATAACATTAGAGCACCTTGTCTAGCCCTACACTCTTAATGAGACTTAATAGCCTTGACAGTGGCCTCTCCACATAACTTGCAAGGCCTTCACATTGGCATAGGACATGAAATGCGGTTTCCTCCTCCTCTTGGCAGTATCGACAGATGTCTTAATCTTCTTAATCTAAGATCAACTGACTCATGTGTTTTCTGAGCCGACAAACCTACAATGTTCTGTCAAAAGACTGACAATCATTCTGACATCGTTTCCCCTCTGTAATAGCAGCACTGCAGTAAATTTCCCCGAGTGTTCGTTTATGAAGACTTTGGCTTGTCGCTTGCCCGTTGATTTTTCCCACCAGTCCTGGGCCTTCTCTAGCCTCCATTTCTCAATGGCTGCCTTTCTGAAGGTGTCCGGGCTAATCATTGGGATATTAGCTCCCCTTCGAGCAAATTCATCAGCCTTCTTATTGCCCAGAAACCCTGAGTGTTCTGGTATCTATGCCAATGTCAGAGAATTTCGACTTGTGGCATGTGTCTCACACCAGCTGTAAGCTTAATTGTGCCGAGACTATCGCCGTTAGAGCTGCTTGGAAGTCAGAGTATATGACTAAGGTTTTACCCGTTATACCCTGACTTACGATCTCCGTTCCACAGTGTTGTATGGCCATTACATCACCTAGATTTAGTTGGAATTTTATTCTGTGTCTTCTATTACATATACCCGCCCCTGTGCCTTTCTCAGTCTTTGAGCCATCGGTATACCATATTGACTACCCTTGAATTGGGGGACCATTGTTCCATGAGTTCCTTTCCAGTAATTCTACGTGAAAGTTACTAGCAAAGTTATACCTGGGGCCTATCCTGTACTGAGGCATACTCATTATTTGATCCGCCTTTACCCTATCTGTATTCCTTTAACAGATACGATATTGATCAATCGTCACACTGCTCGTACGTATCTCATGTTACTACTTCTCAACACTCGTCATCATTTATCTCTTCATCAGCTCATCTGTGAACTTGGAATAATTAAAAATTATGGTATCAGCTTAATCTTTGTCTGTACTACTTAGCGTTATTATTATCCTTTCTTCCGCATTCACACATTTACGCATATTCGTATTGCGTTCAACTCTGAATCTAAAGAAGATCGTAGAATATATCTTTTTTATTTTATAAAATAATTGAAATATCGAGTCATCTTCTGTAACCTCACAGCAATAAACAGTCACCTATTAAAGTTATTATTAATATAGGATGAATCCACAACATCTTTTTTTTCAATTTTTTCGATGCCGATGGACATGGAGAAAAACGCCTTAGAGCTTAACATCTTTCTCAGTGTAAATTTGTAACTAGTCCAAGATATGACGGTAAAATTAGTAGGAAACCTTGCAATTTTTTTTATATGCATCGATTTGAATGAAAATTTTTAGGTAAGCTCTACTTTAAAATCTACCCTATGCCAATATGTGCTTTTAATCTGGGGTTGGTTACCATCCCAACTCGTGGGTGGAAAATATTTATCAAAAAAAAACATTGTAATCGCTAGAATAGTGAATTTTAAGACAAAAATGTTCTTTTATAGGTATATACAATTTCGTTGATTGGAAATTGTAAAACAAAACCATTGAATTCTGTCTATGTATTCAAAGAGCAAGCACCATTTTTACTTGGTGATATATATATAACGAAGACTAACAGTTATTTTTCTTGCCACAGATCTTTGATGCCTTTCCTAATATTTGCTTTACTCATTTTCTATACACTTTCTATATGAGTGGAGATTTTTTTTAGACTCTATTTTGGGAATTTTAACGAGTTAATAAAAGATATACAGGCCGCTATGAAAAATCTCCCATTTTTTATAAAAATTTTTCATCATTTTGTTTTAAACTTAACAAGATTATTATTTTTTTAAGGTTATGAGACATGGTGCAAGAACTCCAGTTAGCACCTATCCAAACGATCCATACAAGTACGATCCTCTACATCCTGTAGGATGGGGGCAATTAACTAATGTAATTTTTTTAGTATATATAACAAATAAAAACTATTATTAACTTGTTGGTACATTTTAGGAGGGTAAATTGTCTCTATATAAAATTGGCCAATACTTTAGAGAAAGGTATGGAACATTTTTAGGAGAAAAATTCTCTCCTGATCTATATTATACACAATCAACAGATGTTGATAGAACTAAGGCTAGTATGCAATTAGTTAATGCTGGATTGTGGCCTCCCAAGGGAGAACAAGTTTGGGGACCTCTTGACTGGCAACCAATTCCTATTCATTCAGAACCTTTAGATCAGGATATGGTAAACTTAATACCCAAATAAAATCATAACCGTTTATCCTAAATAAATTATTTTTTAGTTGCTATTGGTTAGAAAACCATGTCCAAAGTACCATATATTAAAAAAGGAAGTAATGGAGTCAGAGGAGGTGCAAAATATGTTTGAAGAATATAAAGATTTGTTTGAAAAATTGGCTGCAATTACAGGAGCTAGAGTTAACAATTTTGAAGATGTACAAGACATTTATACAACTTTACAAGCTGAGGTAAGTTCTGCGATGAAATATTGCTATTATCCTTAAATATGTTCTATACTTTTATATCTTTTTCTTATTGTTATTGATAAATAAGTATTTTCTCATTAAAATTTTCTGCAAATATGGCTAGGTACGAACCTAGATCAAATTTTACTTAGCTATCATTTATATGTGACAACTAATTGGTTTCTAAAGCTGATTGTTATTTTGATGTAAATAATTATGTTTTCTTCATACCTCGGTCGAAAGTACGTTCTTTCGTCCCTAATTGCAGGGAAGAAAGTTTAACATTTACTCCCTGTTTACGGCGGGACGAAAGTTGAATTTTCGGCCCTGCGCGTCATGATGTTTTGTCGTCTTTAAAATTTACTCCCTGTTTTGCTTTATAAATGTTATTATAATTAATATAATTTGTTAAACTAATGAAAATAAATAAAACTTTGATAGAACGGAATTAATTTCTTTTTAAAAAATATGACAAAACTTGACTCTTCGAATGTATTTGATGCCTGTCCCACGACCAGCTGCACTCGCTTCGCTCGTTCCGCAAGTACTTTCGACCGAGGTATGAAGAAAAATAGTATACACTACACGGGCCAAAAGTTGAAATCTCGGTCCTGCGCGTCATGATGCCCTCGGCTTCGCCACGGGCATCATGACGTGCAGGGCCGAAAATTCAACTTCCGTTCCTTGTAGCGTAATATACTATTTTTGAAAAAATACCTAGGAACTTTATAATGCTTATCCTGTACCCAGAGGATTACATCGCTTATATCCGAATAGACAACAATCTTTTAATAATGTTTTTGGATGGACTTTTCAAAAACTAAGTAAGATTTGTAAAACATTTTTCCATAATTAGCACTTTTAGTAAATTTCACGATAATTGGTTGACTTTTTGATAACTGTAATATAAACCGTTCTTAAATACCATCGAGTAGCCAACATTAGTTGACAAAAAATCGAAATAACTGTAAAATTGGTATATCAAGTCAAATTGTAATAGATTACAGTGGAGGCTTGGTGGAAACCAATTTTAAACAAAGAAATTGTGAAAGCATTTATGTTCCGCCTATGGTTCAAGTGTTTTCGATTCGAATATCGAACAGGTTGTGCGCGCACAGTGAAAAAACATAGCATAGATTTTTTATTTTTTGTACTTTAACAAATGTATTGTTTTAACATTCTTGTTAAAATTTCATTCCTTCTTATATACAAATACAAATAGTTTTATAATAACATTTAGTCCACAAAATAATTCACGGTTATGGTTATACCTTAACAGCAATAATATACCGGTAATGGACCTACAATTTTATTTTTAAGGTGTTTGACCAACAAATTCATAAATATATACATAATTATCTCATAACTAGCGGTCGCCCGCGATTTCATCCGCGTGGACTTTAGTTAGGTATTTGCCACCGAGTTTCATACAAATTTGCAACCCCTATTTTAAATCCTTAGGGGTGGAATTTAAAAAAGTCATTTCTTAGTGCACCACTACGTAATAAAACATATTTATTCTCCAATTTTCAAGACTCTACGCGTCTATCGACAGTGTCATGTCGGCCAGAAGCAGCGTGCTACCGCCTCACCGCTCCACACACCCCGCACATTAATAGACGAGTGGTATTAGACTATTATTATTTTAAAACTATAAAAACCTTTTTATATTTTGGTTAAAAAAAATACTGTAAAGGGTAATTTTGTTCAAAAATATGTGTCTGTGTTAAATAACTTATTTATTTGGATAAGGATTAAGAAGGAAATTAAGAAGTATTATTATTAATTAGGTATAGTTTTGGCGGCTTTACTTTTGTTTAGCGTGTGTAAAAAATTAGGGCCTACAAAACTTCTTTGTACACATTATTCTTAACTAATCTGTCATTAGGCGCTAAAACTATCTATCCATCCGTCCAGCGGGTTGGGCTGTGCGTTGATAAATCATATTAACCCATTCATTTCATTTCAGAGATATAGATTTTTTTAAATTTTTTTGTCTATATAAAAATCTATATCTCTGAAATGATTAATTAGGTATTACAGATATGATTAAAAAAAAAAACGGTAAAAAATATAGATTTTTCAATTTTTTACGAATTTTTGAAAATTTGTTTATTTTTTTCGCGTTCGAGTTATCAATTACAAGTTTTAATTGCAAATATCTCAGTTTCTATTGAAAATACGATAAAAGTGATTCAGGACGTATTTATAGATAATTTTAATATCTATCTTTTTTATTTGAAACTTTTTTTCGTATCTTTCATAGTTTCCGAGATATTTAAAAAAAATTGATTTTAGGGGTAGTTTTTAAATTTTTTCCACCCCCCAAAAAAAATTTTGAGCATTTTGGACCGGACATATGTTAAACATATATAAAAATGAACATATATTTCAAAATCCAGGCTTCCCGGAAGTATGGACATTTAAAGTCCCATTTTACTGGACTAAGAGTTATCTTTATGTTTCTGGTATTTATTTATTTTTATTTATAAAAAATTAATAACATATATTTTTTTAATTTAAACAATAGTTTGTAAAATTATGAATGCATACAACCACATGCCGGATCTCGAGTCTAGGGTCGGAAAAGGGTCTCTTTTATAGTTCATTTATAGACCGCTCGCTGGATCCAGTTAACTTCAAAGACTCTTTAACCATATATTGCTTTAAAAACGTATCAGGGTTCTGACCAAGAAGAGCATAAACGTTGTTATAATGAAACACTAGAATGCAGTTGTTCTTTGTTTAAACAAACTGTAACGTACGAAACACCTGTGGCCTCAACTAATTCACGAACTTTCATTAGTTGATAACTCAAAACCACATCGCGGATGTTGTCATTCATTTCTACAAAAGGTAAAATAGGTAAAATGCTGTCTAGCTAGTAGGTCTGATGCAAAAATATTTTGTGCGGGTGTTAAACAGAAGCTATAAAAATTTTGCATTTTGAAAGATTTTAAGGACTGCTGTTATATTAACACCGGTTGCACTTATTATCTGCCTACTGCTGCTACTTACTGCCATTTCTTCTTCCTGATTTACTGTGAGAGTACGCCTGATGGGTCCTACGCTCTCTTTCAAGACAAAAATAACAAGTTTCTCCAAGCAAATTAAAATCATCTTAAAATGGCTTTCGGTTTATCTCCGTTCTATTTAAATATAACTCTGTTAACTGACGAAGTACTCTACGTCGATTAAAATTTAATTGCGCAAAAACACAAACCATTTCGCCCACTTTATCATTTCAAAATAAATTATCTTTTGCATGTATTTCACATTTAAATCGTTAGCTAAGATTTGCTTGTAATTAGGGACGAATAGCATAAATCACATCACTCAAACAATTTCCGATTTGTAATGAAATGCAAATATATTGTAATTTTCAATGTCAGTATTACCAGAACTGTGTGAGGTAGCAACTTTCATAAATCATACTGTTTTGGATAAAACAATTTAAAAAGTGACAATTTTATATTAAAAATGAGATTCCTTATGCTATATAAAAAGTTTTGTCCTTTATAACACATTCGACCTACCGCAGCTAACACCTTCAGTTAACTAAGGAAAACGTTCAATTTCTTGACTCAAAAAAATACCTAATAATAACACGAAAAAGAATCAAATTTTAAGATTTATGGCAATCGAAAATATCACTGTTCCTAAAAAGGTTCCAGTAAAGAAGGAATTAAGAATGATCAAAAGTCAGAATTTTAAAAATGAATACGTCATTGACACCATTTGTAGCAGACACGGTCATACCCTTTTACGTTTACCTCCATACTACTGTATTTTTAATCCAATTGAAATGGTTTGGAGTACTGTAAAAAACGTTTACGAAAATATAATTAGTCAATTGTCCTTCATAATATTCAAGAGGTGGCATTAGTGGCATTAATAGCGATGTATGGCATGTTATAAAAATAGAAAAGGAATATCCTGTTGTATCGCTAATAGCACCATTAGTTATTCAACCTGGGACCGATTCTATTTCAAAAGACTCTGACAATTCTTGTTAATCATTCTAACCAATTTCCTTTAAACTATCGTGATGTATCTTGAAAACTTGTTTTTAAAAAGAAAACTAATTTTAGATCCTTACTAACATACCCAACCCTTTCCTTTCCAGAGGCAAGGAAGGCTTATACCCCCTCATGGTGCTTGCTGGACAGACTATCTTTTAAGATTCTCTGACAAAATAAGTATTATTTGCAGACAATTGTTATAAAAATATTATGAGTTATGTGCCATTTGAATAATGAATCAAATGTTCTTATTAGAAACTAAAATTAACAAGTTTTAATTTGAAAGAATTAATTTGTTATTTGACAATTTTCAAATTGATAAAAAATATACAAATATACAACAACCGTTTTTCTTTTGAAATTTAAAACAAAAATTAATAAAAATTTCTTTAATTCCACGCTAATGGTCGGCATGGTACACAAAGGGGTTTAAAATTCCGACAAAGACCAAAGGATATTATATTGACTTTGGAAAGAGTATATCGTTATCACTCTCATATGCACTGCATTTTTTATGAATTAACGATATTTATTCCTCTTTCCAACCTTAAATATCTACTTATTAAAAAAAAATGTATGTAAAAGTCAAATAATTTACCAGTTACTTTTTAAATTATTTTTCCTTCTGACCCTGTATTTTTTTTATTTTTTAATGAAAATCTATGGATACTCCGCTACCTGTCCGCTACCAAATGTTTTTAGTTGTTTATAAACACTCTTGGTACCATTTTGTTTTCAGTAGTAATAACCCAAGGACATTGATAATTGTTCGAAAAAATTTTATAACAGATTTCGAAAGCTTGTTGCTTGGAAACAGACCGACGCCGTAGGCGGAGGTCTGTTGCCTGTAAGCAACAAGCTTGAGAAAGTTGTTAAAAATTTTTTGAGCATTTATCAATGTTCGAGGGTTACTCGGATAGAAATTTTTTTGCTGGTTATTCTTTGGTATATTTGATTCGATAATTTCCTTAATATTCTCATCAATATTACAACCAAATCGTGACATTTTGAAATATTGAATATTTGAATTGTCAAAATCTGTTTTCAGTATAATGTTGGTTTTATTGGTTGTATTCAATCAGATGACCACAAATTAATTGATTTCATTGGATTTCTAATTGAGCAAAAAATTTTCAGTATAACAACGTTTATTCTGTTTTAGGAAGCATTTAATTTAACACTGCCAGAGTGGACAAAGGAATATTATCCTGAAAAAATGTATATTCCAACAGTGAGAAGTTTTGTTCTGAATACATATACTGATGAAATTAATAGACTGCTTGGAGGTAAATGAATTTTTGTATAAACGGTCATGATGTGGTTTTCTATCCACATCTTTTACGTAATTATCTTTCTTTATTTCTAAGACACAATAATTTTAAATTTAACCTTAGAGATTATGTTTGGACTAACCTTGATGTACTCAGCTTTTGATATTGATAATTTTTAAATATTTCAGTATAAATCAATTTCAATGGGAATTATTTATTTATTTAGACTAGAAAATTTCCCTTTACATGGAAGATATTTTACTATATACATATATATCGAAACTACAATTTACCTTTTGTTGTAGTGGTGTTTCGGTTATATTTGTACACAATTTTAGTCCACTCTTCCTTGTTTCCGGCTTATGTTCTTATTTGTTCCCATGGATATTCCCTCTTTAATAATATTTCTGATTTTTCCTAATTTCATTTCTTTTTTGGTCTTTCTCTTTACTTCTTTTTTTTTTTTAATTTCTGCTTCCTATTTTTGCTTTACAGGTTTATTTTTATCCCTTCGTTGTAAGTGTCCCAACATACTTAATTGTCATTGTTCTCTAACAGTGGTTGTGTATCTATTACCCTTGTAATTTGTATGGCCTATTGTATCTCTATGCGACACTCCTTTAACTCGTCTAAGATATTTTATCTCTGTAGCTTGTAATTTGATCTTCTATCTTTGTGTTCAGATCCAGGTTTGACAACCATACGTCAATCTTGGTCGATATATGGCCTTGTATACATTTATCTTTTTTTCTTGATATTTCTCGCTTTCTAATAAAGCTTTTATTTAGTACGTAAATGTTGATAACGCTTTGTCGATTCTTTTAAAAATCTTATTTTCCCGTGTGTTCTATTTTTACACCCACATATTGAAACACATCTCTACTTTTTGCGCTTCTATTTCTATGTTTAGTTGTTGTTGGTCTCCTATTCTCATCGTTTTTGTTTTTTTTTTATTATCTTGCCATCCTTCCAAATTTTTTCTAAATCTCATTTGGTTTTTGCCATTACTGCTATATCGTCTTGATTTGTAAATAGGTTCTAAAATAATGTTCTTCGATAACATCACGTTACGTGTTGGTGGTAATTGTGCTAGCAAAAATTTTGCATTTTTTAGACAACTTATTTTTTTATTATTAATAAATTAAATTATTATTAAAATTTAAATCAAGTATAATTTTGCATATCTTCTTTATTAGTTTGACAAAATAGCAATATAATTTATCATTATATTTTAAAAAATACCATTGTTAGATTTTTTAATCAATTTATTATTAAAAAAATACTTAAAATAGTTCTTTATTAAGTAAAATAATAACTTGGTAAGAAATAAAAAAAAATAATAAAACATAATATTAATATAAAATTATGAAAGCAATAAAATCAAGAAAATAATTGTGTTCAATCAAAAATATCTCGTTCAGTTTTAAACCAGTTCTTTCCAAATTGTACTTTTAAATAAAATTTAATCTTCTTTTTTTTTGTATTAAGTATTCCTGCAAATTTTAAGCTTAAAACAGACAAAAATAAAAAAAGACAAAATAACAACATTTTGTTTTTTTTTGTTCTTTTTGTTTTAGCAATGTAAACGATTAAAAATATTGTAAAGAATTAAAAATAAATACACTGGTATGGCATTAAAAGTTACTAGAAAATTCTAGCTATTCAGTTAGAACAAGAGATAAAGTGAATCTACGACGAGAAGTTTTAATACCTTTCTAGAACGGATGTACTGTACCTATAATGAGAGGATTCTCGATGTTTCGAGCACGATTAAAGCTGAATATATAAACTCTGGTTGTGCGACAGATAGAACAGTCTTTACCCAGTTGCGTTACAATATCTGATCTTAAACACATAAATTGCCAAAATGTCAAAATTTACATTTTTCGTTTTGTTTTATACTTGAATTTTTTATGAAGCACGTAAATTTCAGTCACGTTGTAATCTTTCTATTACTTATAACGCTCCTATCCTGTTAACATATGCATGTAGTTATATGCTTCGGGATTAGATTAGTAAATAAAATACCTTTCATTCAATACTAAACTTCTAAATTTTGTTTGTAGGTTCTTTAACAAAAACTAACTTTCAAATCCTTAATTTCATCAACTTACAACTAAGAACTACTATAATTATATTGGAACATTCCTTTATAATCATTTAGAAGAATGTTATATCTATATATATAAAATTCAAAGGTGACTGACTGACTAACATAGTGATCTATCAACGCACAGCCCAAACCGTTGGACGGATAGGGCTGAAATTTGGCATGCAGATAGATGTTATGACGTAGGCATTCGCTAAGAAACAATTTTAACTAATTCCACCCCCAAGGGGATAAAATAGGGGATGAAAATTTGTATGAAACTTTTTTAATTTTCAACCGATCGGGCTGAAACTTTGTATGCATATAGCTACTTGGACGTAGACATCCCTTAAGAAAGGATTTTGATTAATTCCACCCCTAAGGGGATGAAAGTTTGTATGAAACTTTGTCAATTTTAAACGGATCGGGCTGAGATTTTGCATGCATATAGCTACTATGACGTAGGCATCCCCTAAGAAAGGATTTTAATTAATTCCACTCCTAAGGGGATAAAATAGGGGATGAAAGTTTGTATGAAACTTTGTCAATTTTAAACCGATCGGGCAGAGATTTTGCATGCATATAGCTACTATGACGTAGGTACCTCTAAGAAAGGGTTTTGATAAATTCCACCCTTAAGGGGATAAAATAGGGAATAAAAGTTTGTATTAAACTTTTTAGATTTTCGACTGATTAAACTGAAATTAAAGATTGGAGCTACTATGATGAAGACATAAGCCTAAAGAGGAATTTGATATATAAAATAAGGGTTGATGGAGAACGTAAATGTATTAGTTTAAACCTATCAGTACCTAATGGAACGAATAAATAAAGACGAACAAAATAATTTTTTGTTCTTAATGTTGACAGCAGATGGCGTTAGTAGTATTTTAAAACGCGCTATCGTTGTGTTTTCACTGATGATGATGAGTGACGGCCGTATCTTATAGTACATACTATACCTCATATATGTAATACATATATGCTATACCTAAATATTTCCAGCGGATTATATTTGACGTATTTGGCTGTTCTTTTCTTGGCATATTTTGGATTGCATTTGCTTTGTTTCGGTTTAGTAGTTTTGGTTAAAGACTCTGCTTTGTATTTGGCATTTGTTTTGTTTTCGTTTGGTTTAAGTATAGGTTAGATACAGAATGATATCCCGTTCGAATTTAAACGATTACAATTTTCCCTAAAAGTCAGCTTTGCCATGACAATAAACAAGTCTCAGGACCAAACTCTCAAATTTGACTTGAGAGAACATTGCTTCTCTCATGGACAGTTTAATGTTGCTTGCTCACGAATAAATTCACATAGTATCTAAGTAGCTTGATAGGTTTAGCGCCTAATAACAGATTATTTAAGAATATTGTGTACAAAGAAGCTTTGTAGGCCCTAATTTTTTACACACGCTAAACAAAAGTAAAGCCGCAAAAACTATACCTAATTAATAATAATACTTCTTAACTTCCTTCTTAATCCTTATCCAAATAAATAACTTATTTAACCCAGACACATATTTTTGAACAAAATTACCCTTTAGAGTATTTTTTTCAACCAAAGTGTAAGAAGTTTTTATAGTTTTAAAATAATAATAGTCTAATACCACTCGCGCATTAATGTGAGGGGTGTTTTGAGCGGTGAGGCGGTAGCACACTGTATATAAACGCGTAGAGCCTTGAATATTGAGAATAAATTTGTTTTATTACGTAGTGCTGTACTAAGAAATGACTTTTTTAAATTCCACCCCTTAGGATTAAAAATAGGGGTTGCAAATTTGTATGAAACTCGGTGGCAAAAAACTAAAGTCCACGCGGATGAAGTCGCGGGCGGCCGCTAGTAAAATATAATGGAAATGATTTTTTGTATCATTACAATCTACTTGTTTTCTACGTTTTAAATTTAATATATTTTTGAATTTTAGGTGTTTTAGTTAAAAAATTAATAGGAGACTGGAGCGCTAAAGCTCAAGGCAAACAGTCTATGAAAGCTTTCCTATATGGAGGACATGATAGTACAATAGTTAATTTATTAAGAACATTAAAGATCTGGGACGAGCAATTACCAAATTATGCTATAACTGTAATGTTAGAGTTATACAAAGACCAAAATACAAACGATTATGGAGTTGAAGTACGTTGGATCTCACATGGTTTTACTGTTTTTTATTTTTTAGGTGAAGAATTTTTTTAATTTACTTTAAAATACTTTATTTTAGATTTACTTACGTAATAGTACCAGTGTGCCACCATTTAAATTAACAATTCCTGGATGTGATAGTTTTTGTCCATTAAATAAACTAAAACAACTCACAGCTAAAGTAATTCCCGAGAATTGGGAAGAAGAATGTCAAATAGATGATAAGAGTTTTATAGTACCTGAGTTAAATGGTCCTTAAGTACTTAATTAAATAAATGATTTGTATATGTTTCTAATTAGTACACTTTTATTATCCTAATGTTTTATAATATTATCTAAATATGTAGAAATATTGTAACCTTTTTTAATCGTTAGGTGGTAAATGCTCGTCTTAAGGTTCCCTATTGCGAACGGCACTCAGTTGGTTGGTGGAGAGCGAGCGTGGATTAGGACGAGCTCAATGAAAAATTATCGAAATAATAAAAAAAAATATATTTAATAAGGTAAGAAAAATTAAAAGGGACAAAAAAGAGAAAAGAAAATGGGCGCCACTTATTTTTTTATCCTAAGGATGGGAAAAGATAAGAAACCCAGGTAAAAGATAAAAGATATATAAATAAGAAAAGATAATCCGGCAGATTGTTCTTTCGAGAAATGAAATTACACACTTTTATTTATGAAACAAATAAGATAATTATACTTACACTTTTCCTTAATTATCCTTATTCAAACTTGTAAGATAAGAAAATTTTTGATAAATCAAAATTTAGTTACTTTAATAAAACTTATTCGATTAACTGAAAATATTGATCAGACTAACATGCTCTAGAAAGGACAAGAAAATATCTATTTAAACTAGAAAAATATTTATTATTTGTTTAAATAATAAATGAGACAAACAAAAATAAAAAAAACATATAGACAGATATCTATGTTAATACAATAAAAACATATTACACAATCACCTTGGTGATCAGTTCAAACTTATATCTTTTATTACACTTAAATAACAGCCATGTATATTATTTTGTTATTTCCGTGTACCCTGTGAAGCGAAAAGTGAAACAATTGAAATCTAGACAAAAAAAAAATAATTAAAATTCAACTTTTGCTTTTTTATTAACTCGAGTTAAAAGAGTACTCACATATGAAGGTATAGATCTTAAATAAACAGGTACGAAATACAGGTAAAAAAATATAAATGAAAAAATTTACAGATAAGAAATACAAAAAATATATAAATGACAAAGATACAGGTAAGAAATACAAAAAAATCACATCCCGGTTAATTTCAATGCGGCATTGCACTTTTTATTGCTAAAGGTAGATCGGTACGGTAAATATACAATTAAGATTAAATTTTCCAGAGAAATAAACGGTACTTTCATATTCGATAAAGGATAAAGGTATAAAAAATATTACAAAAACTTAGTTTCTTAGTGTTTCAAAAATAGTTTGAAGATCGAATTGCTTCATTCTCTCGGTAAAAGATACAATAAGATATAATGTCAAATCTCGACTCCACTCTGGTCTCGATTAACAGGTAATTAGAGAATAAACCATCACTGACTCTTCATAGGTGTCTAGTAACGAAATACTGTAATTCTGACTAATCAGCAGTCATAATTACTCGATATTTGAAGTAATCTTAAAGAGAGCACTGTCTGGAAATCTTCAGATAAACCTTCAATCGGAACAAACAAAACTGGCCCTAGAAACACTTAATTACTTCGTAATTTTGATATAAAGAAAAAAGACCGGGAAAGTTGAAACTACATGACTAAAGGTTAGTGGCAAGAAGCCACACCTTCAATGAATAACCGTTCTTCAGGTTCCGCTTAAGTAAATTTTACGAGAGCATGTCATTGAATCGAAGGATATGACTGGTTAGGAAAAAAATCATTAATTTCGTTCTGAAAAGTTCGTTATGTTGAAAGTACTGAATGTTCTTTTTGTCACGTAGGCCAAAATTCAGTTATTTCTCGAATAAAATAGAACTTTACAAAGACAGGGCTGGCTTTTAGATAAAAAAATTGTTAAAAAGAGAAATAACATGACAGGGTTTTTTAAAAACGCTACAGTACAAAAAATTCTTAATCAAAACAAATAATGATCATATTTATAAACGCAATCACTAATAAAATAAGACAAAAAAATTTTCATTACAATTTGAAGAAGCTTCCTAATTTACATTATTAAGAATCTACAAACATAGTGCAGTAACTGTTTTACAAATTTAGTGCTTGATAGTTTAACTCATATATAACAACTCAGAAACATTGGATTTTAACTATCCATATTTAGTCCGACGCAAACTAACCTTGACAAATCTACGTTACTTCATTAGATAAAGAAGAACAAAGCAAACAGTCTTAATTACAGGAATATCAGTAGAACTGAGAATCAATTTTTATATTAATCCGATCTTAACAAAAAAAAGCGCTATAAGGAAAAATTTTGCGCTACAATTTAGCAATTTTTAGAACCATTTTGTGTTTACAGCTTAATGCAAACGTTTGGTTCAAAACGTGATTTTTATATTTCTTTATTTTCTTGCCTACGATAATGCAAAACTAGGTTGGGTTTAACAATTAAGGATTGATTTTTCCTGATTTCATTTATTTTTTGGTGTTTGCATTTCCTTCTTTTTTCTGAATTTCTGCTTCCTATTTTTGCTTTACATGTTTATTTTTATCCCTTCGTTGTAAGTGTCCCAACATACTTAATTGTCATTATTTTCTGGCAGTGGTTGTCTATCTAACTCCTTTCTAATTTTTATGGTCTTATTGTATTTCTACACGTCACTGCTTTAACTCGTCTAAGATATTTTATCTCTGTAGCTTGTAATTTGATCGTCTGTCTTTGTGTTCAGATCCAGGTTTGACAACCATACGTCAATCTTTGCACATTTTTGCACGATAGAACGATTTTGCTTAGTTACCGCGTTTGTTGCCTGATCAGTATATTGTGTTTATACCTCTATAAAGTTAGCACTACCACATGCGAAATAATAGATGGCATTATGTGATTGTCGCTTTTTTGTCGTGCAAACAAAAAAATTGTCACGATTTTTTTTTTTAAATCAATGGTGCTAACTTGATATCAAGTTATCACTACCACCTCTTGAAAACGATCTTCCAATGATTGGACAAATGTCTTATGTAGTGCATAATTTGTCGCTTTTTTGTCGTGATTTTGTCGTGCAAAAATAAAATTTGTCGCGAAATTTTTTTGCCTTAAATCGATGATAGTGCTAACATGGTATCAAGTTAGCACTACCAACCATCTTCTGATATTCCGATAAAAATCTCGGCTAGCGCATAGTTTGTCGCTTTTTTGTCGTGATTTCGTCATGCAAAAAAAAATTTTCGTGAAATTTTTTTTTTTGACCTAATGGTAGAGCTCTCTTTATATCAAATTAGCACTACCGCCTGTTGAAAACGGTCTTCCAATGATCGGACGAGTGTCGCATCTAGTGCATAATTTAACGTTTTTTTTATCGTGGTTTTGTTGTGCGAAATTATAATAATTGTTGCAATTTTTTTTAATTTCATTCGTAGTGCTAACTTGATATCAAGTTAGCACTACCCTCTTGAAAACGATCTTTCAATGATCGGACAAATGTCTTATCTGGTGCATAATTTGTCACTTTTTTGTCGGGATTTTGTCGTGCAAAAATAAATATTATCCTGTATTTTAAGCAATTTAGTTAAACTAATAATAATAAAGATATAATTTAAATCAATATTATATATAAACATAAATTAATAATTTAATGATACTCATTGGATTTTAGTGGTTAAATAAAACAAAGATTTTCTTTCGTAAAATTGATTTCAACATTAGGTACATTTTTCCTTAATAAACAAAAATTGATCAAATACTTATTTTGTAACCTGTCCTGTATTCTATATTCGATTATAAATTTATAAATTTGTTGGAAAACCCATAAAAAATAGTTTTAAAATTATAAACAAATACATATTTCCTGTTTTATGTTGTATCGGAAATAGTACAATTTTTTCCAGATGTCTTTTCGTGGCATTACACGCTCACTCACAAAATATAGGATATAATAATACACGTTTAATGTTCTAATATTCAGTTCACGGTAACATTTTAATTGATTATAAGTATTTAAAATATAATGTTTGTTTTTAATTAAACAATGACAATCATTATGTTAATTTGTGCATATATGTAAGTAAACATTTGTTTAATTAATAATAAAAGTTCGGATAAGGCTACATATTTTGCATAAATATAAAAATTAACAAGTATCATCAAGTCCTTAGTGACTGTAAAGTGGCGAGAGGCCACACCACAGCTACATTGATTACACTACTTTGAGCTGGATCTTCCAGTTAATTGGAGAACCTTTAAAAAAATACACTACCTTTAAACGCCAGCATCTACCATCACGAGGGCTCCTATATGATTATCAGGTAATTTTAATACTTTGACTAGCAAACCCGACGAACTTCGTTTCGCCACCATATTGCTTCGTTTTCTGTAACATTTTGTTTGGGGATTAAAAGATAAAGAAAAATGATTATTTTTGTTTTTTATTTGAAAAGAAAAAAAATTATTTCATTTCACAACAGTAATGAATTCATTTCGATTACAAAAATGAAGTGTAATTTAGTTGAACTTCTCTAGGTAAAAAATGAAAGTGAATCCAAAGTAAATACTGAATTGAAGCGTTATACGTGTCCGCAAATTATTCGTTTCATTGAAGTGAACAACTCGTGAACACGCAACGTATAGCTGCCCATGTGAAAAACAATTATTTTCTAAATTTATCCCGCAAACATTAAGCGATTGACATTGCGACTTTTTAATTGTCATTGCGAACGCAAGGAGAACCGGAAATTGCAATTGTTTGAAGTCAAACGGAAGATTAGTCGGAATGTCGGAATCATCAATGGTTGGAATCGGGATCAGTTCCATCGAATAATGGTTTCAGTGGCTGTGGTGGTGTATGTAATGGCTCTAGTTTGACTTTTTCACTTACGCAGCACAATCCAACCGTTTCTCTTTTGAACTTTAACGCATTGCAATATCGGCATACAGTCGTCATTGGTCCAATATCTAATTTGTCATCATCACTGTAGTTCGCAGTAGGATCATATTGGAATGCCAAGCGATTGTATGATGCCAATGATCCTCCTGTGCTCACGCGTTGTCTCAATCGGGCATTTTCTCTTATTATATTTCGTTTTTCTTCGCTTAAGTTCTGTGAATACACTTGTTGCTGGCTTGCATGTCTTGTGCGGCGGCCGATGTTCGCACGTCGTCCTCTCGGCATTTTGAACTATGGACAGACTGGTGAATTTAACCTCAATTGCACGATCCAATAATTTACACAATTCAACTGAAAACCTTAAAGACAAATGCCTGCTGTTCAATAAAAATTTGCACAATACGCGTGATTGATTTGAAGGTTTCCAATTGAACTGTTAGGAAACGAATAACTTTAACCTCAATTTCACAGTGAACAAAATACCAGTTTTAAGTTAGCGTTTGAAAGAACGTGCGCATAATAAATGCCACATGAAATTAACTGAGCAGAGTACAATTAATAGCTGTCAAACAATGTATCACGCACCGGCGCCATATGAAAAATATGGCACTGTATGTGAAAAATTATTTTCCCTGTTTTCCTGCTTTTCTCTTGAAATTTTACATGAATTTTCTTTGCTATAAACCTCACGGAGCCCGAGACCTTTCCAACGAATGCAAAACAGTGGAAATCGGTTTTTGCGTTCTGGAGTTATAGCATCAGGAAGGAAAACCCGACTTATTTTTATATTATAGATAATCGTCTGCACAAGCACTATTGACTTGCACGTTATAAGGCTTGTATTAACTTAATATTTCTCATATTAATGATCCTTGCCTGTGTTTTACAATTATTTACAACTTAACTATTAAATATTACAATTGCATTTACCTTTTATTATTAACGAACTTTAGTTACCTTTAGTATTTTAATATTTAACACACATAACATTTAATTTCACTTCATACATTAAAAAAATAAAATAAAGACAACAAATCTGCACTTTGAAAATTTGAGAAGAAAAACAACTTTTTTAAATTGAAAATAAAGACAATTATTTAATTTCTAAAAAATTATACAAACGTTAAAAAAAGGCATAAATAAAAATCTATACAACGAATGAAAGAAGGTATGTGTGCAGGAACTTGATAACTGTGTTGATACTTTTGGATTGGTTCTAGAAATATCTTTATAAATATATATATTTTTTTAATTTGATTTTTAAGTTTTAGTTTATCATATATTTTGACCCTTTACTTACAAAATTTTTAATTACTTCTTTTGGTAGGGGAGATAACTCGTATCTTTTTTCCGATTAATTTATTACTAATTACTTCTACTGCTGCTTTATCTGGAGTTATTTTGACATATTAATTTATCTTTGTTTTATTTACATTTGATTAACTGACTTCAAATAAAAACTTTAAAAAAAAATTAAACCTCCTTCAAAAAAAATGTACTAAAAAGCCAGAAATAAAATCTTTATTTCTTAAAAAAATTTGAAACAACTGGCCATCTGATTTCGATTTCCTTGAAGTCGGCTCCAATGGTTTATATCTTTGTAAACAATTTGAGTTACTAACATTTGAAATCTAGATTTAATAGCTAAGATTAAAATAGAGGGTAATTTGCCATTGAAGCCGACTTCAAGGAAATCGAAATCAGATGCCTAGTTGTTTCTAATTTTTTTAAGAAATAAAGATTTTATTTCTGGCTTTTTATTACATTTTTTTTGAAGGGGGTTTAATTTTTTTTTTTAAGTTTTTATTTTATCATTTTTAGTTGTTACTTGATTCATGATGTAGGTACTATTTTCAACACCTTTCAAACACCGTGTGCAAGAGGTACTGAGTTCAATCCCCAGCAATCCCGACATGTACCAATGTGACTTTTTGGAGACATAAGTAAATTGTGTAACACCTAGAAACACGAAGCACGTGGAAAAAATCGTGATAAAACGTGGACTGAAATCACCAACACGCAGTGAGCAAGAGAATTGATGAAATGCTCATTCCTTCTCCTTGTGAGAAGAGGTCTTTGGCTTAAGAGTGGGACAGTAACGGGCAAATTATTATGTTTTTATGTTATACATCATTTTTAACATATTACCTTAACTGCAGAGCTTTTTTTATTGATTTTTCTGAAAATCACACGAACACTCTATTCTTTTGAATACAAAACGATTTTTTTAAATCGGATAATAAATACGAGAGATATTCGGTAACACAAAAAAAAAACTATGGTCGAATTAAGAACCCCTTTTGTTTTAAATCGGTTATAGTGGGACAGTAACGCGCCAATTATTATGATACATTATTATTTACATAATAACTTAATTGCCAAACTCATTCTGTTGATTTTTGTGGTATTTCCTGGAATATCTTTCGCATTGATGACCAGACTTTAACCAAAATTCTATGGGACCAATGGGAAACTCTACTTTTTTGAATGCTAAAAGAATTTTTCAAATCGGATTAGAAATACCGGAGATATTCGGTAACATCCATAAAAAAAATAAAAAAAATTGGTCGAATTGATAACCTTCTCCTTTTTTGAAGTCGGTTAAAGTGTCCGTGTGGTCTCAAAGAAATTTGGTAAAGGTCTGGGCATCAATGTGGAAGATATTCCAGAAAATACCACAAATATCTTTAAGAAAATCGAAACAGATGCCTAATTGGTTCCAATTTTTTTTTGAAAAAAAGATTTTATTTGTGACTTTTTAGTGCATCTTTTTGGTTCAATTTAAAAAAAAAATTTATAGCTATGGTATTTCATAAACTAATTAAAGATGCATTTCCTAAATAATTTTTAACTACGCTTTTTCACCACCTGGCCCATAAAAGAAACGTTGACAGCGAGAAAGAAGAATGACCCAAACATTACAGCGACCTGGCAGAGACGAAGAAGAGCCGGCCATGACAGCGGGAAAGAAGAAGATATCACAGTCGGGCGAAAGTGGCTTATTATCTACTTATATACTATACATATACTATGAAGATGACGTACCTCAGGCTTTAATGAAGTAGACATACAATAATATTTTGTTTATTTTTGGCTTTTTAATGCAGTAAATAAAAAAGTGTGTTTTTATCTTCTTAAGCTATTATTTTATTATGTCATACTAGATCAGCGTAATTTCTTCCAGTCGTTATGTCGTAGAATAAGCATACCATAAAATCTGTAACACTTACACACAAATTATTATATAAACACATTTAATGTTCTAATATTCAGTTCACATAATTATGTAACCTGATTCGTAAAGGAGGTCCAAAAAATATCTAAAAAGTATCCGACCAGCTTTTATATCTTCGTACCACAGACTTTGAGGACATCTGCTAAACAAATGTCAACAGTAAAACCTCACGAAATTATCTTTGCTTGTCGATACCTACAGGATGTATAGCTTTAATTTATTTTAACCCATTTCTTGTGTTTATAGGATTTCGTTATTGTTAAAATTGACGAAATATCGGATTAACGAATTTGCATCATATTTTGCAAACTTTAAAAAACTAATTCGAAAACTATTCAAAGTGTGAGTAAAATACAAAGAAAAGAGTGATTGTTTTCAAAGCGATAGCACATCCAATGATAGTGATTCTCGTTCTCTATTATAAAAAGAAAGAAGCTTGTAATTTAAAAACAATTGTTATGGTTTGTATGATAACTTGTATCAAAATCAATAAATCAACTGTGATTCACTCAGAGTGTGTCTTTTATAACCAGTCTGAGCTCTAAATTTTGCACGAACAGTTTCAAATCGGTGCCAACTCTGATGGAATAGCCGAGAGGCCGAAGTCTAAGCTGAAAAAGCTTCAGATTTTCATGTTCACCGCTATTCACAAACTTACCCCAGTTTTAGGTACGGTATGGCTTACTGACACACATTTGATGTTTGCATCAATCGGTGACTGGTTAAATCAGTAATGAAGCGTTGAATTGAAATTATTGTAACCCATTTTTTCTGTTACTGCCCGTGGTAATTATTGTACAGAACCACACATTATATCTATCCAATTATAGGTGTAGGTAAAATTTTGTAAATTCGAATTATCAAAAAAAAGTTACGATTAATTTCGATGAGGCATAAATGTGATAAGTAGAATTAAAAATAATGAAAATCAGATTTAGTATAATTTGTGTATAAAAAGAACTATCAAAAGGAAAATCGTAACTAATATTGAATTAAAGTTTAGATCGCGGCGAGTGAGAACAGGACAATATAAAAATAACTGCAGCCTAGTTGGGGTTATTGTACCCCTTCCTTTGATTTATGGCACCCATTCTAGTATCTTGGTATCCTATACTAATTTGTATGGGTGTTGGTAATGTCCACAGTATACCTCATTAGTTTTTAATCCGCCAGGTAAACTCCCAATGGTAATTTCCGCTAGGACAACATGTTCCATCCAGCATTCGTTTACTACTTTGGAGATGACCTTGAAGTTCTTAAAGGTTCCAATAGCTCCCTGACTATATGTGCATATATTAATTTGTTTAGCTTTATAAGCTCTCAAATTATTTTCTTTGCGCATATCAAGATTCACATATACCTATGCCTAAATCACAGAGATGTGTTTTTTCAGTGGCACAGAAATGTTTACTTTTCCAACACTGATGCAAATATTCCTGCTCCTTAACTTCTTAGGTTTTAGATCCACCTGCATCCAGGGGTAACCGATTGTCCCATTTCTCACTTTGATCTTGAAATGGTATTTTGGGCAGATATTCAGAGACCTTATGAAAATAGGGGTAAGGTTACATTAATTCGCACAGAGCTGATGCAAATTGCCATGATATTGGAAACACTATTACAAACAATTTGTCAAAAACCCCATCGATCCGACTTGTGCGAAAAAAAAATAATTCAAGTTCAAATGTTGCAAAAATTGTTTTATTTAGCATTTTTTAGATAAACAGCAAGTTTTATTATAAAAAAATTATTTATTAGGCGATTATCTATAAAACATGTTTTTACACTTTTTTCCTAACAATTACCATTTCGGAGATATAGCGATACAAAAAGTTGAAAATGTTGTGTTCCTTATAATGTGTTAATGACCATTATATACATTACAGAACGGTAATACACGTAAAAATGTTAGTTATCGTTGCGTATACATATATATTATTTAATAATTGTATAAATAAAAGATGGGCTGAGCAGGCTTTGACTTTCAGGGGTAACATCAAGGGGTCCTGACAATGAGACACTTACTGCCCTCTCACTCTTACATAGTATGTTAAAATTATCTGCCAGAGTAACAAGCGTAAGCATCTGCCAGTTTTGATATTGTTTGAAAAACAAGATTTAGTTGATAGTGCTGACGTTTTAAAAGAAAGTACCTCTACTCTACATGCTGTAATCACCAACGAAATTCGCTTTTTTTCTGTATACGGAGCGCCAAATAAAATTAACGTGCTCAGATAAGTTTCGATACTTATATTTTATAAACAAGCTTGTCTTCCTCCAACTTCTACTGCTGGTCATTAAAATTTATTTCGACTATATTATCAAGTTCAATTCTGGCTTGGTAATAAACTAACCCCAGAAGACTGGGGGGATTGGAAGATAATTAACAATACATTGGAATCAGTTCAGACTCTACCCACCTGCACCTGAAAAACTCCTTAATCCAATTTTTTGCAATTGCAAAACAGGGGTGTAATGCTAAATGCGGCTGTAAAGTTGGATTGTTTTGTTTATTTGCATGTATCAGTTTTCCAGGCTAATCGGGATCTTATGTGGAATAGCAAGTAGAAAAAGATTTTTACGATATATGCGAGGAGACATCTGCTGCATCGCTCTTTGAACTATTTACTTGTAGTCTACAGGAAGAAGAAGAAGAAGATAGCATGGATGAAGTTACATTAGGTGCTTATCAATCAAATGAATAATTTTCCCAAATTAATTATAACTTACTTTTAATATTTCCAATATTTTAAATTAAATACCATATTGTTAACCCAAAAAGAAAAATATTAAATGTCCAAGTTTCCGCGCCAAGTGCACTATTTGCAGAAAACAATTTTTTCAACTTTTTGCATCGCTATCTCCGAAATGGTGGTTCTTAGGAAAAAAAATTGTACAAACATTTTTATAGATAAAACATTCCATTAATCTGAAAAATGTAAAAAAAACGATTTTCGCCTTGGAAAATTTTTTGCAGACCGATAGGGATATTTGAACAATTGTTTGTAATAGCATTCCCAACATTCATGACAATCTTCAGCTATGTGCGAATTAATGTAACCATAAATGTTTATTTAAACCAGACTACAAAAAATGATACAAACGTATCTTACGCCATGTGGTCCGTATATCTAGATACATGACCTGTATATGTGCCTGGTTAGAATTCCTAACTCTAAGCACAGGAAGCTGCGACATAAATATAAATATTACTCAGTCCATACAACGGCAAAACCAAAAGGTAGACAATGTGTTTCACTCTAATTAAAGCTCATCAGTGCAGTACACGTTTATCTCTTCAGACCGTTTGTGACAGTCTTATATAACATGATGTATAAGAAGATACAGAACATATCCAGTGCCGTGCTGCAAAAAATAATTCCAGTTTTAAACTGCATTGGTGTCTGGTTAGAATTCCTAACTCAAGACACCGGTATGCTGCGACATAGACATAAATATTAATTAGCTCATACAAGTGCAAAACCAACTACAGACACTGTGTTTCGCTCTCATTTGAGCTCTTCAGTGTAGTATAGGTTATGCCTTTTCAGTCATTAATGAAGGGACATCCCCTATATGAACTGAATAGTATCTATAGATGTGGAATTGCGAAAGTAGAAAAAAGTCGCAAATAACGCCATCTTCACTCCAAAAATGGCACTTACGTGGTCGCTTTGCATCTTGCATGTAACCTTCGGCAAGGTAAAAACATATAAACGAGCACAGCGTTTGTGACAGTCTTATATGACAAGATGTAAAAGATGATACAAAACGTACCCACTACCGTTTTGTCAAAAATAATTCCAGTTTTATATATACCTATAGGTCCAGAGTTCTGTGGTAGTTGTATTACGTATTCCTCTTCTTCGCTTTAATTTATTTATAATTATATACAATTTATAGAACTGCAATTATTTTCTTTTATTAAACTTTTATTTCATTAACAGCTCATGACATTCTAAAATTAAAAATCAATAACAGTTTTCTTAAAAAAAATTAACAACCGTCTGTTCTCAAATTAACATTTACATTCTATTTTTATTAAAAATAAAAAAACTCGTAACTGTCTCTTGGTCTCGTCGTCTTCTTAGTCATAATCGTCTCCTAATTTTTTTCTTTTGGGTAATACTTTTCATTAGAGATAATATATATCTAAGAAAAAACAGATTATGATACTATACAAACTAATTGTTCAAAAAAGTTAAAACAATCTTCTTTAATTTCGATACATTTTTGAGCTCCCTGACAAAGTGGGCAATGGTTGCAAAAATAAAGCAAATGTACCATAAGTAATATTTGGAGAACTATAGATTACTACTTTGGACCACTGTTGCGTAAAAAAAATTAAACGCCTGTTTCTTTAAAATAAAGTTCAAAACATTATCTGGTATTTGAATAAATTAAAGTATTAACGATAAATCTGCACTGATATTATATAATACCTATATATAAAGCAGTAAATAAAATTTATATATGTTTGTGTTGTTATTTGTTTCCAAAAGTGTATGAAGAATATTAAATTGAAAATTAAATTAGGAACGAAGATATAATTTACAGAAAAGGTAAGTTAAAACTTTATGCTTGTTTCAGAATACTATCGACCTTAATTTATATAACTAATTTACTTTTTAATACCTATTATATTTATTAATACCTAATTGGGTGATTACAAATTTTGATTCCATATAAAACAACAGTAGGAATTCAAGGTTGTGTAGCTATATTAGCCGGTAATAATAGAAGTTCAAATATTTTGCGGTTTAGCTCGTTTAGATCATCACGGTATGATACACTTTTATTGTTTGGTTATAATACCTATTATGAATGTTGAATAAAATGACATGTAGTTTAAGTACAGTCTAAACCTATGATCTATTGCCTGCGAACATTTAAACTGTATTCAAGCTGTTTGTAATTTGTTTTTTTTTAAACTTTAAAATATGCACTGCTATGTTTGGTTGTGTAAATATATTTAAGCAATTGTTTTATAAACAATTTTTTTCACAGTTTTTATATAAATCTGAAAATGTTGGGGTATGGACTAAGTTTTAGAAGAAGCTTGGTTAAAAAACTGAGGGTTGAATTTACTTGTTAGCGAATACAATAGAAAACTATTTTTTTCTGGTAGACTGTGCTATGAATTTTTTGTGATATTCTGGAGGTAACAAGTTGTTTTGTGATTATTTGTAAAATTCAAAACTGAATCGTTCTTGACCCAAATACATTAAATTTTTACAAAATTGAAATAAGATGCGGTAAATTATTCGCACCTCAAATTATACAAGCGAAGTCGTTGCTTAAGTGTTTGAAATAAATAATATCAGTTGATGAAGACTGCTGTAGAAAATTGGAATTGGATATTTTTCTTTAAATGTCAAATTTTTTTTCATATTTGCCTATACATCTTTTGTCTAACTTAAATATTATATTAATTAAAAATATTAATAAATTATTTTTTTTACATATTTAATTATCAAAGGGTTTATAAGAGTCAAATTATTCAGCCAACCAACAATAATATCTTAAAGTATGAAAAGAGCTAAATTTAACATTATCAAAAGCAGTTAAAACCTACAAAGTACTTCAATTTACGTTACAACCATTTTTATTCATTTTGGGCAATACGTGGTAATTTTTTACCCCTAAAAAATGATAAGCATATATCGGCATAGGGTAGACTTTAAATCAAAAGGTAAGTAGGTTCTATCCCAAAATTTCATCAAAATCAATACCTTAGGATAGAAATAGGAGGTAATATCCTATTATTGCTCTCATTGACTGGAGTATTAAAAATATCCGTAGCTTGATTCTTCTTTCATATGATCATCATAGTGATCGCGCATTTTAAGGGTTGTCTTTTAATTTTACGACTCACGAAATTTTTTTTCCCTTAAATTTTTTGAAGGTACATATTTATCCTTTATTAACTAGAGAATATATGTCCTGTCGCATCCTCTTTAAACAGTTTGTGTTGTAAGGGGAAGGTTGTTTCCACAATCTTAATAGGCCTATGTTAACACACATGAGCATATAAGTTATATAGTTTATTGTATTGTTTTGTATTACACTCAGCTAGGTCAAAGACAGTTAAATTTCGTAGTGAGCAAAAATAATTTAATTTTTATTGTTATCTGAAATACAAAATTAAATAATAAATAGTTGCGTTTAGGTCAGACCCGCGCAGAATCCGGGATCTAAGATTGTCTTTGAAAGTCACACTTTGAAGTGTCTTGAGACAGAACCTTAAGTCTAGGCTGTTGTGACCCTTTAAATTTTTTGTATGTCATATCTAAATTTAATTTACCCAACACATTTTTGACCTTGAATGTAAGGAATTTATTTTTAAATATGAAATATTAATTTGATCTATGATCTGCTTTCATATTAAAAAAATAGTCTTATAAACCGAAAAAACCTAAAGATTTTGCAAAATCAGGACTGATTATGGTAACAACAAGGACCTCCTTTTAATTAGTATATACATCTCCTTTTAAGTACCAAAATAATCTGCTAAATATGAAAAAAAAATAACATACAAAAATAAAAGTCAAAATAAATTTTAGTTTTTTAATTTTATTTACTTTATTCACATATTTTACGTTATATCTTTTAATTTTTGACCAAAAATTATTTAGTTCAATTTTTAACAAATGTCAATAAAACATTTATTAATTACACATTTACATTAATTTTAGTATGTATCTGGGCCCAATTTTTGCCGACACCTGAACAAATTAAAATTTTTAAACTCGAATGCTGTTATGCAACTATATCCAAACAAATTCAACCTGATAATCATTAAGGTCAAATATTAAAAATAGATTTTTTTATAACTCTCTCTATCAATATAGTTAAGTTATTAAAATAAATTTAGATTACATGCCATTCGATGACATTTTTTTATTTTTCTGAATTTTATTTATCTTCTATATATAAAAGCGAAAGGTCACTCATCACCATATCTCAGAAACTATAAGATCTACAAACTTGAAATTTGGCAGGTAGGTTCCTTATAGGGTCAAGACATCCGCTACGAAAGGATTTTACGAAACTCTACCCCTAAGGGGGAAAAATGGGGGTTGGTAATTTGTATGAAAGTCCTATGGTTTTGAAGTAAGGGACTTGAAAATTAAAATGTGTGCTCTTTAGAGGTTCTGGAGTTGTACTTATATTGTATTTTTAGAAATCAACCCCCTTTTTAAGGGTTGAACGGGGGTCGGAAGTAACTATGCTACTTTAGCAGCGAAAAAATAACTCATTTCCACGGAAAAACTTAATAACGCGGCCGTTTCAAGCAGCATGCAACGCACTTGGTTTGTTAGAGAATGATGGACATTGGGATCGTAGTTTGGAAGAAGCTTCATTAAGTTACTCTTTTCATAAGACTCGAGAACTATTCGTTGGCATGATAGTTTTTTCCAATTGGCCAATCTCTAAAATCTTTGGGCGACAGCCTATCAGAAGATATCACGAGGCAATTAGAAAAAGAACGTGATAATATATCATTGATCAAAGAAAAAAAAAGTATAATCAATGTCTCATTAATATTGAGGATATTGTTATGTCTATGTCGGGAAAAGCTCTTTCGCATTTTGGAATGCCCTCTTCTTCACGAGAACAAGTCTTAATGATGTGTAACCGTTAACAGCTCATGGAAATGTCATATAATATCGACTTAAAGAGGCAGTTGCTGAGAATGTGCAAAAATTAAATCAAGATCAGAAAAAAGCGTACGATAAGATAATGAAAAGTATTATTTCAGGAGACGGTGTTTTATTTTTTCTTGACGCACTTGTTGGTACTGGGAAGACATTTTTAATAAATTTGCTATTAGTAACATTAAGAGTTGACCAGAATATTGCCATTGCAGTTGCTTCTTCAGGCATCGCCACTACTTTGATTGACGGAGGTAAAACAGCACACTCTGCATTTAAGTTGCCCTTAAATCTTAATTACTCTGAAATAACTACATATGTGCAACATACCAAAACAAAGTGATTTGGCAGAAGTGCCGCGAAAAGCAATATTAATAGTTTGGGATGAGTCTACTATAGCTCATAAAAAACCGATTAGTTTTGGGATAATTGGTACCTTATTATTTACTGTATTACATATTACCAACGTAATAATAGACAACAAAAAAAGTATGATAAATATTATTTTCGTAACATAATAATTGAATACTACATTTATTATATTGTCATATTCATAGAAAATACGTAGTACATGAATAATACTTTTTTAAATGCAAAAATGGATATTAATTGCAGGTACAACCATGACTGTTTCGGCTTTGGTGCTGTTTTTAATAGTGGGAATAGGAGCTATCCAAGTGAGCATTGCTGATACTGACAGATCATTAGAAATGGTTCATATTGTAAGTTTAGAATAAGTTTCTATTAAAATTATGGTGTTATATAAATTTAAAAATAAATGCTAATAGTGACAAATATTATGTTTTAAAATTATGTGGTACCTACAAATAATAAATGAACTAATTACTTAAAGAAATTTACTTTTGTAATTTTTCTAAATACGGCTCAATTACGTGAACCTAATTCTTGGGTAGTTACCTATACTATATATACTATATAGTTTTGTCGCAATAGGCACGCAGTAATAAATTTTTCGGTTCAGGCAGTTTCAGGTGTGGGTGCATATTATTATTTGCAGGGGACATAAAATGAGTATTTAAAAACATTTTTCTCGAAAAGGTAGGTAATATTTTGATATGTACTTTAAAAGTTTTTTCAGTTGCTGTTAATCAATAAAAGTGACCATTTAACTTATTGCATTAAAATTAAGGCAACCAAGTTGTACCACGGCAGTGGATACGTTTTGTATCATCTTTTATATCATGTTATCACAAACACTCTGCTCGTTTATATATATATATATATATATTGAAACACTTATGGGGACTTTTACACAATTTATTTACAAAATTGTTAAGATACACTGAACTCTGCTGGATAACGTCTAACTACTTGACAATACAATGAACTCTTGAACATTTGTACTGGAACTGACGTTAACTGCCCAACATCCCCTTATGTACAACTTTATTTAATTTAGTTAGTGTGTTTAGATCTTTCTAGAATTTTCTAGAAACATTATTTAATCTAGTCAGTGTGTTTAGAAGTTTCTAGAATTTTCTAGAAACATTATTTAATTTAGTCAGTTGATGTTTAGAAACTTCTAAAAATCAACTGTCAATAACAATCTTTCAAATTAAGGACCCTTCCTTTACAATATATTTATTTATTTATTTATTTATTTATTTATTTATTTATTTATTTATTTATTTATTTATTTATTTATTTATTTATTTATTTATTTATTTATTTATTTATTTATTTATTTATTTATTTATTTATTTATTTATTTATTTATTTATTTATTTATTTATTTATTTATTTATTTATTTATTTATTTATTTATTTATTTATTTATTTATTTATTTATTTATTTATTTATTTATTTATCTTTTTACCTTGCCTAAGGTAATATACAAGTTGCAAAGCGACCACCATCCATTATTGGAGTAAAGATGAAGCCACTTGCGACTGTTTTCAAGTTTTGCAATTCGAAATCTATTTATATTATTCAGTTTATACCGGGGATATCTCTTCATTAGTGACTGAAGAGACATAACCTATACTACACTGATGAGCTCAAATGAGAGCGAAGCACAGTGTCTGTAGATTGGTTTTTGCTCTGATATGAGCTGATTAATATTTATATCTATTTATATCGCAAGTGTCTTTTAAAGTGTTAGAAATTCTAACCGACACCATTTCAGTTCAAAACTGGAATTATTTTTGACAGTACGGCACTAGATACGTTATGTATCATCTTTGACATTTTGTTATATAAGACTGTCACAAAATGCTCTGTTCGTTTTATATATATATATATATATATATATATATATATGTATATATATATATATTTATATATATATATAAACAAAGTGCCAAGAAAATGCGTATTAATATAAACAAAAGGGGAAAATTATTGGGCATGTACGCAAAAAGGATCATAGGATTACGAGTAAGAATGGTAACCGCAGACATTCTTACTCGTAATCCTATGATCCTTTTTGCGTACATGCCCAATAATTTTCCCCTTTTGTTTATATTAATACGCATTTTCTTGGCACTTTGTTTATTTCATATCCTGGGCTTAGAACGACTCAAACGTTGCGACGCTGGTTGCTAGCCGAAAACCCATTGGCACAGCTGGCCGAAAGCACAAAATGGCGATAGGACTCCTGTGTGAGCTTTCGTTGTTTTTGTGTTTTTATGTTTCTTTACACATGTTTCCCCAACATCCTTTGCTCCCAAGTACCCAACACTTTTGCTAGCCAAGTGCAATACCCTACTTGGTTATGCCGCACTGGCTAATGAGCCAGAAACATGCATGTCTGCGGTTACCATTCTTACTCGTAATCCTATGATCCATTTTGCGTACATGCCCAATAATTTTCCCCTTTTGTATATATATATATATATATATATATATATATATATATATATATTGAAATGGATCTTCCTTCTGGAACACCCTTCTTCAATACAATTCTCGGTCGTGGATTCCAATATTTCGAAATTGATTATCCTAAAACAATATAAACATAAAAAAATATTTTCTTCCACTTCTTTTCTGTTGCTCAACTCTTTCTCTATACCTTCCTCTTCCTACTATTTTTCAACTCCTTCCTTCTGTCGCCTTTCTTTTTATCTATTGCCTTTCTGCTCTCTTAACATTTCCAATTCTCTGCTTTTCTATACCTGTTTTCTGGCTTCCTCTATTGTCTGAAGTCTAATTTTCTTTTCTTCTTCAATATATTTTTCTTTTTCTTTTAATTTATATACTTATTTATTTATTTATTTCTCTTTTTATTTTTATTTAAATTTCAATACGTAATTTTTACAATTTTATTTCATCTCTTACATTTTTAAAATTAACTTCATGACAATCTAATCAATAATAATTTCTGAACAACATAACAATCCAAACAAAAAATATCACAAAAACAATCTAAATACAAAAATACTTAATCTAGACAACCAATTTACAAATAATGGATCACGTTGCAATGTAATGCCCATTTCTAACAGCATCTAATGTAAAAAATTGCAAAAAAAATGCGAATAATAATTAAAAGTTTTATCACAAAAACCTTTCTTCTTCACAAAGAAATTGTAAATTTCTTTTGGTGCTAAAAATAATAATTTCCGTTGCCTTGCCTGCCGAAGTTAAAAATTTTACATCTGTCGATGTTTGTATATCCATATTTCCCAATGTTTTAAAAACATCGTTGATCTTTTTTGGGAAAGTAGGAAATATTTTTCTTGTGGAGCGGTATATAGCTTGCCCAATATTTGCTACATCATTTGAGGTAGCCGAATGGTATGTATCGCCAATTTCCAAATAAATAATTTTATTTGGACAAACAGAAATATCTTCCACTGCTTTCCTTTTAGAACTATTTTGAATTTCCTAAAAAATAAATAAAAATATTTGGATCTTCAACCATTTTAAATTCACCCTACAATAAAATTTGGCATATTATTATCCATCTTCTTTACATTTTACATAATTGTTTTGTGTCATTTAGAATAGTTGTACCACAGCATTTGACAAAGACACTGTGTGTCGAAACGTGCGTCATGCATATTTTATAAACATAGTGGAAATTTAAACCATCTTACCTAAGTGTTTTATTACGTTTAAATGGATTTCCATCAAGTAAAGGCAACTACCGTTAAAAAGTTATAAGAAAAATATCTAATATTTAATTATGATTATCTAAATTCATGATTATGTTCACCAATTGCTGTCAAATCACTGTTTCACTATGATCAACTTTTAAAGCCATTTGTTGTTTGAGCACCTATATTTCGCACCGTTACTCTGAAATCTATATTCCCGAAAAGTGAAATTATGCAAAACTAAAAGTTTTTTATAAAATTTGAGTTTCTTTGTAAACAGCTTATTTTATTGATAATTTAGTCTAAGATATATTTTGTTTATGATTATTTGTAAAGATTATCGGATTTCAGAGTACCTATTTAACTTTTCAGATGTTGGCAAATAGTCCAGCACGAATCGGCGCATGAGTACCGAAAACTATTCCACCTCAATTTTTCTATGCGATCCTCTTCAAATTGCCCTACTGATGATATAAATGCTTGTTGCCAGGGGGCAACCCCGGGCGATATTGTTTATACCGAAATTGTTTAAACAATTACATGCAATTGTTATTTTTTAACCGGACAATTTTTTTTATATTCTTTATTGAAATACAAATAAAAAAGGTCCCCTGAATTTTCACGATAAAATTAATATTTTCAGAGATATGAATTTTTAAAAGTTCGAAAAATCTCAAATTTGGGAACTTTCGACCCATGAAAAATATATTTAAAAAAATAACATATAAATAGTATACAATTTTTTAAATTCTTTATACAATAGTTAATAATGTTATTAATAGAGATTTTAAAAAATTTAATTGTTTATACCTGTTTATTAATTGTTAATTTCGCGCGCTCTCAAGTACCCGTCGCTTACCTTTCTGGTTCTTGAATCGTTTTTTATCATTTATCTTAAAAACTATCAACTTTATTAAGATTGCCAATAAGAGCAATGTTATTAATAATTAAATTGTCTACAATTTTTTTTCTATAATTTTTTTCTGAAATTAATTTTTCAAATGTTATTTAAGCATAAATCGGAACATGTAATTAAAATTTCGTTTTTATCAGTTTATATTACTTTTTTGTTACTATCTTAGTAAGTTAGTAGCATTTATTGACATCGAAGGAGCCTTCAGTAATGTGGGACCCGAGTCAGTAACCGACGCACTTTCAAGGAGAGGAGTCCCCCACTAATATGCCAATGGGTGTATGCCAACCTAACGCATAGGATCGTAGTGTCCAAGTTAGGTGAGGCGTCCATTAAGGCAACAGTGGGAAGGGGCTGTCCGCAGGGAGGGGTACTGTCGCCTCTGCTGTGGTCAGCACTTGTGGATGACCTCCTTAAGAAACTCCTCAATGAAGGCCTTTACTGCCTAGGCTTCGCAGATGATATGGCTATAATCATTCAGGGGAAGTTTCTGGGCACAGTCTCAGAGCGGATGCAGTCCGCAATGAATATGGTGTACAAGTGGTGCAAGGATGAAGGCCTAACAGTCAATCCACAAAAAGCATCAATTGTCCCATTCACCAATAAAACCAATAACGCTCAATAACGTGCTGGTTCCAATGGCCACAGAGGCCAAATACCTAGGTGTGGTATTTGACCAGAGGCTATCATGGAAGCAACACATTCAAAAGGTCACACATAAAGCTACAATAGCCCTTGGTAGGTGTAGACAATTGTGTGGCAAGAACTGGGGATTCAACCCCAAAATGAACCTATGGTTGTATACACAAGTCATTAGACCAATGTTAACCTATGGTTCGGTGGTGTGGTGGAGCAGAACGCAGCAGTCCGGGGTGATCAGGCAACTGGAAAGCATTCACAGGCAGGCATGTATAAATGTTACAGGTGCCATGGGAACCGCCCCAACGGACGCACTACAGGTTTTACTCAACCTACCACCATTGCACATTTACATTCAGGGCGAGGCTATGGCAACTGCTCACAGACTGCTACAAGGCCAGGCCCCCATTACCTTATTAAAAGGTAAAAAGCAAGCAGGGTTATACAATAGGGTTAAGGCAGATCAAATAATGAGTATGCCTCAGGAGAGGATAGTCCCCAGGTATAACTTTGTGAGAAACTTTCGAGTAGAAATACTGGAAAGGAACTCATGGAACAATGGCCCCCCAATCCAAGGGGAGTCAATTTGGTATACCGATGGCTCAAAGACTGAGAAAGGCACAGGGTCAGGTATATACAGTAGAGGACACAGGATAAAAATCCAACTAAGTCTAGGTGCGTATGCCACAGTGTTTCAGGCTGAAGTAACGGCCATACAACACTGTGCAACGGAGATCGTAAGTCAGGGTATAACGGGTAAAACCGTAGTCATATACTCGGACAGCCAAGCAGCTCTAAAGGCGATAGTCTCAGCACAAATAAGCTCACAGCTGGTGTGGGACTGCGTTGGGGCCCTGACACATGCCGCTAGTCAAAATTCTCTGACACTGGCATGGATACCAGGACACTCAGGGTTTCGGGGCAATGAGAAGGCTGATGAATTGGCCCGTGCGGGAGCTAACACTCCAATGATTGGCCCGGAACCATTCGGCGGAGTTGCTAATACATTCAGAAAGGCAGCCATTGAGAAATGGAACCTAGAAAAGGCCCAGGAGTGGTGGGAAACATCACCGGGCAAGCGACAAGCCAAACTCTTCATAAAGGGATACTCGGCGAAGTTTACTGCAGAGCTGCTATCACAAAGGCGAAATGATGTCAGAATGATTGTCAGTCTCTTGACAGGACATTGTAGGCTCAGAAAACACATGAGTCAGCTAAACTTGGCAGATGAAGACATTTGTCGATACTGCCAAGAGGAAGAGGAAACTGCATTTCATGTCCTATGCCAATGTGAAGGCCTTGCAAGGACGCGGTATCTAGTACTGGGAGAGGAGAAACCGGCTGCTCCAAGTTATGCGGAGTGGCCACTGTCAAGGCTATTAAGTCTCATCAAGAGGGCAGAGCTGGACAAGGTGCTCTAATCCTATTCCACAGATAATGGGTGCTCACAATAGATCTGCAAAGGTCGCAGTGATATAGGCTAACAGCCAACCCCAAAAATATCTATCTACTATCTTAGTAATTTATGGATTCATATCAACAATAATAAAGTATAATGGTATTTGAGAATTTTTTAAATTCACAGTTATACATACATTATAAAAATATATTGGACACCCACTTAAATGTTGAGAAAAAACATTCAAATGAATTGAAAAATAAAATAAAAAATAATTTTATGTATATGTATCATCAATTCTTAGCTGATTATTTTTTGTTTTTTTCAGTCTTTAATTCTTTCAAGATTGTTAAACGTTGTTGCACCCATTACAGTGATTTCGTGTATTATTAACACGTTTAGATGGATATATTTTTAGTTTTTGCGGTTTTTCGTTGCAATAAATGTATGTCATGTCGTTTTTAGTTGTTCCCAAAAAAAGAAACCATTCTGATGATACCTTACCATGTATTTTTTGTGAAGTTGCAAACAATGTAGTGAAAAATCCGAAGCCTGATACATATATAACTGTACAACGTGCAGCTTATCGACGAAAAACTGAGGACGCTATCCAGTTTTAAGATAATTGGGTATTTGAAAACATTTTATTCTTCTAATTAGAATAAAATTGCAATTGCCAAACACTAGGCCAGTGTCAATAACAGAAGTTTTACCTTACTTTTTGTTTTAATAACAAAAAAGTAATATAAACTAATAAAAAAGTTATTTAAATTACATGTTCCGATTTATGCTTAAATAAAATTTGAAAAATTGATTTTAGAAAAAAAATTATACGTAAGAAATTGAAGACAATTTAATTATTAAAACGTTGCTTTGTTTAGCAATCTTGATAAAGTTGATAGTTTTTAAGATAAATGATAAAAAAACGATTCAAGAACCAGAAAGGTAAGCGACGGGTACTTGAGAGCGCGCGAAATTAACAATTAATAAACAGGTATAAACAATTAAATTTTTTAAAATCTCTATTAATAACATTATTAACTATTGTATAAAGAATTTTAAAAATTGTATACTATTTATATGTTATTTTTTTAAATATATTTTCCATGGGTCGAAAGTTCCCAAATTTGAGATTTTTCGAACTTTTAAAAATTCATATCTCTGAAAATATTAACTTTATCGTGAAAATTCAGGGGACCTTTTTTATTTGTATTTCAATAAAGAATATAAAAAAAATTGTCCGGTGGAAAAATAACAATTGCATGTAATTGTTTAAACAATTTCGGTATAAACAATATCGCCCGGGGTTGCCCCCTGGCAACATGCATTTATATCATCAGTAGGGCAATTTGAAGAGGATCGCATAAAAAAATTGAGGTGGAATAGTTTTCGGTACTCATGCGCCGATTCGTGCTGGACTAAAATGGCACTTTCCCTTAAGCCACTCTAAGAAATTTATTAGAAATCAGAATTTGTAATTTCCTATCTGCTCTATTTTAGCACAACTATCAAGATTAAGGAAATCCATCGGCAAGTTTTGAGAAATTCTTTTAATCCTTCCGTGGCGCCTAATCGTCGTATTAAATTCTATAGGTAAAATTTCTGCACCCTATGGGATATAGGTACCCATACGCTCAATCGACATATGTACACCATTTTCAGTAGCAGACTCTATTTATTACTCCGTGTCGATTGCGAAAAGAAAAAAAATTAACATGTTTTTATTATGAAAGCAGGCAGGCGTTTTTTGTAAGACATTGAAACGTTTTGGAAATTTTTCATAATTAATGTAAGATATACAGGCAGCTTTCAAAATCTACATTCTTAATAAAATTATTTCATCGTTTTGTTTTTGACTTAAGAACATAATTATTTATTTTTTAAAGGTTATGAGGCATGGTGCAAGAACTCCAGTTAGCACCTATCCAAACGATCCATACAAGAACGATCCTCTACATCCTGCAGGATGGGGGCAGTTAACCAATGTAATTTTTTAGCCTATGTATGTAATAAAAACTAGGTCTTACTATTTGTTAAATTTTAGGATGGTAAATTGTCTTTATATAAAGTTGGCCAATACTTTAGAGAAAGGTATGGAAAATTTTTAGGAGAGAAATATTCTCCTAATGAATACTATACACAATCAACAGATGCTGATAGAACTAAGGCTAGTATGCAATTGGTTAATGCTGGATTGTGGCCTCCCAAAGGAGAACAAGTTTGGGGACCTTTGGAGTGGCAACCAATTCCTATTCATTCGGAACCGTTGGATCAGGATATGGTAAATTGAATACCCAAATAAAATCATACCTTTTTATCTTAAATAAATTATTTTTTAGTTACTATTGGTTAGAAAACCATGTCCAAAGTACCATATATTAAAAAAGAAAGTGATGGAGTCAGAGACGGTGCAAAATATGTTTAAAGGATATAAAGATCTGTTTGAAAAATTGGCTGAAATTACAGGAGCTAAAGTAAACAATTTTGAAGATGTACAAGACATTTATACAACTTTACAAGCTGAGGTAAGTTAGGCGATGAAATATTGCTGTTATATATTTTTAAATATGTTCTATAGTTTTTTATATATACTTTTTATTGTTATTAATAAATAACTATTTTCTGCAAATATGACAACTTACTAACGTAGATCACTTTTTAATTGCTAAATGTGACAACTAAACTTTATAATAATTCTTGTATTTGCTTATATCTAAATAGACAACAACTTTTTTAAAAGATTTGTATAACTTTTTTTCCATAATAATCACTTTTAGTAGGTACATCTCACGAGAGTTGGTTGACATTTTGATGACTTTAACATAGCCCGGCCTTAAATACCATTCAGTAGCCAACATTAGATAACAAAACAGTATCGAAATAACTGTATATTAGATCCAATTGTAATAAATAACTGTGGAGGCTTTTACTTATTCAAAATCAATTTAAACAAAGCAAAAAAGTCTTACGGACTAATTTTCTAATACTAGTAATACAACTACAATTTTATCTCGAATAAGTTTGACAAAAAGCAAATTCGTAAGTTTTATTCATATTATTATTTGAAATTGACTCTGTTTGTTAGCTGGTTCATCTCCAATGAAAGCAATCCAGATGATTCTAATAAAGGCAACCATTATCGTCGGATGATTTTTAATGTTAATAAGTTTCGGATGTCCGAGTTTTGCTTGTGAAACATACAAACCATAAGACATTTCTGATCGTCTATAATGTTACTCAAGTTTTGCAAGCATCTTAGGTACTTGCAATACATGTGGGACGGGAGGAAACCTGATTATTTTCATGAAAGTTTTTTAAAAGGATCTTGACTGTGAAGTTTGTGAAACCTCACTTGTTTGTGCTTCATGACGATTATCTTCAAGGTTTTTTTGAGTTTAGTTTTATTGTTTATTAGTGTTTCTTTAATTTAGGCATACCTAGTTTTGCAATAATATAAGTAAACGATGATTTTTCTTGATTTTATCTTAAACACCAGCTACTAAATTACTTTTAGTGCTGCTGTGTCAATTAAAAAATAGTAGTATTAGTACTTGTCAAAAATTCCAGGAAAACCAATATTTTTTAATTTATTGTAGCAGTTTTTCATTGCCTAAAACGAAACACTTTTTGACTTTTTGTTAAATTTTTAACATTGGTTAATTTCTACAATTCATTGATATCAATTATAAATAATAAAAATAAAATAAAAGTATCTTACTGGTAGTTATAGTTACTACGAAACTTATTTTTTACACTCATAAATTCATGCTAAAAATAATTTTAAAATTAAATATTTTCCATACGACGCAGCAAACTGAAATAAAAACATCTTCCAAAAACAAAGTAAACAGTAAAATCCAACATATTTAACGAAACACAAAAAGTACGTTTAAATTATTTTATAATAAATTAAACATTAAAACAAATAACTAACACTAAATCACTTATTTATATACCGATGGTTTTATATCCTACACCGTGAATTTCTATCATCTTCGAGCATTCTTTCTCTGATTCTGCGCACGGTCCTTGTACTAGAAGGACCGAAAATTACTCGTCCCATTCTCCAAGCAGTGTCGTACACGTGTGTGCATATTTAATATTTAACACAGTTACATTGCTTCCTTCTTAATTCTAAAGCAGACACAGTAGAGACAACATCTCGTAACGCTTTATGTCGGAATCTGACATTTGCATCTCTTCGGCAAACACCTTTCCTGAAGAAGTAGCAGTCCGTGGTTTTAACAGTAGTGGTCCCCTTTGATTTGAAGCAGCACACCGTAATCCTCACGCCGTTTGCCTCTTAAAAATCACTTCAAACGTGGTTTGAACTTCCAGTCCAACCCGTCTGAACCACATTCTATCGTCGCTAGCGCCAATTTCTTTATGTCGTAGTTGGTACCAAGCTCTTTTAAGGTCTTTAAAGCAAAGATAAGTGGACAGCTATTCATCCAACGCTTTTTCTCTATCCTCTATCCATATTTTGGCTAAACTCTACACTAACTCCAAATCAGGCTTTAGTTCGAACTTCGTAAAATCTTTAAATCTCAAACATTTCTGACCGTCATTGTATCTAGCATATCGTGCTTGTCTATTGAACCTTACCGTTGTCTCTGTAGTTTGGGAGAAAAACCTTGTTGTCGCTGTGGATTGTGTAACCGTACAAGATTTCCAAACTCAAAAACTCGATTGATTAAATGGGTATTGGCATTTCTTGAGGGCACTAACAATCTTAATATGGCTCTGATTACGTCGTGAATGTTATTCATTCATGTTTTTAGTTGATCAACGTAACTTTCACTTGCTTAGTATTCTTCGTTGGTTTTAAGACCAAACTTAAGGTCACATGGAAGGCATAATTCACGACCAAACATAAAGAAGCGGGAGTCTGGCCCGCAGTCTTATTTACGGCATAACTTTATGTCATATGAAACAGCTGAGGTATGAGTCTTTTTAATGTTCTTACAGAACCTTAAAAAAAATGGCCCATGGTTCGAATCATCTTCTTTAATATTTAATCTGACTGATGATGCAAAAACGTTTTTCTTGTTTTATTGGCTCCTATTAATCGGCAGACATTTTAAAATAGAGCCGATTCAATTTTATTCTCTGGTCTAAGTCGGTTTCCATATAAACGCTAAAATTGGTAAAGAATTCTTTTACTAGTACGTTAGCTATGGTTGACGCTTCCTGGTTTGGAATATCATATACTTCGTTCCACTTTGTAAAAAAGCCCATCGTAACTAGGATGTATTTATTTCTACTATCTGTCTCGGGATAATATATTGACTCATAAGTGTTCTTCGAAACTGGCCCATTTGCGTAAGCACATAACTGAGATTTTTGGCAACATCGTCGAACTTCCTCTTTACATTTCCCCAAAAGGATCGTTCACCTACCTTCCGTAATGTCTTCGTACTACCAAAACCTCCACCTGACGCTCCATCATGCAATTGATGCAATAGTTTTGACACTTTGCTTCTAGGTACAACTAGTTGCAACCTAAATTAAGTGCCATCTTCATTTTCTAAAATTATATATAAAACGTGGTTTTCAAGGTCCACTATTAAATTGGCTCGAAACACTTTTCGTTTTCAAAATTCTTGCAGGAATTTTTTGCACGCTAGGCTTCATCCGAGGCGCATCCAATTTAATACAATCTTGAGCCAATATGATCGCAACTATTTGCTTTGTTCGTTTCTCACAGTGTGAATAATTGTCCTTACACGGTCTTCTCGAAAAAGCGACTGCATTACTATTACTGTGAATTTTTCTGCTCTGTGTTCAATGCCATAGTCGTATATGGACTGCTATACAGGCTTTCTGCAATTGCGACGAATGTCCCAGTTTCATGACAATTCCAACATCTCGGCTTACTTTACTTGGCCAGCAACGGTTTAATTAACTTTCTAATCTTTTCTTTAAGACCTGAAGAGTTTGGATTATACTCGTCCTCGATGATTTTTACACGAAAACCTCAACATATTTTGATTTTCGTCTAGTGTTCTAGGACTTCATATATACAAGTTTGGCTCTTGCCAATTTTACATCCCTGTGTATTTTTTTAAGCCCGTTTACAAATGTGTCTATTGCTATTACGTCTAGGAAATCCTCAGGAGCAGTAGGGTATGCCAATCGCACCATACGAGCGATCTCTACTTCGAATTATTATCGAGTTTTAATAGGACACTGTACCTACCCGGCTTCGTAGCTGTGTTTTATAGACTTGTAAATGGGAACCTCCAAAACGATTATTTTGTCGAGAATAAAGGGCTTAATATAAATGTTCTTGATCTTTTGGAATCGCCTGGAAATTATAATACATAACAACTTCTGTTTTGTTTTAGGAAGCATTTAATTTAACACTACCAGAGTGGACAAAGGAATATTATCCTGAAAAAATGTATATTCCAACAGTGAGAAGTTTTGTTCTAAATACATATACTGACGAAATTAACAGACTAATTGGAGGTAAATGAATGTTTGTTTAGACTGTGGTTTTCTATCCACATCTTGTATATAATTATCTTTTTTCAAACTCTTAGTTACAATAATTTAACCTTAGAGATTATCTTTGGACTAACCTTAATTGAAAAATATGATATTGAAACACTTATGGGGGCTTTTTACACAATTTATTTACAAAATTGTTAAGATACACTGAACTCTGCTGGATAACGTCTAACTACTTGACAATACAATGAACTCTTGTGAACACTTGACTCGAACTGACGTAAACTGCCCATGCATCCCCTTATATACAATATTATTTAATCTAGTCAGTGTGTTTAGAAGTTTCTAGAATTTTCTAGAAACATTATTTAAAATGGTCAGTTGATTTTTTTACAAACTTCTAAAAATCAACTGTCAACAACAATCTTTCAAATTAAGGTCCCTTCCTTTACGGTTATCCCGTTACACTGCCCCCTCCTTAGATTCATTCCTCCTGGAATGTTATTTCCTACATCGGAATCCCGCACACTCCCTGAGCCAGCCAAACCATCTTCTTGGAGTTGCTGCGCATCTCCACTGTGGTTTCCCTGGTAAGGCGCCAAACGATCATGATGGACCACGACGGGTTTCCCTCTGGGAATTTTCACGATCCGATAAATGACATCGTTAATCTTCTTCTTGATGGTGTAAGGACCTTCCCAGTTCTTTTGTAATTTGGGACAAATACCTCGACGCCGTCGGGGGTTATAGAGCCAGACTAAATCTCCAACTTGGTAACTCTTTTCCATTGTCCGTGTGTCATAGTACCTCTTCATCCGATCACTAGATAATTGTAGTTTTCCACGCACCAGGTTGTGTATATTTTCCATTCGATTCTGAAGGTCGGTGACATATTGTTCACGTGCCATTTCTTCACCAGGTTTACAACCAAACACCAAGTCACATGGTAGCCTCATTTCTCTACCGAACAGGACCTTCGCAGGCGTTTGGCCAGTTGATTCATTGATGGCCGATCGAATTGCCATTAGAAATAGTGGAATATGTCGATCCCAATCCCTCTGACAATCTGACACCACTTTTGACAGATAGTTGGTTATAGTCCGGTTCATTCGTTCCACCATTCTATCAGACTGAGGGTGCATCGCTGTGGTTCTCGTTTTGTGGATGCCTAATCTTTGGCAAACTTCTTGAAACAGCTTGTTTTCAAAATTTCTTCCTTGGTCTGAATGTAATTCTAATGGTACCCCAAATCGGCTTACGAATTCTTCAACCAATATATCTGCTAAAGTGGTAGCTTCCTGATTGGGAACTGCATATGCTTCAACCCATTTAGTGAAGTAGTCCATTACAACAAAGATGAACTTGTTTCCTACATCGGTTTGTGGAAGTGGCCCCAATACATCTACTGCGATTCTTTCAAAAGGACTTCCAACCAGGTATTGCTGCATTTCCGCCTTCGGTTTTCGGTGCGGACCGTTGCTGGCAGCACATGTAGTGCATTTACGACACCAATCTTTAACATCATTAGTGCAATTTACCCAGTAAAATCTATCTCGGATCTTTTGCAGCGTTTTCGTGATACCCTGATGTCCTCCAGAACTATCATTATGCATCTGTTTTAAAATTTCCGGTACAGCATTTCTTGGGACCACTATTTGTTTCCTTGTTTCTGTGCCCTCGGAATTTTCTACAAGTCTTTTAACGAGCCCTCCGTCCAAAATTAAAGAGTTCCATTGGGACCAGTATGCTTTTAAAGCAGGAGAGGATGAGGATATCTCTCTCCACAACGAACGACGGTCCATTCTCTTCCACTCCCGAATCTTTCTCAGAACGGAATCGTTTTCTTGTTTCTCCTCCAGCATAGAGCTCTCGTCTTCTGGCACAACCTTAACTAAGGCAAGTTTTTCCTCGTTCTGCTCCATACGGGTACAATGGGGGCAATCAGGTCGACATGGTCTTCTGGAAAGTGCATCAGCATTACGATGTCTGGTTCCAGGTCAGTGCTCGATTTCAACATCATATTCCTGCAGTTTTTCGAGCCATCTTGCTATCTGTCCTTCTGGGTTCCTAAAGCTAAGTAGCCACTTTAAACTAGCATGGTCTGTTCTGATCAGGAATTTTCTGCCATACAGATATTTATAAAAGTGTTCGACGGATTTTACAACTGCTAACAGTTCCCTCCGAGTTACACAGTAGTTCTTTTCAGCTTTCGATAAAGTTTTGCTGAAGTAACCAACCACTCTTTCCTTACCGTCTTGTAGCTGTGACAAGACGGCTCCAATTCCCAATTCCAGAATAAGCTTACCATCAGGAAGTGGATAACAGGTGCTGACGTAAGCTGTTTCTTTAATATTTCAAACGCCTTTTGACATTCCTGATCCCAACAGAAGGACTTATCTTGTTCTGTCAAACGTGTCAAGGGTTTGGCGATGTCTCCAAAATTCTTGACATATCGTCGGTAATAGGAACAAAGACCCAAGAAACTCCGGAGCTGATGTTTGTCGATAGGGATTGGCCATTCCTGAACGGCTTGTATCTTAGCGGGGTCAACAGCAACGCCATCCTTGCTTACGTTATGTCCTAAATAGTTGACCTGTCTCTGGAACAAGTGGCATTTCTTAACATTCAATGTTAGATTAGCGTTCTGTAATCTTTTAAAAACTTCTTTCAGGTTAGATAAATGTTCCTTATGATGATGTCGTCTAGATAAACTAGACAAGTTTCCCATGACAAACCCCGCAGGATGTTCTCCATTAGTCGTTCAAACGTCGCAGGAGCATTACAGAGGCCAAATGGAAGGACCGTGAATTGCCATAACCCTGAACCACTGGTAAAGGCAGTCTTTTCTTTGTCTGCAGGATTCATTTTAACTTGCCAGTATCCGCTTTTAAGGTCCAAGGTAGAAAACAGAGTAGAACCCGCCAAAGCGTCGAGAGCATCATCAATCCTTGGCAGAGGATAACTGTCCTTCTTAGTGACATCAGTTAGCTTTCGATAGTCGACACAAAACCGCATTGATCCATCTTTCTTTCTCACTAATACCACAGGAGAAGCCCACGGACTACTGGATGGTTCGACTATGCCATTTTGAATCATTTCTTTAAGGACTCTGTCTGCTTCTTCCTTTTTAACTTGAGGCATCCTTCGGGGTACCTGTCGAATCGGACGTGCATCACCAGTGTCAATTCGATGTTGTACAACATCAGTTCTTCCCAGTTTACTTTTAGAACCAAATACAGGTTTATAACGGTAAAGTAGATCTCTTACCTGTTTCTTTTCTAATTTTGACAAAGAGGGGTCTAATTTTGTCATTAATTGTTCAATTTCGTTGGTCTCATCTGTTTCTGTAACATTTATCTTGTGAATTATGGCCATTACTGGTTCTAAACTTCCCATTTCCGTGTCCTTTCGGAGAAGAACTGGATGATCGTTCAAGTTGATAACTCGGATGGGTACCTCTTTGGCGGATCTAACAAGAGTCTTACCCACAAGGAGTCCTTTTCCCAATTCATGGTCATGGTTCTTCGGCTCTTTCATGGCTGGGGCACCATCTGGCTCCAGTCCATCCAACCGCGCTGTGACGACACATTCGCAGCTTGCCGGAAGTTCGATATCATCGATTAGCTTAATCGAGGCATTGTCAACTTGTTTTCGGTGCAGGAATATTTCTTCAGTACCAGTACGAAGGATACGTTGGCGAAGATCCAAATGAAAACCACAGTGGAGCATAACATCCATGCCCAGAACAACATCTTCATCAACGTCAGCCACCAGCACTGAGTGAACAAGAGAGGTTGAACCAAACTGTAGCGTCACCTGTATCTCACCGTAGACTCTAGCAGAATCTCCGGTAGCGGTACGCAGTCTCCAACTGGTAGGCAACATCTTATTTCGCATAATGATGGTTGGTAGGACGATAGTTTTTGTAGCTCCAGTGTCTACCAGCATGCTAATATTCTTCCCATCAAGGAGGCCATCTACATATAAGCTGTCCACGTGATGTCGCAGAGTTGCCAATTTAATGGTGTGAGGGGCTTCGGGACTGTTTGGGGTCGATTTCGCCCTCCAGGAGTCGACCCGTTCTAGTTTTCCTGCTGCTGGGGTACTTCAGCAGAAGATTTTTCTTTTTGGGGGCAAGTATTTCTTATATGGCCTAGTTCTCCGCAGTTCCAGCATCTCACTTGGCGCCTTCTTCTTGGAGATAACTTCATTAATCTCTCTACTACCGCTTCAACGTCGCTAACGGAATGAACGGCATGGTCGTAGTTACCGGTGATTTCCCTTAGTCGAGCAACTCCACGTGAGGCCTCCGTCGCCGCCTCAAACTCCAGGGCAATGGTCAAGGCGTCCACAAGAGTCTTCGGCCGCGCCAACCGTACAGCGCGCTGCAACTCGACGTCTCGAAGACCATCGGTGAAGGTTTGGACTGCTAGGCACTCCAGGAAATCCTCCGCTGCATTTGAATACGCAAGTCGTACCATTCTTGCTACATCCGCTTCAAATTCCTGGATAGTTTCTCCATTTTTCTGTTTTCGGCTCTTTAACTGCATTCGGTACACAGGTTGTAGATGAGTTTGACCATAACGCATCTCTAGACGATTCACCAATAACTCGAAGTTGTCAGCTTCATCCGGCGTCAATGATTGCAAGACGTCTAAAGCTTCGCCTCGCAGAGCTACGGTTGGGGACAATGCTTTCTCCTGGGATGACCATCCATTAGCTCTGGCCGCTGCGTCGAATTGTTTCAGGTAATTTGGCCAGGAAGTCTTCCCGTCGAAGGTCGGGGGTTTCATCGTCGTTCGTCCATAGGTCGTCTCCTCGCTTCTTTGTCGTTCGACGTCTGCGTGGCAGGTTTCCATCCTTCTTGCATCTCCGTCGCCGTGGTGGATGGTTTGGCTTCGGCGGCTAGCTTCCTGTTCTTGTTGAAGCTTCCTTATCTCGGACTGCATTTGCTGGTTGATCTGGTTTTGCTCGTCTCGCAAGTTCGACACTTGCTGATTTTGTTCGTCTCGCAAGCTGGACACTTGCTGATTTTGTTCGTCTCGCAAGGTGGACACTTGCTGATTTAAGTTGTCTACTTGCTGATTCAAGTTGGCTACTTGCTGATTCTGCTCGTCACGAAGATGTGATATTTGCTGGGAGAACGAACTGGATAACTCATCTGATAGGGTAGACATCCGTTGTGATAGCTCCTCTTGTTGGCTCTTCATCTGACTGGATAGCACCTCTTGTTGGTTCGTCATTCGTTGTGACAGCTGGGACATATCTTCACGCTGGCTCTTCATCTGACTGGATAGCTCCTCTTGCTGGCTCTTTATCTGACTGGATAGCTCCTCTTGTTGGTTCGTTTTTCGTTGCGACAGCTGGGACATATCTTCGCGCTGGCTGCTTATCTGACTGGACAACTGGGACAGTTGTTGAGCTTGTTCTTCTTGCAGCCGGGAAAGTTGTTGAGTTAGTTCAGAATTTAATTTTTGAACTGGGTCTTCTAACACCACAGCGTCAGGGTCCAAATTATTATTTAGGTAGTATTCACGGAGCCTTCTCAACAATACGGATTTGCTCCCAGTAGTTTCCAACTCTAATTCTTCGAGCTCTCTTCTGAGCTCAGCAACCAATAGTTCATTTATCTTTTTTCCAGGCATTCTTATATCTTCACCCCACACCTGACACCAATTTGAAACACTTATGGGGGCTTTTTACACAATTTATTTACAAAATTGTTAAGATACACTGAACTCTGCTGGATAACGTCTAACTACTTGACAATACAATGAACTCTTGTGAACACTTGACTCGAACTGACGTAAACTGCCCATGCATCCCCTTATATACAACATTATTTAATCTAGTCAGTGTGTTTAGAAGTTTCTAGAATTTTCTAGAAACATTATTTAAAATGGTCAGTTGATTTTTTTACAAACTTCTAAAAATCAACTGTCAAGAACAATCTTTCAAATTAAGGTCCCTTCCTTTACGGTTATCCCGTTACAATATGATAAAAAAATAACAAAATCTGTTTTCTCATGGCGGATGGATAATATTGGATATCTGACCATAGTTTTCAATTATGATCAACTTTTCTTAATAACAATTGTCGCTATTTTCAAAAAAAGGTACTTTACTCTTGAGTAAATTGCATATTTTTTGACACACCTCGTATACGGTTTATAAAAATTGATATCTGATGGTTCTATTTTAAGTTTCAGACCTTGCACAACTTTTTATGAATTATAACTTTTTTTTAAGGATAAAATACTAATACATACGTAGAAAATGTTTGCATTGATAAGAAGATCGACTTGGTTGACACTTAAATTCCATGATTACTTTAAAACAAAATTGTTTTCAGTCCTCAAAATACCGATATTGTGAAGAGTGCATTTTTGTGGTGTTCAGTATTTATTGGTTTTAACCCAATTAGTACAAGAAATGAGTAATATGCCTAGAAACGAATTGTCTGAGAGCGTTTAAAATTTTAGAAAGTATACAAACAAGAATATATTAAATGACATTAAGGAGAAATTAAAAAAATGTCAGATCCAGCAGGGCTTGAACCCGCCCCCTTAAGCTCTACGCGCCAACGTATATTTTCTAAAATTTCAAAATTTTCAAAAATCCTATGAGAGATCTTAAATAATCGTTTACAATAAAATAAGGGTTTACACATGAAAATGTATTTTTTTATTATTTAAATGCATCCTTTGATTGGTAAATTTTTATTAAATCGTTGCATCGTTTTTTTTTGTTTTATATTTTTTATTATTTGGCTAGTTAAGTAATAATTTTTTTCTCTTTACCGTTTTTCTAACTGTTTTTTAAGCGTTCTATTTTTGTTTTGACAATTTCTATAAATTTTCGTTTTTACCCATTTATTTCAAATTTTCTTATTTTTTTATTGATACCAAATTTCACTTACATTGTACCTAATCTTTTTTTAACTTAATACCCTTCCTTATCTCATCAGATAGCTATGTAATGTTATATGCTTCGGGATTGAGTTAGTATCTTTTCTTTAATCTTAAATTCCTATTTTTGTTTGTAGATTCTTTAACTTCCTAAACCTCAACTTAATCTGCTTAAAACTAAGAACTATTATAATTATATTGTAACAATCCTCAGAACACTTCATAATCAATTAGAAAAATGTTAAAAGTAAAATGATATTAAGCAAGCAAAGGACCAATGAACTGGCATACATTTAAATCGGCTTTTATTGCAATTTAAAACGTAATATGTAAATGCCTTTTGGTTCATTTTAATCTACTTGTTTTCTACATATAAAATTCAATCTATTTCTAAATTTCAGGTGTTTTAGTTAAAAAATTATTGGCAGACTGGAGCGCCAAAGCTGAAGGCAAAAACTCTATGAAAGCTTTCCTATATGGAGGACATGATGGTACTATAGTTAATTTATTAAGAACCTTAAAGGTCTGGGACGAGCAATTACCAAATTATGCTATAACTGTAATGTTAGAGTTATACAAAGACCAAAATACAAACGATTATGGAGTTGAAGTACGTTTGATTTTACATGATTTTACTTTTTTTTTTGATGAAGGAAATTTCAATTACTTGAAAATATTTTATTTTAGATTTACTTACGCAATAGTACCAGTGTGCCACCATTTAAATTAACCATTCCTGGATGTGATAGTTTTTGTCCATTAAACAAACTCAAACAACTCACAGCTAAAGTAATTCCCGAAAATTGGGAAGAAGAATGTCAAATAGATGATAAGAGTTTTGTAGTACCTGAATTACATGGTCCTTAAGTACTTGAGTAAATAAATAATTTAGTACACTTTTACTATCCCAATCTGCTAAAATGTTATTTATGTAGAAACAGGAAAGATTCTTAATTAAAAATTTATATATAGACTATTTTTTGAACACATTTTTTTCATAAAGTATTAACTAACAACATATACCACTTAAGTAAAACGAAAAGATTTATTTAGGTAGAGTAGATTCACAAATATAGTATCTCATTGTAAAAGTCATTTGATATCACCTGTAAAACTAAATAATCCCTTTTAAATACTCTATTGTTGAGGAATTATCATAGTAACACAAGATGGCAGAATTAGCTTATATGCGAGTCAAATGTAGGTGAAGTGTAATGTCAACAAACTAGCTACATAATTAACTCTTCTTTTACACGTGAAAATTATTAAGTTTTGCGAAAAATGGGAAAACCAATTTGAGTTTGGAATAGTACATTACGTAACGAGTGCGGAAAGCAGGTGATCCCATCACCAGTGCGTTAAAACACACGAGTGATGGGATTACCTGCGCACCGCACGAGTTGTGTATTCTATTTTTTATCATTCCGTGAGGAAAGCTCTTGAATTTGTCTAAAATAAAAGGAAAAAAAATAATAAAAGTAATATTAGGTCTGATCCGTCTGCACCGCGAAGGCGCTGAAGGAGGGTTAGAGGGAGGCGGATTCCCCCATTAAAACAAACATTTTTAGAGTTAAGAAATTATAACATTTTTGTTAAAAAAAAAACTTTTTTATTACAAAATTATTATCCATTCACTTCTTATTCCTATCTCAGTAGACTATGCATTTTATTTCTTGGATTGGCACTTCATTTTGTTGGGTTGGTACCTAAACTGAAAACGTCCTGTCCTACTGTCGAAATATTGGCAGCTCATATTATCAAAGGTTAAAATTTTTAAAGATACAAATATTCAATAAGCAATGCCAAAAAAATCAGTATAGAACTACATAACAACATCATTAAATGTTATGGTATGTTTAAGAAAGAAAGCAACAGCAGCGAAAGTGGCTCAGATCTTTAAGATAAGTGCTTTCCATTTTGCTATTTCTTTTAAATGAATCCTAGTTTGTGACAGCTAACATAAAGTTATATATTTATCATTAGATTAATTGAAAGAGGTTTTTGTAATGATTTTATAAATATGTATCACTTTAAATAAAATTTATATTATTAACATAATACATAACCGTTTTTGACAGATATCATAATAAATTATAAACAACGTTGTCAGATTTCACATTTCTAAATTAAACATTTTGTAACTATAATTTAATTCAAAATTTTGTTAAATATTTTTAAATCTCATATCTACTTGTGTAACTGTATATTTTTTGAAACTAATTAATATGACTAACATTCTAAATGCTTAATTTTTTTAGATTAGTGTTTGGAAAATACGGAGAATTATTAAGGATTGAAAAATAATGAGAAAGTCGCAGATAAAGGAAGTAAAACTGATACATTTGAAAAGTTTATTTTAAAAAAGACTTACAGCGACAGATTTGGATCTACCATTCTAAAAATGAACATTTTACTTTGGACTGATGCTATGATGCTAAACAGAATTTTGATTTTAAAGGGGGACGCACTACACTATACAAACTTATAAAATTAATGGGATACAAATTTAAAAAAGTAAATGGACGACATATTTTATGTGAACAACGACACGTTAAAATTAGTAAAATCACTTTCATTCGGAAATATAAACAACTAAACAATCTTACTGAGAGAGTTACATTCGTGTACCTAGATGAAACATGGATCTATCAAAATGGTAGCTCAGTGCGTCAGTGGGTACACGATTCTGACCTGAAAAGTAATCCAGCTCGTGTAAAATCCGAAGGAAAGCGATTTACTATTTGACACGCTCACACGATACTGGATGATTTCTGGAAGGATGTGACTTGTTACTAGAGTCTTCGAATACAGACTTTGACTATCACAAAAGTATGAATAGTGACCTTTTTAAAAACTGGGTTGTTAATCAACACATTCCTGCTCTATCTGTATTTCAAGAAAAATGTGTGGTGGTCATGGACAACGCGCCATACCATTTAGTTCAACTTAACAAATCACCCTATTTTAGCGAAAAAAGCGATGTTGCAGGAATGTTTGATTAACAATATCATTACACAAAAATGACAAAGAAACAACTGTACTTAATAATCTTACCTTATAAAACTGACGAAAAGATATATGTAGTGGATGAAATTTTAAAACAACGAGGACATGAAGTACTTCGACTACCACCATACCATTGTCATTTCAATCCAATAGAACTAGCATGGGGGTTTACTAAGACATATTATAACAAACACATAACATCTACTTATCTTGACCAGGATAGAGTTAAAAAAACGTGGACAGAAGCATTGACTAAATGTACACCAGACATGTGGCGAAATTTTTGTAGACATACAGACGAACTTATTTTGGCAGATTGGACTACTTACATGGGAAACTGCTGACATGACAATATTCCTCCTTTAATTATTTCATTGGAGGAATCAGATTCTGACGATTCCGATTTTGGATTTGATAGTGACTCTGATTCTTTCAGTGAAATAATGGAAAAGGATTGATCATACAAATACACCGACAACATTTACACGTTACATCTAAATCTGCATCTGTATTTGTTTTTATTTGCTTTTATGTAATTTATTAAAATATTTTTTTATTGAATCGGTTTGAAAAATTTCTGAATATTTTCTGTTATAAAGAACATTATCAAAACATCTGCATATATAAGTCAAATGCGACTCCACTTGGGGCGGACCAGTAAAATTAAATTTGTACTGGAGTAGTTTCCTTAATTAACCCATTGGATGTGAAATTTTATTACCCTACAGCCACTATTACAATTGCCACGTATTTTAATGAATTTAAAAACAAAATCAAATTTAGAAAAATAAATAAATAAATAAATAGCTGAGTTCGGTAGTGGTTTCTCTACTGGCAAATTATGCCCAGCTCAGCCGTAGAGGGTAAGTGCCAAAATAAAGTGAGTGCGCCACCGATTTGTACGGTTAAAATCGGAAACCCCTGATGTTCCAGGCACCACTTCACCCACTGGAAATAATTAAATAAATTCAAAATATTAAACAGTACTATTTGAATTGCACAATAAAAAAAAACGATAAAGTGAGCTAAATAAAACAAAATATCAACTAGACCCTTCTTTAATAAAATTTAAGAATTTACACAACTGTCAAGCCTCGTGCTTGACAACGCTATTGATATTTATATAAAATAAGAATATGTGAATAATATTAAAAGTTAAATTTATCAATATATGTATGATCACACTCAATACAAAAAAAAAAACAAGAAAAATAGATCTTAACTAACTATAGTTACGACTTAATCTAATTAGGCTTATCTGTTAGTCCTCGGCGTCTCTGATACTTAGGTCGGTTCCAAAACCCAAGCCTGTTCCAAAACCAATAGGCTTGCACCAACCACAATAACTTAAGCTCGAACTAAGTATCAGGTCTAGGATTTCAGCCTATAACTAGGACTTAAGCCCGTAACTAGGACTTGAGCCCGTAACTAGAATTTATGCCTGTATCTAGGACTTATGCCCGTATCTAGGACCCTAAAATCGTAATTTAGTATTAACATTAGCTTAAACAGATTTTAATGACTCCTTGAATTAATTTGATTTAATAACTTTAATACAATTTGAACACATTAACTTAAATTTGTACTACAATGAAAGAATAAAAATGAATTTAAATGAATAATACAACATTTAGAAGTTGACTTCTCTGAATTTACAATTAATGAGCAAAACTAATGATTTAAATGCACTCAACAAACTTAAATTTGACCTGCTAGTCACAACAAAATTATAACAATAAATTAAATCAATATTTAACATAAAATTAATTAATAATAGTAAAAGAATAAGCAAAAAGGAGTCTAGTTTCACATTAAAAACCTACATACAAGACACAAAGAAATACATATGCAAAATAAAGATATTACAACCAAAATTGCGACCATATGGCGTTATTAATCTTATGAAAATAAAATTTCGTAACTCACCTATTAAGACAGGGTTTCTTTCATTAAGCTAGTGACAGCCTAGCTGGTAGACGGGTAAATCAATCTCCTCGTTGCTAATTGCGGGAATTCTACCACAGTTCACCGTCTGAACGGTTTTAAATCTCCAAATCTACCTACTGCCTGTTTCTTGATCTATCTACGTTTCGTCCGAAATAAAATAAGAAAAGAGAAAACCATAAGGATTGAACAAACCACATGAATAAAAGGCGTTTTACTTACCACAGAAGATTACACAAAAATCCCAAACACGCGGTTTTTTTTCCAAAGAATCTGTCCAAAAATACCCACAGGAACTAACTCCACAGCGATTTAAAACTTAAACCAAAAATCTTCTGGATGCCACGTTCTTATAACAAAGGCTGGTAAACGAAAAAGACCTGGTTCTCTCGTATCACATGCACCAGAGTTTGACACACGTCGAAATAAGAGATGGCCTCTACTACTATAGGGACAATAAACGTAGGATCAACAGCTACTAACTTACGAGCAAACAGTAATCGTTTAATAACAACAGATCTTATTACTTAACAAGATAACACGAAAAATCCCAGTATTACTCAATTTCTCGTTCATATACAATCTTTAAATGTCGGATGCTAAAATAACGAACTGCAGACGACAGCATTCTAAGTTTTACGACGAAAAAGAAAAGAAGAATTCACCTCGTTGTATGACAGTAGTTCAAATCAATCACCTTAACCCCACAATATTGTTCTGAATTTAATAAATAGACTTCCAAAACAATATTAGTAATAATTTGTGGCCAGAATAAATTTATAAGTTGATGATTAACTATAACCGAACTAAAATCAACCTGAACCTGTCACGATTTAATCCTTAATAACGGAGAATTCATAAGGTAAGTAATTAGTTATAACTATTGTGAATTTAAACCCGTGACACAATAATGTCACACTACGATGCCATTTGGATGTAAAATAGTAGACTTTAAAAAAGATGGATATAAAATTTGAGTACTGTGTTTTTATGTCACTGCTTGAATAATTTAAAAGTTTTATTATACATTTGTAAAAATGATTTTTTTACTTTTGCTTGATTAATTTAAAAGCTGTATTAAACGTTTTTAGTTAATATATGTATATGTGCTACATTTTGAATTGTACTTATTTATTTGTAATAAAATGTAAATATAAAAGTATATTTTTCGTTAAAATCCAATAATATAATAATTGACTATAAACAGGGATCTGTTCTGTGTAAAGGAATGTGTTATTTTGAGTATCAGTCAAAATTCATGTGAATTCAAATAGACCATTCTTGAATCTTGGATATTAATACTACTTGCAGCGAAAACTGACGTATCTACTTTAGTATTCAATTTAATATTAAATATATTGACTTATTTCCTGCAAGTTTTAAATTTGGTTTGCAAATTTAATTACTTAAGATATTTGTACTGAATACACATATTTTTATTGAAGACGTGACAACATCGTACTTACAATTAACAAGACCACAGAACAGTAAACTCAGACGTGTATTATACAGGGCGAATTTCATGTTACTAACAGAGCCTACTGAGATAGGAATAAAAAGTGAACGGATTATATGTATAGTTATGAATCTTTGTTAAATACGTTAAATATAATATTTGAACAGTTGCTTAATTCTATAGACATACTTTTTAACTTCCCGCTAAAAAAATTAAAAAAAAAAATTAAAATCGGGAAGTTATTGGTTTCGCCCCGTTTTTCGAAAATCGAGTTTTCATCGGATCTCAACGTTTTGAGGTATTTGGAACCTCCCCTGACTATTTTTGCGAGGGTGTCTGTATGTCTGTATGTACGTGTGGATGTGTGTGTGGATGTATGTAAACCTCTTATAACTTTTGAACGGCTTGACCGATCGGAATAAAATAAAAACCGTTCCAAAGAGTTCCTGTAAGTTTAAACCGATGCGAACTGGTAGATTTCGAGAAATTTCAAAATAACCGAAAAAAACAATTGGTAAAAATGATGTTTTTTGGGCATATCTTTTTGGCCATTAAATCGATCAATTTCATAACCTTATCAGCTCTCAAGCTTAAAAAACCACGTCGAATGCCGTTTTGCAAATTAAAATCGGTTGATTCGTTCGTGAGATACCGTTGTCGAAAAATTTCAAAAAAAGTGTTTTTTTTTTTTCAATAACTTAGAGATTTTTTGACTAATCGATTTTGTGCTCCTAGTAACGTTTTTAGGTCTCAAAAAACTGCGTCGAGTGCCATTTTGAACATCAAAATCGGATAACGCGTTAATAAGTTATGGCTTTTTAAACATTTCAAAAAAAGTCAAAAACGTCAAAATACGTCACGTTACTATCATAGCTGTACGGTTAAAACTAGCGGGAAGTTGCAAGGATGGCCTTTAAGGTCAACCTCTTTTCGAATTTTTTTTTATTCAACTTAAGTAGGTATATTAGATAATAATTGAGAATCAAAGAATTCTTTATTAAGTAATGAAACGTTTAATTGATTATACCGTGAAATAACAATTCTGAACTCGAAAATTGCTTTTTAAAAACAATTATTTATTTATAAGTACAAACTTTTATATCTTTTCTACAAACTACTTGTTATTAGTTTATACCCGTATTCAGAACACTCGATTAAAATATAACGGACCCGTTATATCGAGGGCTGGATGGCAGCACCTCGTAACTCTCGGAATATGAATTTTACAGGAGAGCAAAAAAACTTAATAATATCTAGAGAAAACATTTCTTGGTAATTTTTTTTCGTTAATCAGAATTTAAAGTAGTGGGGAAATATACTATAAATTTAAATTTGGATTGATTTTTATTTAAACAAATATTTGTGTTGGATACAAGATACTGCATTTTCAAAGTCAGCATTTACGAGGAAATGCAATGGGAATAAAAACACAAAACTCAATTGAAAATTAAAATTTTATTTAAAAATAATGAAAATAAATGTTATTCTAAAAAAATAAAAAACAAAACACTATATTCTAATAGGAATAGAACAAAACAATAATTAAACAATTTTCTTTTGTCTTAAAAACTATAATCACAAAAAATAAACTTTGGCTCAATCATTGGTTTAATATTAAATCATTGTTTCAATAATCATTTTTCACTGAACGGAAGATTATCATAAAATGCCCAACAATCTTGAGGTATACACTTTTTTATTGCTTGAAGGTGGTCATACTTTGTTTTTGTTATTTTGTTTATCTGTTTGTATAAGGCAGGAAATTCAGTTTCCTTAAAATCATTTATTGTATTTGGACGATTGGATAACTCAACAAATAATTCATTAAAGTCCAGTTTATATCTGATAACACCCCGATAATACTCCAAGGCTCGAATGTCGGTAACAACTGATGTTTTGGATGGTCTTATTGACCTGTACTTCATCAAATCTTTTTTACTAAAATCTCTGAAAAAATCGAAATCTTTCGTTTTTGCCACGTATGGTGTTGAACGTCTGGCTTCCCTAGTAACTCTCAAATAGTCACTAGGTAAGTATATTTCTTTATTTTTTAGCCGTGTCTCTATTGTGCAATGCACTGAGTCACACTCCATTTGAGTGTGACCCTTCTCAAGGAATTTTTGAGTGATTTTCACATCATATTTTTCGGATAGGTATAACAGAGCATTAGCCAAAATTGCATTCCTATTTTGTGCAGTACACCCATCGGAGTATATTATAATAGGTGTTTTATCGCCACCTTTGAGAAATAATGTTTCTTCAAGAAAGTCCACCAGAAAAGAAGCATAGGTTGAGGCCTGTCCATCTGCCTGAGTCTCATTATACCAGTAGCAAACGACTTCTTTAGTAGCAAGATCATAAACTGTGAAATTGTGACAGCACAATTTAGTCTTGTAATAGAGTGTACTCGCCGGAATTTGCGGCGACAGCTTAACCGCCTGTACATCCATTGTAATAACATGACACATTTTCTCCAGTGCTTGTGCTTTATCTCACTCTTTTTCAGCTCTAGCTTTATTTTTTGCCTCTATGTGCTTCTTGTAGTCCTCTTCAGCTACATTTCCATTCTTGAACATAAAGCAAACATCGCATTGATCTTTTCGGGGTAAAAAGAGCAATTTTCTTTTCTTTTGTTATCTGCCTCAGTAGCTTAAAGGAAAGAGCCTTGCGATTTTCATCTTTACACTGTTCTTGGTAAACCCTGAACAGGTCGTTCCATGACTGGAAAGTTTGCTCCAGATAAAGCCGATCCGTGTCTTTTCTGCAGTAGTGGGATGGCAATTTATTTAATTTAGTCAAAAATTCCTCTAGGAATTCTCTATCTTCCTTGAAAACATCTTTGCGTTTTAATTTCGTAGAAAGTTTAACTGAATCACAATTTATTATCCCACTACTTGCGGATAAAGCCCAAGATCGTGCAGACCACTCTCCTAAGTTTAGTGTATTAAGATACATCAATTTACAAACTGAAAGGTGAGTATTGTGCAAAATTAAATGATACCTCAAAGTTATTGACCGTCTTGAATGTTCTGCTTCGGGTCTTTTCCTGTCACATACTTTAACTGTGGTTGCTACAAAAACTTTACGCTGTTCCCATGACATTGACCAGAATTTCGAAAATATATTCTTTCTATCATCATCTGTGAATTTACGACACTGTTTTGAGCGATCTTTGCAATTGCATCGAGGTTGTAAACGTCTTTCCTCCCTGGTAGTGTCATGAAATGTATTTTTTTGATCTTTTGGTTTTCGAAACCCGATGTATTTCTTTCCACTCATTCTTAGTTTTTTGTTATGTTCTCTCTTGTTTTGGCTCTTGGTCCTTTTTCGTTTTCTCAGAGGCATTTCATCATCTGAATCAGATCTGCTTTCCATCATTGTATCATTTTCAAGAGTGTCCATAATCACGTCATCTTTAGTCGTTTTTTCTGAATCGCAATTCTTTTCAATATTATTATCTAATTGACTCTCTTCTTCTATTAAATTTACTCTACTACTCTGTGACTCTTCTTGCCTTTCCTTTTCCATATTAACAGTAGTTTCTGGACTTGATTTCATTTGCTGTTGGGGACTACAAAAGTCGTCGTCAAGAATGACACCCTTTGACACCAAAGTTGCCTTCTCAACAGTTTGTGGAGTTAAATCTGGTTGCTGTTGGCGAATACAAAAGCCATCTTCAAGAATTATTTCTGCATCCCGGATCATTTCTGCTACATCTTCAGGACTCAGGGCTTCATTGAAAATATTACAGTTACCAAAAGCATCGCTTGAATTTGCTATACCTGAGATATTTTCATTTTCTTCTCGTATTTTTTGTTGCATTTTTTGAATAGCCAGCTCCGTATTCTCTTTTATTTTTTTCATTCGGCTTGACATCTTCAGTTGCGTTCATGGAAAATCAGCCTAAACGAAATTATAATAAAAAATCGGAAATTTTTAGTAATAATCACAATATTACTCACCCCTGAATTATAAAAACACTGAAAACCAAAACCTCGTAACCTCCAAGCTTCAATAGGTGTGAAATGGAAGGACCTCGTAACTGTTACCTTAAAAAAATATAATTGTTTATGAAAAAATTACTGACTGAAATTGGCTTTATTATTTAAAAATAAATTAACTTATTATAAATTTACCTGAATAAAAGCACAAACACATAAAAACAACACTATTCAGTGAAAAACAAACTATTTTTTCGGTAGTCACCTCTGAATGTTAGCAACTTATGGAAGACTGAGCGGTTACGAGGTAATGAGTTTAACAATTTGGCGCCAAACACATACGAGGTAATGTTTTCTTTAGTTTTGTGCGTAACGGATTTTTTGTTTAGTTTCAATATAATTCAGTAGATGGCTGAACTAGTTTTGAATCGAAATCGAGAATAATCTCAGTTTCACTCATTTTGGGGGTTACGAGGTCCTGCCTTCCAGCCCTCGATATTTTAACGGAGGCGTTATTTTGACAGTTCTCTCTGTTAAATGATGATAACGGAACCGTCAATATAACGAGCAGTTATATGATGATATAACGGACCCGTTTCACGCTAAATGGTATTCAGAAACCAAATTTTTGTTTAACGGTTCCGTTATATTTGAGATAATCAAGCTGAAATATAATCAGTGCTCAACTACTGGTTAAATTCGTATTATTGTCCAGCTATTGGAAGTTCTTGCTAATAAAAGCTTTATTATATTGTTTAGGATTACTGTTGAAAATACTTAAAAGGTAAATAAACATTATTAATAACTTTCTATGGGTTTTTTATTAAAATAAAATTTTTATTTTTCATGTAATATTTTTATTCCAATTTAACATTTCATTTAAACATTCTTAAATTGTTTTAAAAAACGACTAAAATAAATTATCAAATCAAATATAATGAGAAAGTAAAACTAATTTTATTTTAGCTTAATAAAAGTTATTTGATTCCTCGCTACCAGTCTTTCTTCATGAGTCATATTTACTAATGGATACAGACCTATCTTCTTTATCGGAGTCCAGTGATGGAGAAGAGGAACCAAGATATCGAAGAATTCGATTCATAAGACCTCGAATTAATGTCTTTGAGAAATATGACGATGTTGATTTTAAGGCCAGATATCGTTTTCGTAAAGACGTTGTATCAAGTATTTTAGATAGAATTGGTAATCATTTGCAGCCAAAAGTTCATGGTAACCGATCCATAGAACCAATGGCCCAACTACTTCTTACATTGAGATTTTATGCAACCGGTGCATTTCAAAATTGTATTGGAGACAATGTAAATATTTCGCAGCCCTCAGTGTCTCGTATAATTAAAAGAGTTACGCACTATATTGCACTGTTAGGGCAAGAAGAGATTAAAATGCCATCGACCCAGGAAGAAATTCTAGAAGTGTGTACCCAATTTTACGCAATAAGAAATTTCCCCAGAGTTATTGGTGCTGTGGATTGTACGCATGTAAAAATTTTATCTCCTGGTGAAAGAGATGCAGAGCTGTATCGCAACCAAAAAGGATATTTTTCTTTAAATGTTCAAGTAGTGTGTGATGCACATTTAAAAATAAGGCACATAATATCACGTTGGCCCGGCTCAGTACACGATTCAACTATATTAAATGATAGCCCTTTAGTTGTTAATTTGACTCGTGGAAGATATGGCAGAAACAATTTTCTCCTAGGTGATAGTGGATATCCATGTAAGACATATCTATTAACACCTGTGTTAAACCCAAGAACTCCAGCTGTAGAAGCGTACAACAGAGCCCAAATTGCCACAAAAAATACTGTGGAGAGGTGTTTTGGAGTTCTTAAACGAAGATTTGCCTGTTTGTCTGTGGGTGGGTTTGAGGACGAACGTGGATACCACAGCAGCAGTTATAGTTGCTTGTGCTGTATTACACAATATTGCCATTGATCTTGGGGATAAACAACATAAATATTTAATCTAACTTACTGCGAACACACGTATATATTTATATAAAAACTTTTAACAAAACAAGGATTTCAAACAAATATCAAACCAACAAAAACAAAGATCGGTTAAAGTTTGAAGTATGATTGACACTTACGTTACAGATTTAGTTACCGATACAACGTTGCCACATTGTGTTCACTCGTTTTGTAACGGTGCCGTTATATCTCGTCTGGTTAAGTTGTGAATACCAACTAAAATCAAACGGAGCCGTTGCTTTGACAGGCCGTTATCGAAACGGTACCGTTATTTGATATTTATGAATACGGCTGCTAAGTTTCAGACTGACTGCCCGTTTAATACTGAATATAAATATATATTAAAATGATTAAATAATTAAGCAAACTCAGCGAAGCAAAGTCAGCGTTCTTCTTAAAAGGATACATTGTAAAGGGATGATATTACTCCTTCCCCCATAGATTCAACTTTGGAGGGCTAGCGAGGAAGTTGAACATCTTGAAGTTCTAAGGCATCATGGTTTTGCTGGAAGATTAGATTTTGTCGGCGGCGGGGCGTTGGTATAATAGGTAACCCAAAATAATTGCTGCTAGGATGTAGATAATCACAGTCCATGCACTAGGGGTGTAAGCCAGTAGAGTTGGTTCAAAGGTGCTATCTGATCTTAGAATTCTTTCTCGAAGTGTTGATAATTCGTCTAAGTTAATATCTTGTAAACTGAAATTTATACTTTTGAAATTATTAAAATCATTTTTTGGAAAATCTTTCTCCGGGAACAGTATTGGTTGACTTTGGAAACTGATGTCCTCGTCGTTGGATAACGTGCTTCGAAGTCTTTTAAATACAGATTGGGAGATTTCCAGTGGTACTGGGTGGCATGTAGGCGAAGGGTTGTTGCCCAATAGTTGGATTTCACATGGATCGTCTGATTTGGTTTCAAGTAGGTCAATTGGTTTACAGATAAAATGATAGGCGTCTATTTCAGGGCATAAGTCGTTTATATAAGCGTGATACAAATTATGCTTTAGAATGAATTTATTCTTTGGAATAACTGCCTTAAACCGACTCTCTCTTGAAATTGGAACAGGATATAATTGATATAGATCAAAAGAAAAAGGGTAAGTGATCGGTATTTGTAAAATATAAGTAATTTTATTGTTTAGAATGAAACATGAAATTCTTATAATTTTTTCTAATAGTAAAATATTGTTTAAAGTTATATCAACTGGCATTTGATTAGCTTTTACCTTTTTCTTGACTGATAAGAGAATTTTATACAAATCTTCAATTTTAATAATACTGGGGTGCATTACATTAGTTTTTGCAAATGAAATAGAATTTTCGATATCTTGCAATATATCATTTAAAATTTGGAAGAGACTTGTCAACTGGATTAATACGTCTTTGATAATGGTATTATTCCCTTTAGTAACTTGGCTTTCAACAATAGCAACTACATGTTTTAACTGATTTTCTAACAATCTTTCATTATGATTAATTTGTTGAACTGTATCATTAAATTTATTAATTAGCGACAGGGCTACTGAATTTTGGTTTTTAATAGTATTAGATAATTTATTTTGATTTTGTTGAAGGTCTTTAATCAGCATTTCGTAACGTTCACCGTCTGAAGCATCTTAATTACCGGATATTGCTTTAAATATTGAACCTAAGCCATTAATAAGTCCTCTTTTAATTCTGTTTGGATGAGGGAGTATTTCTTTGAGTTTATTTTCAACTTTATCCTTTTCATAATTAAGTAATTTAAAATAGTTTGAAGTTTCTTCTAAGAAGTCTGAATTTCCGTGTATAGCGTCTAGAGTATGGTCAGTCCTTATTACTAATCTATTGTATTCATTTATAATAGGAGTTAGATCATAATAATATAAAATAGAATGATAATATTCTGTTACTCTTGCAGTGCCCAATTTGACTGGTAACAGACCAGGATTACTCTGAAGATCTTGTAAAGTAATGCTTTCTTGGAAACCGAGTGCTCTCGGCAACCTGAAAATAATACCTACGTGTTATTAAACGAATACAATCTACGTAGTGGGCGTTTAATATTACTCATATGTATTTTCTTGTGTTTATCCGTTTCTACAACTTTGCGGGATTTATTGACTGATTTTATTATTGCTGGATTTTTAAATTTGTTTGCGCCTTTTTGCCTAATTTTATTTTTAATGTAAACTTTTTGATTTGGAGTAAAGATATCAGGATCCTCACGATTTTTATTTGCTTTTTGAATTATTTTTTCTTTAGTATTAATGAGGTCTGAGTTTAATTTTGAATAAAGTAATTTTGCCCGTTCTCGGTGTTGATTAACATAGTCGTTTATTAAAAGTCTGTCAATTTCAATATTAAATGGGTCATTTTGTGTAATATGTCCTTGAATTATATCTATAGGTTTAAATTTGGTAGTTGAATGGATCGAGTTGTTGTAGGCTAGGATAGCATATGTCATTTTATTTTTAATCGAAGTATGGGAAAGATTTTTGGCATTTAATAATCGAAGATGTTCTATTAATCTAGAATGAAATCTTTCTACGGTACCGTTCGACTGTGGATGTTCAGGAGAACAGAAATGAATTTTTATTTTGTGAAGCCCTAAAAGTTCGGTTACAACGCTATTTTTAAATTCAGTTTCATTATCAACAATAATTTGGTCAGGTATTCCATGATGTGAGAAATATTTAATTAAATTATTTGCAACTGCGATGCTTGTGCATATTTTGAAAAACTGTCTACAATTGTCAAAAATTTAGTATTTTCAAATGTAAATGTGTCTAAGTGAATTATTTCGAAAGGTTTTGTTGCGGTAGGTGTTAAGTTCATTTTGATTTTTGTCGGATGTCTGTCATATTTACATTGTTGACATATTTCGCATTCATTTGTATAGATTTTTTCTGATTGGGCCAAAAATATTTTTCCTTTATACGTGTCAAGGTTTCTTCTATGCCTCTATGGTTAGATTTGCCTTCGTGGTAATTTTGAATAATTTGTTCTATGTCTGATGATGTTGTTACGTCAAGTAATTTCTTTGTGCATTTTCTGAATTTTAGTGCAGATGATCTAAAATTTCTTTGTAAACAAGTTGAAAATGGTTCATATAAATTTTGATCTTCAAAATATAGAAAATATGAAACGTTTGGAACTATATATTCTTTTATAAAATTAATAACGTCTTGTTCAAAGTTATTTTTTGATAGTTCTATATTAAATCTTTGTTTGTGTCCAAAAAGAATAGATATTTTTGGTTTTGTTGGAGAATGTAATACTGAATTTATAATAATTTGATTTTTACCATAATTTACTGCATAATCTGCGATTGGAATTCCTATAACTGGATGTTCGTCTGCATTTGAATGTATAGTCAAATCATCATCACAATTTTTGTCAATTTGTTCATCTTGTATTGTTGAAGTCGTATCGTTAACATTTACGATCATAGTTACTTCATCAAAGTTTGGGGGTGTGTTTGATTGTAAGTTAGGTTGTGGTTGTCTTGAAGTTGTCGGAGATGGAGTATTAAGGGTTTTATTTTCTTTATTAGAATTTGAGAAAGTAATGTCTTTATTTTGATATGTATTTGCTTCGTTTAGAATTTCGTCTAATTGATTCCAAAATGAATTTGTTTCTTTGGTGTGAATTTCAACGCGTGATAGACAATCAGCATTTTTATTTAAAGTTCCCTTTTTGTAAATTGGAATTTCATCAGTTGTTCGTATTTTTTGATAAGGAATTATATTATCTCTGTGTGAAATATTAGTTTTAATTTTGATGACCTGTTCTGTTCTTGGAGCTATGGATACATTATAAAGTTAATTGTTGTCTGTGTTGTCATATCGAAGTTTTAATCGCGTGAGAGGTGTAATAAGATATCCTTTATCGATATTTATTGTGGTTTGCAATAATTTTAAATCATCAAGTCCGATGAGACTGTCAAAGATATTATGAAACTTGAAGAGATAAAACTTTAAATTAGGATATGAATAATTATTTTGACGTGTGAAGAAATTATTTGGAGTATTAGAATTAAAAGATACATTTTGATTGGAATTAGGTCTGAAATTAGGTTTGTTTTGATGAATATTTTGTCTGGTAATGTTACTGGTTTTGTAGTAACTTTATTATAATTAGTATTTTTAAGATAATGTGCGTTTTCTTCTTGAATAACAAGCTGCATAGCTTGAGCCAACGATGTAGGCTTCATACAACGTATTGTTGTACCTAGTGGTTCTCTTAAACCAGAAAGGAAAGTCTTAGTAGCTAAATTTGAATATAAATCACGTTTAATTACTTTTGCTTGTTCTGTAGCTTCGTGAATATTTATAAAACTATATAATAAATTAAGCATATGTAAACAACGGTCGTAAAAGTTTTGAGGTGACTCGTTCATATTTTGTCGTAACATTACGAGATCTCTGATTAAACTTACTTCATCTCTTTGATCTGAGAAATTGTTAATAAGTATTCGCTTTAATTCATCCCAACTGGATGTTTTTTGGATATTAATTACAGTTTTAGCATTTCCTTGTAATTTGGAAATAATTGAGTTCAACAAATAAACATTTAAGAAATTATTATGATTAGTTGCATCATAAAATTGAGTTAGTAACGATTCACTAACGGAAATATACCTATCTAGATCATTTGGGTTCCCGTCAAATTCGGGTATACATTTTAAATTAAATATTCTGGTTTAAATTCAACCCTATTTGTATTTGGCATATTTAAATTATTTAAGTTTGAGTCAGCTGAAGGTAAAAGTGTTAAGTTATTTAAAGATTCTTCTATGCCTTTAATTATACTTTCTAAAGACATAAAGTGTACTTACACAAATATAAAGATGACTATGAGCATCCCTAATTATGAGAAGATCGCCTGTTTCTCGCAGAACCAATCTCTCTCGCAGAAGTGGATGAAGTTGATCCAAATCCCAAAATGTTGCAGATTGTCACTATTTTGCACCGATTTGCAAAGTTCGCACCGATTTGCGATGGTCGATATTCGATTAATCGTTGAAACGAAAATTGCCCGTACGATACGAATCAATCTCGAATATCCTACTGACTGCGCCAAATAACAATTCTGAACTCGAAAATTGCTTTTTAAAAACAATTATTTATTTATAAGTACAAACTTTTATATCTTTTCTACAAACAACTTGTTATTAGTTCTAAAGTTTCAGACTGACTGTCCGTTTAATACTGAATATAAATATATATTAAAATGATTAAATAATTAAGCAAACTCAGCGAAGCAAAGTCAGCGTTCTTCTTAAAAGGATACATTGTAAAGGGATGATATTACTCGTGGTTCAATTATTACCGCGTTATCAGATGCAAAACTATTAAAAAATTCATCCTTAATTTCATCCTCAATTTCTCTTAATTCACTTTCTATCTCATTTATTTTTTATTAGGAAACACTTATTAACTCTGTTTCGGTCATTCATTGCTTTCCGCACGGTCCTGCATGGTCGAAAGCAGCGCTTTCCGCACGGAGTGATGAAAAGTATTATGTTTCGTAACGTTGAAGGAAGCATTGCTTTCCGCACGGTCCTGCATGGTCGAAAGCAGTGCTTTCAGCACGTAGTGATGAAAAAATGTTTAATCGATCAAACCCAATTTAAGTGTAAATTTCAACAATAAAACTTTTTTTGTTAATATAAATGAATGAGGAAACATGGTTTTGAATATTTTCTGAACTGGCCGGCGTTAACTAAGAGGCCTAAATCGATAGCACAAAATCAATGTTGGAATAAAGAGATTATGGTATTGGCCTAATTATTAATATAAAATAAAAAATCTGTAACCCTTATTTTATATCCTTTAAGGGGTGCAGTTTAATTTCCACTCTAATATCATCAGATAAAATTGCTCCTAAGTAATGTTCACCCGACATTCGAATTGAGTTCTGTTTAATGAGGGGTTTAATTGTTTGTAAAATAGCATAACTAAACAGATAATGTTTATTTTAACTTTTAAACCTGTCTATACAATTGTTACGAGTACTTATTCTAATTCTAGATTTATACTAAAAATATTTAAAAATAAAACAAAATAATAAAATTTTAATTATTTAATTGTATAATGAGTATACACGTTTTTCCTTTAAGAATTTACGTACGTTAAAAAAATATGTAATTCTGAAACAAAGATAAAATTATGATAAATATTTATTTGTTCTTTTTTCAGTTTATCTACTAATTTCTAAAACTTTTAATATACTACATACCTCTTTATCAATTTTATATAAGCATTTCTGCATTTCCCATATTCTGTCAACATAATGCCCGATTGCTGCAATAAGTTAATGTGTGAAAAAAAAATAAAAAAAATACTGGAAAATTAAATAAGTATGACAATATAATATTAAATCTAAAACGCATGCTTTAAAAACGATTATGTCAAAGTCAAAAAATAATACATGAATTTCACCGTATGTATGAAAAATGATAAAAACTTATCTCATCTCAAGCCATGCTATCAACGTGATCCAGATATAAAACATAAATTTGTGCTTGGGTTAGAAATCCTAATCCTAAGCACAGAATGATAGATATAAGTATTAATCAGCCCATACAAGGGAAAAACGAAACTCCAGAAGCTGTGTTTTATATAATTTGCTTATTACTAAAAAAAGAGCGTCGCAAGGCTTTAAACCAATAACGCATAATAACGTGCTGGTTCCAATGGCCACAGATGCCAAATACCTGGGTGTGGTGTTTGACCAGAGGCTATCATGGAAGCAACACATTCAAAAGGTCACACACAAAGCTACAATAGCCCTTGGTAGGTGTAGACAATTGTGTGGGAAGAACTGGGGCTTAAACTTCAAAATGTACCTATGGTTGTATACACAAGTCAGTGTAACCAATGTTAACCTATGGTTCGGTGGTGTGGTGGAGTAGAACGTAGCAGTCCGGGGTGATCAGGCAGCTGGAAAGCATTTAAAGGCGGGCATATCTGAATGTTCAGGTGCCATGGGGACCACCCCAACGGACGCACTACAGGTGCTACTCAACCTACCACCATTGCACATTTACATACAGGGCGAGGCTATGGCAACTGCTCACAGGCTGTTACAAGGCCAGGCCCCCATTACCTTATTAAAAGGAAAAAAGCAAGCAGAGTTATACGATAGGGTTAAGGTGGATCAAATAATGAGCATGCCTCAGGAGAGGATAGTCCCCAGTTATAAATTTGTGAGAAACTTTCGAGTAGAAATACTGGAAAGGGACTCATGAAACAATGGCCCCCCAATCCAAAAGGAGTCAATCTGGTATACAGATGGCTTAAAGACTGAGAAAGGCACAGGGTCAGGTATATACAGTAGAGGACACAGGATAAAAGTCCAACTAAGTCTAGGTGCGTATGCCACAGTGTTTCAGGCTGAAGTAATGGCCATACAACACTGTGCAACGAAGATCGTAAGTCAGGCTATAACGGGTAAAATCGTAGTCATATACTCGGACAGCCAAGCAGCTCTAAAGGCGATAGTCTCAGCACAAATAAGCTCACAGCTGGTGTGGGACTGCGTTGGGGCCGTGACACATGCCGCAAGTAGAAATTCTCTGACACTGGCATGGATACCAGGACATTCAGGGTTTTAAAGCAATGAGAAGGCTGATGAATTGGCCCTTGCGGGAGCTAATACCCCAATGATTCCCGATTCTGTTGCCACAGTAGAGGAACATCACACACCCTCGACAGAGGACTGGCACATTGCCAGACTCATTGTGACTGAGGACAAAGCTAAATGGGCAATATCTAGCTTCTCCCCCTTTAAATCACCGGGACTGGACGGAGTTAATCCAGCCCTGCTGCAGTGGGGTCTTGAGGAGCTCCTTTCTCACCTAGTGCAAATATTCAGAGCTTCCCTAGGGGAAATATGTAAGCCCTCGCCCATCTACCAAGCTAACATTGTCCGCAGTCGTGGACCTTATTAAACAGCATTCTCACCAAAACTTTATACAGTGCTGGGATGAAACTACGAACTGTAGACTGGCCAGAGAGTTATTACCTCATCCTGGCGAGGAAACAGCAAAAAAATTTAAGGCATTGACCAGACAAAATCTCTGAACAGCTGTGGGAATCTTGACAAGTCACTGCCAATTGCGACAACATCTCTTTAGGATGAAATTAACAGAATCGTCGCTATGCAGAGGCTGCGAACAAGAAGAGGAAACAGTAGAACACATAATGTATGACTGCTCTGCTTTTTCTGAAATCAGAAGATCCGTGTTGGACGAGTACTGGCTTACACCAGCCGATGTCAGGGAGATCCCCCTCGGGAGCCTCATCACCTATTTTAAATCACTAGGCATGGTGACAGCCTGAGGTAAGGATATCTCTACACACGGGAGGATGCACAATGGGTCAATGATTGGCCCGGAACCATTCGGTGGAGTTGCTGACACATTGAGAAAAGCAACCATTGAGAAATGGAGGCTAAAGAAGGCCCAGGAGTGGTGGGAAAAATCACCGGGCAAGCGACAAGCCAAAGTCTTTATAAAGGGACACTCGGCGAAGTTTACTGCAGAGCTGCTATCACAAAGACGAAACGATGTCAGAATGATTGTCAGTCTCTTGACAGGACATTGTAGTCTCAAGAAACACATGAGTCAGTTGAACTTAGCATATGAAGACATCTGTCGATACTGCCAAGCGGAGGAGGAAACCGCATTTCATGTTCTATGCCAATGCGAAGGCCTTGCAATGACGCGGTATCTAGTACTGGGAGAGAAGAAACTGGCTGCTCCAAGTTATGCGGAGTGGCCACTGTCAAGGCTATTAAGTCTCATTAAGAGGGCAGGGCTGGACAAGGTTCTCTAATCCTATTCTTGAGATAATGGGTGTTCACAATAGATCTGCAAAGGTCGCAGTGATACAGGCTAACAGCCAACCCAATAAAAATCTAATCTAATCTATTACTAATTTATTTATTACTAAGACTCTTTGTTATTTTTTTTACAGTAATATTTGCTGTTGTAACCACCGACCTATCCTAGTTTACGGTTGCTAAAAATTTGTTAAAATATCCTAATTAACCGTTTTTCTTGTTTTCGGTAAATTGTCTACATCTAAGTTAAAAATTAAAAGAAAATTTTTAATTTTGTAGATTATTTGTTAAGGTTTCACGATATATTACATTTGAACCTAACTAAATAAAATGTGATAATTGTTAAATTATTATTATTTAGTCGAGCTTTGTTTGTAGTAATGTCTTTAAAAATACGTTAAAATTTTTTGAAAATTTTGAAATTTTGAAAGTTTTTTTCTTAGAAAGTATACAAACAAGAATATATTAAAGGACATTAAGGAGAAATTGAAAAAATGTCCTTTAATATATTCTTGTTTGTATAGTCTAGTCGAGAAGTTGATTTCCTGAGAAAAATAATTACCAGTCTCTTAAAAATACGATCCAGAATGGCATTTAGAGAAAGACCATTTTTCGATTTTTTTCTGGAGATAAAAATTACAATTTTTATTAACAAAAAACTGAAAAAATAAATAGTCCTTTCGGTTTTTGTTAATATCTTAAAAAGTATAAGTGATAGCTAAAATATTAAAAACGTTTCTGAAAGAGCAGAAAATTTCAGCTGGGATGTTCTGGATTCTCGGAATTGTGGCACCAATATTTATAATTTTAATTTAACGTTGAAAATCGGCTTCCGCGCAGCCCCATCTATCTAGCGGCCCAAATTGAGAAATTTGAGGTTTAAAAAAGTGCTCCGAATTGGTCACTAATTGGTCATAATTGGTCACTAGGTCCGACTAATTGGTCATTTATACAGAAATTTTTGCAATGAGTTTAAAATGTCAAGGTCATTCAACAAATTTTAGCGGCTCTATTTGATCGTACAGAGCTCAATCAAATTGAATTTAATTGGTCACAAACGGGTCAACATTGGTCAGTATATGATGATAATTGGTCAGCGTTATTGACGGAGTTATTAATTAAATAATGACTTTCAAGAACAAGCAAATTTTGTGAGCGACCCAAAATCAAAAATTTGCGATTCAAAAAAATGATTCCTAAAGCTAAGAACAGTTGAATAATTGGTCAAAAGTTTTTAACATTTGGTCATGGACACAAAAAAATATATAAAGAGTTTAAAATTTCAAGGTCATCAATTAAGACAAATAAATATTTAGCACATTAAGTATCTACGTTCAACAAATATTTTTTTAATTTTTCAATTTTCAACAAAAATTTTATTCAAATGTTTATATGTTATATGGTGCACTTGGTGTTTTTATTTATTTTAAATCTTTTTGTACAGAATTAATGTCATTAAAATGGGTCTTCTGAACCTGGACTCTTTGCAATGAAACTCTCTGGATTTCTGTAAAGAACAATTTTTTATTTTTCTCATATTTTTGAGAACGTACTAAATGCAATTTTTAATATTGAAACTCTTCTAGTTAAAGTAGCTATCGGTACTAATTGATATTATTATCGATTTATTTTTAATTTTCTGAAAGTTAAATAAAGTCATTGAAAAATTTAAGAAAATTTCAAATATTTTAATATAAAAAAAATTTGAATCGAAATTTTTTATTTTGGGTCGCTTGAAAGTCATTATATAGTTAATAACTCCGTCAATAACGCTGACCAATTATCATCATATACTGACCAATGTTGACCAGTTTGTGACCAATTAAATTCAATTTGATTGAGCTCTGTACGATCAAATAGAGCCGCTAACATTTTTGGGATGACCTTGATATTTTAAACTCATTGCAAAAATTTCTGTATAAATGACCAATTAGTTGGACCTAGTGACCAATTTTGACCAATTAGTGACCAATTCGGAGCACTGTTTTAAACCTCGAATTTCTCAATTTGGGCCGCTAGATAGATGGAGCTCTTTCGCGCGGCAATTTTGGCATGCGCGCGTTGCCTCTGTAATGACCGCAACTTTTCAATAATTTTTTTATACCACTAAATAATATTATAAAAATTAGAAAAAATTCAGATGTCATCTAAACACTTCAAATAAAATGGTCACGCGATAAAAATTGTTGTATCATCATTTTTTAAACAGTTATTTAATTATTAATTAACAATTTTTTACGGATTTCTGTTATTATAAAAGGCGGTATAAAAGTTTTATTAATTGTTCTAAAAATTTTTCCTTAAATTATTACTTAAATTTTATGTACATTAATATGATAATGTGTATAAATTTAAAAATTTTAATATTTTGAAAATTCTGAAATTTTTTTTATCACTATATCTTTCACTAATTACGATACAAAAATTTTTTACTATGACAGTTCGAAATTTCTAATCAGTCGCGTAGTAATTCGCAATACAACCACCCTTTACGTGAAACGGCCTGATTGCTATTTAATACACACTTAAAACTTAAATTCTTATCCTTATGATTAATAATAACATTAATAACACACTTTCTAATCAATTTTTATAAGATTTATCACAAATGAAACCACCAAAACACGTCTTTTTTATGCTAAAATTAGGCTAATCAGACTGTGATTTCTTCTTAGACAACCTGTACGAGAATTCCCGAGGATGACCGAACATTTTAAGAATGAATTTAAATTATAATTAAAAGACATTAAATCATAGATGAACGAATTATTTGAATAAATGAGTAAATAAATAAATAAATAAAGATATTTGTATTTATATTAATATTTACTTATTTCTATTTAATTTCCATTTCTTTTCCTACAACTGCCACGATAGATGCCGAGGATGACTCAACCGTTTAAATTATGAATTTAAATTATAATTAAAAGGGATTAAATTAGTTTTATATACGAAGATAAAGAAAATAACCTAATTGTTATGATATTAAATGGATATAAATATTTAATAATTAATAAAAAGTAATGAATTGTATTTAGTGACAGATTAAAACCGTATAACACGGTAAATTTAAATATACTTAAAACTTACATTGGGAAAAGCATAGAGAGAGAGAAATGAAATTATTATGTTTCACTGCGCCTGCGTGTAACAACGATAAACAACGCGTTATGATAAATGCTTTTTTCAACGCGTTACGCTAAAATCAGTTTACCCTCCCATAAGAAGTTATCACTTCAAAACTTTCAAAATTTTCAAAAAATCCAATGAGAGAAATCTCAAATAATCGTTTACTATACGTTAAAATTGTTGTTTTTACGATTTGTTTTAATTTCAAAATTAGAAACAAGATTAACAAGAAATGAAATAACGCATATTTCAAATTTTTGTGTCCTGTTTTATTCTGTTAATTAAAAATAAACGTCACATCGGCAGGACTTAAATCTGCAATTTCATTCTACCGCCAACAGCGCCAGCGGTTTTATAAATTTGGACACCGACACGCAGTCATAGTTAATGATTATGTCAGGATTCAATCAATTCATGTCATCTAAAACACTTATTCAATTTCTCCTTAAGCACATATAAGCCATTCGTTTTTTATTTCCATCTCAGTAGGCTCTGTTAGTTACATGAAATTCGCCCAGTATAATACACGTCTGTTTATATTGTTCTGTGGTCTTATTAATTGTAAATACGATGTTGTCACGTCTTCAATAAAAATATGTGTATTCATTACAAATATCTTAAGTAATTAAATCTGCAAACCAAATTTAAAACTTGCCGAAAATAAGTCAATGTATTTAATATTAAATTGAATAGGTACTAAAGTAGATACGTCAGTTTTCGCTGCAAGTAGGTACTATTAATATCCAAGAATGGTCTGTTTAAATTCACATGACTGATATTCAAAATAACACATTCCTTTGCACAGAACAGATCCCTGTTTATAGTCAATTATCATATTATATTATTGATCTAGAACGAAAATAGTTATTATCCTATCAAGTGCGGAAAGTTATACTTTCCCGCAAGAGTTAGGATCAATATTTTTTCTACAAGCATAAAAAAGATACTTTATTCATTTTTTAAATTTTATTTTCAACTCCTAACAATGTAACAAAATTTTAATTTGTGACAATTAAAGTTTGTTGTTGCTTTGAGTAACGTTTACAGAGGTGTTTTAATAAATTATGATTTTTTTAAGAACAAACATTTTAAAAATCTCTATTTTTATGCAAAATAATCTTTTTTTTACTATTTGTATGTAGTAGGTACAACAACATAAAAGTAATAATACAATAATTTTCCAAAAGGTTATTGAAGGACATATTCATTTAATAAAAAAAGAGAAAGAGATATTTTCTGAATTAAAATGCGTGCGGAAAAGTGTTGTTTTACGCATGCTTGTAGAAAGTATACTTTTATATTTACATTTTATTACAAATAAATAATATAAGTAAAATTCAAAATGTAGCACATATACATATATTAATAAAAACGTTTAATACAACTTTTAAATTACTCAAGCAATAGTAAATAAAAGATCCTTTTTACAAATGTATAATAAAACTTTTAAATTATTCAAGCAGTGGTAAAAAAAATTATTTCATCAGTTTTGAGTTTAACATAAAAACACAGTACTCAAAGTCTATAGGTATCCATCTTTTTTAAAGTCTTCTATTTTACATCCAAATGGCATCGTAGTGTAACATTATTGTATTAGTGGCTGTAGGATAATAAAATTTCACATCCAATGGGTTAATTGAGGAAACTATACTCCAGTAAAAATTTGATTTTCCTGGTCCGCCCCAGGTGGTGTCGCATTCGACTTAAATATGCTGATGTTTTAATAATGTTCTTTATAACAGAAATTTTTCAGAAAAATTAAGATTTGTTAGACATTTCAAACCGATACAATGAAAAAAATATTTTAATAAATTACATAAAAGCAAATAAAAACAAATACAGATGCAGATTTAGATGTAACATGTAAATGTTGTCGGTGTATTTGTATGATCAATCCTCTTCCATTATTTCACTGGAAGAATCAGAGTCACTATCAAATCCAAAATCGGAATCGTCAGAATCTGATTCCTCCAATGAAATAATTAAAGGAGGAATATTGTCATGTGAGCAGTTTCCCATGTAAGTAGTCCAATCTGCCAAAATAAGTTCGTCTGTATGTCTACAAAAATTTTGCCACATGTCTGGTGTACATTTAGTCAATGCTTCTGTCCAAGTTTTTTTAACTCTTTCCTGGTCAAGATAAGTAGATGTAATATGTTTGTTATAATATGTCTTAGTAAACCCCCATGCTAGTTCTATTGGATTGTAGTGACAATGGTATGGTGGTAGTCGAAGTACTTCATGTCCTCGTTGTTTTAAAATTTCATCCACTACATATGTCTTTTCGTCAGTTTTATAAGGTAAGATTATAGAGTACAGTTGTTTCTTTGTCATTTTTGTGTCAAACCTAATGTTATTGTTAATCAACCATTCCTGCATCATTGCTTTTTTCGCTGAAAAAGAGGGTGGTTTGTTAATTTGAACTGAATTGTATGGCGCGTTGTCCATGACCACCACACATTTTTCTTGAAATACAGATAGAGCAGGAATGAGTTGATTAACAACCCAGTTTTAAAAAAGTTCACCATTCATACTTTTGTGATAGTCAAGGTCTGTATTCGAAGAGTCTAGTAACAAGTCACATCCTTCCAAAAATCCAGTATCAGTCCCTGCGTGTAAAATAGTAAATCGCTTTCCTTCGGATTTTACACGAGCTGGATTACTTTTTAGGTCAGAATCGTGCACCCACTGACGCACTGAACTACCATTTTGATAGATCCATGTTTCATCTAGGTACACGAATCTAACTCTCTCAGCAAGACTTTTTAGTTGTTTATATTTCCGAATGAAAGCGATCTTTCTAATTTTAACGTGTCGTTGTTCACATAAAATATGTCGTCCATTTACTTTTTTAAATTTGTATCCCATTAATTTTATAAGTTTGTATAGTGTCGTACGTCCCCCTTTAAAATCAAAATTTTGTTTAGCATCAGTCAAAAGTTTGTCTAAAGTAAAATGTTCAGTTTTAGCATGGTACATCCAAATCTGTCGCTGTAAGTCTTTTTTTAAAATAAACTTCTCAAATGTATCAGTTTTACATCCTTTATCTGCGACTTTCTCATTATTTTTCAATCCTTCTTTAATAATCTTCCGTATTTTCGATACACTGATCTAAAAAAATTAAGCATTTAGAATGTTTGTCATATTAATTAGATTCAAAAAATATACCTCAGTTACACAACGGTAGTTAAGAGATTTAAAAATATTTAACAAAATTTTGAATTAAATTATAGTTACAAAAATGTATAATTTCGAAATTTGAAATCTGACAACATTGTATATAATTTATTATGATATCTGTCAAAAAAGGTTATGTGTTCTTTTAATAATATAAATTTTATTTAAAAAAGTGATACATATTTATAAATTCATTACAAAAACCTCTCTCAATTAATCTAATGCAAAATATATAAGTTTATGTTAGCGACTAGCATTGATTTAAAAGAAATACACATAAAATCGTACTTACTTGAAAAACCTCGGCCATTTGATTTAAATAAACACTCTCACAGCTGTTAGCTTGTTTCCTAAACATACCATAACATCTAACGATGCTGTTGTGAATTTCTGTACTTATTTTTTTTGGCATTGTATATTGAATCTAAGAAAGCATCAAATATTTCGTTATTGAATCTTCAACAATTTTACCTTTGACAATGTGCTGTCAATATTTCGACAGTAGGTACCAACCCAACAAATTGAAGTGCCAATCCAAGAAATAAAATGCATAGTCTACTGAGATTGAAATAAGAAGTGAATGAATTATAATATATGACTATGGAGGGTCTACCCTCCATATATATGACGTTAATAAGATAGAGATTATTGACAGTTGAAACATAAAAAGTATTCGGTTATATGGTATCATTTGTACTTAATCTAAATTCATGTATGTATTTGCTTTGTTTTAAACTTAAAAAATCTCATGTATGCCTTAAACAATAAGTTTATTATTTGATGAAACATTTAAAAAAAAAATCAGAACTTACCATTTAGTTTGGCTTCATTTAAACATTTTTTATAACCGTCAAATTGATTGTCGACTGTTTTGGGAAAATAATACTCCAACAGTTTAAAATTCAAATCAAAATCGTAACCGATCTAAAAATCAAAAAGCCAGCAATAAAATTAATACGTTGAATAAACAATACAACCCTTACCACTTCATTTTCTACCCAAATACAGGCGACGTAACTCTAAAAATCAAAGTAACAATTAGTGTCAGTTAGTTGTTATTTTTAAATGTTATGGACAAGGTAATTTTCCTTATTACTTCCTATTTCATTTTAATTTTATAAGAATTCTTTTTAACAAGAACTTATTTTAACGTTTTACTAAAACAAAATATATAAACCTACAAAAGAAAAAATTTTTGGAAAAATAGCGATATTTTCGTTTTAGATCGATAAACTTGACTCCGCATGCATTAACTTTTTCAATCTGTCTGAAAAACATGATTTCTCGAGGTTTGCGGAGGTAAACTCCTTGTTTAACTCAAGTTTTTGACCTGTAAGTGATCTTCTCAAAGATTGAAAACAAAATGAAGAGCCAAATTTAGAGAATACGGTGATAAGGCAGCAGTTCGTAGCACTTCTTCCTTTACCAAATTAGGCCTTTTTTCTGCAAATTAGTGGCGATTTGGCAGACTAGTTGGACATAGTAGAGCCCTGTAACCATTTTAGCCTTACAATTTTGCTCTTACGGTTGCGTTACATACTTTTAATTGGCGGTCAGCCAATACAAGATCGTGGATTTTTGTCTCGTTATTATTCTCCATGATAGTCGTTTTTGGGGTGCCTGGACGTGATTCATCAAAAACCGATGAGCAACAACGTTAAAATCGGTGAACACGAATTCCCGTCAGGTTTCTTATGACGAATATAATACACATGAGTTCCCGTTCGACAATTGCAGGTATCTTAATCTCACAGTCGAATTGCCGTCCAGTTTATTTAATCCGCTTCCAGGTAAACTAAATAATTCTGAAAATCGTAATCCTGAATTCTAATGAAAAAGTTGAATACTAATAAAAATTTTAATCCGAATCCGCTTACAGATAAACTAAATAATTCTGAAAATCGTAATCCTGAATTCTAATGAAAAAGTTGAATACTAATAAAATTTTTAATCCTAAACCCTTGTAAGTATAGCGAACGAACTGTATTGGGGTTGGCGAGGGGGTATGTCAGTACTAATTGCACAACTAATTGCTTTTGGAAACATATATATTAAGTTGTCGTATTCAAAACGACAGTTTATTAATATACATATTTCCGAACGTTTGTTGTCGTACGCTATAGTGATACACAAAATGCTTGAAGTAATACTAAGTGAAAAGGGTAAACCCCTTCTGGTACTGAACAGTTTTAAATTCTACAAATATCGTTTATTGAAGTCTTCTGGTGAAGTATCTTGGTGTTGTGTGAACAAAAATTGTCGCGCTAAGGTGTATACCATTGGAGAAGAAGAAGCTGTCGGTGGACATGAGCACAATAGTGTGGACCAGCAACTTTTAAACCGCCAGAAGTTAAGTAACGGACTAAAAAGGAAAATCGAAGATAGTGTCTATGAAAGGCCTTCGAAAATGGTTCACAGGGAGTTGGATCGGCAAAATACCATGCTGGAAACACTTACAAGCCAAGATATGACATATATAAGGAATAATTTGGGTAGAGCAAGAAGAAGCAAATTTCCAAAATTACCCACATCTACTAGAGAATTGCAAGAATGTTTAAATCTACTCAACATTGTTAGTTTCAAAAATGAACAATTTCTACTGATCAACAACATAGAACACGAAGTAGTAGTTTTCGCATGTCCAAGTAACGTGTCATTTATGTGCCAACACTCAAAATTTTATATGGATGGAACGTTTGACTACTGCCCAAAATATTTTACTCAGTTGTTCACAATTCATGTTTACAACAACGCTACATATATTCCGGTGGCTTTCTGTCTGTTGAAGAACAAGCTGAAATCGACATATGTAAAATTATTTGATCTTATTGTTACTAAAAGTAACGAACTTGGAAGTAAATTTTTGCCGGAAATAATCGTTATAGACTTTGAACAAGCGATTCACTCCAGTGTTAAGGAAAGTTTTCTAAATTCGAAGATTATTGGTTGTAGATTTCACCTGTCACAAGCGTGGTACAGAAGAATAGGACAGTTGGGGTTATCAACTGAATACAAAGATGCCAGTTCCGATATTGGAAAATGGCTACACTATGTATATGGATTAACCTTCTTGCCACATACGGAAGTAGGTGATGCATTTTCTTATGAACTGGCGGAAGACAAACCCGTAGATGAAAGAGTTACGCTGTTCGCAGACTACCTGACAGAGAACTACATAGCTGAAGATTCCAAGTTTCCACCCGAGATTTGGGCAGCAAATACATCAGACACTTTACGCACCACAAACACATGTGAAAGTTTTCATTCGAAGTTTAGACAGTATTGCCCTATAAACCACCCAAATGTATATGTTTTAATAGAAGCTATTAAAGGTATGCAAACAGATACGTATATAAAAATAAATAGTTGCAAATCAGGAGACATGCGATACACTCGAAAAAATATAGAACGCAATATAAAATTTATTAATGAAAAAATTGTTCAATTTAAAAATAAAGAAATCTCTCGTTACGATTTTATAAAGTGTATGGCCTATAAATTTAGTTATATTGTATTATAATTATTAAAATGAATTTGTTAATATATATGTATATTATGTATGCATGACTTCTTTATATGTATGTATTTATAGTACAGTAGTAGTACGCAATAAAATTGTAAAATTAAAATTCCGTATTTTATTTCAATAATACCATGTAAAATAATATCGTGTAAGAGTGCCAAAGATAAAACATTATTTACAACTATTTCTTGTTTCAAACATCTAAAAACGAACTTAAAACTTTTACTATTATAATAACTGTTATTATTACAATAATATGCAATAAATACACAGCTAAATATCAGATGATTCAGGGAATTTACCGCAATTACCATAAACACCTTTTGGACAGGTCAGTTTTCACCCTGACGGGAACTCGAGTGACGGCTTAACGGACCCTAATTATGAAACAGGTAGATTGGTTATCCTGACGGGAATTCGTGTGCGTCCGTTAAAATTTGTTAAACGGTTATTCTACTTTTATACAGGCTATAAAACTAAACGTATGTGACCAAACTTGGTACAATAGTATATAACATTACTAGCAAGCTAAGAGGGTTTTTAATGGCGAATGGAGGATATAACTGACGAGCCGCAGGCGAGTCAGTTACCTCCTTGAGCCAGTAAAACCCGTTACCTTGCGTGTATTGTTTTATATTTTATTTGTTTCTCATTTGTAAAAAGGTTAGATAAATTCCAAAAAAATCTCAATAATTTGTCGCAAATGTCGTAAGCTATGAAAGCGTTGACATGAACATGTCTGTTTATTTTTCTTTACATTTGTTTTGGCGAAAGCGAAAATTAATGAACCAAAAGAAATTATTGAGGCAGCCAGCAGTGTAGCTTCAAGTTTATTACCTGCAAAATCAGCTTCAAGGTACGAGCGAGAATACGACGACTTCAAAAAGTGGCAAAACAAAAATAGTGTGATTGGGGTCACTGAAGATGTTTTGTTGGTCTACTTGAATCAACTATCAGCTAGATTCAGCCCTAATACTTTATGGGCAAAATGATCTATGCTGAAAAGCTGCTTGGAAATGAAAGAAAATGCCCCTGTTCGCAGGTTTGTTTTCCTTAAAAAATTTATTGAAAAATATGACGTTTAGTTGTCATTTGCAGATTTCAAAAGGTAATAGCGTTTCTGAAACGAAAAAATGAGCGTTATACGCCAAAAAAGGCCAAGGTATTAAGTAAAGAAGAGGCTGAACAATTTCTTTTACATGCTCCTGATGACCAGTGGTTGCTGGCGAAAATTGTAACAATATTTGGGATTTTTGGATGTTGTCGGTGTGACGAAATTCTCTCCTTAAACATGAATGATGTAGAAGATATGGGAAAATACGTTATTGTGACATTGCGGCAAACAAAAAATTTAACAACAAGAAGATTCACCATAACCGATGATGGCTGCAGCTTCAAGCCCTGCATGTTATACAGAAAATATGTAAATCTTCGGCCTCCTGGAACAGAAAGCCTAAGATTTTTTTTGACATACCGACATGGAAAGTGCATTTCTCTTAATGCTGGCCAGTACACTATTGGTGGTGTCCCAAAGCAAATAGCGAAATATTTAGGTTTAAAAGACCCAGAGTTATACACCGGCCACTCTTTTCGCAGAACTGGAGCCACTATGGTTGCGGATTCGGGTGGAGATATTTTAGCACTAAAGCGTGCAGGAGAGTGGTAGAGCACCAATATTGCGATGAGTTATGTCGATGATTCGGTCAACAAAAAATCGAAATGTCTAGCAAATTATTTGGTAGTAAGGAGAGTACAAATGTTCTGCAGTCCTCGAGTTTAGCAGTTTCTGAGTCAACAGATGGTCATCACTATCAACTCCTTCATCATCAAAAATCTGTGTTACTGAAAATAACAATTGTATCATGATTTTCAACATATATGACGATAAAACAAAATTTTCTAATGTAAATAATACTACTAACTTGTAAAAATTTTGCAAGTTAACTGTCAGTTTTACAAGTTAGTGACTTGATAAAATAAACTTTCTTGATTAATATTGTGTTTTTGGAAACTGACGTTTACAAATGAGAAACAAATAAATTACTTTTTTTTCGTTTTTCTACAATTTTATTATACTTTCCAGAACATACGTATCCTGTACTAAATTGTAGATCATGATAACTATAGTCCATTTCATCGTTTTTGGCCGATTTGATATTAGAAACCACTGAAATAAGATTAAACTGTCATCCAAGTTACCAATGGCGAAGAGTTTTTTTTTCTAAATTAGGTCGTAAGTTTCTGAAACTATCAGTGTGGTTTGACATCTACAAAAGTATGACATTAATAATTATTAAATTTAATCCTTCAACAACGAGCCGTACATGACGGTTACTAGGAATGTGAATTAAGTCAAGACTTCCGTATTGAATACTTTTTATCTACCGGTGAAACAAGATGCAGTTACGTAAGTGTTGTATTAAAAAACAAACGTCCTCATTTAAATTTCTAACTTGCCTGTAGGTATCTGAGAGAGATGTAACTCTAAATTTATTTCGAGTATGATTTCTGTCATCGGCCAAAATCGGTGAAATGGACTATACCACTTTTGTGTAGTAATTTAATTAGTTTAATCCAAATTTGGCTGTTATGTTATACCTATTAATTTATCTCTCTATTAATTGGTGTAGATATATTCTTTGCCACAAATATCAAAGCATATTCGTGATTTGTTCGGTCATAATTATTTATAAATTTAGAAAGAATGCCAAGTACTATTTGTTGTAGATAAACTCTAAGTTTACCGATTCTCTGGACATTTAGAGTGGGTTTTTTAAGTGAGGATTCCCTATTTAAAAGTCATTTTCTCCAAAATTGTTTTATTATTTTTTTATAAATAATATAATTTAATTGTTTATATAACCATAACTTTTTTTAATGAAAAGATATTCAAAAAAAGTTTCAAACAAAAAATATTTATTGTAAAAAGTTTTACAAAAAAGACTATACATACTATACTATCAATATCAATACATAGTATAAAACAAAGTCGCTTTTTCTGTCCCTATTTCCCTTTGTATGCTTATATCTTTAAAACTACGCAACGGATTTTGATGCGTTTTTTTAATAGATAGAGTGATTCAAGAGGAAGGTTTATATGTATAATAACATCCATTAAGTAGTGGAGAAATACTGTTATTTTTGAGGTTTCTAATGTGATGTCGTTAATTATCAATTTTTTTCCGCTTACATTGCAAACGCAGGCTGAAGCCTACGAGATTTATCAAAATAATGTACTTATTATTTGTACACATTGAAAAGGTCTACAGAAAACTCCACGATGGTATATGTCTATCTCTTATGGATATCCCACAATAACATTTTTTGTCATTTACTTTTTACGACAAATAATGGCTAATTTTCGAAGCGATTTTAACCAATACAGCATTAATCATTATCCAATTAAATAGCTTAAATACATTGTTGATTTAATATAGATCTATATGGTCCTTTACAGCACAAGATTTTAATGAAAATTTTCGAAGATATTACAGCTTTAAGATTGCAGGACGTAGCGCTTGCGGTGGTACTAGCCGGCGGCAACGGAGGCCTCGATTTTCCTTATAGCACTTTGAATTTTGCAGCGATCGGACGCGTTTATTACGAAATTAATCATTATGACGCTACCCTAAGGTGGCGCAGTTGAGATGTTATAAATTTACACCTGTAATTCTTACATTATTAAGTACTATGGTGCCACCGTAAGGTGACGCAGTTGATATCTCATATATTTAAAAGAGCAAAACTTACTTACCTAAGAGTTATGACGCCACCGTTAGGTGGCGCAGTTAATATATGATATACCTAATTGATAAATTACAAAGTACTATAAATAAATAATAGTAAAAACTGGTAACTAACGAGAAAATATGATAAAAAATACAAAAAATTAATCGTAAAAATAAAAAAAAATTGGAAAAAACATTAGTGTTAGGCGATGCGAAGTTCACCGGGTCCGCTAGTTTTAGATAAATCGATATTTTAGATATTATTGGCGTTTGTTTAAAATTGATAAAAATAGCAATTTTTTCGCAGTAAATCGGCTGTAACTTTGGTTTTAATCATTTAAACAGAGCTGACAACCTCTTATTTTAAAGTTTAAACAATTACCTTGACAATGAAATGTGATTGAGTAATTATTTTTTCATTATATCAATTTTACACTGTCGTTGTCACATACGATGGTAGGGGTATAATAGGAATAATAGTTTTATATTTTATTTAGTTTTATATTTTATTGTATTATTTTGTATTGTAATTATGCAGGTCAAAGTCAGTACGTAAGATCTCAAGGCAAGCTTAAATAGTTTAATTTTTATTCTTACGCAGGATATGAATTTGCTATAAAAGAGCGTCGTTGAGGTTGCACTCGAAGAGTCTGGGTCCGAGGTTGTCTGGAAGATTCATTCTTTGAGGTGTCTTTAAAACAGTCCTTTGAGTCTGGCCGTTATGAATCTTGACAGATTTTTCATAAGTAAGTGTAGCATACCACGATATAGTTTCATTACTCAAAATTAGTGTATTCAGTTGTTTCTTATTCAAATTATTACTCTTTATTGTTATTACTTTTTTATTTGTTGTTTATCTCATCTTCCACTAGGTTAGTTTTCTGCCTTTAGCAGGATACCTACCAGGTGGTAAGATATCCATCAGTTGGGTGAGACGTGCCACTAATACAATACAACTACCACCCATCATAAACCACTGGAGTATGTCTTCTGTACCTCCAGGCGTTACAGTGTGGATATAATATCTTTGGTAAAAATTCTTGCACTTTAATTAGTTAATACACATTTATCACTAACTTAATTTGTTTGTAAAAAAAACAATTGGGCATGATTCTTTAACACAAAACCTAAAATTTGAGCCTTAATAGACATCTTTCAGATTCCTGGTTACTGAATAATAACCATTTTTAACACCTGACGGTCAGTCGAACGCGTCCCGCATATGCCCCGGCCAGCAAGGAAAGATTTTAATAAACATACAAAAGTAGCTATAAAAACTAGTTTAATTAATTACACAACGAGACCATTTTTTTGTCAGCAGCAGTGTTTTGTAACATACTTCTTACAAATATAATTACCCTTCAGGCTTTTGACGAACGGAAATAAAGAACTAATAATTTCACACATGATTTTGTGTTAAATCTCCAAAACAAAAATGTATTAATTGCAAAAAAAAGAAAAAATACCCCTTTGTTTTCTAAAAATGTTTTAAAGAATTGCAACAGAATATAAAGTCATAATCCGTATAGACGCATTATGTATGTATCAAATTTAAACATAAGTATAATGTTGATATCAAATATCCAAAGTAAAATATTTGATCAAATACTTTGGCAGAAGGCGGTGGTGTGTCTTCATTCGGCCGGCGATGGCATATGCGTGCCGAGTTTGGTTGACAATGTTATAATTAGAAAGAGAAAATCATCCATATCTCAAATGTGGTCCAATGGTAATACAAAGGAAAAACTCAAAGTCTAGTACCAAAAAAATATTTTATTAAAGGGGCTAATAGTTTCTGAAATATTCCCATCAACAGGCCCTCAAAAGTAAGCACAAAAAAGAAGCATCATTCGAAAATGTGGAATTGAAGTCAACCATTCCCGTTTGCAGTTAGAGGGACAACATAACTTGTAGACCGGTTTCGGCATATTGGGCCTCGTCAGTACAAGGTATATGTTGTCGTCAGCGAGCTTAAGGCATAATCGCTGACTGAAACTATTAGCCCCTTAAATAAAATATTTTTCTGGTACTAGACTTTGAGTTTTTCCTTTGTATTAGAAAAATAATTGTTTGATCACCTCTCATTGTCAAGATAATTGTTCAAAGTTTAAAAAAGGAGGATACAAACTCTTTTTGAACAACAACCAGATTATTTTATTAACAAATGGCAATAATTGTCAAAGAGTTAGATGTTTTTTTATAGCAATTTTTACAATAAACATTTTTTGTATCTCTTTTTATATAAAATAAAAGACCACTTCTGGATCACATGACTTTTAAAAATGGATTCAGCAAAAACAAAAATGTAATTACACGAGTTGTATAGGTACTTGTTTCCTTGTGGATATCTTAATGTATACGAGACCCATATAGTCGCCCCGTAGTACGATGAGTATTGTTATTTATGCATTTTGAATATTCCAAGTAAACCTATTAGATATTAAAAGTATATATAAACTAAAACGAGAATTGATATCAGTGTTGCAATTCAAAAAAGCATTTCGTTTGCTGTTATACATACTTTAATTTTATGGTCATCTACAAATGTTCCTTGAATAAATTGATTAATTTGATCTTCACTTGCACCAGAAATAGCCGCACATTTCTTGTGCCAGATTGGTACCATTTTGCTTAAGTTTTCACCAAAAAGCTAAAATATAATTAAGCAACTTATAAAGTTAAAACAACTCAATATAATACATACCTTGGGGCTTAAAGCTCCAAAAACGGTCAGAAATTCAAAAAATGCAAGTAAAATAACTAGCAAAGACTTCATTTTGCCACTTAACGCAAACAAATACCTAGTTAACTTGATAAACTAAATTTAATGAATAATAATTGTTAATAAATATTTTATTTTTATCAGAATGTTTAAATTGCACAAAATGTATTTGTTATAGTTTTAAAACATTAATCTTATCAATATTCATTAAATTATTTAAATTAAATCATAATTTGGCAACTTGTCTCTATTTAATCAAAAACCAAAAAAATATTATTTGGAAATTATTTCGGTCACTATTAGGATATCGTTATGTTAAAAATACTACATTAATTAGTTATTTATTGATAAGGCCAATTGACTGATTAATTAAAAGTTTATTTTAAACCTAACTACAAAATTGTATTGTCCAGGATTTGACTTTAAGAATAATTTTTTATATTAAATTATAATGGTCATATACACGTGTAGAATTTTATTCTTTCCTACTTAAGAATTAATAACTTCATTTATGGAAGACTTAACTTATAAGTTTAGGTAGTCTTACTGTAGTTATTTTCAATGTTTTATCCACTTCTTCGTTGCTCTCCATCAAATATAAGAGCATGTTTTCAGGTTGGTTTTAGACATAAATAAGGGATAAAAAAAATTCACAATAATTAGACCTTTTAAAAAAAGTTTAATCAACACCAGAAGCTATTATTTAGCTATGTCAAGGACACAAACGCTTAAGTTATCTAAGTTACTTTATCTACTCCTGTGACAGTAAATGTCATTTATACTCATTGTCACCATGCAGGGTAAGTAAGCTATAACGCACAGTTGTGCGTAATGAAACGTCATGTTGGAATGACGTCCCATTACGCACAACTGTGCGTTATAGCTTACTTACCCTGCATGGTGACAATGAGTATAAATGACATTTCCTGTCAAAGGAGTAGATAACAGTACAGTACGTACGTCATATATTTTTGTAGAGATGTCAAATATTTAGAATTAACATTAAAATATTGAGTCGTAGATAAAGCATAGTACGTAACTCGAGTGGTAAGAGGTATTACGTACTCGTGTAATTACGCACTCACCGCTACGCGGCTTCGTGCGTAACTTTTCCACTCGTACGTAATGTCCTACTTACCACTCTTGATACGTAATATACTATTATGACTCTATTACAGGGAACAACCTATGTCATTCGAATAAAAAATATTAATTCTTATAGTCAAACCATAGTAAATATAGTGTCAAATACAAATAAAATATAAAAATTTATTCTATGTTGATGAAGACTTAATTCGAATTTGATCTAGGAACATTACCCTTAAAACTTTCACATGATCCCAAAAAGACCTATAAAGTAACTTATGTTTCTCAGAGGGAAGGGGTGTTATTAAACCTGTGATACCTAGCAATAAAAGTGGTCTAAAACGTTATATCACAACTGTGCAGGAGACAAAATTGAAGAGCTGTTTGAGCTCATGTTGAATTGATTTAGCCGATCTTGGTGTAGTGTAAAATATTAAATAAATGAAACAATCTTCAATTTTATAAGGGAGAAAAACATGAGATCACACGAGTTTTTTTTTCACGTGAAAATTCGAGTTGTTGTAAAACCCAAGTTTGACTTCTAATTTTTCATTTTTGTATTGACGTCATGTTATATTATCAGTTCTTAAAAAAGCATAAGGGAGAAAATCGAATTGAACATCGTATTAAAATCCGACGTTCTAATAGTATATTAAGTATGGAGACAATTGTTTGGAGGAGGAGCGGAGATCCTGAGATCGGTTACCCTTAACGTTCGACATGCTTATAACGTTTTTTGCACGATTGATACCATTATAAATTATAAAATTAAACATTTTCGTCATATTGACTAGTTTCATTCATTTTATCAAGATAGATACTTTGGTTGTTAGGTAGTAACTAAGGTGCATAACAACAATGGAGAATTGAGTTTTTATTTAGTTGTCAATAATTTTAAGTACAATTTTGATTATTATAAATTAAAATATGAGCGAAAGTGAATTTGAAGAAATTGAACGGGCTTGGGAAGAAGGGTGTTCCGCAATTATTCCCGAAAAATCCAAAATCCGTTATCAAAATACCTACCAAAGTTTTAAAAAATGGTGCGAAGGCAAGAATTTAAGAATCGATGAAAAGACTCTATTGGAATATTTCGTTTAAAGACATATGCAGTTGAAAGCTCCTGGAAGCCTCTGGGCAGAATATTCAATTATTAAATCCTTTTGAGATTTAGCGTAAATCAGTTATTTTTCTTTTAAGTATTTTATTAAAAAAAAAATACTTTTGACATTGATGTAACAACTTGAATTTGTCACTTGTATATAAAATTCAGCATTGAATAAATTGTCTATGTTTATCGAAATTTCACTTTTATATTCTCTAAAAATTATAAAAGGTTATGGGTGCCAGTTACGTATAGACAGAGAATAAAGAGATTATCAAAGTTAGTGATAAAATGGAATTTTATAAACACATCAAACCTCTGACTGGTGAATCAGATTGGGCAGTTTGGAAACACAAGATAAGAGATCTTTTAGACTATCATGAAGGTGCTCTAGATGTCATAGATGGCAAGCTAGTCAAACCTGAAGAAATCGAAGAAGGAGCTTCAGAAGATAAGAGAAAAGAGCACAAGTCTAAATGTGACTTATTTAGGAAATCAAATAGTTACGCCAAATCAATGATCCCTAGTTCTGTGAGTGACATAGTCTACCAGAAAATTATGGATCAAGAGACAGCGTTTGATTCTTGGAATATGTTGAGACAGCAGTTTGAGGCATCCTCAAAAGACCAGTTATTTAAGATTTGTTCAGAATTCTTTTCTTTTAACTGGGTTGATGGTGATGACTTATCAACGCATATTGCTAAGCTTAAGTCACTGTGGAACGAGTTAAATAATGGTCTCAAAGCAAAAAAGGAGAATGCGTTACCAGACTTATTACTCGTATGTAAGACGCTGAATATTTTGCCTAGTTCTTTCATTAGTTTTAAATCAAGTTGGATGTTATTAAAAGATGATAAGAATAAGACATTTGATGATTTAACTGTTCAGTTATGTTCTTTTGAAAGAAATTTCATGAAACATGAAGGTGCAAGTCATGTTTCTCAAGAGAGCCAAGAGGCATTAATAGCAGCTGATAAAAAGAAGAATAAGAGTAAATTTAAGCCGAAACAAAAGAAGTTTACATGTAACTACTGCAAACAGGTTGAACATTGGGTTAAAGATTGTGAAAAATGGATTTCTGATGGAAAACCAAAGAAACCCCAACAGGTTTCAACAGCTGATGTTGCAGGACTTATGTTTGTAGAAGAGGAGGCTATGTCAGCTGTTTGGTCTACTCATCCGTCAAGGTGGTGGATAGACAATGGAGCAACAAGACATGTAACAAATACTGACTTGTACTATATTGATTTTAAGAAATTTGAAACTCCATCTGGCATAAAAGCTGCAGGAAAAGAAGTCCTACCCGCCATAGGCACGGGAACAGTAAGAATAAAAACTTTGGCAACTGGGGAAGAATATTTGCTAAAAGATGTCTGGTATGTACCAAATTTATGTAGAAATTTGTTCTCTGTTCTAGCAGCACAAGACAGAAATCCAGAAAGTGTATTTGAGTCAACAGCTATAGAGTGTAGTCTCTCAAATCAGGGAAAGCTGATGCTGAGTGGATCAAGGGAACTAGGAGGTACTTTATTTGAAGCAAAAATTGAACCAGTACTACCAGCAACAAACCCAGAGGTAAATTTTGTTGATAATACGTTACAATTGTACCACGAGAGGTGGGGTCATCAAGATAAAAGGCACGTACTTGCTAAAATGAAAAAAGAGTTGCATTTGAAAGTTCCAAAAGAGGAAAAGCAGTTATGTGAGCCTTGTATCTATGGCAAAGCACACAGGCTACCATTTGGCAATAGGGAAAAATCCACAAAACCAGGGGAATTATTCTCAGCTGACGTATGTGGACCTTTTGCAGAGTCATTTAATAAGAAAAGGTA